>JARJCX010000070.1:0-600000 GCA_029282285.1 Mycena rebaudengoi
ACTCAGTCTAAAAAATGGTCAACACAACCTTTGAAGCATCCATCCACGCAAGCTTCCACGCTTAGCCCATTCGGAGCGCTTCGTCAAGCCTACATTTTCGCATTTATTCTTTCGCTACCTTGCCTGCTCCGTTCACTCCTTTCTCAGGCCACGAGACTGGTTTTATTGTCGGCTGTGATCCTTCCTCGGAAGTTGAACATGCTGATCTGTGGTTTCGCATGCACTCTGCAAAGGGAAGACATGCGACAGCCTTCTGTTGACTGGTGGATACCGGGGAATTTTGCCCTGGGAGGAGGGACCCTCCTCCCGTACACTTGCGCCTTCGGCTTGTGGTCAGGTCCCACGAGGTTACAACCGGAGGTCCCGCTGAATGGCCAGCCAGTCGCAGCTTGGCCAGCGTCTTGTGTGATCGATCCCCTGGAATGGTGTTGTGCTCAGTTGACATCTTGCAGAATTCTAGACGGATAACCACCCTGATAGTACTACTTGTATGTCTTCTGTAAACTCGTTGTTCATGTTGTGGACCATGCGAGTATAATATATCCCCCCCCCCCCCCCCCCCCCCCCCCCTCCACCAAATATGGGACATACCCTTCCAAAAGTAGACATAGCCCGCAGTATGGCCAGAACTCGAGTGTTCTGCAGACTGCCGCTAAACTCCCGCACAACACTGCCTGCCCCCACACTGGAAAACGATAGCTTGCCCCTCGCTCCACCCAAAATGGGCGACCTCCCATCGATAGCCTATTAAGTTGCCGCTCTGTTCTGCGGTATAAAACCTGTGGCTGTATCTTGAGCATAGCCACCCATTTTGTACCACAAAACGGAGCAGCAAAAGGGTAGGGATCATGAGATCCAGGCGTGAATAGAGAATTTTGTGACGACACGCCGTCGACTAGGGTTCAACACGGGTATCGGGTCCATGCGCGGGTTTGGACCCGAGGGTCAGCCGGGTTCGGGTACGGGTTGAGATTTTCAACCCGTCGCAATACCGTGGACCCGCACGGGTAAACCCGCAGGTTTTCGGCCGACAAGAGCCTACCGACAAGTCGGCCGCCTTCGGCCGTATACGACGTCAAACCGTATATATACGGTTATTTGATTCTCAAAACTAGTACAAATGGGATGAAAAAAGTGAGATGAGTGACGAAATCCGGCAAATTGCGAAGAATTCAAGTGCTGCAAAATGATCGCCGCTGATTGAATCAGAGTCCGTCATCGTCGCTTCGTTTCGTACAAGGTTCTGGCTTCACTCTGGCCCCATATCCACTCAACCTTTCATTCTTTGTTCAACTGCTACATTACACCTATCAAACACAACACTCATATGTTTCTCAACTCACCAGCGGGCGCTTTTTTTCAGCTGCATACCGCGGGTTGACCCGACGGGTTTAAGGTACCGCGGGTAATGGAGCACCCGCGGGTGACCCGTACGGGTTTGAGGCCCGCGGGTTGGTCGGGTACGGTATTGACGGGTCCGGGTCCGGGTTGACCTTTGGGTACCCGCGGGTGGACCCGTGTTGAACCTTACCGTCGACTTACTGGTAACCATTGATGGTGAGAGAGACAGCTAGTGGGGATGTTTATAACAATGGCCCGCAACAAGCACCCGGCCCGCCGCAGCCGTGCTCCGCCCTTCTAGAACGTTCTGCCATGTGCCGTACAAATGTTCCATGTACATCCTTTCTCCCCCCCTCCGTCTCACACGGCTGAATTACCAACGCTGACACTTTTCCAAGGCTTTCCCTCCCATGAATGACCCTGAAACTGGTGAGCGAGCTGCTCTTTTGCCGCATCAAAGCCCAGCGCAAAGTCCGCGAGTGCACTATCTCGACAACCTCCGAACATCCCTTGTTGCGCTTGTAATCCTTCACCACGTCGCCGAACGCTTCGGGGCAACATCATACGAGCGACACTCACCCCTGGCGTTGTGGGCATTCGTAGTGATAAATTATTCCTACTTCATGGGTGTGCTTTTCGCGATAGCGGGCCACTTCTCTGCCCTCGCTGCAGCCAAGAAGACTCGAAGAGCCTTCATTCTGGACAAACTGAAGCGCTTGGGGATCCCAGCACTTGTTTCGACGCTTCTTATCCAGCCTCTGGCTATTGTCCTCCTACACCGCGCAGATCCATCCACTCTGCCACACATGTTACTAAACTACTTCAAGTACCTGCGTGGAGCGCCTGGCCCTTACTGGTGAGCATAAGTAGCCCGATTTTGCATTTTTCTCCGCACCGATCGCCGCGTAAATAGGTTCATCGCCACACTACTGTTCTTTGATCTAACATACATCACCACCCGGACATGGCTTCCCTCGATCCCATTTCTGCCTCCCACCTCCAAAAAGCGCTTCCGCATCACGGCAGCAGTCTGGATTTCGCTCACCACAGCCTTTGCCTTCCTCGTCCGACTGTTCTTCCCCTTCGATATGGTCCTCCGCCCGCTGAATATCCTTCTTGCATTCACGCCGCAATGGGTCCTGGCATACATCGCCGGCACCTCTCTATCCGCCCTTCATCCCTACCTCCCTACCTCCCACCCCCTCCCGTCTCTCGCCCTCGCATACTCCACCTCCATTGGTTCCCTCCTAGCAATGGTCCGCATCCTCGGCTCCAACTACGCTTTCTTCGAGCCCGGAATCACCCATCCCGGCGCACTATTCTACATCCCCTGGAACGAGATCAGCTTCTACTTCATCGGCACGTCCCTCTACGCCGTCTTCCACACCTCGCAGTTCACGACGCGGCGCTGGGGAAACACGGCGCGCTATGCATACGGGGCGTACCTGGTGCATCTTCCCTTGGTCTTGGCGCTGCAGATTCTCGTTGACCGGAGCGTTGGGGAGGCACTCAGCGAGGTGGGTCAGGCGCTCGCGGTGGGCGCTTTCGGGATTGTCTTGAGCTGGACCGCGTCGTGGGGGCTCATTCGCCTTCCGGGCGTGCAGCGTGTTATTTGACACGAAACCATCAACAAGGGTACGTTATGCACGCAAAAATGGTACCAACCTGACAGTTTGTATTCATTCATTCGACAGCGTATGAACCGATGTCACTTGAACGGAACGAGAAAGTCAGGCCTAGCTTATTCTCGAAAAAAATCCGGCTTTGAATTCGTTGCTGCGTAAGTGAGGTTATACATCATATTTTTATATACCCCACTTGCAAACTATTGTAGCCCACTGTCTGACGGTCATTTTGACCCCCATCACTCCACCCCCACTGTAGCAGCAGAATTGGCTTGTGCAAAAAATTTGCAGCCCCGAACCGGCCCGCTACGCAGAGCCCGATCAGTACCGCCGGGGTCCGTCCCCCCGGTTCTGAACTCCTAGATCTGTATGGGACCATCGGGGCTCACCCTCACAAAAAAATCGGATTTTTCGGCCTACCCCCTTGACCCCTGCATTCGATTCCATCCGCCGCCGCCAAACGCCGTCCGTTTGGCTTTCCCGCTGCTAAACACATTGAGTATCTACCCATTTTCTCCCAACAAATTCAGGAGCCCCATCTTCTCGATCCCCCCTTCCTGATGAGCCCACACACACCAAATTCCACCCATCCGTTCTGGCACGGCACACGAAATCCAGGGGCGGGCTGGAAATCTCGAGAATAGTTTTGCGCAGCCGGCATGAGCCATGCCGGCAATGTCAATGACGTGCCGAAAGACACCGCCGATCGACGCGCCCTTGCGCACACCGCTCACCATTCCGCATACCACGTGCTGCGCAGCTGCGCAGACCCCTCTCCAATCCCTGCGCAGCTGCGCAGACCAACTCCTCATTCCTGCGCAAATTCTGAGAAGGCCGGCAACTGCCGGTCTCTATCTGACGCGCCATTCGACCGCCGATCGACGCTGTTGCGCGCGCCGCTCGCTACTCCGCATACAACGCGCGCGCGTAGTTACGCAGACCGCTCTCCACAGCTTCGCAGACCAACTCATTCCCGCGCAAATTCTGAGACGCCCGGCAACTGCCGGTCTCTATCTGACGCGCCATTCACGCCCATTCGACGCCCAGCTATGCCGACGCCTCCCCACTCCGGCCCACCAACCCCTCATCCTCGCGCAGCTCCGCACAAATTCCTCGCCACCGCAGCAACTCCCAGTAGCCATCCCACGTGCCAATCCCGTCTGATCCCGCCGCACGCCGAACCTCCGCGCAGGGCTACGCACGCGCGCCAACTCCAGCTACGCAGCCCATCTCCCTAACCCTGGGTGGCCCGGCAACCCCCGACGCGTCAGTTACGCAGTTTAAACTCTGGTTGTCTGGCATCACGCCGGGACGCCTGTGTACGTTTGTTTATCAGCTTCTTCCCCACTACATCCACCATCGCCGAGACGTCGTCCGCCTGTGCTGCTCCCTGCCGTCCACCCCCAAGGCTCCTTACGTCCTCTACTGCCTCATCCTCGTCCTTATCGACTACACTTACTCAAAACTCTGCACCAGCCCGCCGCTTCTGTGGATCAAACTCCGTCTCTGCCTGCGCTTCCGCCTCTCATCGTCCACATTCGATCGGCACCGTCCTGCAGTTCCCCCAATATACTCTAAACCATACCCACTCCCTTCTCCTTCTTCATTCTCCCCTGTACGCTCAAAACTCCGCCCTCTGCGCGCTTTTTGCTCTCGCCCGCCATTCTGCTCCCTTTCTGTGCTCCTGGCTTGGCCATACCCTATATCCACCCAGCGACGCCCTCGGACATGTCCCCTGGACGTATTACAACTCGAAATCCAGCCCAAGCTGCCTTTCCCATGCCGCCATTTGCGCACCAACGGAGCGTCGCAGTTCAGCGTCAGCCGCATCCTCCCACCGCCGTCATTCGCCGTCGGTTTTGTTTAAAAGGCGAGGGAGGAGTGTAAGCGAGAGGATAGAGCAGTTTTGGGAGCTACCGGGGGGTCCAGGTGCGCAACATACACATACATTCACGTTTTCACGATTTTTCTGACTAATCGCTCTGGCCCCGCGCCAATTCTACCCGGTTTGCTCTGAAATCGCTTCAGGTGAGTCGCCCTACATCGCCTCTCCATCCCAAGGTTTGGCGCCACGTTTTTACTGGCCCCAAAACGGCTCGTTCGTCCTCGTCTCCGCGTCGTTGCGCGTACCGCCACACTGGCGCGTCCCGATCGCTTCGCCGACGCCTTATCCGCATTTTGCGACCTCGAAAACGGTGGTACACCTATGGTCGCGCGATATCGGCTGCCTCGGTACATTCGTATAATTTTATTTCGCTTCTTTTCGCACTAATCATGCCTCCCGCTTCCACCCATGACCCGCGATCCCGCCGATTCCGTTCGAACCTCTGGGGATGAGTTCTCATGAGATGATGGAATGGTGTTTGGCCGTACCGCGATGTCTAGGCGCCTGTTATTCCGATATATCCTCATTTTCTCGAGTTTTTTTGCAGAAACTCGTCTCGTCTTACCTTCAATCTCAGAGAAGGTGAGTATTCCCCTGTCCCCCGAATCTGCGTCATTTCTTTTACGGCATTCAAAGGCGCTTCCTCGTCACCATCTCTGCGTATCGCAGCACTCGCGGCCCGCGATGGTTATCCCAACGCCATATTCCGATTCAACCGCCCCGCAAAGGGTGATTCTTCTACCTATGCTGGATATCGGCCCCACAGGTACGTCTCTGTAATTTTATTCGCTTTTTTTTTGACCTGATTCCTCGTATACCTCTAGTCAGCCATGTGTGCGTCTCTTTCAGATTCCTATTCTCTTAGCTTCTCCTTCATGCACACCTATTTACCTGATTCCTGTGTTGCATTGCCTCGACCGACCCCTGCGCCCCCACCCAGGCACCGGCAGCGGCGTGCTCAACTCAATGATGGTTACGGGTTCCTTCTTCGGAGTCCCCGCGCGTCGTTGAGTTGACACGTACTCGTACTCGCTTATGCACCGAGTGCTTCCACTTGTAACCCTAGCCTATATCTGACTCCATCTATTTCCCAGGGAAATCCCTGGAAACTCGTCACCCTAACTATCTGATCCGACAACCTGGGGCCAGGTTGTCTTCTTTAAGGCCGCTGCTGCCTTAAAGCAACAAAATGTTTTGGCCTATAGATATAATCCCCTGAATGGCAGCAGCCGTTCAACTTTCGACGACGGGTCCCGGAGGCACCTGCATGGGGGGGTCCGGAAAAATCGGCGCTACGACATTGATTGGTCGACACATGTGTTTGGCGCTGTTTTGGCGGCCCTGCGGCCAAAACGGTCCGAGAACGGTTCTTTGCTAGGAGGCATACCCTTATATGGCAGGTGGTCCCGGAGGCACCATGACAGAAAAATAGTGGAGGTGGGTCCCATCATTTTCTGCCTTTGATCGGAGCGATTTCGTTGGGAATCCGCGGAGCACCGGGCCTCGACTTATATTCAGGCAAGCACTCCGTGGGCGACAGCGCCATCAAAAGGCGGAGGCACCCCCTTATATGGGGGAGGGTCCCGGAGGCACCTATACCTAAAAACAGATCCGACCCTCCCGATCGTTTTCTGCCTATGGATCGAGTGATTTGGCCTAGAATCCGCGGAGTGCCGGGCCCTGACTTATATTCGGGTGAAATAGCCTGCTGGAAAGGTTTTGAAGCGCTTTTTGGCCCGGTCTAATAGACTGAGCTAAGATCCATTAGATTGGAATCTAATGAGATTTTTGGCCAAAAATACAAATGGTAGGGCATTTGAGGAGATTCTGATGGTGATGATCCCATCGACTGATCTGCACGGGTTAAGTCACCAAGTGCAAAATACTTGAGAAAAGTCGACACTTTTGAAAATTTTGAAGCATTTTGGTATGGTCCATTAGATAGGGCTGAGGTCCATTACATTGGAATCTAATGAGATTTTCGGAAAAAAACGAAAGTTGTAGTGCTTTTGAGGAGATTCTGATGGTGATGGTCCCATCGTCGGATCTGCGCTAGTTAAGTCACAAAACACAAACTACTCGGTTCAAGTTATATTCAGGAGCGCCATCAAAGTGCGGAGGCACCCCCTTATATGTGTGATGGTTCCAGAGGCACTATGACACAAAAATACATAAGGTGGTTCCGATCAATTTCTGTCATTGGTTGGAGTGATTTGATGGAGTATCCGCGGGGCACTCGGGTCCAAGTTATATTCATATGTATATATTCAGGAGCCCCATCAAAGGGCGGAGGCACCCTCTTATATGTGAGATGGTTCCGGAGGCACTATGACACAAAAATACATGAGGTGGTTCCGATCAATTTCTGTCTTTCCTTGGAGTGATATATATTTTAGGTATACCCTGGCCCCCCTCAGGGATTCACTTGGGGGCTACTCAATGGCCTCCTGGCTGTCTCTGCTTATCGCCATTGTGA
The DNA here is from genome assembly GCA_029282285.1 of Mycena rebaudengoi. Taxonomy (NCBI): domain Eukaryota; kingdom Fungi; phylum Basidiomycota; class Agaricomycetes; order Agaricales; family Mycenaceae; genus Mycena; species Mycena rebaudengoi. The sequence goes on from JARJCX010000070.1 coordinate 7,328, forward strand.
GCACATTCCTCGCAGGCGGCGTTGTCATCGATGCGAAACTCCAGTCATTGTTGCTGTTTTGATGGATTTTTTAGCCGACACAGTGTCTGCAGACCTTTGTGGAGGGGGCCGACTTTAGTCCTTGTGTTATACAGGTTACTCACTGCAGCCCTCTCAATTGAACATGTACTCTCAACATTGGTGTTCATTGATCCCATTTGTGTTATATCAGCCATCATACTTGTAAATTCTCCACACGGGCATTCTCTGCTACATACAACACCCCTCCATATTTTAGTATGCTTGGCCAGCCCTGAAGCACTTGATTGAGCATGCTAGACCCTAGCTACGACACCGGGGGGTGTCGTATCAAGTATACTAGGGGCTTATTGCTTGGCTGCAGCTTAGCAAAATTCACTTCAGCAAAGGGCAAGCTCTTACCTTCTAAAAATTGTCTTTTCACGATCATTGTCTCAACTTCCATGAAGCTGATTTGGAATCTCTGAAATGAAAGAATCTTTGAATCTAAACAACTAGCTTCCACCATTGAAATACCCGCTGGGTATCAACTATTGATTCTGTATTGAAGCGAGACATATTACTTACGAGTCAAGTCCGATTCAATGGTACTTTAGCAACAAAAAACAGTTGGTGTTGAACACCTGGAGCGGCATGCTCCTTAACGAAGATTCCCTGCCAGATGACTGGATAAAAACGAAGGGGGTTTTAGTGGGTATATGGCGCATGACTCGGAAAACTGGAGTAGGTTAATTCCAAGCAGCCAGGGTCCCACACGAAGGTTTAAACCTGTGCGTAACGGCATTTCCTCCTGGACAACTCTCCCCGGCAATATTGGTAAATTCCAATTGGATCTGGGACAGTAAGCTATGGAGGCTACTAGCGCCCCATACCAGTGGCCTGGGCTACTGATAATTTTGGTTTTTCCTGATGCTGTCTCAACCTGGATCAGCGGAGTTGAATTCGGGGGGGGAGGGACCAGGAGAGACAAGATCCAGGAGTGGTAATTTACTTGTGTCAGTGTCCAACCTCCCACTTTTAATCTGGGCCATGGAGTGAGCATGGTTGGCGAATCGCTTTGGCCATGATGTAGTGACTGACAGCTCCACGTGATGTCTTATTGCCTTATATGGTCGCACACCCGGAACAACTCAAAATCACCGTACTGAAGCATTCTGAGGGTCTGGGACCTTGATAAAACGTTTATTCAGATTGTTTGAAGCTCTGAAAAATTCAAGTGCATGATTATTATTTTCTTCAGCCGGATTCTAGACCGTTCTTTCTCCGGAAGATTTTCCGTATCGCCGTACTGCCAGAAATGATAGTGGAAATTTATGTAAGAAAATATTGTACCTCTGCTGTTGGGCTGCCGCTGCCTAATGCTCCTCGACGTAAGTCTGGTGCTTTGGAGGCACTCTCCCCGGCCACAACCTCGTTTCCACCATTGCCGCATGCCGCAGATTGGGATCCGCTGGATATTCGACTGGGTCCAGGAGTATTTTAAGTTCAGGGTGGTTTCTGTACAGCCATATTGTGTGGAGGATGCCCGTCCCATCAGTTGGAATAGCGCTGCGTTTGCGGAACTGCATATATTGCACTGATAGCAGTGCAAGTATGATTGACGCGGCGAGGCCGATTGAAATCTACCCATAGACTTAGTGTTGGCTGCCCCCCAGCCAACAAAAGGTTTCGAGGAGCGCTCCCTAAAAATGCGGATAATTACGAACATAAAAAATAAAAAATACTGGCCTTTTCAGTTTTCTCTGATGGCGCATCAGCCGTCGCAGGCGGCAAATTTTCACCTTTTGGACCATTTCACGTCTCACAAGGTCAGCAGGGTTCAGATACCTTCAAGAACCGTCCATCAGGACCGTATATATATATAGGTCATGTTCCGCCAGTCATCGGTGCTTTCAACGCCCCCAGTGGACAGAAATCACCCGATTTGTCGCAGCCTGTGGCTATGCACTACAGCCACCGTCGAGAAAAGCGCTGTAGGCAGCACGCCAAAAAGTGAAGTCTCGTTTGCCGTCCCGTTTGGAGTGTCAAAACGGACGGACATAGCCACCATTGGAATAGCCAGGAAATAGCCACCGTTTTGACCAACCGGGCGGCAAACTAGTATGGTGGCGCCGACTCGCCACTTATAGATCCCGCCGCATTGCTGTCTGTGCACTTCCGCGGTCACGCATTGAAAAAAAATGGTTCTCCGACGCAATTCGTCCTCTCGGCGAGTAGGAACTTCACCGGTGTATGAAACCTTGCTCGCGGGATGTCCGAAAATCAAATAAAAAGGTGAAACCAGTACTATGCGCCGCCGAGATGTCGGGGACGGTCGATATACGCAATAAACAGAGCCTAGGGAGTGAGATCCGCATGAGAACTGGTCAGACAACGTAAAAGGCAAGGCAAAGCAGGAATATCCGCGCAAGAACGAGACTCACGCATTCAAACGGCGTAGTCCGCGGGACGCCGAAATATATAAAAAATCGCCGGGGTGCGGTGCGCCGCATAACGGCGCAGTGGAGTTCTGATGCGTCTGGAAGAGAAAGAATACAACAGGAATCTCTATACGGAAACATGAAGCCCGTTGGGAATGATCAAAGTAGAATGGAATAACACACGTGGAGCTTGGGACATTGAAATTCTGAATGAGTGAGCTGGTAAATTGATTCAGTAACAGCGTCGGAAGAGTGAGACTCATGCGTCCAACGGCGTGGTTCGTGGGGCCTTGAAAGATCGAAAAAATCGGCGGCGCTGCGGGAAGCCCAAAAAGTCGGCACAGTTAGGGCAGAAGAGTAAATTAAATTAAAGCGACGTACCAAGGCCGCGGATACCTGTGCATCACCAATCGATGGCGCGAATATAATTGACGACTCCGTGCCTGCCACCCATATGTTCCGGTCCATGACTGAATCACGCCCAGAACATAATATTTTGTTAGCTAGCCGATCGAGATTTGGAAGGTATAACGATGAGGAAGATAAACAAACCTCTTTTACACTCGCTGCCACTGGGGGTTGTCTGTGGAAAGAAATCGATGTAGTTGCAGCAGTGTGGATGGCATCACTCAAAGGTCCCAGAGATTTCCCTGGGACCGAGACTGGGATGCGTAGTCGAAAAACACGAAGAGTTGAGAAAATGCGTGAGCTGGCAGTGGCCAACAGTACGGAAGGACCAGTGGACCCCCGCGCCAGCACTTGCAATGCGAGCGCCCCGTGACGAGAATATACAAGACAACTTACATGTCTTTCTCTCCTTCGGGCTCACGAATTTGCTTGGGTGACGAGTTTCCATGGATTTCCCTGGGAAATAGATGGAGTGAGATATAGGCTAGGGTTACAAGTGGAAGCACTCGGTGCGTAAGCGGGTACGAGCACGTGTCAACTCAACGACGCGCGGGGACTCCAAAGAAGAGACCCGTAACCGTCATTGAGTTGAGCACGCCGCCGCCGGTGCCTCGGTGGGGGCGCAGGCGAGGCAATAAAACACAGGAATCAGGTAAATAGGTGTGCATGAAGGGGAAGCTAAGAGAATAGGAATCTGAAGGGGACGCACGCATGGCTGACTAGAGGTATACGAGGAATCAGGTCAAAAAAAAAGGGAATAAATTATAGAGACGTACCTGTGGGACCGATATCCAGTGTAGGTCGGGGCGGTTGGATCGAAATAAGACGTTGAAATAACCATCGCGGGCCACGGGTGCCAGAGTTGGTGACGAGGAAGCGCCTTTGAATGCCGTGAAAGAAATGACGCAGATTCGGGGGACAGGGGAATACTCACCTTTTCTGAGATTGAAGGTAAGACGGGACGAATTTCTGCAAAAAAAACTCGAGAAAATGAGGATATATCGGAATAACAGGCGCCTAGACATCGTGGTACGGCCAAACACCATTCCATCATCTCGTGAGAATTCCTCCGCAGAGGTTCGAACGGAATCGGCGGGATCGAGGGTCATGGGTGGAAGCGGGAGCCATGATTAGTGCTAAAAGAAGCGAAATAAAATTATACGAACGTACCGAGGCAGCCGATATCGTGCGACCATAGGTGTACCACCGTTTTCGCGGTCGCAAAATGCGGATATGGCGTCGGCGGAGCGATCGGGACGTGCCAGTGTGGCGGTACGCGCAACGACGCGGAGACGAGGACGAACGAGCCGTTTGGGGGCCAGTAAGAACGTGGCGCCAAAGCTTGGGATGGAGAGGGGATGTAGGGCGACTCACCTGAAGCGATTTCAGAGCAAACCGTGTAGAATTGGCGCGGGGCCAGAGCGATTAGTCAGCAAAATCGTGAAAACGTGAATATATGCGTATCTTACGCACCTGGACCCACCGGTAGCTCCCCAAACTGCTCTATCCTCTCGCTTATACTCCTCCCTCGCCTTCTAAACAAAACAGACCGCAAACGACGGCGATGGGAGGATGCGATTGACGCTGAACTGCGACGCTCCGTTGGTGCGCAAATGGCGGGATGGGAAAGGCAGCTTGGGCCGGATTTCGAGTTGGAATGGGTAGAGGGGACATGTCCGAGGGCGTCGCTGGGTGGGCATGGGGTATGGCCCAGCCAGGAGCACAGAAAGGGAGCAGAATGGCAGGCGAGAGCAAAAAGTGCGCAGAGGGCGGAGTTTTGAACGTACAGGGGAGAATGAAGAAGGAGAAGGGAGTGGGGATGATTTAGAGTATACTGGGGGCGACTGTAGGACAATGGCGGTCGAATGTGGACGATACGAGGCGGAAGCGCAGTCAGAGAGGGTGTTTGATCCACAGAAACGGCGGGCTGGCGCAGAGTTTTGAGTAAGGCTTGTCGATAAGGACGAGGATGAGGCAGTAGAGGATGTAAGGGGCCTTGGGGGTGGACGGCGGGGAGCGGCACAGGCGGACGACGTGTCGGCGATGGTGGATGTAGTGGGGAAGAAGCTGATAAACAAACGTACACAGGCGTGCCGGCGTGATGCCAGACAAGCGGATTTTAAACCTCTGGTACGGGAAGATGTAAAAGTGCGGGGGCGCTGGGATAGGTGGAGGGGGGGTTGCGGAACAGGCGGGGCCGGAATTTGCTGGCGCGGCTTCGTTTCGTATGGGCGCGGCTTGGCGGACGTGAATGGAATGCAGCCAAGAATGCAGCGTGGGTTTGCGTCAAGGGCCGGTGCGTTCAGTAGGGCTGCGCAGCGGAAGTTACAGCGTGGGTGAGGCTTGCGTCGGACAAGTGGGACTGCTGCGTAACTGACGCGCCGGGGGTTGCCGGGCTACGCAGGATTGGGGAGACGGCCTGCGTAGCCGTGCAGCTGGAATGGACGGGCGTGCGTAGGGGGTTAGCGCAGAGGCTTGGCGTGTGGCGGGATTGGCGCGTGGGATGGGTACCGGGAGTCGCCGCGCTGGCGAAGAATTTGTGCGGAGCTGCGCAAGGATGCGGGATTGGTCAGCGCAGCTGCGCAGAAGTGGTGGAAGCGTCGGCGAAGCTGGGCATCGAATGGGCAGGAATTAGGGTCCGGCAGTTGCCGGGCTTCTCAGAATTTGCGCAGCGAGTTTGCGCAGCTGCGCTGGTTGGTCTGCGCAGCTGCGCAGGAATTGGAGAGGGTCTGCGCAGCGCGTGGTATGCGGAGTGGTGAGCGGCGCGCGGAACAGCGCGTTGATCAGCAGTGTCTTTCGGCACGTCATTGGCATTGCCGGCACGGCTCATGCCGGCTGCGCAAAAATTGACACCACATCCTCGAAATTTCCAGCCAGCTGCCGGATTTCATGTGCCGTTCGAGAACGGATGGGTGGATTTTGGCGTGTCTGGACTCATCAGGATGGGGGGATCGAGAAGATGGGGCTGCTCAATTTTTTGGGAGAAAATGAGTAGATACTCAATGTGTTGAGCATCGGGAAAGCCAAACGGACGGTGTTTGGCGGCGGCGGATGGAATCGAATGCAGGGGTCGAGGGGGTGGGCCGGAAAATCTGATTTTTTTGTGAGGATGAGCCCCGATGCTCCCATACAGATCTAGGTGTTCAGAACCGGGGGGACGGACCCCGGCGGCACTGATCGGGCTCTGCGTAGCGGGCCGGTTGGGGGTTGCAAAATTTTTGCGCAAGCCAATTCTGCTGCTACTGATGGAGGCAGTATCGAGACGAGCTGTTACAGGGAGGTTGGAGTGATGGGGGTCAAAATGACCGTCAGACATGGGGCTACAATAGTTTCCAAATGAGGTATATAAAAATTTGATGTATAACCCCATTTACGCAGCAACGAATTCAAAGCCGGAATTTTTTCAAGAATAACCTAGGAAGCTTTGCGCGTTGTTTTGTTCATGTAAGCTGGGATGACAACGGTATTGTGCATTGAACAATATACAAATAAGGTACTTGAAAGGAAGGTTGGTGGGAGCATGTATTAGAAATAGAAGATATGTATCATATTAGTCGAAGTAAAGTGTAAATTAATTGGAAGGACGCACCTACCACGCAACTGCAACCAGTGAGTCGTAGATTTGGGCAATATTTGAATCTACGGGGATTGTGAATTGATGAAAATGTCAAGGTGGTGCTGGGATGTACAGAACGGCCATGTACGAAGAGGATAGTGAGCAGGAAAACACCAGTCATGACGCACAGCAGAGCGAAGAGGGGGTTTCACGGAACCACACTGAATGGTGAGAAATGCGACGTGAACAGTGAAATGAAGCTTACACATAGTTATTTGGCCAATAATGCACGTGTTATCGACTCAATGGGGGCAGTAGATCATGCACCGAACTTCGGCGTGCACTCGACCAGGACATACATAGCAATGGCTCACCTGAACACCTGGATCTCAAGGGCGGTGGAGCAATCCAATGGCAAAACAAATAACTCATCTGAATGCATTGATTAGCGAGGAGGGAAGGGAAGCCGAGAGGAGATGATAAATGGGACGATGAGGATAAGGCGCAGCGAATCGGACGCACAGCTTGAACAATGCGTGCAGGTTCACTTAAAATGCAATGAAATAAGGATAGTAAATGCTGCAAACAGGGAGATACGGATGAAGCGGACGTACATGATGCTCGGGTGCAATGCTTCAAGCTAACACGAGACACTACGTCGGAATGTGGTGGAGCTGTGGGTAAAAGAGAAGCTGTGTGGGGGTTGACTTGATCAACAGTTGAGTCCCCGGAATAAAGCAAATGGAGCGCGATGTGGTAACCGCACGATGCCCAAGCGGAGACGTCTCAAGTCAGCGGCGCGCAGTGACTCTAAAATATAGAGGCCGGTAGCCGCCATTGACTTGAGTGCGGTGCCGCCATGCAATGGAGGGCGGGAGGCGGGGCCCATCTTCGTACTACATGCGAGTGCAATGGAGAGGGCGGTAAAGACGAATCGATAGGGTGTGGGAGGGTGGGATGGGACGATAAGATAGGGGAGGAGACTCACCTGAGGTGAAGTACAAGAGTGGGACTAGAAATCGCTAAAATCAGGATAGAAAATGCGAATAAAAATTGTGCAGACGTACCGAGGGTGATGATAGCTGGTGTGTGTACAACATGCATTGTTCATAACGTCGACGAGTCGGAATACGGAAATATAAGAACTATTGGGGAGTGCAAGTGTGGTAGCATGGGTGTGCACCTGGAGATGGCAATGAGCGAGCAGTTTTGAAGGCCCTAAAAGTCGGGCACCAAGCTGGGGAGTGTGGAACGGAAGTGGGGCGACCCACCTAGAGTGATTTCAGGCAAAACCAAGGAGAATTGGCACGGGCCAAAGGGATTAGTCAGAAAAATGGTGAAAAACGCGAATATATGCGGATATAATGCACCTGGACCCCTCAGTACCTCCCCAAACCGCTCAAAACTATGGCTTATACTCCTCCCTCGACATCTATACAGGACCGATGGGAAACGAGAGAGGTGGGAGGATGTGGTTGACGCTGCACGGCGACACTGAGTTGGCGTGATCTGTGGAACGGGGAATGCCAGTGGGCCAGAATTTCGAGTTGCAGAGTACTTGGGGGAGCCATCCGAGGGCGTCGGCAGGAGAGTATGGGGTATGGACTTCACCAGGAGCACAGAAAAAGAGCAGAATGGCAGGGGAGACTAAAAGGTGCGCAGAGGGCACAGTTTTGAGCATACAGGCGAGGACGGCACTTGCCGGGGACGCGTTGAGTGTGGCGGGCAGTATGAGGTGGACGCATGAAGTGATGACGTTGTATGTGCCATGGCGGCAGGACAATGGTGTGGGGCAGGATGACCGGCAGGGGGTGGGGGGGGGGCGCGGCAGGCAGCGGTAGTGGCGGCGGGCGTGGCCGGGCCGCACGTGTGGGCAGAGGGGCGTTGATGGTGGGATGCAGAGGTGGCGGGTATTGGCCTTGCGAATGCAGCGTACTCGTGGCGGGCAGAGTGCGTTGCCGGGAATAGGAATAGCCGAGCCGCAGGGTTAGTAGCGGCAGGCGAATATGGGTGGGTGGGGTGCGGCACATTCCGGGAGGGGTGGACTGGTGGCGGAGGTGGCGGTGGGCGCGTGCGGTATTGGAAGCGGCCAGCACATTGCCACTTTCCAGGTGCAGGCGGAGAAAAGTGCCCGCATGCTCGGCACTTTTCGGGTCGCCCGCATCGGGGTTCGTGTGGCGAGGCAGGTGGAGATCAATTCTGTTCCCGCATTTTTGCGGGAACGGTTTTTGAGGTGAGTTTTTTTTAAAGATCGATTCTGTTCCCGCATTTTTGTGGGAACGGTTTTTGGGGTGAGTTTTTTTGAACATCGATTCCGTTCCCGCATTTTTACGGGAACGGCTGTGTTTCGGAACAGGAATTTCTGATAATGAGTGTTGAGCTGTCACACGGAATAGTCCTAGTTTGACATCAATAAACCCTAACCCTAATAAATATGATCGATTAAGACAAAGGATATTGGGCTTAGGGCCACTGCATGTGCATGGCAACGAGTCCGTTGGCGCCTTTGGCGCTCCATAACAAGTATCTAGTTAAAATAGGAAGTTGAATTTCAATGGATATGTGCAATCCATGTGAGTGCCACAACTTTTAAGTGTTCGGAAGTGCTGCATATGCAATATTCCACCCAACATGAAAATGCTGCCCACCCCAAATTCCGAGCCAATTGACACCACAACTGACGGATCATGCATAGATAACGGCGAAGACAATGCAAAGGCTGGTGCGGAGATATTTTATGACGAGGGAAACCCGAATAATATGGCTATAAGAGTCCCAAATAATATTCAACAATCCAACCAGACAGGAGAAGTTGTTGCAATTGCTCACTGGCAACGTGCGCACCACTTAGAAGAAACCTTCGAGTGGAGAGCGACTCAAAATTTGCCATTGACTCAGCAACCAAGTTCCGTGCGAAAAGAGAAGATCAAGGATATATTGGAATCCCAAATGAAGAACTGGCTCAAGCCCAAATTGTGTGACTCAGACAAAGAAAGGCGAACACTAAATTTAAATGGGTTAAAGGACACAATGGAAACCCCAGAAATGAAGGAGCAGATAAACTTGCAAATGAAGGGACAAGGAAACCAACCACCCACCACATTGATCTCAGAATTCCTGATGAATTAAAAATAACGGGAGCCAAATTATCTGCAATGACTCAGTCATTGGCATATAAAGCCATACGCACTCGAAAGATGAAGTCCTTTAAAAAAAGAAGACGAGCTGAAATTAATGTTGAACGTGCCAAGGCAGAGCTGGAGGCCACCTACGGCAGAATCCCAACAGAGGCCCGCCTTTGGAAGTCGTTGCAGCACGATGACTTTTCACGAGAAATAAGAGTCTTCATGTGGAAACTGATGTATGATGCATTTTATGGTCGGGGATAAATGGCAGCGTGAAAATAACAACGAAGACTGGCAAGAAAGAAGCCAATGCAAATATTGTAATGAAATGGAATCTATGGAACACATACTCTGTGAATGTACTGCACCCGGACAAGCAGAGATATGGGCACTGGCAAAAGAAATATGGCTTGCAAAGGGGCCATGACCACAAGTAACATTTGGCAACATATTAGGGTGTGCGATGGCCCAATTTAAGATGGCCCAATTTAAGAAGCCGAATGGGACACCCACCATGCGAGATTTTATGGAATTCTCATTTCAGAGTCCGTGTATCTTATATGGAAACTCGGGAACGAAAGAGTAATCCGAAACAAAAATGAGCCTTCTTCAGCAGCAGAAATCCAAAACAGATGGATAGATACCATCAACAGTCGGCTTAAACTGGACTGCCGAATGACAAATAAGAAGTATTGAAAAAAAAGCGATGCCATGTTCAAAGGCGGAGTTGGTGTCGTATTTTCTTCTTTCCGTTTCCGTGTTAGTTATTATTTCTTTCCTCAACCCACTTTCCCTCTTCTTATTTCATTCTCGACCCCTGCCACTTTTTTCACTTCCTTTTGGATCACTCTTTTTTCTTTTCCCCCGCTAACTAACCACCACTTTTGGACCCCCGAAACACAGTGAATCGCACATCGCCGCTTCCGCGTCGCGGACTAGCTCAACGCCAAGGGCTGGGCGTACACATTCGAGGGCAGTTCGTGGAGATTGTGAGCACGCGCCGTCTTTTTTTTTTCTCGGGAAGATTCAATACGAAGGCAGATCATACCGGGGAAAATAATTCGGGATTATCTTCCTCGCTGCTTGTACCTTAACTTCTTTTGCGAATGGGTTAAGGTGCGCGGATCTGCCCGTCCCTTCTTACCCTCCCAATGTTTATTTATTATGCTGCTTACTCGCCACCACACGCCGACAGTACAACGAATCCAGAATGGATTCCCTCAGGCTTTCCCGCTCCTCCCCTTCCTCCGGCACACAGGCTATACAGGAGATCTACCACCACCCCGGCAGCACGCGACAGGCGTGTCGGAAGTCTAATCCGAGGTTGACGGGTTTTAAGCGCTTAGCAGGTATCTTCACTTTTATTCCATCATTTTCCTTTGACGAGGGCTCGAGGCAGTTTTTCCTCCTTTCTCCGGAATTGCTTCCTTGATTTCTTGCATCTGTTTCCTGTGTGCACGCTGTATTTCTCGCGCAGGTGATGCAGCTCGTCGAAAAAGCTAGGGGGCGGCGGCACACCACGAGCACCGCGATCAACGAACTGAGTTTTGCCAGCCGTATGAGGTGTTGACGGAAGAGGTGCGGGGGGTGCGGGCCTAGAAACTCGGCTAAAGGTATACCGAGTCGGGGGTAATGCTATACGACGGAAGTCAAGGCGAGTTTGTGCCGAATTAGACTTGAGCGAATGATTGAGCGATCTGAGGCGTGCTTCAATAGAAATCTGTTCACTGAGCAATTTTTTGCCCGCCCAACGATGTTCCTTTCTTTTTCGTGACTGTATCTCGGTGTATCTGTCCACTTCATATGTATCTGCCCACTTCATACCGTAAGATAATTCCCTCTTTTTTCGCCCAGGAACCCATCGTGTAGGGTTATTTAGTTGCACTCAGTACGCCTCCAACCTCTCGGCATTGAAATCTACTCAGAGCTTGGAGTATCTCACGTGTGATGCTCTTCTTCTCGGCCGGCACATTGCTCGCAAGGGGCGGTTCTTTTTAGAAGGCAACTAGACGCCAAGGACAAAGATTCTGTTTCTCCTGCCATCTCGGGCCGTGGTTCAAGTTTCTGATGCGGAAGTCCTATATCTTTGGATGGGGCTTTTTTTCCACATTCCACGATTTTTTCAGCGTCTCAAATGCCCGTGTTTTTCACTTGATGTGCTCTCATTCTTCAAGTAGTTCCTTTCAATGTGCTTCCTGCTGAACATCGTTCACTTGCAACCAAATGTACGGCTATTAATAGCGCCCGGTTACAAAAAACAGGTACGGGATGCCGCAGTGAGGGCGTGTGACCATCATTAGATCATTGCATCTTGAGGAACGGAGAACTCCTGTTCCGTTCCGGTTCTCGACAGTGTTCTGCTGCGGATTATTGTAGGGACTGGACATGGGATCCTCGTGCTGTGATATCATAAGCGCAATATTGAATATCAACGGGTGGCCGCCACAGCCAGCTCTGCTGTCTTTTACCATTGTACCCTTCTCAACTGGGTTCATATATCCGGTGTGCGATGTCAATTTCTGCATTTACGGAAAGGAAATTCGCCTGGACTCGACTAGTATCCTCGCTTTTGTTTGCAACACTTAATTTGGGTGTAGAACATTAGTAGATGTCTTCTCCTGCACATATGATGTGATCCATACGGCTCTGAGAACGCATAGAAGAGTATCTGTGGGAAGAATACCAGAAAATATATGCACGGCACTCCTTTCAGCCAACTCTTCCCACCATGCCGACGAGAGCGAATTCAAGACTCTTATCCTATACACAATCCTGGCTGCAACTACTGCCCAAACAGCCAAAGTGGCCTTCTTGGGGCCCGTGGCCGCATTGTCATTGTCGATTTGAACTGTATCGAGGCAGGACTACATGCTGCCCAACATGGGTGGGAATAGCTGTTGATAGTGATCTTGACCATAGGATAGATAAAAGTAACTGATTTTTTCACTCTGCACGCCACGATCCCCAGCAATGAAAGTACCGATAAAGCTGGAGAATCTAATCCAGTACACAATGGTGGCAGCTAGCACTGTGGAAGAGATTGCTGGATCGTTCCAGGTTCCCTTCTTAACCTCAGCCACGGCTTTGACTTTGTCAATTCTGAAATGTGTGGAGGTAGGTCCAGACCGTAGCTAGTAAGATGTACCTCGCTGATGAAGGTAAATATAGGCCGTCAGGTCCAACAGGGATGAGTGGATGACAATGGTTGAACAAATCCACGAAATCTTCTGTATTATTGCAACACTGTGCTCTAAGTCAGAAATTAAAGGGGTGCTTCCAAGGGCACTCTTGTATGACATTGCGAAATTTGCAGAGTATGTCATTATTTCGCTTTTCTGGATGAAACAGTGCCAGTGAGACATGATGGCAGAACACTTCAGAAGATTTTTACTTTTCTGCAAGCACAGCAGAAAATGGGAAAGATCAAGCAACTGTTCAAGCAGCCGGATAATGCTGCAAAATTGGAGACGTGCAAGCAGGAACTCCATAAGGTTTTCGGAATGTTCAGGGTATGTCTGATGGCATTGAGTCCTGAGGCATTGATATCTCACCACAAAGATTGAGTCAGATTAGAGCTGGCAGCTCAACACTCTCCCGGATAGGACAAATGAAGAAGGATGCGAAGCAGCAGCATGAGGAACTTATGGCTCTCCTCAATGCTGATCCAGACCTTACTCACTCGGACCACTCCTCTGTTAGTTGGAGTTCAAATCAGACTCCAACTTCCCGGCTCATGTTTTTATTTAGGTGATTGGGGCTCTCTCGAGTGCAGGCAACAGGTCCGTTATTTTGGTGGGTATACTGATCCATAGTCGCTGATTTCTGGAGTAGTTCAGGATCATTTAGTCTGCTTCCACCATCCCCCAAGATTTTCCATGGCCGTGAATCTGAGCTGCAGGCCGTGGTCAATGTACTTCTCCAGGAGTCCGCCCGCATTGCTATCTTGGGTACAGGTGGTATAGGAAAGACCAGTCTTGCCGCAGCAGCCCTCCATAATCCACAAGTGGAAGCCAAGTATTCACATCAATATTTTGTTCCATGCCACTCAAGCCCCACTTGCACTGAACTGGCAGCAGCAATTGCAGATCATATTGGGTTGGAGAAGGGCTCAAACATGGCAAAAAAGATTGCACATTATTTTGCCCATGCTGCCCCTTCCCTTCTGGTCCTTGACAATCTGGAGACCCCTTGGGAAAGCTTCTCATCTCGCTCTTATGTTGAAGAATTTCTATCTCTTCTGACAGATGTCCCCCACTTGGGTCTCATGGTGAGTGATGTTTGCAAGTTTATCCAATAATACCTTCAACTTGCTGTAGATCACCTTGAGGGGTGCGGAGCGACCGGGGAAAGTCAAATGGACCCGCCCCTTCCTGGCCCCTCTTGAGCCGCTTTCCAATGTAGCTGCTCAGCAAACCTTCATTGAGGTTGCTGATGAAGGCCATGATGATGCTTGCATCAAAGAACTCCTTGAACTTACAGGGAATCTTCCACTGGCAGTCAGCCTCATTGCAAGTGTTGCTGGGTCTGAAGGTTGTTCCCAGGCACTTTCTCGTTGGAAATTGGAAAGTACTCGGATGCTTTCGGACGGCTATGACCAGAGATCGAGCCTGGACATATCCATCATGTTATCATACACCAGCTCCCGTATGACCCCAGGGGCCCAGGACTTGCTGGGCATTCTGTCCATGCTACCAGATGGGCTTACAGATGCTGATTTGGTGCAGGCCACACTCCCAATCCCTGACATTCTGGCCTGCAAGGCCACTCTAATTAGAACAGCCCTTGCCTTTGTTGGCCAGGATCAACATATTAAAGTTCTAGTTCCAATTCGAGAGCATATCCTTACTATGCATCCTCCCACAAATGCTTTGAAACTAAGGCTACGGGAACATTTCCATGGAATTCTTGATCTTTGGAACCAATTCAAGAATCTTAATGTAGCAGATATAAACCTACAAATTTCACGAAATTTGAGTAACCTCAGCACTGTTCTCCACGATGGGCTTGACCCAGAGGGACCCGATATTGTCCAGAACTTTGAGAGCATCCTGTTTCTCAATCTGTTCTATGGTCGGGTTCACAACACATATTCACCCCTTTTGCTGCAGCTTTCTGGGCAAATGCTGCGTTGGAAAGACCAGCCAATCTTTGGAGAATATCTTATTCATCTACTCCAGAGTTCAGAATATTTGCCTGACCTGGATTCCAATCACAACATCACCCTTGGCACTCAGTATTTCAAATCAAAAGCTCAACTGGAACGAGGTAGGACACAATCACTGCCATCGGGTTCACCTAAACTAATTTTGCACCAGCCAGATGGTACTGTGCTCTGGGCATCTACTCCCGATGGGCAAAGTCAAATTTTGCTGGGGCTCTCAAGTATTTCCAGAAAGCCCTTGCCCTTGCAGAAAGTATTGGATATCCCACCACTGTTGGTCAGCAGGCGCTGAGCTACATATCCGGCATCCTGATTATTACCGGGAAACCCCTGAGTGCCCTCACACATGCCAAGGAGGCATATCAATATGCTGAGCACTTGGGGGATATCTATTCACAAGCACGGTCCCTCTACTTTCAAGCCAGATGCCATCTAACATTGGCAAACTATCCGCATGATCAACTTCTTCTTCAAAAAACCGGAGACATGTTGACTGCCTGTGGTCAACAACAAAGTGTCTTGTATCTGCTCATCTTAGATCACCAGGCTGAGATTCACTTCATGAAATCGGAGTATTTAGAATCTCGAAAACTTTCAGTAGCTATTGCATCCAGCTACCAGCCAACCTCATACAATGCCATCCTGGCAAACTTGAACATTGCAACAATTGATATCACTACTGGTGCAGATTCCCAACTCATTCGTCAAAATATTGACCTTTGTCGCTTTCATTCAAAGCTATTATATGGGCAGGAGGCCAGACACATATGTCTCACAGCTGATTTTGTGGCTGCTGACCTCTCCCTTCGAGACGGGGTTCTTGGAACGGTGAATGCAGTGTTTGAACACTGTTTTACATCATCTCTAGATATCACAACAGAGCTGGCATTCTTATGCCTGGAAAAGCTTGGAGATCTTTCTGCCAACATGGATGACATTTCTACTACACTCAAATGGGCAGGATTACTCCTTAGCCTAGCTTGGAAGTGTGGAGATAAGCGCCAGACAATGCAAGCCTTCCGCTGCCTTGGCCAGATTTTTTCAGCTGAAGGTGATAGTGAAACAGCACTCAACTTATTCAATGTTGCTCTTGATGGATTCACATTCATGGATGTCCATCACTGGAGGGCAGATTGCATGGTCCGAATAGCGGATATACTGAATGGCCGTGGAAAGGTCATGGAGGCAGTTGAGTTGTGGAAGGCTGCAAGGCCTCTGTTTGAAAGATCAACCCAGATAAAGGATATCACCAAAATTGATGCAAAGCTGGCAGAGATTGACTCTGCAGTTTTGCTTGAGTATGAGAAACATCTTCAACGACCTTCGGAAATGAATGTACCTGTTGATGCACCGGAGGATATATGCATTGTGGAAGATGAGGAAGAGGACAAATTGACTCAAGGAAACGATTTTAGGGGCAAGGGGAGGCAAGGAGTCTTAGCTTGAATGCACTCTGGATATTGGGTCAGGGTTGGCACTGCCGTTTACTCTTCTTTCTCTTCAACCTTCCGCAGCTTCACCATATTTGGACAATACATACCCATTTGTTCTTGGTGTGCACAGCATACCATCTCCAGACCATAGCATTTCGTCCAGTATGTAGTCTGTTTATTTATTCGTGTAATGTGCTACCACTGTATTTATACCAGTTTCATTAACACAGATCTGCCGTTGACCACGGCGACCAATGAAATTGGCTTCAGGAGTCTAGGGATCCATCTTTTTTCACGCTGTTGTGGCAGAAAACACCTTTGGAAGGATATGGGAGGACAATATGTAGGTAAATGCTGGGTAGGTTGCGTGAAATAACACAAAGGAGAGGGGAGCGCCCTGCCTCCGCAAAACTAAAAAGAGCTCGAAATAGAACATTCACAAAACTCGGACAACCGCTCTTCGAACGTGTAAACCAAGATCTCTTGCGTTTCGGGTGCTCAAATACAGTGGTTAGTTGGGAGAGAAGATCAAAAAAGGAAGAAGAAAAGGGACAGAAAAAACAGAGGGCGAGAAAGAATGAGGAAGAGGAAGACGGGTTGAAGACATAAATATGGGGGTGGAATGGCAAAAGTATGAATGGAGGAGCAGGGGGCTGAACTCAGGGGCGGAGGAGAATGAAAATCACGGTAGCAGGGCAGTTCGCAGGGATGTCGAAGAAGTGTGGCATGCACCACACCCATACCAACACTCCCATACCAACTTGGGGTAAAGGGCCGTGACGTCGTCCGGCATGCAACTCGTACTTACTTTTTTTTTTTTGTTATATGTTCCAAGTACCAAATGATACGATTAAGCATAAGAATAAAATAATGTCAGAAGAAGAATGGCCTCGCATCTGGGTTTCTCAAAGTTGATGCGCTGCGGTGGGCGGGAGGCGCAGCGCAGCGGGCCGACTTGTTGATGCGCTGCAGTGGGCGAGAGGCGCATGGTGATGCAGGATGCTCAGCGCAGCGGCGCAGGGCGGAGCGGGCCAGTGCGCAGGTGTGGAAGATTAGGGAGCGCTCGTTGATGCGCTACGAGCGTCAGTAGTACGAAGCAGTGAAATCAAATAACAAACCAATGGACCGTCAACAATATTTGAAGACAGATTGTGCAGGGGTAGTGTTGAATTCAGTGCAGGTGTGGAACAATTCACTATTGGCTATTGTTCATATACTCCGAAACCGGGCCATAAACAAATGAGTGCAGGAAAATAAATGCGCATTTGATAGCAGTATGCGGGATCGGCTCAAACGTGGTGGTGTAGTGTATTGCTATTTTCCCAAGAAATTCCCTGGAAGGACACGTTCAAAGCAGCGTCACACCCCAATTGTTGATGGATTTGGGAGTGTAGGGGGTAGGTATATTTGGGTTGCAAAGTGTCGTCTAATCTGTATTGGGGTAGCCAGATTATATAAAAAGTAATAGGATAATTTAGGGTGAACATATGTACTTCTAGCGTATTTATTGGCAGGGGGTTCGGCTAGTAACGGGCAGGAGGGAGCGTGTTGGGGTGTGAGTGTGTAAGAGAGTTGGCGGGCGGTTAGGGGGCGGGAGCTGTTGCGAGGCGGGCCGGTGACACAGGAGGCAGGGCAGGCGGTGCTGTGGGTGGGAGGCGCATCGGGGATGGCGGGACGGAACATTGAGTGCGGGGCCGCATGTGTTCAGCGCAGCGATGCAAGGGGCAGTGCGCGGAGGGAGCGCTCGGTGATTTGATATGCAAGTAATACAAGGTGTCGGCACGTCAGCAAATGTTGTTGAGTTACGGATCGCATCAAGTCAACGTGCGCACGGTAGTACGGGCAGTCTACGAGCCACAGATGCAATTAACCAAATAGCGACCAAGCTATCATTGTGACTAGCGCACTTTCCGCCATCAGGAAAACCCTCCCCAGATAATTTTGGGAAGTTTTCTGGATATTATTTTACAAGCAATTTTGTTTCACAAATGTTCCAAAATTCATGAACATTTTCAAAACATATCACTAACATTGGAGAACATTTGAGGAAATATTGCCAAACAAAAACTTGATACCGCGGATTATGATGTAGAATCTCCTCGTGGCCTTTAGAGCTGAACATACCGCGACAAACGCACTTTTAGCCAACTTTTAGCCAAAACACACTCATTCGGAAGAGTCCGAGATTTGCGAATAATGTCAAGTCATTCAAACTCCGACCAACTCCGATCACGTCAACGGAACGTCAAACAAATGGCAACGAAAAAGTCGTCCCATTCTTCCTTTCTCCCACCATCCACCATCCCCCACTTCTCTGCCCCACTGTCGTTTCTCTTCTGCGCTCCCAGACCATGACGATTCCACCTGTTGTCGGCCGCCATCTGCTACTTGCGCCATCTCTGGGACTCAAGCACACTCTCTTTGACCCGCGGACGTGGCACTCATCCAACGTCGCAGTTTGCCTCTCAATGTCGCAAGCTCTTCAAGTTTCAAGACCTTACCCCCTCCTCAAGCTTCTTTTGGATCCCCATACTCTTGTCAAAGTCAAGCCTGCAATAAATTCTCAAGTCCAAGTCATCGTCAAGGTCCTCCTCGCCCTGCGCACACATCCAAGCGGCGTACGACTTGCTTTCACAGCACAAGGCCCACATGCACTCTCAGCCGCTGTCTCCGCCATCGGCCGCGTACCCACCCTGTCCCGTTTGCCGTCGCGATCGCCTCCCACTCGCCGTATGCCGCCCGTTCCAAATCGCCGGCGCTTCGCTCCCCTCCCCCACGTGCGTTCTCTGGCCCCGCTGTCTACGCCATCGACTACGCCCCCACTTATCGCACCTGCCTATCAAACAGCAAGCAACACCTTCAAGTCCCCTTCATCGTCACGATGCGGGCTGCTCAAACTGGGACACTTCTTTATTTACTGTACGGTCGCCCATGTATAACTACTTAGTACTGTGAATGCATTTTGATTCACTTCTACGTTCATCGTTAGTGGCTAATGAAGCTGAACGGACCCAGAAACGTTCAGAAACACTGACTAGGGCTGCCGCCCGTTGCCGTTGCCACGGCTCAACGGCACCCCTGGAACGGGTGCCGTGCCCGTTCCGTAGAGGATTCTGATCTTTCCTCCAGGCACGGTCACGGGACGGGTGGGACCCGTTTTTACCCGTCGAAAAGACGGCCGCCACGGTAGCACTACGGCTCCACGGCTCGCTGCTTTTCAGCGCCTATCACTCCCAAAATCACCCTAGTAAGCCCAATTTGTCATTTTAGCTTTCTCGGGAATCATTAGGATGTCTGTTCCGAGATGAGGCGGCAATTTTTGTTGCCTGCAAGGACTCATTCCCGACGCGCTTTTACGCGCTATATTGGACATAGAGCTCATATGCACACCGGCCTATGCGTTGAACTTGTTGTAAGCTCTTAGGAGCTACTTTTCTTTAAGTTATCAAGGTGGAAGATGATCTATCTTGCGCATCAAAGCTATAGCTCGTCGCAGGCCGATCCACCATGCTCTCTCCGCATGGAATGAATAACATATGCGTATTCCATCTCCATGCCGCCACGGACATTCATAATTTTATTTACGCTGCGGCTGCCATTTTGACCCGAGGGACAAGGATAAAAGCGAGTGAGTGAAAATGGGGCATCATCTCGCCTTTCTGCTCTCGTCTCAACGATATGGCTGACCAGTGCGCGCTGAACCTCAACGGGACTCTCCGAGACGCATCGGACATCGATTTCTATGCGTCTGAATCTGATGAAAAGGCCTTGCCCCCTGCAAGAGCTGGTAATCATTCGTTGTCTTTTTCCTAATATTGTAACTAACTTAATTGCACAGGCCAGCGTCGTAGTACCCGCAAAAGGGAGACGGCTAAGCTCACCGAAGCACTCTTAGCAGAACATGCAGATGACAATGGTAAAGCTGCTGCGCCTCGCTTGCCCCGTACCCGTGTGGCCAACTCTGGTCGCGTCAAGGCCGTCCCGGAGAGCCTCAGCGACGAGGAGGATGGTAATTTCACTGACTCAGAGATGCCGGATCTCCAGGATGTATCTCATTCATCAGATGAAGGGGAGTCCGATGTCGAGGAGATTGATAACGACGAGGTGAGTTGTCCCTTCATTTCCATTCCCGGTATGTTTCTATCTTATAAATAGTTGAACTGTGTACTGATTCCATGTAGGGTCTGCGGTTGCTGTGGAGCGCATTTTTTCGGGTGGCCGTGACACCATCTCTCTGAGGAGAGCGAGCCTCAAGCCCGACACCATCAGAACACTTATGATGGTCAAACAGCGTCTTCGACTTGCACGCAACGCTGTCCAAGAGATCATGGGGTAGTTCTTTGGTAGTTTAATTATCTCTGTGCACCCTGAATGAATTTTCTTTCCTGCATCGAGAAGTCTTGAGCACAATTAAAAATAATTCGGCAATGGGCGCTTAACCATCGAGCTTCCGATGAATTAGCGCCAATTATTTGATGTACTTTTAATGTAAAAATGATAGCAGCCCAGCTGGTTCGAACAGTACACCACTGTAGCGCAACACAAATACCTACTGAGCCACAATAACCAATACAGACAGTGATAGAAAGCCATACACACCATGCTTTTTCAGATCCACGGCCCGTGCTACCGTTTACGGCCGTCCCGTTGACCGACCCGTCCCGTGAGAGCTCACAACCTTCAGTCAACGGGCCGTCGAAACCACGGCCGTGCCCGTCGCATACCCGTCGAATCAACGGCCGTTGCCGTCACGGCAACGGGTGGCAGCCCTAACACTGACGAAACTTTCCAAAAATTTACAAAAATGTCGCCGGGGGTAACATAATTTGGCTATATTTCCGAAACTGAAGATATATTCGATAATATGCGAAAAGTTTGGGAAAATATTCGAAAATTACCTGAGGAGGGTTTTCCTGATGGCCATAACGTGGCATCCAAATGCGGCAATTTGATGCCGGCAGGAACGGCAAGCGAGAGTTTGCCGGAGACATGCCGGTTGACTTAAGAAGAGCGGAACCAGTTTCTGCTAGATGAAAAGTCTCCAGTAAGAAGCAAATGATGAATTATATCAATGCCAGTGCATATCTACAAGCAGAGGGAGACAACTACTGGCACAAATATGTTCCAGAGCATGACGGTAGTAGATGGCCATGGGATGCGGGTAGAATAGATATTGAGAGTGCAGATATGAGAGTGGCATAGTGTTAGATTGATAGGGGACGGAGTAGGGGATGTGGAGTAAGCATTGGAGCATTGAAAAAGAAGACTGAGCTGGGCGAGTCGATGTACGCGCCAGATATGCCTCGATCTGGGCCTTCTTCCCGTCTTCGGTGTTTGCGATCTTGAGACAAAGATGGCGGCTGCACAGAGTGCAATGGAATAATTGAGGCTGGGCGTGGTTTATGGCGAGAGCGAGGCAGTCAACGTGGTGGTGAAAGGGAGAGACACCATTCACAAATTTGTCAGCCACACACTAGGGCAAGTTGCCGACCTGCCGTCATCAAATGCTGCGGCCTGGCCGCCATCAAATTTCCTGTTTTGGGTTCGCACGTTATGGCGGAAAGTCAGGAGTGATCATTGTGTACTTACATGAACGGAACCAAACAAAACGCAGCCTCTGCTGCCAATCAAGGCCAAACACTATGCCCCGCGCCCCCATTTCCCGCGATAAATATTGCAACCACATTCTAAGTATATCATATGCCGTTATACAATATTGAAAGCGGCATAAATATGCCATACAAAAAAAGTTGCGCTCCATTGCAGTTAGATACGGTTCGTCGCAAGTTCATCGAAGGATCCCGTCCTGTTTTTATGGTTTTCAGTTTCTTCAAGTCCGAAAGGGGGAGGGAGAATGCCGAAGGATGACGGTGACTACAAAAAAAAAAATTGCCATTGTTTGCACAAGTGATGATTTTTCACCGAGTAGGGGGTATTTTTCCCCGAGTATGTAAATATGAACAATTAACCAAATACGAACAAAGGCACAGCCGCTATTTTTCATATGTTTCAACTAATAGAAATAGTATAAAGACTACACACAGCCACTAAAGGGGTCCCTCAACGAAATCAGAAACTAGTAAAAAAGTGATCAATTTTGGGTGCCCTGAGATTTGAAAGAAACGATAACATATGTAAACATAAGTACTCATAAAGCACATATTCGACGCACCGAATTCCGCCAAAACCAACAGCGTCTACATACTCATGTTAGTTGAGAGCATTAAACGTGCGGCTGGGTGCTTGCTGCGGTTGCGGTAAGCAACTTATTTCCATTGCTCACTTGAAAAGATATTTATTGTGCAACTCAAGATGCGGAGGTGAAGGTTGAAGGCAAACCTTTGGACCCATAATGCTGTCAAGCCCTGGATGGATGGACGATACGTTGGTGAACCTGTTTCCGACTGAAGCTAGCAGGCGTACGGTGAATAAGACCTCAGCCTAGGTTGGTGGTCAGATGTTGATGTCCTGTATATTGCGAGATGAAGGCTTACGAGGAGACTCCTTCTGAGTCGACGTTAGTCGTGAAGCAGGACAAATGTAAATGAGGGAGACTCGGAGCGTACCAAACGATACCACCCAGTTCAGCGGGATTGTTGTAATATGTGATCAGGTACGTATAAACTTTCAGAAAGTCATATATCACAGGCGGACAGTAGCATGAGGTGCGCACCAGTGTGCGAGATCAGAACTTGATGTACAGTGTCGAAAAGCATCACAGTAGCAACTTAAATGCAGTTGGACATTTTTAAAAGGGCGAAAACAGTTGAACGAACGAGGAGCTGGAGCGGCCACCTGTCCTTCTGGTGCGTGGAGTAATACCTGGCCACTGATATAAGATAAATCGCGATGGAATGAATCGTTTTGACCAGGCTTGAACACAAGACACTACCCCTACCCTACATTCGGTCTCTGCGTGACAAATTCTCAGACGCAAAACTAACCTCCATAGAGCCTGTTGGGTTTGATATGAATACATAAAACCTATATGTTTGCCAAGCCGTTCTGACCCTCACAACGGTAGCTATGGCATGAACACAGCCACCGGTGGCTGAGCACATGACACAGCCACCGTTTTGAGGGTCAGAACAGCTGGGCAAATATGGAGGAAACCCTTTTTCATGAGATCCCCAGGCCATCTTTTCCGGAATGCACTGCACTCAACATTTGTGGTTGGAGTGCCACAAATGATCGGATTACTTCTTGCCAACGAAGGGAACTCGACGATTCGTGGTAAGAACGCGTTTTATTCTCACCGAGTACGACTTAAACAGCACTTCAAGAGGGCCATGGAGGGCCGTCGATAGGAACACCGTCGAACATTGATAGTCAGGGGGCTGATAACGTTCGACGCGAGCAAGGACCGGATCTCACACATGGTTGCGAAATTTTCGCAACAGGTAAAGCTTGCACACGCATCCTCCTCAGTTGATGTTTTCCTTAGTTAAGAACAATGTGATGTGAATTTCATCTTCTTGTCCCTACACCCTCGACCAAGGCATTCAATACCTTAAAGATGAGAATGAAAAATGACCATGGATTTTAAATTTGAATAAAGGCGGCCAATAAGGGTAAGATGTATGGCACACATAGCATCTGCCCAAGTAAAATACACGGAGGCCACCCTCTAGAGCAGGATTTATGTAAAGACTTTTTCAGCCCAACCAACCACGACATTGAACTGTAGAACAAGGACGATGGACATTCAGCGCAGGGACCGAATGCGGTCGAGTCGAAATTTACGTTTTTGACGGCGCTAACCCATGCACCTGGATTTATGCCAGATTTTTTCAACGAGCTCCATGCGGACGGCGATCGCGAGTGGCAGCCCTGAAATATTTTCAGGTGATATTATATTACATCCTGGCAAGAAGGTGACTAAGCTTCAACCAGCCCGCCACACCATTATTGGATGCTTTCTGACTTCGATATATACTTACCAGCGGCGGCTAGCGTAAATATTAAGGACAGAATCAAAGAAGATTACTTGTGTACGGTCTTGCGCACGTGCAGCACCGTTCTAGCAGGTGTTGGATGCCTTCTTCTGTCCGAATTTTTAGACTACGATATTGCGCAAATGAATAAATAAATAAAGAATCCCACAGTCCCCGAATGCACCGACCCCGAGTCGAACGAGGGCCTTCCATCTAATTTTCAACACTTCGACTAGAAACTGTGGACGCACGCCATCGTGCTATCGGCGCTTTCGTACTTTATCCTGCACCTTGGTTTGTGCGCGACTGTGAAGATTGAATCCTGACCCCGCCAAATGAAAAAAGAAATCTCTGCGGGTCTTCGAACGCACCGACCCCGAGTCGAACGGGGACCTTCCCTATGCATCTGAATTTCTCCATGCCAGAAACTGTAGACGCACATCGTGTGCTATCGGTGCTTGCATACCTTTATTCTACGCCTTGGTTTGTCGGAACTTGCAACGCCAAAGGACACAATTTACAGACAGGCACCGACCCCGAATTGACTATTAATATCCACACAGTATCACCAACGGAAGGTGGGTGTACTCCGCGTGCGATAAACTTTTTTATGCTTGCAAAGAAATACTCGACTATTTATCCAAAAAAATATGGAGCACAGAATCACGCAGAAATGCACCGACCCCGAATCAAATGGGGGCCTTCCATCTAAATACGGCGATTTCGTACGATGTAAGGTGCTTTCCTCCTCTTACTCTGGTCCCGGATTTATACAACCAAGCTCGAGGCGAATATTTTGCCAAGGTGAACAGGCCTCAACTGGCTCCCACCAATTTCTTTAGATGCTTTCTGACTTTGGATTAATACTTGGCTATTTTTCAACCAGCTGTGGGCAGCGCAAATAAGGATAGCATAAAATAGGATTCCACACGTATGGTAATGGCCGCACTCCACCGTTCTAGCAGGTGTTTTATGCCCTCTTCTGTCCCACTTGTTGCACTACGATAATGCGCAAATAAATTAAAAAAAGACTATGCCAGATCCCTATGCACCGACCCCGAGTCGAACGGGGACCTTCCATCTACTTTTTTTTTCTCCATTCCCGCTAGAAACTGTGGATGCACGCCCTCGTGCCATCGGTGCTTTCCTGGTCTTACTCCGACGCCGTATTTATCCAACACGCTTTCAACCAAACCCGCCTCAATTTATAAATAAAGAACAAGACATGCCTTCGCTTCGCTCCGGCAACCGGGGGAAATAGTCGACAAATGATTGTTTAATATTATTGAAGTGTTCAAAAACTCAATAAACATCGCGATAAAATAATATGGTTAGGAGTTCAGTAGGAAGGGCATTCTTGAACAAACATCGTCAGGCAGGGAGAAACCTAGGACCAAAAGACGAGAGAGGAGTAGGAAGACTCATTGGTGAGTTGCAAAACCGGCGTAGGCTTCTCACAACCCCCAAGATCATCCCGAAATACGGAGGTAAACGACGGTGTCACAGCCAGGTGACCAAGAATCAATCGAGAGCCTATTGATAATTGCAGCCTCGAGGCATGCGAAGGCGGTGGTGCCGGAGCTTGTTGAATCGAGGATTGAGTAGAAAGGATAATCTCGATGGAGATAAAGCTAAAGAAGTGAAAAGAGTCGCCTATAAAGAACAGCTGAATAATGCGGCCCATAGAAGTTATCGCCGCAGCCTTTCAGATCTGTATATTTGGGCAACCCAAATCTGGCAGCTTTTTGAACTGCGGCGCACCTCTGCGCAACTGCGCGGTGTGGGGCACAGAACTGCAGCGTCAAGTGGATTGTCCAAGGCGGTGCTCCATCACTGTAAATGGGGAAAGACTGTACTTGATGAATCAGGAGTGTATTTTAAATTGAGGCTGCGTAAACGCGAGATGTCAATTATTCATGAGACAGCGCGGAAAAACATCGAGATCCGGGCTGCGCACGCACAGTGAAAGAAGCCGAAGAAGCTGTAAGCTGGTATGCATTGAACCTTTCAAGGTGTCAAACTGGCAGCCTGACTCTTGATTGCCAACTCCCCCAGGCGGCTGTCTGGACATCGAGTTTTCTCACTTCATTCATCGAGCTATTATGATCAGCAGTACTTATATTTGTGAATCAATGAGACAATTTTTTTTAAAGGATCAAGACAAACGCACAATCTTGAAAAAGATGAAAGGTAAAATTGCAACCATTAGCTACAATTATTCGTATGTATTGCATCCGAGGGTTGCACATGCCGCGCTGTTGAGAGGGAAGGAGCCGATGCAGTTCTAAGGAGTCGACTCGGCTCTGCAAGGAACGTTCGATTATTGAATTTAGCAGAAGTTGACTGCAGGAGTAATGAGAGTTTGCATCGCACAGGGACAAATACAATGTACTGAACAGTTAGTGCTGGGGATTTCAGATGTGGTGAAAGACACACTAATCGAATACCGGAGTGGAGAGGAACTGACGATTAAAGCGAAACAATAAAGTTCAGTGTTGTGTTCTAGGCTCATCTGCAGTCATCCTATTTAAAGAAAATAGCACTCAGTCTGAAAGCCCTAGTGCTTTCTAAAGGCTTCACTCACCTGATTTAGTCAACAGATAACTCGTTCATCCTACACCAGCGAATCCAAGAGGACGGATGCGACCTTAGACTGTGGGTATACTTCAGCATGGAGATGTGGTCGTCCGCTACTGCGAGAGAGGGGAGATCAGCGGTGTAAGAGGCGTCAGGTCCTGATAGATTAATCAGGAATATCTGCGTGAATTGTGAAGTTAACATGCACCAGGCATTGGAAGTTTGGACAAAGGATGGGATTCGTCGCGGGCCCAGCCATTTGTCTATTCATGAAATTGTGTCAGTGAGCCACTGGAAAGTAGCTGGACATTAGAAACCATCGAAACCATTCATTTGTCAGAAAATTGTGAGCATGTGGGGAGAAAGCAGAGGGGAGAGGATGTCGAAGGGTTAGCAAATGCTGTATATAAATGAAGAAGCTGCGGTAGAGAAGACCCGGATCTTGAAACGCATTGCATCAGCTTAGCGGGAAAATCCAGCCGACTTGCCGACTTGGGACGATATGATATCCGCAGCCAGCGCTGCGCCTACTAGGTTGCCGCGCCATTCTGTAGCACAGAATAAGTGGCTATTCCAGGACACAGCCATCCGTTTGGTGGCACAAAATGGAGCGGTAAACTAGTAGGGCTGGCTGTATTTGAGGACAAGCCACGCCCACCGAACAAGCCAATTTGCGCACGCCAAAAAAGTCATCAGAGCCAAATTAAAACTCCGATATAGGGGCAAGCCGATTGGCCAAGCCTATCAGAAAAGTCTCAAATTTAAGCGACTACATCGCACCCGTCCCAAGTAAAATTTGCCAAGTTCACAATTCGGTTGTGTTGTTGCGCCATCCTCTCAAGTGTGTGCCAAGAGACTTGCTCAGTCACTAGTCAGGTTCCGGAAGGTCTAAAAACTCCAAAGCCTACTGCTTATGCACCACATATAGTTGGTTACAGCCGTTGGCAGTACCGAAGGCGCGGCGAGAAAATTTCCGTTTTTTTGATCGATTTCAAAGAATTGCATGTAGCTCAGTGAATTCTTGTTGTATTCACCTAAAAACTATTTAGCATTGACAGGCTAATCCTTGCGGAATTAGTGATAGAGCTAAAGTAGAAAGAAATGTTCTATCTTGGGCATCTTGAGATACTGAGATATCTGAGTGAGAATCTGGGCTGGAATGCCAAAATCATATGTAAATAATCCGATATTTTGAGAGGGACTATCTCTGACTACCTCCATCGATGTCATAGATTCTGAATTGCATATAATTCTGTGCCTAGGCTTCACAGCCCATTGACACCAATTTCAGATCATAAACAACTTCATCTACTTTATCTCTGAACCAAATCAGCTATTCTGGCTCTATTAAATCAATAGGGGTAGTCATAAATAGTCTCTCTCAAAAGGCCAGATTTTTCACATGTGATTTGGGCATGCCATTCCAGATTTTCACTTGGACATTTCAGTTTCTCAAGATGCCCAAGATAGCACATTTTTTCTACTTTAGCTCTATCACTAACTTTGCAAGAATTAGTCCGTCAATTCTAGATAGTTTTTAGGTGAATACAATAAGAACTCACTGAGCTACATGTAATTCTTTGAAAACGATCAAAAACAGCCCAAAACGGAAATTTTCTCGCCGCGCCTTGGGTACTGCCAACGGCTGTAATGTAATTTTCAGTTCCCTGGTTGATTACACTTGATTTGTGAAATAGATGGATATAAATTCTCAACTTGAAGTCTACTGAAGTTTTCAAGTGCTCCGTACCAACCACTCTATTCATTCGAGATGATAAATGTCGAATTTTAAAAGCACAGCTGGGTAATTTATGTTGACTTGAAGATATGAAGCAGACAGGTTTAAGGAAGCGTTCCTTTCAGACTTTTCAATGGTTCTGTGGCACAGTGGTTATGACTCTGCTTCTGCTTATTTCCTGCCGCGTCTGTCCCCCGGGGCCGTGACTTCAATCCCCCCCTCTATTGGTCCCTTTTTGTGTCA
The DNA here is from genome assembly GCA_029282285.1 of Mycena rebaudengoi. Taxonomy (NCBI): domain Eukaryota; kingdom Fungi; phylum Basidiomycota; class Agaricomycetes; order Agaricales; family Mycenaceae; genus Mycena; species Mycena rebaudengoi. The sequence goes on from JARJCX010000070.1 coordinate 35,941, forward strand.
ATGGTTTAACATTGTTCATCCCGGTTTACTTGTTACTCAAAATTGTTTAAACACGCTTTTTCAAAACACTGTTTAAGTTATGATCACCGATTCAAACACCGTTTAAGCCATTGACCGTCTTTTAGGGTCCGCGCCACAACCTACAATATGCCTTAGAGTGTTCAACAGAACAGTGTTTAAACACAGTTTCACGTTGAGATGCTGTTTGAGTAATCAAAGTCCCTAGAGTTTCATGGCTGTCGGAGGCGATTTTGCGAAGGGCCATGCAGGGTTGGCTCGTAGCGCCGAGGGCCTCACGTTTGTCACAATCGATGGCGCCGGACACATGATCAGTCTCAGCATTGGTCCTTCATGTGAATGCGCCTTGATGTGTAATGGGTGCCGTACGACAAGCCCAAGAAACGCTGGGGCTTGTGCAGTGGTGGTTGTCCGGGGAGGGTTTCTAGGTCTGACGGCAGATATCTTTGAAATACATTGTTCAGACAAAGGTTTTTGTTACTTTCTTCCTTTTGAACTGAAACCCTGGAAATTAGGGTAAATGCAACGCACAAACCCATATTTCATTCCATTAATAGATCACCACAGTTTCTAGAGGGGTTACGTTTAACATAAACTTTGTGCACGTGCACGGAATCGGGGTGGGGAGTGAGGAGCAAATTAAGAGGGAAAGGAGAAAATCAGGAGTGAAAGAAGACCAAGAGAAGAATGGTAGGTTGAACACGTCGAACCGCGAGACAATGTACCCCGCGATATCACTTCATGCTGCGCTGTGGATATTTACACGTAGGTGGTGTTCATTGTTGTCGGTCTCAAGAGCCTGTCTCGTCTTTAGGCTACAGCTGAATCTCAGAAAACTATGAGACCCACCTTTTGAGTCCAGATCCTCACATTGTCCGGCGTGGATCCCTCGACGTGGGTCGTGTGCTTGAAGTGGATACCAGAAACATCCTGGGACCGGGGGCGACTCATTGGCATCAAATCCACGTCCGGGATTTGGTACGTTGGACGACGTAAGTTCAGCGTAAGCATGAGGCTGTTTGTGTAACTGAACGTGCAACATGAGCGCTATGTCACATCTCCACCAGGGGAAAGCGAATACACACAGTTTCCCAAGTATATACGATCTATCATGGGTGTCGGTGTCGAATAAGATAGACATGGTGATCGCTTACGGTACAAAATGAAAGTTGGTGTCCACAATACCGGCGAATAAGGCCAAATCGACGGCGGCGCAGACAGAAATAACTGCTCCTGATTGTACGACGCGATTGATCAGGGTGGTCAGCATGGTTTCTGAGGTGGCCCAGAATGCGCGACTCTTAGCCCGGGCCAGCTGCAATGGTCACAATTAATTATACAGAAGGTTGAAGTGAACACTCCATTCTACTCACAATATATGTCATGCACGCAGTAATCAGCACGTCAGCCACCAAACTCCCCGCAAACCAGATCTCCTCGAATCATTAGACATTGTGTACCGTGAAACCCCGATGAATGTCTGCGCTCACCCAGACTCCAGGGTACCAGCGTATCTGGTTTTCCGGGGATGAGTTCTTGAGCAACTACGGAGGGTGACTTCACGTCTGGATGAAAGATGCGCAGACGATTAACTCACCGGGAGGCCACTGATCATTCCGGCCAGGCTTTGGGTGAGTGCGACCTATTTCTCGTGATCGAATTAAAAAAGTGTAGCCATAGACGCCTGACCGACCAACACGATTAATATTGCAACCGAGCGAAGAAAACGATTTATTGTGAGGATCCAGATTCGCCTAGAGTCTGTGAGAATTCGGGAGAGGCTCCGGACCAACATATTTACCATGCATAAAAAATTTGCGCGGTTGCGGCAACTCAAATTTCTTGGTGATTTGAGTTGCAAGAGCTCAGAAAGACTTACCCAGTCCGCACAGCACCGGAATCATAGGACCAGACCACGGAATGATATGAAATGTGGCAGGATTCCCCCACGCCGAGACGGTGAAGAACCATCCATGAAAGGTCAGTATCACGGTCTGTGATGCGAAGCGTATTCGTACGGCCTTCTTGCAAGCCACGAAGTCTTGTTGGAAGGTGCCGCAGGAGCTCGAAAGCTCCAGCGCTCCTTGACCGAGGTGAAGAGGCGATTGTCGAGCCTCTGCGATAGTGTCCCTATCGCCCAGACCCAGTTACGGGTGGGGTCCGAAGCAGTTATACGCATACTTAGGCAATTGTTGGGTCCGGATAGAGTAGCGTCGCACGGAAATCCACGGGTCAGACTCGTTTAGAGGATGATCATGGTGGTTATGTGCAAGGTTAAATATATTGTTATTTGTACATGTGTGAATCTAATATACGGTACAAACAATATGAGTAAGGCAATCCCTGTGTCCATTGGATATGCCTCCAGATGGAGCGCACCCCGTCACACGGTCTGTGCGACGTCCACAAGGAATAGACCGTATACTGTGGACAAATTAATGAATACTGAGTGGAAATTACAAGGTACATACCCAGGATTCGGATGAATATTCGCTCTGACGGGAAATTTTGGTAGTATGTGTCTAGAAAGGAATACTCAGTTTCATTTCCTCCAAGACCACACAAACTGACACAGCTGCATGACGAGAGTTCCCATGAAAGGAAACAAATCCACAGTGGTAGTCAGTGGCCAATGAGTGTAGCGACGGAGCCTGGGACTTACTCTCTACATATTCATTTCCTTACTTGTATCTGAATCTATCAGCGACTGAAGGTTCGCGTATAATCAAGACCGTGGGAGCTTACCTCGGTCCGATCCGCTTATCAAGCAAAAAGATTCGCGGAAGCATTCCCTTGCGTGCGAGTTAGTTGAAATCGAGGCTGATAATGTACAACCATAGCTTGCCCTCATACCCTGTGCATTTTTTAATTTGAATCTTCCGTAGTCAAATTTTAAATCCCCGTTAACGTTGATCAAGCTGGCATATTCATCAGCAACTTTACATATAGTCTTTTCGGATCTTTTGTGTCTTTTAAAAGTGGAAAAAGTGATGAAAAGTGTCAAAAGCCAAAAGATGTTGGCATCTTTTCTAAGCCAGGTCCGTTTACTTTTAAAAGTCGAAAAGTGTCGTTAAAAGTCGGTCAAGCGCTCCGAAAGTAGGCAGGAAAGATTATCAAAAGAGACTTAAAAGAGACTATTTAGGCGTCAACTGCCGGTCATAAAAAACAGATCGCATTGCAGGATGTAGCTAAAGTCATCATAACTACATATTACACCTGCGGCAATCTTCGTAGGCGACATACAAGGTTACAAGTTACCGAATATAAGAGGGCGGGACGCGACACGATGGAATTCGGGAACAGGACCACGAGTCGAGTAGGGCAGGCGCTGAGTGATGTCGGAGCGGCCGGGGGGAATATGCATTGATGCAGGGGCTCACGTTGCTTCAGGCCCAATACCGCGTGGGCGGCGCGCATCGGCGATCTTGCTCAGCGGGGAGCGAGCGGATGGGACATACCCGTTGGAGTTGTCATCTACGCTTCCGGAGGCGCGGACGTCGCAGTCGAAGGCGAACAGGCGCGAGGCCGAGGCCGACGAGAACGGGCGGCACACGGGACGGTGACGGCGAGCTTTGGGAAGAAGAGAATGGGTAAGGAAATTGTTGCAGGGTCTTGTAGAATGCGGACTTGATGCGACGCAGAGCAACAACAGAGTACAATCGAGTCGTTTGACAGAGTCCAGCACAACACGCTACAAGACATTGAAGGCTGAAGGGGAAAGCCTAAGTATGAGTCCGGAGTTGCAGTTGAGGTGGCTTGGAGGTGTCTTGAAGGTCTTGATGATGGGTTTGAAGGGAGAGCGTAGTGGAAGAAGGTGAGAGGAAGAAGAGAAAGACGATGTGCTGGCATCACCAACCATCTGTCAAAGTCACGCCATGATATTGATCCGATGGTTCCTGCTGATCGGAACAGCGGAGTTCAAAAGACTTCACATGGCCAAATGCAAAATTTCAGGCAAGCTGAAAATGTTACTGAAACAAGTAATTTCAGAAACCAATTTAAGGAAGCCTTATTTTGTACCTTAAATAACTGTTTTCAGGACACCCTAATCTGTAGCTGAATTTATAACATTAAGCTACAATTTCAGGAAGCCTGGAGCTCTCAGTTTCAGGCACAATTTCTGCAAGGCTGAAATAGCACCTTAAATTATAAATTTCTGTCGCAGTTTCATCAGAGCTGAAAGTAAAACATTAAGGGTGTCTGAATTCAAGGCTGAAACTAACAGTTTCAGCAGCAGCAAAATGGCGGCTTAAACTAATGGATTAGGGTGTGCTGAAATCAGGACTGAAAACATTAATTTCGGCCGGCATTCCGGCCCGCCCGAAACAATAAGATTAAGGCGTAATTTCGGCCATTCCCGAAACGTTGCCTGAAACTGATAGTTTCAGTACACCTGAAATTCTTCGGCAGATGAGTGGTAGATCATCTGCCGCTCATCTGCAGATCATCCATAGCGCTCATCGGTACCATACTTCACAGTGGCAACATTAGATGACATTCACAAAATACATATGATTCTCTTGCCCAGCAGCTATTGCCATAAAATTTTGTGAATGTCATCTAATTTTGCCACTGTGAAGCAGTTTTGTATGGTACCGATGAGCACTATGGATGATCTGCAGATGAGCGGCAGATGATCTACCGCTCATCTGCCGAAGAATTTCAGGTGTACTGAAACTATCAGTTTCAGGCGACGTTTTGGGAACGGCGGAAATTACGCCTTAATCTTATTGTTTCGGGCGGGCCGGAATGCCGGCCGAAATTAATGTTTTCAGTCCTGATTTCAGCACACCCTAATCCATTAGTTTAAGCCGCCATTTTGCTGCTGCTGAAACTGTTAGTTTCAGCCTTGAATTCAGACACCCTTAATGTTTTACTTTCAGCTCTGATGAAACTGCGACAGAAATTTATAATTTAAGGTGCTATTTCAGCCTTGCAGAAATTGTGCCTGAAACTGAGAGCTCCAGGCTTCCTGAAATTGTAGCTTAATGTTATAAATTCAGCTACAGATTAGGGTGTCCTGAAAACAGTTATTTAAGGTACAAAATAAGGCTTCCTTAAATTGGTTTCTGAAACTACTTGTTTCAGTAACATTTTCAGCTCGCCTGAAATTTTGCATTTGGCCGTGTGCTTGGAAGATTTCAATCTCGACTTCCTCCGACATGTCCCCAACATGTCCCTCTGATTTTTGGAGAGTACTTACATAGATGAAAACTGATTTGTACTAATGTGAACACCCCGCAGTGCCGGTCTCGGGCCGTACCACGGACTAAATTAGTTCACTGAAATGGACTTGGCTGAGTTATCGTGGCAATTGCACAGGGAATAGTAAGTTTTAATCCAAGTCATCTAGAACGTACATCATTGTGTATGCCATGATTCAAGTTGTATGTGACTTCAGTGCTGGGAAATGTCAAAAGTGAAAAGTATGTAAAAGTGATATAAGCCGTTGTGCAACCAGAAAAGCCAGAAAAAAAGTTCAGAAAAAAGTTCAAAGTTCCAAAAAGTGGCAAAAGTGGAGGTAAGTTCTCCGAAAAGAACTTGTAAAGTTGCTGATGTTACTACTTAATAGAACCGCCGCGGTAAATAGTTCGAAATTCAACAGATCCACCTTTTGGGGGGACGAAAACCAGATATGTCCAGGATACGTCTCTAATCGGCCAGTGAAAGCTCTTACAAATACTACGCGCACAACTCACGGCTAATCCTCCGGCCCACGTACGACATGAGCGCGCATCCAATGATTCATGAATGTCATACTTCTTGACTGTATATGGCACTGGAGTTCCTGGAAATGTATCACTTTGCTGTCAAATTCGGAGTCAGCATGAATGTGCGTATATCGCAATGGCGTCTCCAGGATGTACGCGAATTTTCAGACGGTAGGCGAGTCGATACTGAGGCCGCCAATCAACGCCTCTCCGTCTATGGGCGTCACGTTGGCAGAATCAATTGGAAATCAGCCGTCAATGTGAGGTGTTCCTTGGTTTTTTGGCACTGATGGGCGGCGATTATTCAACTGATGCCTGTCTTTATCCAACTATTATAAAAAGACGCTGGTTGAAAACATAAAATTCAGCGAATATCTACGTCTCCCGCCTTCAACCACCTCCCACCACTTAAAGTTTTCAGTGAAGTACTTCTTCGCGGCAGCGGCTTTTTTCAGCTTTAGTGTTACCTCTGCGTTGGCGGACGTATTGTAGGTTCTTTTCTGCCCAACAATTTAGAATTCATGATTAACCAAAACGCCTGTTAGCTTATTTGATCTTCATCTTCCATCGAACTGTACGCTTAATGTCTAAAGCAGGTTTATCACTTGGTCTGATTCTCTACTTAAGCTACCAAATGCATGACCGCGACCGGGAAAACGGCCAACTCTCCTATAATCGTCACAGACTGCTTCGGCCCTCCTCATGACCAACTTGGACGGCGGGCCCGAAGATTCTAGTCCGAACTCATGGCCGCCCAAGTCTAAGCGGCGGAAAGTGACTGTGTCGACCAGAACGGCCCTCTTACTCCTCGTCATCCCCTCAATATTGTTCATCTGGATATTAACTACGTGGTCTACTGCTAGAAAACACCCACCAGCATCTGAATCCGACTCTCATTTGACTGAATCCGACGCGTTCCTCCTCAACCCATCCTTTGACCGCTCCGTTCCACCAAAAACACGCATCTACCGCTGGACGGTGTCCCGAATCTTCGTCCCCGGCGCCAGGGAAAATATAACCCGCACAGTAGTCAACGGGCACTCCCCCGGCCCAATTATCCAAGCTAATGTTCATGACCGAATCCTGGTGCGTTGGTTTTGTTGCTGTTGAGTTTTTTTGCGAGCCTGCGCAATGCAGGTCTATCTTACCAACGGGTTGGAAGGCGAGGGAACGTGAGTGGCCTTATCCCCGCGCCGCTCTAATGCCTAAAATCTTGCACCAGATCGATCCACTGGTACGTACCTTGCCGACTCCATCGGTATTAAATCCAGATGGAACGCAGGCACGGACTTCCGCTCCCCGGAACACCCTTCTATGACGGCGCAGCGGGCATATCGCAGTGCCCCATTCCACCTGGGCAGACACTGCTCTACAATTTCACTTTTGGCGGGTGGACAGGGACGACGTGGTGGCAGTGAGTAGTCCGCGGTCTTTAGGATGAGAATCCTAATCAGTTACCCAGCGGCCATACAGCGGTGCAGCACACTGACGGTCTGTTTGGCCCCCTTATTGTGCACGCGCCGGACGAGGACGACCGAAACTACGCTTCGGAACACGTCCTCACACTCTCGGACGTATACACGACTACGCCAGCGAATGAGATGCTCGAGAGCTACTTGACTGTGTGTGGTTCATTTGTTTTACTTTCCTTGCATGCTCATCTATCCCAGACACACTCCATGGAAATCGTTGCCGAGCCAGTTCCAGACCGCGTCGAGATTAACGGCCGTGGGGGAGGAGCGCACCTCGAGGACGAATCCATGCGCGCACGAGAGGACGACGCACATAATTATACGGAAGTTCGGATCGAGCCGGGGACGACGTACGCGTTTTCCGTATTTTGTTGCAAAGTATTCCCTTTTAATTCTGCCCACAGCACCCGCTTGCGCCTCATCCACGCCGGCTCCTTCGCCCCCCTCCGAGTTTCTATCGACAGCCACGCGCTGACCATCATCGAGGCGGACGGGAGTGCCGTCGCACCCATGCGCGTGCGCGATCTCGTCATGCAGCCCGCGCAACGGTATAGCGTCCTCGTTTCACCCGAGTCCGACTCAGGAGATACTTTCTGGATCCGTGCGCGCATGCTAACGGATCGCTTTGCGTATGACAAGTCTGTATTTTCCTTTCCTCGTTATATTTATTTTCACGAACTGGTGTGCCGTTTATTTTCGTGCAGCCCGAACATGGAGCCCGAGGCGCGTGCAATCCTGCGGTATGCCGGGCCGGTTCCACGGCCCACGCATCCTCCCCTTGAACGTGATCAAAGCAACGACCACGAAACGCTCCCGGCGTTCGATGAGTGGGCGTTGAGGCCTCCAAATAACTCCTCCCTTGCGCACCCACCCCCGAATACCGACGTCCTCAGTCTCCCGTTTATATTCTCCATCCAGCGCACGCACGAGCTCAACTGGCGCTCCTTTTATCAACGGGACGAGCTGGGAGATCCCGCCCGCGGGGGAGGCGGCGGGCGTTGCGGATATTGCGACGGTGTATGGTTCTGGTAATTATATGAGGGAAGTAAGGAGGGGCGTGCAGGTGTTTCCTGAGTGAGTTTTTCTCGCTTTCTCTTGGCGTATCTTTGTTCTCATTTTCATTTGCGTTACAGAGATCAAGTAATTGCGACACTTGAGCATGGACAGACCGTGGACTTCGTAATAACTAATCTGGATGATGGAGGTGAGCCTTTTCTTTGACTCCCGAGGGAACATGGTCGTTGAGCTCGTGCCCAGAACATCCATTTCACCTGTAAGTTACGCGTTCTTTCGGCCCCTACCCAGCTACTTACAACGAAAATTTATCCAGCCACGGATATGCGGTCAGTCGCGTGAATCAGCATTTCGACTTCATTGTCTCATAAACTTGACCAACAGCCGTGGCTCTTGGCCTCTGGCCCCGGCCGATATAAACCCGGGAAAGTGCCTCTCGAAACGACAAATCCTTTACGGTGCGCGGATAATTGCTCCAATTTTAAATCCTTCGCTGAGCATAATCCTCAGCCGCGACACATTCACGGTCCCCTCGCGCGGGTGGGCCGTCGTGCGCATCGTGGCCTCTAACGCGGGATATTGGGCCTGTATGTGGACACCTTTAAATTTGCTCCTCGGTATCGCTGACAATTCCTTGACAGTCCACTGCCACATCGTCTGTAAGTCGCCTTGTTATTTTTTAGGCTTTCGATTAAGTTATGCTTATGCGCAGGGCACATGATGGGCGGCGGGCTCTTCCAGGTTGCGGTGCCCCCTCCCGCGGACGGCGATGCAGCGATGATCCCGCTGCCAGACGACATCGTGCAACAGTGTAAGATGTGGGTGTGAGGGCAAACGCGGTGGACGTGATGGCGATCTTTGGGGATCGCGTTCGAAAGATTACATTATTTACCCCGTTGGTGCGGGATTTACACAGTATTTACATAATGGGTGGTTCAGAATGACAGAACGATACTATTGACGATTGGTCGAACTCGGGAGAAGAAAGGAAGCCCTGTCAGAGAACAACACCTTCGGATCACCCTCGGATCACACGGCGATCAGTGGGAGTATGTAACAGTACATAGGAGTCGGTGAAAGTACGTAGGAGTCGGTGTCAGCGTGCCTCTGTTTGGAGCTGTGAGGCTCCAGCAGCCTGAGCAAATAGTGATCGGTGTTCTGCTTTGGGAAGATTGGCGCGAAGCCTCCTTCTGTCAACTCAACATCTCTTTCCGGCAGTTACCCGACACACCAGTTCCAAGAATTTATTTCCTGTCAGCCTGTGAACGCCTAGTCTGTGAATGCCTCGGTGTCTCCATGAATTTCCTCGGCGACTGACTTTGCCAAAACTCGTTTCGAAACTATATATGAATGGATTTCAGTTGTCTGCTCATTGCCCACCTTTCTCCCCTCTCACTTGCACTATGAATCGCTTCCATCCATTCCGTCGCTCCTCCTCAAAGAAGAAGGTCCCTCCCGAGTCTGATGGCTTTGCCATTGTTCAGCACGCATTTGCTGATCTCCTTCTTCGTAATGAGCAACAGTTCATGTCGTCCTGGCACCATGACACCGACACATGGTACACTCCACCTCGGTACGACCTTCTCTTTTATTTCTTCCTCATTTTTCTTCTGACTTGTTTCCTCTCAGACCACAGCGCACCAACGGCCGGGGCGACCTTCTTCCTCTGGCAGCCAGTGGCTTTCGTGGTCGCACAGTCCCCGACGTCTTCTGTCCCCATACCCGTCCCAATGGGCGTCCCTATCTACCTTGTACTCTCCATTTGGGCGGTGAATATCGTGGTGGCAGGGCGGATTTTTATCAAGCCCGAGAAGATCATCTATGTCGCTTCAAGAGTAAGTTCGCTTTTTCTACCTCACATTTCCATAACTTACTTGTCCCTTTTCAGTGGTAGTTCCTCCTCTCCCCAACAGTCGTAAAGCCAAGGTCTTAACTTCCTGGGATGACATCCACGAATACCAAAGTAAGTTTATTTCCTTACTCTAGTCATTATGCGTCTAATATGTTTTATGTTAGAAAAACGCCAAAGGGATCTTGAAGAAGAAGACGAAGATGGTGAGCCTCTCTTGCCAGCCCATGTTCTTACTTATATGTTTCCATCAGGGCGTACTCTGTCCTCCCCATCCTCCACACCATCCTCTTCCCAATACTCAGCGTCCACCTCTCAGTCCACCTCTCAGTCCCGTATTGAAGTGGAGACCATGCTTGATCCATGCCGCCCATCCGAAGCATTTCCATCTCAGCAGCCCACTCCCACTCCTCGACATCGGCGATCTGGGGCATCCGAAGATTTGAATGCACCATGTTCAATTTTTTCCTTTGAAGTTGCTGAAGCGCGTGCCAAATCCAGTGAGGCTTACCATTACTATTATTATTTTCGCTCTTTTTCTAACTCGCTGGCAGATATTATTTATATTGACTCCATTATGGAGAAGCATGTAGTCGGTTACTACAGAGGCAAGATCTCATCTTCCTTGTCTTTCCCTGCCTCTGACTGGTTGCCAGATCATCCCTTCTCTCATCCCCTTGCCCAAGAGCCAGAGCAACTCCCCTATGCGATGCAAGCTTACGATAGGCAAAGACACCCCTCTTGCACCGTTCGCACGTTCAACAACCTGGAATTCTTCACCACGAGGCTGGGACAACTTCTCCGTCACTTCCTATCGACCATAGGAATAACCTTTAACGACTATAGAAACATGATATGGTATGCAAAAGGCTGCGGAGGATGCGGTTGCATGTTCTCCTACGATGGATATAATAGCCATCTCAAGGCTGGACAATGTCGAAACCATCCGAACCTTAAACATGGTATGTTGTTACCCTTTCTAGTCTTTATTCATCTCATTTTCCCTCAAGTCGGAGCCACCTCTCCTCCTGTCGGAACCCTTCTCGACTTTTCCTATCGCACCTACTACAAAAACCAGCAGCCACCAAATACCGATGAAGTACTAGACTCTCCTACAGGTCTTGCATTGCTTGAATGGAACTCGCGTATTGGAATTCCATATGATGTCTGGTCTACTGTATCCACTGCCTACATCCACTGTTCTGACTGTGACCTTCTGCGCTCCTTTACTGCACATCGGCTTCATCTGAACGACTCGGGAGATTGTGCTGACCCTGGGCAAGCTATGCTCCTCAGGTTGGGCACAGAGAGTGATGGTGACGACTAGTAATCTACTATTCTATTACAATTTCTTGCTTTCTTGTTTTCTTGGTTAGCTATGTTCAAATCCAAATTCATTCCAATGATTGCATTGACCGAATCCGAACATGAGCCAAACACGAGGCCTCGGCGAACTCGGCGAACACGAGGCCTCGGCGAATTTACCAGACCAACTTCGACCTTAGCAACTTCCGCTCAACATTTAGATTTAAACTGGCGGCGAATGTATCTTATGCCTCCTCTTCCAAGCTCTCACCATGAGTGTTCCTCTTCACACCGACCTGCAGCTTTTTGATACTGCATGTACTAAATTGCAACACGAGTCTCCAAACTTGGTTATTTTCTGTCCCATACTTCGACTTGCCGTCACTATTGCCTGGTAGGGTCAGGAAGCTGAGCATTTCGCAATTTAACAAACACTTTTTAGGCCAAAGGTCGGAGGAATAAAGGTTCCTCCTTCCCTTATGTTGCAATTCCTTCGCCACAATGGGCTTCACTGGCCCTGCTGGTGTTCTCTCCATGGAACCTCTCTGTCCTCCGATATTCGACACTATTCTGGTGAAGGGACTTATGCCGTCTGCCATTATTCGCCACCTTGCTGCTCTTTCTTTTGTATGTTTACCTTTCTTTTGCTTTCTTCTCTTTCTTGACGTCCATCTCAGTGGATCTTGGGAACAGATTTAACACTGCGACATTTGAAGAAGAATACAAGCCAGTAACTCCTCAGTCCAACTTCGACAGCCAGATCCTTTTCCAGTATCTTCTCAATCGTGACGATAGACACGTTCCTGGCTACCTGGGCGAGTCCAAAGACGAGGTTGTTCCACAGGGACGACTCATGATTGCATCCACGCCGCCCACCGGTATGATTTTTCGTTTTCGTTTTGCCAATATTCTCAATATACTCTTTAGCTTCGCATGACCAGCCCTCCATCTCTGCTCATCACCCCTTCACTCCCTACACTTTCTTGCCCTCGAGTACGCTGAGTGTGCTTAACCTCCCAGAGGCGAGCATGTTGGTGACCCTTGGCCAGGGCCGGGGAATATCTGTTGGGGACGCAAAAGGTCTATTAGATTGTTGCCCCCACTGTTCACAATTCTTCATCCATCGCCTTGTGCCCGAACATAGCGAAACCTGTGAGATGAACTGTCATAGTGACAAGTCGGAGGAGTAGTAGTTAGACAATGGGCAATGTGTACTGGCTTTGTAACTTGAATTTTGGTATCTTCTCAAATTGTATTCTGGTTATTATTCTTGAAGCCACAGCGACGGACTTTTGTCTCTTTCAGTTCGGAGATAAGTAACAGACAGTGGCTGTGCTTGATCCAATGGGCGTGAAACTGGTATTTTAGTTGTTCACGCAGTCTTGGCTCGCCGCTTCCACACTAAAATTAAAGAAAATCCACCTGTATAGGCGAACACATATGATTTTTGGCTTATTTTCTCTATGCCTGCCCCGAAATTGAAAAATGTAACTCAAATATTCATTCATGTATCTGCTGATGTGAATCTGCTTACGCTTTCACTTACTCTTCGACCACAATCTCTCTCGTTAGCTCGCAACAGAGCTAACGAGAGAGATTGTGGTCTGAAGTGCAGCAACACTCCTTCCAGGTGCAGAAAGACTCGCACAAGCAATACTTCCTGACTCACTTGCGCTTTTCCATTCCATATTCCCGCTCAATATACTACCGCTCCCCTCCGCTTCTGAGTGCTCCAACTCGTGTTTTTAAAGCCTCTCCTGCTCCGCTCCTTCTGCCGCCGTTCTCCTTGTTCTAGATACATGATTTGTGTCTACATTTCTCTCTCTATGGTACGATTTCTACTTGAGAACCCATTTTTCGGTGTTCTGCCGCCTCTGTTCTATTCAATTCATCCACATCCGCTCTCTGTTCCTCTTTATCTGGAGCCTCATGGTGTTTTGGCATTCTGCTGCCTCTATTCTATTCATCCACATCCGCTCTCAGGCTATTATTGTGGCCTCCGCTGGTGCCTCCTCACTGACCAGACTCATGTGGTTCTTCCTACTGCCGCGTTCTTCCTGCTCCTCCGCTGGTGCCTCATGCCTTCAGTGCGGTGTTCTTCCTACTGCCGCTCTCCTTGATCTGGTGCCTCGTTTTCTTTGGCTCTTTCAAAAAATACAAAAATACATATATATATGAGGATGGATGGCGAGATGACTCTGGCAGTGCCAGTAATTCCCATTCCCATGTCGTCTCTCAAACCCACTTGTCTTCCACGTCTCAACCCACATGGGGGCTTCATCAACATTAAGCTGCATGACCACTCTGCCCGCGGCCACTACTATGTCGTCACCCATGGGCTAGAAATCGGGATCTACACTCACCAGTAAGCTCTCTCCTCTTTTCTTACTTTTCGATAATAATAATAACCTTACTTCTGGTTCTGATGCTAATGCGCAAACCGACTTCGTCAGTTCTGGCAGACAACGATGTTTCTCCACCTACGCCGAAGCTAAGGCCCATTGGGCGGAGTATTGCTGTCAAGAGCACTATTTTTGGTGCCCTGACTGGACACAACAAAATCACGAAGACAATGCTGAGTACTGGGGTGTCAAAGGTCTGACGAATCTCTGCAGCAGTCGGTGAGTTTTTCCACTTTTAGCTTTTCCGTACTCATAATTAATCAGGGATGAGGCCCTCTGGTTGGGCAAAGTCTACAACAAACCGACGGATTCAAGTTCACTTATTTGCTCCCGTAATATAGAAGCTATCCACAACTTTGTACGTGGTGGCTAGCTTCCTGAATACTCCAATAATCCAAAGTGATTGTTGTGGTGAATCTGTGTGAACGTCCGAGTGGTTTACCATACTAAACAGCTTTCGTTCCGATTCTGCGAAACCATCCAAGAAGAAACCCATTCCAGAATCCATTCCAAAATCCATGATCTAGTTACCCAATTATTATTATTATTATTACGATTTAGGAAACCCCACAATATATAAAGCTTTAAGAATTTAGTTCTTGACTCCAGCCTTTCACCTCCAATGCAGCACCATCCTACTTGTTTACCTATTTTCCAACCTACCCTTGGGCTGAATGTCCGAGAGCACGACCTCAGAGCGGACTCCAAGTACTATATTGTCATGCGAGGGCGCACGGATGGGACCATCTATACCAATGAGTGCATTTTTATTTTTATTTATTTTGGGGCATCAGCCGTCTCACCGGATTTAAAATAGTGTGGAAGCAACAAACCAAACCATCGGTGTCTCATACGCATTGCAAAAATCCACCCGGACCTACGCCGAAGCATGCCATGTCTGGGCCACATACTGTGCTGAACACCATGCACAGCCCTGTGCACGTTGGGCTGAACAGCGCCGGGACGGTCAATCACAGAACTGGGCAATCCAAGGAATAATGCAGCTGTTCGCCACCAAGTATGTTCTTCTTTCCCAGTCTACCCAGAGATTGACGAGTTCCAGGGCCGAAGCTATCCAGGCTGCTGTACTTTTGGGGAAACCTCACAATGATGATTTGATTAGGGCGTCGTCCAACCATGTCAGCCTCAAGAATTTTACACATGGGGGATAATATCTATACACGAATGTAGCTACATGTGAATGTATGTATCTACCTACCTACCTAGGTACCAAGTCAGGGAATTTACTTGTTGGATCCTCGTGCTCAAGCTGTATTCACTCAAGATGTATTCATTCACAGAAATGAAATCAATAAGAGTACAATGAAATTAAGCGGATTTGGCCATTCGTGCTTTGCATCGAACGAGTCCCAATGCCCTAGAAGCCTGTGTCCTCATCAGCTCTTCACCCTGTTCACCCTCAAACTTGGCACTCAAACGTGCGCTCTTGCGTGGAGAAGGAGGAGATACCGAAGGAGGTGAGTCCGCCTTCTGCTTTTTCTCTTTGTGAAGACGGCGAAATTCATGATCCAACTGCACATCTGTTGGTTCATGTCCTATCCGCTTCTGCATTTCTTTCTTCACCTTTAGCCTCCATGTCTTCTCCGAATCTACAATTTTCAGGACACCACGTTGAAACCCTTTGTTAGGATTTCGACGAGAAGTCACTGCAGAAAGTGCCAAAGACTGTTGTCGAAGACTCAGGCTGGGATGGAACAGGCACGGTGCAACAAATCTGAAAGATGTCAGTGACTGCTCCTGCTCTGCCTACTCCACAGCTCACCTTTGATTCCCATTTTCAATTAAACGAGCATGTCCACAAAATGCTGCGGGTCCCACAGAATATTTGGCGGTATATTTGTGTATATACTCCATCGTGCTGACCCTGCGTACATCATCGGATCTCACCCTGAATACCAGAGCGTTCGGTGGGGAGTGGTCCAGATTGGGGAATAGCGTGCTTGCAGGCGCATGAAATAAAGTCCAGACGGATTTCGGTTGAACCTGCATATCAGTGTAGAGTTTTGTGGGCAAATGAGTCTGTTTGACATCGGGAATGAGGGTTGGGGTCCATTTAACGATGGCTAGTTCAGACTCCCTAGTTGTTGAGGGGGAAGGAAGTCTGTCTTCAGCCCAATCGGAGTCATCTGGGTCATCTGAGTCCAGATTCGAATTCAGAGCTTTATGCCAATCGGCGTCTGGATCTAGATAGACAATTTCCTGGAGAAATCAGTACATTTGTGGTGATGAATTAGAGAAAAGACACAGGTACCTCAGACACAATGGAATCAGCTTCGTCATCCTCATCAGACTCGGCATCCATCTCCAGTAGACTGAGGCCGGCTCTCTGAAAGTATCTGACGAGGGGGTTGATAGTATCGCCGAACATTTGAATGAGGGTCTCGAGCTCATCGGGATCCAAATAAGGAAGCGGCTTAAAGCACAGCTTCTGGACATAGGTGAGATCACTGGGGAGTTTTTTCAGATAAATCTCCATCATCGATTTCGGAATGGTCACTTTGGTGGATTCTGCCTCCCATGAGTCACCCAATAAAATCGGTCCTAGGCCACCAAATGTCAGTACGGTGTCAGCGACTTCCGCCACATCGAATGCCCAAGGCATGCTGTGCAATTCCATCTCTGCAGATGTGTTGAAAAAAGTGGATTGTTGATGTGTCTTTCGACTCGCTTCCTACAGTTCTTAGGTGTTAATGTTGTTTCAGGGAGGGCCACCAGCACCCACATTATACATTTCGATCAGTCGGCCTCTCCTGGCACCTGTAGCAGTGCGCAATTTGCGGTGAACCTTCAATTCTCGGCGATATCTTCGGACCCATTAACTTTACTTCTCAATATAAAGCGACTCGACTCGACTCACCGTAACATATCTTTTACTGAGGAAATTAGCATGAAACTGTCCTTGCCAATATGACTGTTCCATTCAACAGAGCGATGCAAATAGCGCCTTGATGAAATGGTCTCCAGTCAGATACCAGATACAAGATTAGAGATATGAGAGCCCACATACTTCGCCTCGACAGCTTGGCGCATTACAACTGCACGGTAGCAGGTGTATATTGCACACAATATTTTTGGATCTGTACGGACAGTCTTCCACAACGTCCAGGGTGGAACGGCTGCCATATTGAGAGTCTCATCTCGTGTGTATTGGCCGCATCCACGAGTTGGTTGATTCCCATATGCACCTAATACTGCACCCACTCTCTTATTGTCATGTCTGGTCCCTTGGCGTTTCAGCCATTCAACTGTGTATTTCGACCAGGCCCAAAATTCATAAACAACATCTGTTTTGAATTTTTAATGCATTTTAATTAAAGTGAGGGAAAACAAAATACCGGGAACACACTTCGATCGGAGTGTATCAAGCTCGTCGAGAGATAGCCAGTGGAGCTGGAAAAACAAGAAATGAATAAATGCATGGCCGACCGAAAAGAGTCTCACACGGGAATTGTTATCATGAGAGCAAAAAGCCAATGTGTGCGTGGCCATTTCCAGAGCAATCACGATCTTGAACCCACAATGCTACAATTTTGTCAAATTGGAAACAGCGAATAAAGTTATCAAATAAATACTGGGGCAGGTATCTGTGCCACTCCCCTCGCCTGCTCGTTGGTCCACATGTTAGGAGAACAGTGGAGTAAGAGTTCAATCTAAAAAGATAGAGTGTTGAGCATTTGATTTGGAAACGAAAAAAAAGCAAGAAGTTACCTCCAAGCCACATGATCCCAGGTAAAGGACCATGTCGCGGGGATCGAACTCCACATTAAGCAAGTTAATGCCAGTGGCCTTCATGGCCTGCGCAGCATTAAGCTAGGCATAGTTGGAAACCAATCAATTTAATTCAAAAAATATTGACTTACCGAAGCATCTTGGAGGACCGGAAAGGTAGATTCGGGCCAAAGGTAGACAGATCCATCGATGTCATCATCATCATCGTCTTCATCCCGGTTTTTCTTCTTTCCCAGCCGTTTAGCAGACAATCGGGACATTTTGGTGGTGGTTGCCCTCTCGGTAGCTGCTGTGCTGAAGCCGAAATCCAGTAAGGTTTGTGAGGGACAAGACGAGGAAGTAGACTTGGATGAGGAAGCAGACTTGGATGAGGAAGCAAATGCGGAAGCGGAATTCGAAGAGGAAGAGGAAACTGAGTTTGATGAGGTTGCAGAGGTAGAAAGAGAAGTGAAGGAAAGGGTCGTTTGACCCTTCAATAAATTACTCCTATTTTCCCCCTTCCCTTTAGCCTTCCCCTTTGCCCCCCCACTCTTTGCACCCTTCACTCCACTCTTCGCCTTTTCTCTTGCCCTCCCATTACCTCCCGACTCTGACTCTTCGTCATCTGATTGATCTACCCTATATGGAGGAAGCGGTTTGTTGATTTTTTGCATGACTGGATAGGACCTTTCCTCATAGAGATCTTGACAGATCTCATATGACTCGTGCATTGCCGGCGACAAGAGAGCAAAGACAGACATCAGTTTAGGAATTGTGTTGGCTGAACGCAAATGTGTCTGTGCCAAAGCCATGCGGCGCATACATGTGTACTTCCTGAGGGAAGGGAATAGGACATCCAGGTCAAGAAATTTAGGCAAAGCCTGTCAAGGTCATCAGTAATACGGTAACGCAAGTAAAGGATATCAATACAATTGATAAAATTTTGTGGAGCTCGGCCTGCCATTGATAAAATCCAGATCCTGCCTTGAAAACCTTTGGCGATGAACAAAGATGATAAGCCGAATTCGCCCACCTCCATCATTCTGAGCTGACGTTTCAGTTCCGGTAATGTGGAAAGTCTCAGTTGCGGACCAGAACTTCATGTATCTGACCGGCCATGCCCTCGATCTTGTCAATCATTTCGCCTGAGTATTTCAGTTTTCCCAATAATTCACTATAGGGTCATCATCCCAGGCGGCATCGGGAGACCGTGGTCTTTCGAGCAACTGACGCGAATCAGGGTTGTGCCCTCGCCAGGTCTTGGGGGCATAACGGGTCAGTCTAATCGCAAGTCCCGACCTGGAAGGCGCCTCATGAGAGGTATTCCGTTTATTGGGATGTCTGGGAGGGGGTAAAGCATGCCACGGTTTGGGCACTTGTGAGTCATCAGATTGGAAATGATTCTTATTGAAAAATATATAAATACAGACATGGCTGAGCAGGCCCCTGGCCATCAGTTGAGCAATAAATGGCCTGGACAAAGGCATCCCAGTCGGTATGATTACGAGCTACGATTTTTCAAAAAATCTGTGGCAGGCTCTCCCAAACCTTCATAGAGTGGTTAGGATTGGAGGGAGTTATCAACAGTGACCTACCGTTGGAATTAATAACCCGTGCGTGTCGGGTACTGCGTCTGCCAAACGGCCAAGTCTAATAGCCCAGGCCCTATGTGAACAATCCTTAAGCATGCTGACCCTAAGAGTCGCCCCATATTGCAGTAAGTGTTGCTCCCTTGAAGCCATGGCCTGCAATTCCCAACGCCTAGGATCCGTCCAAATTGCTTTGATTTCACGAGCGTTAGGAGGCAGATTTGTCTTGGCCCAATGGAGCCAGTCCAGCACATAGCTCCGTAAAATTCGATCCTCAATAGTCTCAGGCATTCAAAATAGTTGGTAGAACTAATAGAGAGTGTCTAGGAGAAAGAGTACCGATGGCTACCTCAGGACGTGGTGGAGCAAGTGCGCAAGCCTACCAGGACCCGATCACGGTACTTTGACCTGTCCCGGTGCCGGTGACTGTGCTGGTGATTGATGGTCACAGATTCATGTGAGCGGAATATTGGAGTTACATTTTACAATCTCGGGGCAGGCATAGAAAAAATAAGCCAAAAATCGTATGTGTTCGCCTATACAGGTGGATTTTCTTCAATTTTAGTGTAGAAGCAGCGAGCCAAGACTGCGTGAACAACTAAAATACCAGTTTCACGCCCATTGGACCAAGCACAGCCACTGTCTGTTACTTATCTCCGAACTGAAAGAGACAAAAGTCCGTCGCTGTGGCTTCAATGTTTCTCTAATACTTATGCTTGCATCTGCTCAGGAACGCATCGTAAAAGTCGTCGAGATCGGACACGTGCGCCTTCCAGTGGTTCTCGGTCACTACATCTAAAATTTGTGTCTAGACTGTCCTGCACTATGGCTGGATTCCTCTGATTATCTACGTCGGGTTCACGAGGAGTAATCCCCAGCCTTCACTTATCAAGTGCGTCTGCTGTTGTTCTATTTTTCTGTGGTCTCATCTCGTTTGTGCAGACTCATCAGCCCTCTTGCATAGCGTCCTGTACTATGCATACTATAATCCGAGTTCATTGCAACGGTTTAGACACACTTCCTTGAGTATATACGTCGTGGTGGTGATGCTCTAATGCATCCCAATCCACCCCGCAAGGTGGTGCCAAGTGTTCACCACTGTAACCGACCCCAGAAAGGGGAGCTGGTTTAATGGTGTGTCGTCGAGATGCGATGCGGATTTGACAAGGCCAGATCTGAATTATCTTTACTTTTTCCTCGGCCCTTAGTGGAATTCTCGCTCACAACTTTCTTTCCCAGAAACACACTGAGTATGATATATATTAGAATGTGGCACACCGCCGACATCTGGCTCGGGATCGGACAGATTGCTTGCGAGCCCGCAATAATTCCAAAAGAACACGTCCATACTCAAGGTGACCCGCACATCCACAGTCGGCCCGTCCGTCCTTGCATACCACATCTTATCCCCATACACACCTCGCATGTCCACCGCTGCTGCTCGGTGTCTCGGCGTCGGCCAGGAACTCTTTGGGCGTCGAGAGCCAATGCCCGCTCCTGTTGCAATATTAC
The DNA here is from genome assembly GCA_029282285.1 of Mycena rebaudengoi. NCBI lineage: Eukaryota > Fungi > Basidiomycota > Agaricomycetes > Agaricales > Mycenaceae > Mycena > Mycena rebaudengoi. The sequence goes on from JARJCX010000070.1 coordinate 56,542, forward strand.
CGAGCAGTCTGCCGAACTGCCGAACGCGTTCAAGAGAAGGGGGCCCACCGACGCGAGATGGGTGGCTGCCAGCAGGACAAGGGACAAGAACAAGAAAGTCGACATCGACGGCGCTCCCAAGCCAATTCGCTTAGTTCTCGTTTGCTAGAACCGGACTTCTTCCAGCTCAAGTCCACGCAATACTCGACCGTTTCTTTGTGCTCTTGATTATCAAGCTGGCGCCATTTCACTTCACGTCCAAGAACGGGGAGAACAGAACGAGATCGACGTCTGCGCACTGATTCCGTCCTCCAGTATCCGCGTCATGCTCGACCGTCGTGCCGACTTCAAGGCGGTATCATACTGTCTAGTCGACGTCAAGACAAATCACACCGCATTCACTCACTAATCGACGCAGGGTCAATGAGATATGCGCGGGGCTTGAAGCGTGGGTGGGGCGGGGCATGACGGTCACTTTGCAACTCGACTTCGCTGTTCCTATCTTCCACGGCGCAGTTCTCCCTCCCCAGCACTCGAACATTATTCATATTGTAACCACCTAAAGACCCACATCGGCACCATACCCACCACTACAACAAGTGCACCGAATGGCACGCCATTCACCAGCACCCCGGCACGAACTTCCATCCGGACGTGCGTTCGCTAGGCTTGAATATTTACCTCCCCCCCTCCCTCCTTTTCTGATTCGATTTATACTATCTCAGAATGTACGTACGTATCATTCTGAGATAAAATAATAATAATTTGAGCGACGTTGAGGAAAATGAGTCGAGATGGTGTGTTTTGAAGCCCCAACAAGTTAATCGAGGAGCAATTTTTATTTACCAGGAACTTACACAACAATGGCGGAAGATCAAAAGATCTGCAAACAAACGCGTCTTCCTTCCCTCAACCATCATCATCATGGTACATCTATTCATTTTACTATTCTTTTGAAAGAACCAGAAACGTACTGAGTTTCCTCAGGAAATTCCTCTGACTCGGCTCCTGGACACTCCCCACCGGCGCCCTACAGCTCGAGAAACGCTTCAGATGCTGGTAGAAGGTTGGGACACTGTATAATAAATGAATTCGTCCTCACTGCCATGCCAGTACTTCCCCCGCCAACAATCCAAGCTACCCCTTACATGCCGGAGCGTATTCCAACTGTGATAGGCTTCAGTCACTCCGGTATAACACCCAGTGGCCAATTCTTCCAAGGTCCAGGTGCACACGAGTTCGACCTCTACCTTGAAAAGGAGATGGACCGCAACATCCTACACCAAGAACGACAAGTAGCTCAGCTTCGCACATCAGTGGAGAGCTGGAAACACCGAGCATTGTCGTGGGAAGCCTTAATATTGGAGACTCTAGGCGCAGATGCTTGGTTGCTCCGGATATAGACATCATTATTTCTTGCCCTGAATGCCATTATTTCTTGGTCTCTTGGTCTCCGTAGTGTATTAATTGTTTTGTATATTCCAGTGTCAAAATTGTATTTTTTAACATCCACACACCAAATAAGACTAGATAAATGCATTCGGATCCAACCGCAAAACTGGCAAGCTTGATGAACCCCGATTTAATGAGGAGCCCGTCATCGACAGGGTCTCAAACTGCTTCAGAGCCTTCTGTAAAGTGTTCTCCTTCTTGGACAGAGACTCCTGCTCCACCAGATAGGTTGGATGGTCGGGCCGTAAGCTACTGAAGTGACGCCTCTGGTTCAGGAGAGTCTCGTGTTTTTTCTTTAGAGCATCAAATGCTTTCTGAAGTTTTGCATTGTACCGCTCGATTTTGGCCTCATCATTGAAGAGAGCTCGTCGTTGAGCATTATCTAAACAGATGCAGCAAAGTATAGGAAGCCATTAGCATTATAGCTTACCGCGTCGCTGCAGGTTTTTATAGGCATTCTCGGATTGATGTCCTGCAGAGTAGCTCGGCCTAACACCGTAGTTTTCCAGGACCTGCGTCCATCAGATCAGATGAGACGAAGCTTTCAATAAATAAATCGGAGAGCACCTGAAGGGACTTCATTTTCATTGCGTCAAAGGCCTGGCCCCGGATAATGCCGCCGGCCAAGCTGAGTTGCGTGCCTTCCCTATTTACATCGCCATGAACTTGCTCGACTAGATTGTCATTTCTTCTGTGGCCTTCCAGATTGCGGACGGGATAAAGCTCTTTTCTTGGCAAATACCCGGAAAAATGAACTTGCTGCTTATTTTGTCGTTGACCCAGTCTAAGGAACTATCAGTAAGATACACAGAAACAAAATTTAATTGCTGAACCAGTGCCTGCTTTGCCACCTTGAGCGCATATCTGTTGCAAAGTTCCGTCCCAGTCGTCGTGTTCCAGGCAAACAAGACTCCTCATCAGCCCACGAACGAGGCTTGGGACCGCGGCAATTTTGATTCGTCGGTAAGTGTGCAGACCACAAATGCGAAGGCACCGTTTTAAATGATCATAGGGAGATAAACTCTGGATAGTTCTCCAAGGCTCATGAACGTCCCATTTCTCCGAAAGGGACTGAGCGAACTCTTGCAGATACAGACCAAAGCCTGAAATTAAGGTGATTAAGCATAAGTTTCGTCCCGGAAATGACTAGTGCTTGCCGAGTGCTTGACCCCGATGCTGGTCAGCCATGAGTGAAAGGGCAAACCCACGAAATTCATCCTCATTGTCGGCATATAGATGGCGCCAACGAAAACCTGTGCCTGTGTCTTCCTGGAGGATTGAATGAATCTCAAGGAAGACACGTCGATGAGCTTCTGCAGTCTGGCGATTAAGAAAAACACGACAAAAGACGACGGCTAACAAAAGCGTCAACACTGTGGGTTAGGTGGGAAGGTGGAACTTACTCGTATTGGCTTCTCGGTCCTTCGCAGCAAGCTCAAATTCAAAATACCGGCTGATTCGCTTGAAGGCTATGTCGCTCTGGAAATATTGGCCCATGGATATGAGCCGCCGGCTGGCTTCCTTTGTCATGCAGATAATTATTCGAAGCTGAGGGTCCTTTTGGGGCTCCTCTACTTCGTCTTCTTCATGAAGTGGGGGAGGATCTTCGGCTATCATTCGCCTAATATAATGAGAGTCGACTGGTAGATTAAGGTTCTGGAGCTCCTTCAGGCGAGCGACTCCTGTTAAATAAGAATTAGTTCACATTCAAGACGAGATTGGGGAAGATGTACAACCTTCCCAATCGGTTCCAAGAGGCCAATTTTTTTCTCGAGCGCAGTTTATATAAATCCCCAGGTGTGCACGATTGGCAAGGGAAACATGCCAATCGGCAAGGGTGGGGGAGGCGAGGCAAGGAAAGAGTCGTTTCAAAAAAGCAGTCACAACAGCATGGCGAAGGAACTTTCGAGGTGTCATATCAGCTAAATCAACCCCAGTCTCCTCAAGGAGATTCATCAGTTGTTGACGTATGGGAGCCGGTGTTTTGGTGGGTAATGGAACAGGATGGGTATGGGCGCCACGAGTGACAATAAGGACAAATGGGAAATCCCTACGATATGCAGGAAGAGGCTCGTATATCCGGAATCGACTTGAACAAGACAGTCTAGAAAGAGCAGGAAGCGTAAGGTTTCCCTCAGCATATCGATGCTCATAGGCTAAGAAAAAAGTGACCATCAGAGAAAATAAATGAATTCAATTGGAATTGTAGACATACGACAACAGGCTCTCTGAGCGTTGGCATTGGCAACTGTCTGGCAGGCACTACGGAGAGGGCCATAACCGAGATCGTGGGCCGCTTGTTCAATGCGGTCAATCTCTTCTTGATCCTCAGAGAGAACGGCTTCGATGTAGCTGACGTCGTAACTTCCATTACCGACTGTAAAATCATGGAAATGATTCTTATTTTTGGTGCTATAATGTTCGCAGCTAGGAATAAATTTAAGATCAGCTAAGATCGGAAAAATAAGCAGAAATAATGATTTTACCAGACGGCCACGTTGCCTGTGTGTCCCGTGGTAAAAAGGAGCCGTCCTTGGCAAGGAGGTATTGTGCTTTCTGGGGCTGTATAACCGCGCTGAGAAAGACTGTTATAGGCCTGTTGCTCCGCTTGAAGCTCTCTCTCTCTTTGGGTTAAGTGGGTAGGCTCAACCTCGGGCCTAGTACAGCCACGACGTCGCAGGACTTTTAGATAGGCACTGGTTTTTTCAAAAATATCTCGACTTGGAGATGCGCACTGAATTCTTTGATCACGATCTGCTCTCAGACGACGTCGAACATCCTCGCGAGTAGCGTGTGTGTGGGGTAGGCTTAGCTCTTCAAGATCGGAATGCGGACAGGCTTTTGCGCCTTGGCCTAAATTGATTTAAACCAAAACATGTATTTATTGAAACTGTCTACAACAAATATAGGGCGTAACAACGTACAAGTACTATGGCGTTCAATACAAGGAACCTGCTTGCCTTGCCCATCTACAAGAACATTGCATGTTACAGACTTCCCGGCCAGTGTTTGCCCATGAGGGGAACCAAGGGAATAGGCTATGTTGCCAGACGGACAAATCCATTTGGCAGGGTCCATCTTAAGCAGGTGGCCGAAAAGTTTATCGTCGTTGTCGGTTGTGGAGGGATATTCGAGTAATGCGCCAATCGGATAATGATAAAGGGCTGAGAGTCTTGTTTGCCTATTGAGAGGGACGTCAAGCTCCTCCTTAATAGGAGGAGTGGGAGTGAGAAGAGGTGGAGCGGCAGGAGGAATAGTCGCAGGAGGAATAGCTGGAGGAATAGTTGTGGGAGGGATCGTTGACAGAAATGCAAGGGCCTCAGTGAGGTTTTGCCCAACCGAGAATGGTGCCAGCACAGGGGCAGTCAGGGAAAGAGTGGCCAGCTTGTCCAGCAAAGGTCGGACGTCCACAACTGGAGAATGTGGAGGCTCTGGGCCAAGTACAAAATTTAGAGACATTTTGTTGTTGTCGGCCATGGCGGAGACGAGGTTGTGAGCGAAGACCGGCAGAGTTAAGATGGGCGAAGACCGGCAGAGTTGAGATGAGGATGGTAAGCTGAGATTTCTCTGGGAATTCCCTGGGAAATTCCCTGGGGAATCCCTGGGGAATCCCCATCCACGGAGACCGAGCCAGGCAACGACGGAGATGAAGAAAAGACAATTGAGGGGTAAGGCGGACCATTTGAGCGAGAAGGAGAGAAGGAGTTTGAAGTTATTCCAAAAGAGGGCATATGCGCCTGCAGGCGAAAGAAGAGCGGAGATTTTGGTATGTTGTGTGTTGTGTTGCAAGGCCCTGCCGTCCGGGTGCCGAAGGGCGCGCCGTACCAACGTAAATACATTAGCTAAAAAGGCGGGAGGCGCATGATCCTACATGATGCGAAGGTGATCCTATATGATCCGACCTTCCAACCCTTATGACAGCAGCTGACAGCTTCTTCCGAGTTCGACCAATCGACCCTCCACTCTGACAGAACTGTTCTTGCTTACGACCCAAAATATCAGATAATAACTAGACTCGCCAGAAGGGCCATGCTACGGTATGTGCTTCGGAATTTAATGCACAACATCGCCTGATAGTTAAATATTTGAGCAGGTGGCCGGCCTCACTATTATTCTCGTTGGTTCATGTTCGCCATCAGGTCAATTAGGCACTTGAACGGTTGTGTATCCTGCATCTCTCAAATTTTGGAATTACCTGGCACCACAATGTGCAAAGAGTGGTTCGTTGGCACTTTTGAGTTTCCGCCTCAGATCAGGTCCCAAATTAGGCGATTTGATGGCGGCAAGATTTGCGGCCTGTTTTCAATCTCCGCTCACATCAAACACGGTCAGCCACTCGTCTCTCTTGACTCTCACCATCCTGGTGTGCTCGCCCCACTCGCAGCGCATCGCCATCGCGTTGCTCATCATTGCTGCTCACAGGCATTCCTCAATCCCGATGTCGTACCACGCTCGGCAGATCACCGGCGCACCGCTCTACCCGCACCCGCCATCGACCACGCGCACTTCTTGCACGCCCGTACGGTCATGGCGTGCACCTGCGCCGACGCCCCCAACACATCCCATGAAAATCTTGGTACTACACGCAGACGACAGCTGTTGGACAGCTGCTATAGCTACGAGGTATCCAGCGAGTGACCGAAGACGCGGCACCTCCGTAAGGCGCTGGTACGGACGACCGACGTGCGCTCTGACGAGTCTGAGGCTAGCGAGCGACGCGTGAGTCGAGCACGGGAAATTCACGCCATAACAGGTGTGCGTCAGCATGCGCGCGATGTGCGTGGCTGGTGATAAGCCCGCATAGGCCTGCATATTGCGCGTACACAGGGCTTCACGCGGCGGGCGTCGGTCGTATTAGTTGTTAGCACGCACATTGTACGTAGTACTGGTAATACGACCTGCCTAACTGGATAAAACGACTATACCTTGCACTCACACGGCCAAGTGCAAAATTTCGGGCAAGCGGAAAATGTAACTTAAATAATTGTTTTCAGAATCCAGTGTAAGGAAGCCTTATTTTGTACCTTAAACTACTGTTTTCTGGACTCCCTAATGTGTTGCTTAATTTCCTACTTTAATTTGCAACTTCAGGAAGGCCGAAATTTTTGGTTTCAGGCTCAAATTCGGCACGACTGAAACAGTGCATTAAATTATGAATTTCTGGCACAGTTTTGGCTGGTCTGAAATAAAAAAATTAGGGATACCCTAATTACAGACTGAAACTCCCAGTTACAGCAGCAGTATAGTGGCGGCTTAAACCAATAACTTAAGGCACACCGAAATGAGCACCGAAAACAATAAACTCGGCCGGAATTTCGGCCCGCCCGAACAATAAGTTTCGGGCACAGTTTCGGCCGTTCCCGAAACGTCGCCTGAAACCATTAGTTTCAGTGGTATCGAAATTAATCTGCAGATGAGCGGTAGATCATCTGCCGCTCATCTGTAGATCATCCGCAGGGCGTAGCGCTTATCGGCTGCACCATGCAAAATTGTGAATACTAAGTAACAATTTTCAAAAGAACACATCGCGCTTGACAAAATTGTCTAGATGTTGCTCTAAGGATGAATACTGGAGCTCGAGAGCAGGAGGGAAAAGCCGCAGGATAATATGTCCAAAGCCTTATTGTTCTTATTGTCTTGCGAAACCTGAGCAGAACGGAAAATGTGAAGGGAGAATTGAGACGTAGGGTGAGTTGAGATTTTGGCACACAAATGTGACGTAGGCGGGTAGGCGGTAGGCGGTGATCCTTTATGAATGTTTCATTCATGAAGAAATAGTATCACTCTTAGCTAATGAGACACAAAAAGGGGGATGGAGAAGAACACTGTCGGACACTTAACCAGTCCGCACACCGGTATGGACAGAATTACCGCCGCTTGACAGTATCTTATCAGAATTCAGGACAGACCGAAATAAATAAATACTCAGCTTGAGCAGAGCACACAGGGCGACGAACTGCAACTGGGGCCAGGCGTGAGCATGGAAGTGGGAGTGCGGAACACTCAGCACAAAATAAATACAACTCCGATAGCAAGAAAAAAAAAGAAAGGGTCCGTCCTGGTGCAGCAGCGCCGTCCAGTTTGGATTTCTGTGGACCCCAGATCCAGCTCCGCCTTCTCGTCGTACACCACGAGCGCCTCCTGCCACCGCCCGAGACGCGGTTTCTCTTCATGCTCCATGAACTTAGCCAGGTCGAGGATGCGGCGGATAACTTCGGCGCAGTGGTGAGGGCGATTTCGATGGAGCGAACGAGATGGTCGTGTGATTACGATTGAATAGGGCGCGTCGACAAAGAAGGAATATAATAATAATTATAATACCTGATACTACTTGTACAGTTCTGACCAACACGACCGAAACGCCGGATTGAACGCCAACGGCCATTGGGTTTTCTCCGCTGACTTGACGATGATGGGGATGACGAGGCAGAAATACTCCTCGATATGTATTCGCACCAAACATCTGGAAGACGTCGAATATCTCATCTGGGTGTTCATCCTCTTGTTGCTCAGCTCTCCCTCGAACACGAAGCCTTCGACAGCAACGGCAGGATCGTCGGCAAACTCGATCAACGCGACGATGGGAGCCTGGAGAGTAGAATTGTCCCAAAGCTCCGTGACGAGCCCAAGCACCTCGGCAGCACGGTCCCGGACATGCTGTTTGATGATACCAATCAGGATGGCGAGCTGCTGGAGATGTAATTCTTGAAGGCGAGGAACAGGTGCCCGCGTCACAACCGCAAACGCTGGCATGATCTAAAAATGTCATCGATTTCAAGTTAATAATAATATTTATTGCAAAATGCGCACCAGTGGTAAGCTCCCCACACACTTCAAGCCCTGCGTCTTGAAGATAGACATGACCGCCTCGATGACGGTATGATGATGCCCGCTTGAAGCCGGATCCTGCAGTACACCCAGCAACGCCGAAACGACCGCCGTCTGGAAATAATCGTCCGACGAGCCATGTCCCGTGCTGCTAACCGACGTCGCATCGCCGTCTCGTTCTCCATCAACTTTGAGCAAAAGATCAGATAGAGAGTAGGATACATACACCAATCAACGGGACCGCCGTCACCCGAAAGTTCTCAAACACCTCGTCATTGAGTACGATGAACAAGCTGCGCGTTCTCCGCCTACGACAGGTGTTTGTTGGACGTCGCGAGCGGCGGGATCATCGCCATGACCATCCGGCGCACGAGCGGGTCGCGGTCGGCCTTGAAGGTCAGGACGGCCTCTGCAGCCTCCTGGAAGCCGTCCTTCATGAACATGCTTGCGCGTCCACGAGGATCTTGGACAGGTCCGCAGCGGGCGTGGTGTCCAGTGTCTGGCGCTAGCGCTGGACGCCGATGTCGAGGCACGCGGCAAGGAAACATGCGGCGCTCTCGCGGATGATCATGCGCACGTCGCGCAAGAGCCCGAGGATATTGTCGAGCACGACTCCGAGGCTGAGATGGGGGTAGAAGAAGGTGGGCATGTTGGGCGCAGGAGGGTGAGGACAGGACTTCCCACAGCGTGAGTTGTGGTAGGGAGGCAGGTGCGATGGGGTCGACGCGGCGGACGACGAGCAGCGACTGAGCGGAAGCCACGGCGACATGGTGGTGGCGGCAGCGCCGACAGGTGAGGGTGTCGTCGATAAGAGTACGGCCAACGGCGATGGCTTCTTCTTCCTCGCGGGTGGCACCGTAAGCGCCGGTGCAGCCGCTGCGGCGTGACGGGTATGGTCACGGTGCTGGGCGCATTGCCCTTCCACCCCACCGATAGCGCTAGCGTGACCGTCTCGTGCAGCATGCGCTCCTGCCCCTCGATTACTTGCATCTATACACTCATTCCATCAGCATTTGGTGAAGGACACAAATGGACGGAACTTACCGTCGACAACTCTATCTACGACACCTGACGCTCGAACTTCCCCAAGTGTGCGAGCTTCTTCTCCGCGCCTCCAACGAACGCGTCCTCCCCATCCCCACTTTATTGCACGTTCCAAACCGCACCACCACGCCCAGAGCTTCCGCCTGCACCGACATCCGTGGAGTACCTCATCCCCACTGACAAAGATGCTGACGCGGTTGCGCGCGAAGACGTAGGGCGGTCTTGCGGAGGACTTGGCGGTGCGTCTCGAGGAGGAGGAGGAAGTGGCCTGTCGGGGACGGTGGTGGTGAGTTGGGAGATGAAAAAAGAGAGGGAGGGAGGAAATAACGCATACATGCGTGGCGTCTCGTCGAAAATGCCTTCAAAGCAAATACCAAAGTCTAACAGGAAACACCCGTCCAACTTCTGGACGTCGATGCCCATCCGCTTCGCAATATCGCGCGCATGTACATCATCGGGCGGAGGATCTTGGGGATGCGGGTTGCTTCGAGGAGGCACAGGCAGGCGGGGTGGTGGGACTGCGGACGCGGGTTAATATTTTGGCCAGTAAAGGAGGACGAAGAGGAGAAAGAGGCAAGAGAAATGACGAAAGAACAGTAAAATGAGGAAAACCCACCCTATACTCGCATCAGACACAGTACCTGCACCGTCGCGGCCATCTTTCCCGCCGGGTATCATGCCAATGACAAGGTACGCGAGAACTAGACGAATTGGGCTCCGAAGAGGCGGAGCTCGAGTAGGCTTGCGAGTAGGACAAAGAAACCCATGACCAGGCTATAAAACGCCGCTGGGGCATGCTACAAAAGACACGGGAACCCCGCTGCTCGCACGAGAAGAAGCCGAACTGCTTGGGCTGCTTGAAGTTGGGCGCACACTAGACGAAACGCACAGGGACCAAGAACCTGCGATGAAGCCAAAACAAAAACAGGAAGTCGGTGTTGATAGAAATACCGCAATAAAGAGACGCACCAGGAGAGTTGAAAGACCTCCGCACGCACGGGAGGAGCCGCCCACACTCGAGGAAATACGGACGCCCTCGATACCTCCCTCGGAGCTGAGCAGTGTCGATGCGCTGCCTGCTTTTTTCAGCTGCAGCGGTGCCAGTGGTGAAGGCGGCATCTATGAAAGTGCCGCTCATGAGCAGTGTCGGAGACAACATTAATGTAGTATTGAAGTCAAATCTTGATGTTGGAAGCAGCCGAGGAGGAGAGACAGAGGGAGATCTAGAGCTGCTGAGGGAGAGAACTGAAGTCGGTTACCGATCATATCAGTGGCGGTGCATCCTTTTTGTCGGCTAGGATATGCCGCTTTACCGCCGATTGCCGCTTCCGCTGCTGCAACCACCACAGGTGCCCCTCATTACTATTGTTTCTTCACGAGTCGTGCCTGTACCGCACCGCGACCGTATACTATCTGTGTCTTGATCTATTCCGATTTCCGCCCTTCTCGTGTTCCATTTAGGTTTTTTTTATTGGTCTGGCCTTCGGAGGCGGCAATTCGTTCCAGACTGAACTCTGGTTCGCGCTGGAGGGACCCTGACCCCTGCCCAACACTAATAAGAACCTGAAGCCATTCCACGACTCTTTTGCATATGCGCGTCAATGGCGCGGCAGTTGCGGCACTGCTGCGTTGATGCGGGTGAGTGCCGCGTAAATGACGCGTCAGCATCTTTCACTGTCGCGTCAGTGCGTGCCCCTTAGGCCGCAGGACTCCCAGTTGGCTCAAAAATCCCTCAAATCTCACTCAAGTGTTATTGATTAGGACCTCTCGCCGAGATCGTGTGATAATTACATGGTGAGTCGCTCGTTCTGTTGTTTGAAACTCGGAAAATGTCAGTACTCAGCCAACTTGTTATGTATTCCAAGCGGTACTCTCATCTGCCCGGTCCGAAACCTTTGTTAACGCGTCAAACCACTGCGGCAGTCTCTCCCGATGTCCTTGTAACACGGGCTCGGGCAACCGCTCCAGGGTACGAGTTGGGCTCGTTGATTAACCGATTTTCCCTGGCACTCAAATGTATTCGAAGGTATGTACTGGTATGCCATGTGGACAGTTTTGGCTTGTTTAAATTTGACTCCACTTCAAGTTTGACTCATAAATGAGGCCTTATGAGGGATACGTCGAGGCTCAGTGCTTTCGAAGATTTTTCCCCCCCCCCAACATGGTTTGACCACCCACTAATCCTAACCCAAATAAAGCCCAGTCAAGACGTTGGGAAATCACCGCTCAGTGGCAGTGCCACTGCCGCTGAAGTACCGGTGAGTTACCACTGGACCACCGCTGCTCTGCCGCCGAGTGCCGCATCAAGTGCCGCCGATTTCATGTACTTCCGCTGCTAGTGACACATTCTTGGTGTAGAATATGATTTTTTTGGACATGATATATTTATTTTGAGCTGTTAACTAGTTAAACAATGAAAAATAATGAACGACGCTGAGTATGAGAATATTTAGGACCTTCCGCATTTACCACCGCCGATTGCCACTTTTCGGCCAAAAGCGGCCTTTTCTCCTGGCCTTTTTGTCCCTGTTTCTCTCGTCTATGCGTGTGACTGACTTAAGTAACTTGAACTCACTCCGACTCAGAACTCTACTCTTCGGCGACAGTGGGTGGACTCGGCATACGTATGAGACTTTCTCAAAACATTTCTCGCAAGCCTGCCTTTTTCACTACTTACGGCTTTGAAAGCCGCTCAGGAGTCTCCCGCCGGTCATTGTCTCAAGGTCATCTGCGGCAGCTGCGGCTACTTACCAGGTGGCTACAGCCTACCGAACACAATTTTTGCGCATGCATGCGACAGTACACGACTCAGCATACGACTCGAAGGCTCTAACTGAAGCCGCAATTCATTTGCTTGGTTGCCGACTACAAACAGGCTGACTCAGAGGAGTCAGGACTTTCCCGCCCGAACTTCAAACTCGCGAGTCGCTCCCGCTTTAAATTTCACAAGAATTTCCTTTGATCCCGCCGCACCCTATGGCCAAAACAGAACGGAAATACTAGTAATACTGCTGCGCAGCCATGATTCTTCGGTTGGACGAACGGATTCGAGATGATCGATGATCCGCTGCACTCTGAGTGTCTCGCATAAGTACTGTATGTTTCATTTCTCTCTTCCGCTTTACCAATACTCACCTATAAACAGGCACGGTGTTCCAACTTCACGCGTGCGTTAATGGGTCTCTCGACTCGAACACATCCACATTTCATGGCTTAGCTACGTCAAAGCTACGTGCAAGTGAAAATTTCCAGGGCCATCCAATATGCCATCTGAGCTCCCTGCTGCATGAGAAGTAGTCGGGCATCAACACCCCAATTTCTTTCTCTCGCAGAGTTTCTATAATCCACCTCTCTTTTTTTGGGCTTATCCAATATGTTTAGGGCCATTGGTCTGCAACAGATTCTGTAGATCTTGGCTCCACAGCCGATTCCACCTTACATGAAAGCACTGTAAGAGATCCCTGTTTCCATCTAGTAGGTACCTGCAGATCTACTTTTTTTCTATGCTACTGTCGCATTGCGAGTGTGAGCAGCCGAACCTACCGCCTACTGCCTAACTCACGCTAACTTAGCGGTAACAGACCTATGTGTCAATGTATCGTATTTTCTTAGTGGCCACTGATATACAATGGCAAACTTGGTTGCTCCTCCGGTTATGGTTGTGGTTACTGGCCATCCCCTCAACCCTTGAATATTTGAAGATCAACCCCATAAATTTGCCTGTTTTTATTTTATTTGTAGTGGGTACTAGAAGTTTAGAACGCTGGGGCAACTGCGTTTGACACTGACTTAGGCTTAGTCTCGACTACGATGTGGAACATAGAATGGAGACAGTATATTAATCAACTGGCTGTGAATAGGAGCTACCTCGCGTATAGTACTGCAGAAGATAAATAATCAGGCAGCCGGATGACCTACAGAGCTTGAAAGTGGATTCGGCGATGACCACCGAACACTGCTGGGAACCTCAATGCCCCCAGGAAGCCAATCGGAGAATAATAACGGCAGGCGTAAGAACTTGGGGTCTCGGTTCAGCTTGTGTGTAGTAACAACTCTGCAGTATCGTCCGCTTCTACAGAAATGTTGCTGCTGAAAATCATGGGTGTAATGTTGAGCCCATCAAAAGCTTCCACAAAACAGCGAAAGCGGGAGTAGAAAGGTTGGACGGCAGCACGAGTAGAATGAGCAGCCCCAGTAAGACAGCCAGGAAGAGATCATGATGTCAGGGAGAGTACCGATGCGGGTGAGAAAGGAAGCGCAAACGGACAGGTATTGGTACTGGGGTGATGCGAAGGGACAATGTCACACTCGTCTGTGTCAATGAGAGAGGAGGATCCACGATGACACAGGCCTGAGGCCATCCGGCAGCAGGCTTGTTGGTACGTAGTTCAGTCAGGATCGCGTTCGGGTCCGAGAGTGGCTGCGAGCCGGCGAGCAGCTAGTTTCATTTCCCCTACATGGAGCAGTTGGCATCGTTATCGATGAAGGTAAATATTAGTCGCGGAAAGGAAGCGCAGAGCAATCGGAGAGTTGACCGCCTGAACAATTTGACGGCATCATGCTTTGTAATCGGGGGGCCGTACAGACGGACAATTACGCAGATGAGACCTGGTCCCTAGCCACTTATACATGCTAGAATTGACATTGCGGTGTATATACTGCCGACTACCGATCATATCAGTGGCGGTGCATATCTTTTTGTTCCTTTTTTGTTTTCCTGTGCCTCAGGCATCTCTCGGCGGGTCGATTGTCTAGATCTAGATTCCTACAGTACTCTCGCATCACGCTCTGTCCCAGATTTTCTCTCAACTACACCTCATTTTCTACCGTACCGCGGCTCGTCACGAAAGCTTGACCAGCTTGAAAGACTCCAGCACTCCGAGTCATCTTCAACGGTCACTGGGATAAGAAGCAGGCTAGGAAGTCGCGATACTTCAGCAGAATCCGGTATGCGAGTCAGCAAACTATCCAAAGCAGCGAACAGGTATTTGATGAGTGCGGCAGTTATAACCGCTACTACGGGCTCGATGAGGGAAGACGCGCTGGTACATGATCGGCATCATGATCCGTACCTGTCATTACTGGAGATATGAGATATGACCGCAGTGGCAGGATCGGAGACAGCTTCAGTATTCGGTGTGGAGCGGCGGTCAAACCCTGACTTGAGCGGAAGAAATTAAAGCCTCAGAATAATGAACATCCAATGAACATCACTCAATGACGAGAGAGAACAAAAAGCTCTGCACCGCCACTGATATGATCGGTAATGATTATCGATCTTATCACTTTTGTCTTTTTTTTTTTTTTTTTTTTTTTGGAGCGTTTAGATAATACAACTCAGTCTGCAATGCATTCCAAGCGTACCCGCTGGTTTAATTGGTAGTTGCCAATATAGCCGGGAAGTTTGTCCTGGAGGAAATGCCGTTACGCACAGGTTTCAAGCCTTTGTGTGGGACTCTGGCCATTAATTTAACCTATTCCATTTTTTCGAGTGTTGGGCCATATACCCACTAAAACCCCCTTCTGTCTTGTCCAGTCATCCGGCAGGGCATCTTCATCAAGGAGCGTTCCGCTCCAAGTGTTAAGTACTAACTGTTTATTGGTCGCTAGACCACCGAACCGGACTCGATTTGTGAGTAATTTATCTCTCTTCAGAGTCAGGTTCATTATGGCTACCCATCGGTTATGTATTTCAGACTCAGATGAATCACTATGTGTTTCAAACATTCTCTCATTTCGTAATTTCCAAATCAGGTGCATCGACGTTGAGACAGTGATTGTGAATAGGCGATTCTTACCGGGTAAAATACGCCCTTTGGTCGATCTAAACCGTGACAGTCCACACCCGAGGAGTAATCCCCAATTTAATTTTATCCAAGATGCATATCTAAGCTTCCAGAATTTTTCCGCAAGTCTCCAGATCTGTTGGGTACCAGGAGCGAGGCATTCTAGCATGATGTGCTCAAGTGTTTCTGGCACCCGGCATGTATGACATTGTCCAAATATTTCACAGTTGGGAATATGGTCCCAGAAATACCCTACACGGTAAATATCATGTATGCATTTCCACAAAAAATTACGGGTTAGTCGGTGGATAGTGTTCGATCTTATTGAGCTCCAGACAGCAGCTGTAGTTGGCTCGTATCCAAATTGTTCGTGAATACTAGACTGTATGCGGGCGAGATTGCACGCGGTTGACTTGCGATGCGGTCGACTTCCCAAGGACTGTATTATTTTGGTAAAAAGGCGCTGGTTTCCATCTTTCAGAAGCATTCCCGGTGAAGTGAACATCATGTCTGTTTCGGTATCCAGGGTTGTTGGTGTGCCCTGTAGATTTTTCAGCTCCACTGCTGGATTGATATGTGACTTCTTGAACCAAGTTCTCCCAGTTCGCTCCTGCAATGCGGTGATAGCACATTTAATCAGCTGATAGTTCGGGTCGAGCGGGTTGCTCTCGCTGTCGGTGCGGTTTGTTACGAGGGTACTGCCAAGAAATTTGGAGCGGGAGTGGATAATAAGTGGAACAGATAGAGGAGTGTTCAGGAGCACGTAAAGTAAGCCACCCAAAATGCCTGTATTAAATGAGGGATACAGTTCCAGGTTATCTGATGCAAGGAGCAAGGAGTTTTTCATTTGGATCTCGAGATTTTTCCGAATTAGGATCAGCGCAAGTACCTGTGCATGTGCTTCGCCTGGGTGGATTATTTTTGCATGTAAGAACACTTCAAGGTTTGTAGGATCCGGATTTAGAGACCTGTGTCGCTTCGTTGATATCGACGTTGTGTGATCTTCGGAGGCAAAAATTCTGTAGCCATGCGAAAAGTCTGTCAAACGGAATTCCGGATCAAAAGTCACCACGTCATCTCCATCTTCAAGGTCATCGCCATGCTCTTGCTGTTCATTTCTGGCTTTCTCCGGTGGGGAAAGGGCAAGTTCTTCGCAAAGGTCCTCGTTGGGCGTCAGGGGGTTCCATTTAGGCTGAAGACAATCCAACAGAAGTTTTGCCATCTCAATGCATTCTCCTGGATGATTGCATCCATATTCATTTCGATCTCGTCGACAGGGGGGGCAGCCACAGTTCCTTCTTGCAATTCCGGAAGGATTTAGCGTATGGGGCTGTCTGGCCAGCGTAGTCTTCCGATCCGCAATTGCCAGGAGGTCCGCAACACTGCGTGTATTATGATTGAGTCGTAAGCACTTGAAGGCTTCTTTCCTACGAATTTTTTCGAGTCTGGACTCAACAGTTGTGATATGGTTCCATATAGGCATCTCGAGCCGTACCTTCTTCGAAATTGATAAGCCTGTGAACTCAAGGCGGTATTTTTTGGCCGCAGAAATCATACGCTGGAGATCAAGGGGCAACGGGTTGTTCCTCCAGGACGGTATGTGCACTTTTTGCAAAAACAGATTGTATACGGACCTCTCATTTCTCATCTCTCACCCGAACTGGGGAGTCTCTGAAAGCCGCCAGCCGTATCCGTCGAGCGCAAGTCCCTGTCTTGTTCGCTATGTCAGAGGTTCCATACTCATCGCACGGTCGACATGAACTCTTACGGCTTCGTCGACTGCGGCCGTACGGTTTTCTCCGCAGCCGAAGGTGTCCGCGTTACTTCAAGGTGCGCTCTAGTAGCTCTTCTCATACAAAGAAGAAGTGTGCGGAGCTGTCTCCTCTTTCTGGTCGTCGTCTGGTCGTCGTCTAGCGCGAGCCCAAGCAGCCATCCCTGATTACTCATGCCGACGACTGAACTTACGATAGACTATGGGTGCTGCCTACAGGTTCTTTAATTCCGCTGATGCTGAATCTCTATGTATCTCCTGGTTCTCCCTGGCTGCTTCGAAAATATACCGACTCGGACTTAAACATTGGCTAGTACCACTTCGCGGGACGCAACAAAAAAAGAAGGGACACATTTTGGAAGGTTGCCGCCCTAAACCACTTGAGAGCTGATCGAGGGCCAAGGCCAGCAGCTCCGCCGGCAGGTTTCTCTTTATTTCTGTATCTCAAAGACTTTAATGCTGACATTTTATAATCTCATCATGGGTTTCCTCTTCCATGGTGTGCCACTCGAACTCCGCCTCCTTGGATTGCGCTCCATCTAAATAATGTGCACCCCTGCAGCTCACCGCGCGAGTTCGGGCCTTAGGCTCATAGTGAATCTCCCGAGTCTCGTGCAAGCTCATCTGCGCGTCTTTCCATCTTCTCCTCTATGTAGGCACCCCGTCCGCTTCGCGTTTGAGTAGCTCAGCTGGTCAGTTGCTTCTTGCGGTATTTTGTCGGTGTCACGCGCGAGCTTTTGTACTGTATTGCTGACTGGAACCCTTCACAGCCTCCTCGTGCGCCTCTTCGACGATGTCTCGCGCAAGCGCGTCATCAGTGCTGCTCGGCATCGTCTGCGTCCTGCACGATCAGCTCGGCCTTTCACATCACCAGCTCACCATCTCGTAGTCACCATTCCTCAGTTTCCTCGGTATGAATGACCCGTTCTTCATTGATGCCTTCCCTTGTGAGTATTTCGGCCTGTAAGTAGTATGGCAGTCTCTGCTTGAAGTCCTATTTACTAGCTACATCTTTTAGCATCCCAGCATGTCCAGGATCGAAAAGATGAGGACCGTATTCCGGGTGTGTTTGTTCCTCTGGTTCTCTAGGTATATCTCATACGCCTTGTACCGCGAAATCCAAGACATTGGTGTGGCGAATTTAAGGCTCACGACAGACGAATTAGACGAGATCATTTGGCATAATGCCACGATCGAGCACCCGTCCCCGTTGAACTACCACAACTTCTCGAAATCTTTTTTCTCGTTATTTTAGTGTTTGAATACCCTGTTCGGCAACACTCAGCTTCTCCATTCTCAGGTCCGTCAACGAGGTCATTTGCCATGGTATCCCCCATCAGCGAAAACTGTAAGAAGGGGACATTATTAATTTAGGTGGGTTGCCAGGCTGTTCATCGATCCACAAGTAAACTTATTGCAGACGTTAGCGCATCAACGTCCGGTTCTCAAACCATAAATGTCCTTACTGTACGAGGTCTGGGCTCTCTTTGATGAGACGCCTCGCTACTTCCCCGTTGCTTTCAGGACTTCTGGTTAATTCACCGCCCTTCAACCAAGTCTATTCGTGAGATGACTATTTACTATCAAGTAGGTCGGCTACCAAAGCGCCGTGACCGTTGATGACTGTAGCGTACATTTTGGATGCTGTGTACATAGTGCCGCAGATTTAAGGGATTTGGCGGGCGGCTGAGGTGTCTTAAATCTACTGTTCGCGCAGGGTGTATGATCTCGACAGTTGAGTGGTTGGTGTATGAACTGCGTAAGGTGCACCGTTTGAAATGAGGTGTTGGAACCGCACACTTAGTGCAACTGAATCAAGTGTACAGTCAGGATCCACCTGTGATAATTGGATGCCTCAGTCTGCCACCCTTGAGTGCGCAAAGTCTACATTTCAACCTCAAGTGTTGCATTTATAGGCCTCAAACATGCCTGCTTAGATAAATCTCTGCTTCATCAACATACTACCTACATTTAGACCCGTCAAAGCCGTTGGGTAACCGTATTTTATAGCCCCGTAGATGATGAATGAACAGTCGAAATTTATTTGGGGGACTGTGAGTCAGCAGGACGGCACAAGCTCACGCTATTAATATGTTTAGCGGCTTAAATCCGCCTTAAATTTTGCTTAAATCTCAACATAGTCACTACATACTCGCTGCATAGTTCCCAGAAATTTAAGTCCCTTCCCAATTGTTCGGATACTACAGTTGACACCTGAGGACTGTTCAGTTTCGACAGTTTCATTGCTACAAGTTTAATAAAAAACTGATGTACCTAGTGAACCCATGCCAATATTGTCCAACAGTAAATGAGGTATTGGTGGATAGCTCGCTAGCCTGGCGTTACGAAAAGAAACTGTGGTTCTGGTCATCAGTTCTTTCTCCCCGCTGCGCGGGATGGGGGGGGGGGGCTGTTGCAATACTTTCCCGGTTGCCGACGATGGGTTTACCTGGTTACGAAGTTACCGGCGAAGCTCTAACCTAGTTCAGAGTTTTCACAGAGTAGATGAGCTGAGAAAGCTCGGGGTCGATTAATTTCCCTCATTACTTCTTATTTGAACACTTTTTTTCTTCCGCTGCGCAATGGCATTCAATGATCTCGATTGAATCCGTCTTCAGTAGATTTTTTGGCCGCGCTTCTGTGGGCTTCTGTGCTCAGATATCAAACTCGAGGATTGATCAAAACAAGGGATTTGAGGTCAGCCATATCCGGTAGCTGTGAAACGTGCAATAACCACGGTTCGGTGCTTTAATATTGCTGTACAATTTAAACAGTTCGGGGATTCCCAATTAGGAGCTGTTTAAATCTAACAGTTCGCTACCTTAAATTTACCCCAACTATGACCTACATAGGTACAGTACCTGCTTGTTCCTTTTAGGGACCTCCGCAATAATACATACTCCTCCTCCTCCTCCTATTTAGGTGCAGGATTCCACGATGATGTTAATGCAACATATCCAGGCGGTAAAATCGACGAAGAGTTGAGAAAACTTCCTCGAACTGCCCCTGAATGCCTGGACAAGTCCATTGAGCAGTGCAAGCTTGGAGCGTTGATCCGCGACGTCGGAAAGACGATGTGGGTGCTTCCTGAAATCGAATGCTTAGTATTGACGTTTTCTCAGCGACGTCATCGCTCGCTCGTTCGAATGGCCTCGTCCCTGCGGACGTATACTGGGCATGGGATCAACCAAATGTTCCATTGTAGCCCAAATGTGCTGCATTACGCCAAGGTGCTGTTCATTCCTTTGATTGATTCAGCTTACCAGAATTCGTGCAAGAATAATGCGGTTGTTACGATAAAGGCCGGAATGATGAGCAACCTAGTTATCCGTTGAATTTTGTCGCCCAAGGTGTTCACAATAGATACTCATTAATTTCTCTGATTTAATCATTCTGGTCTTCTTGTCTGTATCCACAGCGTCTCGCCCCCGAGTTCTGAGTATGTGCAGCTCTCAGCCTCCTAGAAGTACGTCCTTAATTATTTCCTGATGTAGTTCATTATTGTTGAACCTGCATCCACTACGCGCAACTACTCACTTGGAAAGGACTCACTTGGAAAGGTCGCTGAATCGTGTACCACCTATCGACTATCGACTACCGCCGACCGCCTACCGCCGACGCTCTAGCCAAGGCTTCTGAATAGAATGTGTATGTCCCAATGCCTACCGAATATTGTACTTTCCGGTCTTCTCGGAGTTGAGGAGACAATAAGAATAATAAGCATTTCCATAGATTTTTCTACTGTGGCAGCCTCAATTTTGAGGGTAGTCAGCATCGCTGCCAACTTCTTCCTGCACTGACTGTCAGTGTCTTCATGCTCAATGCTCATATGCGTTCAGGGACCGATAGCCAAGGGAAGCTTTTACTTTTTTTTCCAGTTCTGAGGAGTGCCAAGAAGAAGAATATAGGAGGGTGAACAGCTACAACAGAAGGAGTGCATGTGGGATGCGCTTGACTTTCGTTTACGCACTGTACCAGTGAAGGTTCGTCAATAGCGCACATAACTTGCTGCGCGACCGTTTGACTCAGCAGCTCCTAGGTAGGAGAGCAATTGAAGAAGTAAACTATCAGGGAGGAAAAATAATATAATACGTACAAGACGTAGGAGTAGACGGTAGAGACTGTGCCTTAGTGGATTTACGGTGATGTATGCACTGTTTGGCCGTTCAATTTTGTCTCCGGGGTCAGGTGTTTGAAAGATTATACAACTCACCAAAAAAAATAGCAGTAAAGAATCCGAAACTTGGAAGCTCGCACATTGGCAGCACCAGTACGACTCTCGGTAGAGATTTAGGTAAGCAGAACGAGGTGGGCTCGGAGGCATGGGATCTTTACATACATCCGTGGGCAAAAGCGGTAGGCAATGGCATCCAACTGCATCTTCCTTGGAATAAGACGGCGCAGAATGAAATAGAATCGGCTTAAATGGCAGATACACATACGTGCAAAAAACAAACGACGAACTCGACTAGTCCCCGGTATTTGTAGTTCTAGGAAAGCGTGGAAGGTCAGTAAATCTACATTTATTTCGGAGACAGAGAAAGGGAGAAATTAATAAATCGAAGGCACAATAAGTCGCAAGTGTCAGTCAGGGAAGTCCAGTGCATCATCCGGTCCCAAATCGATGCTCTACTGGTGAACGCAAGGAATTGTCGATCTAGGCAGCGGAGAATGTCCCCAAACTGAGGAGTTTAATGCCAAAGCCCCCGCAAGAGTTGCAGAAATCTCGAGATGACGCAGGTGGAGGGGAAGGCGTAAACCATCCGGCCGCAGAGAGGACTAAGCTGTGAAGTTTGGCTTAGTTCATGCCGAAAACTAGTGTGTTTCAGTGTCGGGGCCCAAAGAAGTATGTCGAGAGAGTGTGAGCCAAAAAATCCACCATTTAGGCAGAAAACTCAAAACTGATGCAGATGATGAAGAAGAGTGTAACATCGAGCCTGCACGTATAGCTAAGCGAGTGGAGCCACCGGAGGTAGCTAAAATGGGAAGCCGACCATTGGGTCCTGAGGTTTTCGAGACTAGAAGGTGTCGACCACAGGCCACCTATTCTACTGCGGCCATCACGAGGATTGCTGTAAGGTCGAAACAGGTCGTCTGAAAAAAATTGAATTCAACGCTGCGCATCACCGGGTCTGGAAGTCTGAGCCGAAGGAGGGAAATCAGAGCAAAATGACATATAGAGCTTGTATAGAGCTCACGGGATGTTCAAAAAACCGACTAAAGATTTCTAGCGCGGCGCTGTCCACCGCCCAAGTGCTTGCAGTAGTAGAATGGTCGGCCACATGCCGCACATCGGGATATATTGGCAGAGTTTCCTCAGTTCATGAGTCTCGTAGTTCAGCGCTTTAATCGTGGATAGTTGAGGATGTCTGGTAGCCCAGGCGGTAGAGAACGGAGATTGCGCAGAGAGGAGCTGCGTGCCGACATCCACAGCTCGCGCGCGTCAGAAGAAGGAAAAACGGGATGCGGGGAAGCGGCACCATGGTGACAGAGTGGGCTTGCAGCAGTATATACCGCCACCTCAGAGAGCTCATAAGAACATAAAACATGGAAGAGGATGTGGAAGAAGGAAGACAGACGACATGAGCCTCGCAGTAAAAACGAGGGGGGACTGACAAGCGTAAGAAGATCACATTTTTCGGGTGGCATCGGAGAGAGGGTGTGACAGGCGAGCGAAAAGGAAGCTTAATATTGCGATGAAGTGGGTGAAGGGAGGAGGAAGGGAATAGTAACATAACATTTATGGGACGACAGAGAAAGAAAGCGAAGGGTGAACAGAAGTAAAATAGGATGGGAAAGCGAGGAAGTTTTGGGGGTAGGGGAATATGGTGTATCGATCTTTACTTGTATCTAAGACAGTGTCGCTTCAAGCACGTATAAACCGCTGCAAATTATCAGTGACCAACTTGCAAGAAGAAAAGACGATAAGCTTGTTACCGCTATGACGTAAGTTAGGCGGTAGGCGGTAGGTTCTGCTGCTATGTTCAATCTGTCGCAGCTGAGTCTTCACGGTAAACCACATGTACGGCTACACGCAAACTCTTCATTACTTATTGGCCTGTCCCGGTCTGGATTTTCACCTCTGAGCCAAACTATAGAATCAGCAGCCCACGGTGGCAATGCACAGTAGCAACAAGAAAGCCAAATCTGCAGGCACCTACTAGATGGAAACAGGAATCTCAGCGAGGCCGTTAAAGTTCCTGCGTGCAAGGCTGAGTCAGATGCGGAGAAGATCTACCGCAGTGGGTCTGATATTAGAGATAGAAAGAGGCTAAGAAATTCCGGTCAGTAATTCCAGAAATTCCGTAAATAGAAGAAAAGAAACGGTGACACAATATCAAATAGAAGAGCAGAAAAGTAGGAAGCGCACAGGAAATATATAATAAATACAAACCCATGTAAAAAACAAAAAAACAAAAAACCCAAAACGGCACGGATAAACGAAGCGAGAAAGAGGACCAATTTAAAACTCACCTATGTCCAGCATCGCAAAATTCTCTGAGGTAATGGTGGAGAAGGTAGATGTTAGCAATGTATGAAGTAGAAGGAAGAAGCGAAGCAAAGCGGGAGGAGACGGCAAAGAAACGATGAGAGAGCGAGAAGACATCAAAAATCAGTCTTATCGAAAGTGTCGTGGCATCAAAACACTTCCATGCAGGAGTGAACTCAGCAAGCATATTCGAATTTCGGAGCAAGTCGCGAGTGAGTTCTGGTCTGAGTCCCAAAGTCTCAGGCTGTAGTCGGCAGATAAGTCAGTGCGAGCGTTCGAGTCGAGGCTTGGGTCGTATGCTGTCGCCCCAAATTGTGTTCGGTAACCGCAGTAACACAAGATGACCCTGAGTGCTGTGACAAGAGATCCCCAGCTTTGGAGCTTTTGGCGACGGCGAAGTGGGGTAAAAAAGGGGGCTGTAGCTTGCTAGCAAGTGCGAGAAGTGTTTCATGTCCGATGTTCCTGGTACCGACTCAGGTACCAGGTCTCCAAACCAGAAATAAAACATGTCTATTGCAGCCGCGTTTATGCACTCGATCGTGTCGGTCCGAACTCCGAGTCTAAATCCTCTCACGCCTGTCAAACCTGATGACTGATCAACAGGGGTCCACAGTTTTCTCAGCTAGTTTACACTCGTGCCACATTGATTCTTGGTCCTCAGGGGCTAGGATCAAAGTAAAAGTCTTGCCAAGTACAATCTACGCGTGGCCTGTCCGTGCAGCTGTCCTCTCCAAGTCTACATGGGCCGAATACGCCAAACAAGCACGCTCGGAGCTGGACCACGGGAATCAAGGACACACCTTTGTGCTGCAGTGTACCCTCCATTGCGATAATCTAGGCACTGAACATAAGGTTCGTACTGCTGTTCCTTGCCGATCTGCGTGTCGACAAGGGTGTAGGTTCTGGAGATGCGGGCTGTCCACATACAACGGCTGTTAGTCCTGTTGCCATCACGGGGGTCCGATCGGGCTAGAAAATTGTTACGTAATCGCGGAGTTTGAATTTGGTCGCGACTCATGTTCACCGAAAAACGCATCTTTTCATCTGAATTCTGAGCGGATGAGAGCTTTATATGTGCATATGAGAATCTGCCGCTTTAGATTTTTCATCCTGCTTTCCTAGCTCTCAGTATAGGATCACAGGAATCGATGTGACAGAGTGACAGATCGGTGACGAGCTGTAGCACCCTTGAACCGAAAGTCGTGCTGAGGGTAGAAAAAAATGCAGAAAACAGTCAAATCATATATATTTCACAATATGTGTACGATTTAGGCGTGTATTATATCCTCAGGGTAGCAGAACCTCGAGCATAAAATTGTGCGATGAGATTTCAAACTCCGCAATTACGTAACAACTTTCTAGCCCGATCGGACCCCCGCGATCGCTAACAGACTTTAACAAGCGAGGTACGAGCTTCATTTGTTAAAGTTTCTGTCTACGAGAGACTAAACGGCTGTGTGCCGCCATACACACGGCTTGATTGGAAATGTGCCACCTTTACATGTGTTTTGTTTGCAGCAAGTATATTCCGCTGTTTCAGGTATCCTATTTCATGCATTTAATTCCCTCCCCCCAATCGTCTCCTTGCCGGATATTGTAAGCCTATGACATAGTAACACAAGTAATCACATTCTTTTCTCGACCGCTGGAGATTTATTTCCCAGGTGGGATAACTCACATAAATCACTCCATCAAGTTTGAACCACCACTTATATCGCTATCCGCTCGCACTTTTCAATTTGTTGTGTTCCTGAATTTTTTTAAGGCTCCTTGCAGTGAAACTGCCGACTGGGCCCGGCCCCTAGATCACGCCAATTACCGTGTCCACTCAATCATTTATTAATAAGATAGTGTGTTGGCAGTGCATTGTTGCCATTGGCTGGGATCCACAGAGCGTACCGATGGTCTGCCACTTAAGTTCTTTAATATAATCCCACCCACACCAAATGCCGATCGTGAGTGACCACTGCATTCCAGCTCCGGCGCAACATATTAGTCGCTGTATTAAAATCAATGGGAACGCCATCGCAACCGAGAATATCCGGTGCAAAAAGCAATACATCCGGCCACTTTATTCCGTAACCAGTTCATCTTATTCATACTTAGGTATCGGTTCCCGGAAGAAAAACGCGATCCAAACACAATGGAGTCTATTTTAAATCTTCAGAATTGGGTTCAGCATTGTACGACACGTAAAAGACGCGTCCCTCTTTGTTCCCGTTAACACGTTGTCACTGGGTCACAGCGTGACACTTCGCGCCATTCTCTCTCCAGTACCACGGAATGTTGCCTGGAGATCCAAAATTGAGGTGAGCACATATCGCATTTATATGAATCCTGCTGTGTCCCCTATATTGTGTACAACCACTTGTGAATCATGCTGCAACTTTATGCAGTTCCCCTGCGGCTCAACTGAACCTTTCGCCCACCATCTTCTTGAGACACTACGTCTACTATATTTCGGACTAAGACAACATGCCTAAACTGGGCCACACTTCTGGAATGATCAGCCATATCAAAATCCACCCGCACCATTCAACTTTTGGTGTTCCAGTCCCCAGATGTATTTAAATCTTGTGCCCAGTGTTCTGATATCAATGTCACGCTCAGAGGTAGCGGAGTCTAGTTTCAAGACCTTCTGTCTTCTCGCAAGTCTGGTCCGCCATGCGCGACACGTACATGGAAGACGCGTTCTGTGTTGTGAACTATTTTTAAATATTAAACTTAAACGCGCTGATGATATAGTTGTTGAGGTGGTCCCCTATAATTTTTATTTTTATTTTTCATTACCTGATCGCTTTCAACGAGCTTCAACGCACGTCGACCGTTGTGAGTTGTAAATCTAGAGGCTACATTCAAGGCCGTAGCGAATGAGGTGCACGGGAGCAAACAATGGGAGAGTGAAGCATATTTTTAAATCATATGTATGTACACAGTACACTTGTTCCGATTACAGTACCCTTTGGTGCGGGATGTGCGGGCGGCCATTTGTCTGTGAAGCGAGCAGGATGACTCACCAGGCTGGGGGATGCGTGCGGGTACCATCTCGAGCCGCTTCCCCGGCGGCGCGAATCAGGCGGGGAGCGCCAGCGTGCCGAATCTCTGCCTGCCAAAGCCCCTGGACGACGCTGTTTTTAGTCCGTTGGATACGGAACACATGTCCCCAGCTGGGTCGAGAGGGTGCGCAAGCACAAGGGGCGGAAATCCGGCGGAGGAGCGAGGAGCGCCGAAATCTGCGGTAGCGGTTATCGCTCCAAGCAGGGTGGATGACACAGTGTGCTAGCAATTGAGCAGACACCCGTCCGAGCTTCTGTACAACCGCAGAGGCACGAAACAAGTGGCGAGCGTCGGGTCCCAAATCTGGATGCAGCAGCGCCTACAGGCCGAGTTTCTGCCTGGGAACATTGGTCTGGGATAGCGTGAGAGGGGGACACCTGTCCGTGTCTGTTTTACGATGCTGCGAGAGCATGGAGGGCTGAAATCAGGCGGGGAGGTGGTGCCGGATCTGACGGCGAGGGACGTCCAGGCCGTCTCTCCGCTTGAAAACGGTGGGGAACAATTTAGTTAGACTGTTAATGACACTGGTTGACAGTCCGATGAATGACGCACGCTCGGATCCAAGAATCGACAGTTCTGAAGCCTGGGCCAAAAATGGCTTTGGGGGCACCTGGAGGCCGTATTTCAGGTTGGGGGCAGACAAGAATGTAGGGGTAGATACAAGGACCAGGCCTTCAGTTATCCTGTCCATTTTCGAGTCGAAAATGCGAGGTTTGTGCGCATCGTTGATGGCAACATCGAGAGGTCGTCGACGTTGTGGGATCAAAATAGGCCAAACAAGCCAATACTCTTGATCGTCGTCGAGAACATCCTGGTCACTGATAGCCCCTAGGTGGATGGCTCTGCTTTTCTATAGAAGGACACACCTCTACCTAGAGCTTTTTATTAATGTTTGCACTTTCTCTCATTACAGGCTTTTCTATAATACACTGCCAGGCTCTGGTGCTCTCGCCGCCCTGTCCCTGCAGAGTCGCGCTGACGTGCCCGACAATTCCAATGTTCTAACATCCCACACTCACGAGAAGGAATGGGCGAAGACTATGATAGAGCTGCTGGGCTTTCGACTTTCTGCTTCCGGAAGAAACTCTGGTAGCGTTGGACAAAGGTACATGACCTTCGCTCACGAGAGTGTCCCAGTAAGGCGTTCCCGACTCTTCTTGTACGATGGCTGAACTGTTGACAGGGGGAAAAAATCACGTTCACGACGTCCAGACAATCCGAGATTTCCGAATTGTTTTTAGCCGGCACCCATACGGGCCAGCTGAATGCGATTACTTGCCAATACCCTGGCATGTTTCAATGTTCATCCTACCGTAGATCAGACTGTCGTGAACGGCTGGGGAGTCTCCGCGGATGCTGTACACACCCCTTTTGCAGGGGCAGTAACGCATCAGCCTAACACCGCGGAATGGACGCAACCCTGCGGCATCTACTACCCGGCGAGGGTGGCGTACAACCCACATAGACTCATGACCAGTCTGTATACAAAATACCAAAAATATGTGGCAAGCACTTCCGTTGTATACAGACTGGTACGTCTCGGGATCTTGCATCGGGCTGACAGCGGAGTTTAAAATTTGGCTGAGGCCCGTGTTCTCTCTTGCACTTTGAAATTTAAGGAAATTCAAATTGTCATGAACCTTTATATGCTAGAAATAAGTACATTTGCTTCTTCAGATTTTTTTTCATTGCAGATGGAAGAGCAGGAAAGGTCATCGAGTTTGGGGCAGAATTGATCGATTTTGATGGCTCGCTTATCGGCCGATCGCGGCACCTGCCAATTTTTCAAACTCCGTTGGCAGCTCAATCCCCTTTCCCGAGATATACCAGTCTGTAAAACACCGAAGCGCTCGCCGCATTTTTTCGGCATTTGTTTTACAGACTGGTTACAAGTCTAC
This sequence comes from Mycena rebaudengoi, assembly GCA_029282285.1. Taxonomy (NCBI): domain Eukaryota; kingdom Fungi; phylum Basidiomycota; class Agaricomycetes; order Agaricales; family Mycenaceae; genus Mycena; species Mycena rebaudengoi. Next base: position 84,847 of record JARJCX010000070.1, read on the forward strand.
AACCCAGTCTCCACGGCGTCGGGCACTGGAAGTGGGGTGGTGTGGAGGGACATGACGAACAAATTGATCTTACCTTGGCCCGAGTGGGGCAGGAACGGCTTCTGTGGTGTACAGGGTTCAGATGTCTTAGTCGTTTCTATGAACATGGAAGGAAGGATTAATGGGATAACGAAGATTGACACAAGCAATTTATACTCTAAGTCTCCCCGGTTACTTTTAATCCTTTCAAGTTAGCGCGGCATTGGATGACTAGTTCAGGTCCAATTTGTACTCTAGCGTGGCATTGTAGGGCTGCCACCCGTGGATCCACGGCAACGGCCCGTGGAAAAAACGGCTGTGGAATGCGCTCAAAAAATTCTGACGGCACGGCACGGTCGACGGCACGGCCGTAACGGGTCGACGGCATGTCCAAAATATAAATGCACTGTGCGTTGTATATATACTATTCTGAGGGTCTCTGCTGCAACCTTTAGCTATATGTATCTGTCCACTTACTTCAGCGTCGAAAATATGGCCAGGATGCAGTCAGAAACCCGGTGTTGAAAATCTTTCTTCATTCAAACTCCGCCATCAGTTGGGAGGCAAATGCCGGTGCTTCAGTCTGGTGGGTTTATCCGAGGTAGAATGGAGAGAAAAATGGGTTATGATAATCCATATATGCTATTGAATGGCAGATAATGGCTCCAGGAGGGCTTCAAGACAGGTACAAGCAGTTCAATGAGCGTGGGAACAAGTAAGCCGTTCCACGGCCGTGACGGCCGTGTTTTACGGGCCGTTTTACGAACGAAACAATTCTCGACGGAACGGGACGGGTACCCGTGCCACGGGTGCCGTGGAACCGTGAACACGGTAACGGGCGGCAGCCCTATGGCATTGTATCTGAATTGTGATATATATGGCATCCAGCAGTCGGTTGAGTGGGTTCAGGTCGTACTGGGAGGTACCAGGGGATGCCCGGAGGGCCTTATGAATAAGCAGATGGCGAGAGCAAGTCTAATAGCGAGCGCCGAGTCCACCACTGGCATCGCCGTCGGCCGATGAGTCACACGCATGACGAGAGAAGCAAAGGAACAGTGCATCGCCACTGATATGATCGGTACTAGTAATTGTCTTGAGTTGGCTCCTCATCGATGCCTCATCCCCGACCGGCTGCAGACCGCTACCTACCCCCGAAACGCCGGCGCCTTGCGGAAAGTGGCGACTCCAGCAATCCACTTTTACCACCTGACATCGACATCGACTGCTGCGGCTGAAATTCAAGCAGCGCACCGACACCGCTAAGCGCTGAGTAAACGTCTAGAGGGCGTCCACTCGTGCAAGCAGCAGCGTGGAGAGCGCTGTCAGCTTTGCAGGCAGGCAGGTAGGTAGTATTACCAGGTGCGTTTCTCCTTCTTCCGGTATTGAAGGGTATTTAACACTGACTTCTTTTTTTGGGGGGGCTTCATCGCAGATTTGTCCGTGCGCGCGCAAGTAGCTCGGTGTCCTCTACTCGTCCAAGCAGCAGCGTCCGTGTTTCTTCGAGCGTGCAGCCCAGCACTTTTGCGTCTTCCAGTCATGCTAGCAGCAGCGTTCGCAGCTCTGCTTCCTCGGTTCCGTGTCATCCCCAGTGCACGCCCCAGCGGCTCGGCTGGTGCGCTTTTTCTTTCCGAGTCGGTATTTTCAAACATCTACCTAACTTTGTCTCTTTCTTTTAGCTTCCTCTCGAGTTTCTGACCATGTGCGTACTTCAAGGAATTCAAGACTGACTTTATCTGTTTATTTTAGCTTCATCTCGAGTCTCCTCGAGTGTACGCCAGAGCAGCTCCGTACCTCCCACTTATGCGAACGGCAGATCTGTCTGCGCGTCGTCTAGCGTACACCCAAGTACCTCAAGTGTGCGTCAGAGCAGCTCCGCGTCCTCTGTCCGCATTTCGTCTAGCGTGGGCCCCAGCTCAGCATCGTTCACCCGTGCGAACAGCAGCGTCCGCGTTTCTTCCAGTGCTCGCCCCAACAGTTCCGCGTCTTCCATCTGTGTGATCAGCTGCTCTGTCTGCAGTGGCGTGTCTAGTGTGCGTCCCAGCCGCTCAGCTGGTGTTTTTTCCCTTTGCCGTATTTCAGGAGAGTTACGGCTGATTCATTTTATTCTGCTTGTCCAGCCGGTTGCATCGACGAGACCAACCCTCAGAGGCTCTTCACCTTCCTCCCGGGTTTCCTTGAGCGTGTGTTCCAGCAGCTCTGTTTCTTCGATCCGCCCTTCTTCGAATTTGTGTCTAAGTACCTCCGCGCAAAGCAGCAGCATTTCTTCTAGTTTGTGCCCAAGCAGCTCGGCGTCTTCTCATGCAAGCAGCAAGGTCCCCATGTCCCCTAGCGTGCCTCTAGGAACGTGCCTAGTGTGTGTCTCGGCAGCTCTGCTCGTGTGTTTCTCTTTCCTTATGTATTTCAAGGTAATAATATTTCATACCAATTTCATTCATTTTTTAGCCTCTTTGTGGATGACCTCATCCGTGGTGTCCCGGTCGAGCTCCGTCTCCTAGAATAGCCCTTCGTCTCGTGCCCACCCCAGCAGGTCAACGGGTGAGTTTCTTTTCTTCTTTTACATTTTTGATGCCTGAGTTTTCTGGTCGTAGGCGTCTCGCTCAAGCTCGTCTTCGCGCGTTTCCGCCTCCCCCTCTGCTCCGTTACCCCGCTCGTCGTCCGAGTGGCTCAGCTGGTGAGTTGCCTCTTGCGGCATTTCATTTCATCCTTGATGACCCGCTTTTCTCCCAGTGTCTTGGTACAGTTTCGACACAAACACGGTGCCTTCGACGCAACGCAACAGCTCCGCACTTGCCCGCGTAATAGCGGCAGTCACCAGTGGGTCTCAATTACGTCGGACTCAATACAGGCGCATCTCCGACGCAAGACCGCCGCAGCCCACCAACTGTGCCAATGCGCGCAGGAGTATACTTGCATCGAAAGCAAGTCGTAAGTCTCTTCTTCTCTTTTCCAGCCGTCTCCCCCTCTCAATCTAACTCATCAGACCAGCGCCGCGCTTTCGCCACCCAAGGCAAGGCCCCCTGCGTGTCGCGAGCCTCGAATGCTTGCATCTTGCGTCCCGTGGTGCGAAGCGCATGACTGGTCTAAGCGCCCGAGCTTCGTCTCCACGGGAGCGTGCGCTGTTGCGGAGAAACGACGGCGCCGCATCCACCCACGCAATCGCAGACAGTCTCCAGTTGCGCCGGATGGTACACACGGCTCTCTTTCATTCTCACCCACCCCCGTCTTCCTCCGGACGAAGCCGACGGCTGCGCGTTCGTCGCACGCGGCGCAGAGTGCAGCACGACACGTCAGAGCCCTGGAAGCGCGAGGCGGGTTGCAAGACCCGCTAGCGTGGGCATGCGGCGTTCCGCACGCACGCAGACTGCGTCTCCGCCATGCGCCTCAGCGAGAGACGATACCGCCGCACGTTCCCACTCGCGCCCCGCGCCGCCCGTGGTGCGCTGCATAATACTCCAGGTCCCCGGCACCGCTGGTGAGTTCACATTTTTTTGCACGTACATTGCACTGGCTCAAATGTTCTTTTTTTTTGTCCAAGGCTTGTGCAATGTATGTGTGTTGTGAGTCGTCCCTGGTCCCTCATTGTACATAGTACGTAGGTACATCCTTTCGTCAACACGGTACTTCCAGCAATTCCATCAATATAAAATGTAATCTGTAAGCGCTACCGACCATCGACGGCCGACCGCCTACCGTTCACGTCTCAGCTTGTTGCCCTATTCGGCTTAATGCGGCCATTCCCTTCTATTTCCGGTCTGTTCGGAGTCAACAAGACAATAACGAGTTTGCACATGTTTTGCGGCAGTCTGAACCTCCGGTCTTGAGTCTCTATTGTCAGTATGTGAATGCTTTAAGTCTCATCTGGGAACCAGCAGTTGTTATTTTAGTGTTGTACTCAATTTGTTTTTGCCCAGGATCAGTTATTACAATTTTTTGCAATGAGCATAGAGGAAGGGAAGATGCTCAGGGATGATCTGCAGATGAGCGGCAGATGATCTGCCGCTCATCTGCAGATCAATTTCAGGCATGCTGAATTTTCCAATTTCGGGTCCAGCTTCGGGCCCAGCCGAAATTGTGCCCGAAACTTATTGTTTCGGGCGGACCGAAACTCGGCCTGAATTTATTGTTTTCGGGACTGGTTTCAGTGCCCCTGAAACTGGTAGTTTCGGAAACAGCTTATTGGTAACTGAAACTGCCAGTTTCAGTCTCAATTTCGGGTGTACTTAATTTATTAATTTCAGACATGATGAATTTACAGCCGAAACATACAATTTAAGGTGCAAATTCAGTCGTTGAGAAATTGTTGCTTAAATTCGAAGATTCAGACCTCCTGAAGTTGTAATTTAATCTAGTGTATGCAGCTTCAATTTCAGATGTCCTGAAAAAAAATATTTAAGGTACAATTTAAGGTGTAGTTAATGTTGTTTCTGAAATTATAAAATTAAGTTACATTTCAACACACCGAAGCAAGTTAGTCACCAAAAACAGGGGGCACCAGAGCATCTGTCAAACGAAACACGGGGCGTGCGTAGAACAGTTCAAGGACATCATATACATACTTTGCCACAAGTGCGATGGTTGGGCAGTTATAGATCATGGCTTTGACAAATTCAATATTCATCAAATCAGCCATGCGGAGTTGCAAGGATGGCGCGTCTGAGAAGAGCTTCGTGAGAAACGTGGAACGTAATTGATTCAGCGCGTCAAGTATGTCGCATGAGATCAGTGCATGTTCTGGAGTTTCCACCTCGTCTTTACACATCCTGCAAAGCCGTTCCGCCCGGGGCACGGGAGCGTATGCGTGGTCAACGTAGCGCAATACTTCCACGGCAAGTAGATGGGTAGAGAGCAGCAGGGAGGTAATTGCCTCCCGGTGCTTCTGTACTCTGACCATACTTAAATAATGCCGCATAATAGAAGTGATTTGGGCCGGACCCTCATCCTTTTGTGGTTCTAGACGTCCGTGAAGTAGATAGAGCTTCTCTGACGAGTTAATTTCTTCCTGTAACCATTCCTGTAGTAAATTGCTGACCATTTTTGAGTAATCTTGAACATATTCAACCTCAGTTGCGGCGTTCAGAACAAAAATGGGGCAAGGGAATGGGAGACCTTGGGCAGCTTTTATGACATCCTGTGCCCAACTCTTTTTACCCTCGAGTGCCAGTTCAATCGAACTGTTCAGTGCGGCTCGGGCAAAGTGGGTGTTTTTTAGGCTCAGGAAGTAGCATAAGTGGCCGAGGACAATTTGGAAGCGTCGAACTCGCAGCGGAACCAATCCAGTTTCTGTGAATAGAGGCGCTATCATAGAGCGAGAATGCAAGTTGAGCATGTGGCGGATGAAGCTTACTTGAACTTTACACAGTTTCTTCACATGGATTGATTCACTGTCCGGGGAGACTTCGCATCCGTGGATCAGATGGCAATCAATTCTGGCCATGTATAGATTCTTAAGTTCTTTCGGCGTAAGCCTTCCTGTCATGTCTTCTAAACCCATGATTCTATGCCCGCAATATCGCGCCGTTTTTGCCTTTAGAGTATAATGATCTGCAAACATGTGACCGGTTTCCGTGTTCATGTTCATGCCAACATATTTCTCTTTAACTTTAACTTTTAGGAGCGCAGTTCCCAGACGGAACTCTGGGAGTGGTAAACGGCACGGCCCAAAGATCAAAATAATTGTCTTGATCAAACTGATCAGGATAAAATTTGAGGCACACCATTTTTCCAGAGTTAACAGCTTTGTACGCATCCCACGAGGTGAAAGCGAGATAATAAGAAGGTCATCTGCCTGGGCCATGAGAGAAATTCGGACCCCAGCGAGGAACACATCATCCATGTCGGGCATCATTGATAGGTCTGACAAGAATAGATTCCAGAGTATCGGCGATACGGGATCTCCCGTTAGCAGGCCAATCAAAGCTTTGAAGATCTCCGAGTGCATGTCGCCATGGCGCACATAATATCGCATCTTGTCATACACCATTCGTAGCCAGTCAAACATTGGTCCGCCCATTCCGAGTCGGTATAATTTTAGCCCCAGTGATGAACGGTCTGTTGACGGGAATGCGTTTGTTGCGTCGACACACGCTACATATACTGTAAGGCCGCGTGCTCTAGCCCATTCTTTGACACATCGGAGTACAAAGGGGTTGTTGTTAGTCCGATAGCCGGGACGGAATCCATTTTGCCAGTCCGGAATAAGTTGCCGTGACTCAGCCCAGGCAAAGATGCGTCGCAGGATCAGCAGTGTGGCACTTTTCAGAGTGCAGCTCTCTGTAGCAACGAGCCTGTAGCTGTCTGGATCAAAACTCGGTTTCAACCTCTTGAGGATGCCGATCAGTGGGGTCATAAACCAAGCTGTAGGGCCATCACAGTGCGCGACGCATTCGTTGCACAAAATGAGAAGGTCCTCATTCGGGATCTCAAGAATTTGCGTGTAGAGGACAGCGTCGTCCCCGGGTGAGCTGTCCAGCGAGTGGGTTCGTAAATGATCTTTGAGATATCCCATGTCGTCAATAGTCCACGGTGCCGAGAAGAATCCCTCTGGGCTATTATCAACCGTTTTTTCGGGAATCAAGCTTGCAAGAATAGAATCTATTTTGTGCTGTGTTGCGTCAAATTGATCAGGCATTATTTCTGGTGGATTCAGGCGCTTTTCAAAGACTTCTCGGAGACTGGAAGCAGTGACTGTAATAGGGGCCGGCCTCGGATCAGACATTCGTTTGACCTCGGCCCAGAACGCGGCGTGTGATGGAGGATCCATTATTTTCCGACGATTATCTTCTCTCATGGCTACCAACCTATCTCTGCCACGATGCGGGAGAGGGTAGTTTGTCCTGGTTGGTACAACGGCAGTCTGGGGTTTGACACCATCACTAGGTACATCTGTTGTCACCTTTGAGATGCCCGATAGAATTTGCGCCGTAGAGAGCGACGGGATCGGTCTGGGCACGGGGGTCAGCGGCAGCGTGGGCAAGCGTAGTTTTGTAGCCTCATTTGCCAAGGTTTTTACTTGAATTAGGTGACCATTGTCCAGCATTGTTTTGGCAATGTGGCGGAAGTGCAGCGGGGAGAGGCGAACTTTGATTGCGGCGATTAACGGCTTTAGCAAATCTGCGTTCTGGCAGCGCCACCCACACGCGTCGTTTCGTGCTGCGTAATATACGACTGAGCGAATTGCGTACTCGGACCGGGTGGAAATCTCCAAATTTTTATGCGTCGGCGCATCTTGAACCGCCATCAGTACGGCTAAGAGTTCCGCTCTCGGACCGGTTTGACCGCCCCAGACGCGCGACATTTTATTTCCTGCGGAGTTGAGACCCCAGTACGTCGCAGCTCCAGCTGCAGCTGAAATTTTTCCGGCATTTGTGCATGTCCCATGAACCGTGACTTTAACGACTTTTGTGTTGAAATACACAGGGCCATACAAAGCCAGTAGTTTGTTAGGCTCGTCTTTACCAGCCTCGAGAGTTGTGATGTAAAGCTTGTCTAAAGGAGTAATTGCTGGCAGGACTACATCCAGTTTGCGTTTTTTGCGCGTTGCGGAAAGTGTGGGGATCAGTTCGAGGTCTATTTCCAGACATATCACTAGCGCGGCATGATCGTATCCATCAATCCGGTCCAACACTTTGAAACTTTTCACTTTCGGGAAGAGACTGCGGGAGCATATTGCGTAGTCCACAACTGTCTCCCGCGAACCTTGAAAAGAGGTGGGTTTTGCTCCATCACTTCCGAATTGGACTGCACCAGATATTAGTGCGAGTTTGTAGTCTGCACACAATTCCAATAGCCAGCGTCCCCTTGCGGATATCTGTCCGTGATCGCTCGAAAGACGCGCCGGATCAAGCAAGAAGGCCACTCGTGACGCAACACGGGCATTCAAATCACCAGCTAGCAGAATATCGTAATTCGCCATGTAAACCAGAGAAATTGATGCAAGTATTGCATCGCAGGGGTCAGAATCCAGGTTGCCCATCCACGGTGAACCCTCTGGAAGTAAGTAGGCCCCAAAAATCAGAAGCCTATTCAATTGGAGGACCATGAAGTCTGGACCTGATAGGTCTTCACGATATTTGATGGGAAGCGCTGTGCGCATGATGGCGGCGACACCACCCCATGATTTGGCGAAAGATGCCTTGGGGCGTCTTGGGCGCGATATGATATTGTAATTAAGTGGTAGCTCAATTGAGTCGTGTTGATGAGGTCGCAGATGCGTCTCTTGAAATAAATTTATGTCATAACTTTTTAGATCCTTTCGGTATATCGGGCAGCTCATTTTTAAAGGAAAGGCACCATTTATATTCCAGCTTTTAATACGGATGTACTGAGTAGGATTATGTGGGTGGGTAGAAGGTATAATAAGGGGCACGGGCGACGCGAGGGAAGTAGGGAGTGGGAAGATCATACCAGGTCTATTTTGAGCGATATGGAGGGAAGTAGGTGGCGGCGCCGTCGGTGCGTACGAAGAAAAAAGGGATGGGGGGATGAAGGGGGGCTGAGCTGCCCTTACACATTTAATGAGCTGGCGTAGCAGACCTCGTAGCCGACGCGCGTGTTGTCGTTCCAGGCGTTGATGAACCATGTTGCGACTGCGTCTGCATCGAACGTGAGGAGGGCAGTGTGGTCGTCAGAGCCCCGGCGTGTCGTGTAGCGCACACCGTGCATGGTGTTGGTGCCGAGAACGGCGAGGACAAGGTTGCGGGGCGCCGCACCGAAGTTTCCCTTCCACGCCATCGGACCAAGCTGCACTTGGCGACCGGGGGCCGGTGCGACCACAGGAGCAGGAGCGACGGCCGTGGGTGGGTTAGGGAGAGGGGTGGGGGGCGCGGGGTACGCCACCGGTGCCGGTGCAGCAGCGGGAGGGGGGGCCGGGGGGGCCATCGCATGCGAGGCGTATTGAGGAGCAGGGAGGGCAGAGGGGTACTGGTACGCGAAGGAAGTCAATTTAAACAAGTGTTCGTTGGCTAGTCTTCGGATATACCCGAATTGATTTATGGACGCCGAGAAGCCGGAAGATCTGTTCCGTGCGGGTCCGCGTGACATCTGTGACACTCGCTTTTGACCAAAGACCCACGATGTCGGACGGACGAGGGTCCATGTTCTCCGCTCTTCCTCTCGAGCTCCTGGACGAAATCGTCCAGTTTTCCACACCCTTGGCTCTTCTATCACTCTGCAAGACAAGTAAACGGATCAACACTGCTTGCCTCCGCTGGATTTACCAAATCGTATACGTTGATGACCCTGCTCGACTGGTGAAGTGCTGCCAGACGTTAATGGCAAACGCACAAGCTGCCTCAGCCGTCCGTCTTTTACTCATGTACGTATCAGATATTCACTCTTCCAATCTTATTGTTTGCCAGACAATGTAACCCCAAACAAAGCCTGAAAGCGTTGCACCTCTTATTCTCTGATACGCTGAAGAAACTGAGATCTCTCGAATATCTCGACGTCGGTGGATCGACAGATCTATTCTCTATCTGCGCTACCCTGCGTTTTCCACGCTTGCGTCACTGTTCCATCCCGTTTTCTATCGACTTCGTCTCGTTTCTGACGCTACACCCGAAACTTGTGGAACTTACCATGGACCCCATTCCACACGAATCAGTGCAGACCCTGACGGAAATCATTCCCATACACCTCCCCGATCTGCAGCGCTTCACTGGGCCGGACAGAGTCGCCGTTTCAGTCATCCCGCGCTCGCGCACGTTTCGGATCCTTGTGTTCTGGGATCCTCGATCCGAGACCAAATTTAGCGAAGCATTCACATCGTTTGCGCTCTCCAACGCGGAAGTAGTCGAAATGAAGAATATCCTTGTCTCCTGGGACCCCGCGCTTCTCACCGCCGCTGCTACCCTCCATTCCGGGGCTCACGGCGCTCAGCATCAGTAATGTCTCGTCCATCGCCGCTCCGTCTGAGATGGAGGTGGGGTCAGTGCCATCTTCGCTCTGCATCCTCTTATTTCTTCTGCAGGAATTCTTCGCGGCCATCGACGACGCACTTAAGGCCTTGACGAAGCTCAGGGCCCTTGCGATAATCCAGGGTTCCCTCCCCGCCGTTCTAGACACCGCCGACCTCGACTGGGAGTTCGACACCGTGCGCAGGTGGGCGGACATCGCTCCGGAGCTCACCTGTGTGCTCCTCCCGAGCGAGACGAAGTGGATGCGCATCCGCGCCAATGTGTGGTACCCGACGAACAACGACGACAGTCTCCCAGGTCTGCTTGCGCGTTTTCGGTGGTTTATCAACACCGTCATTCCCTCGACGGTGCTGGCCCCCGACTATGCGGCGGTGCTGGAGCTTATCAGCGGCAGGGAGATCATGAAGGAGTTGAAGGCCGGGTATGAGCGGGACGGTGTTGTGCCAAACTTCGAATTGGCTCAGAAGGATGGTGGCATCTCACTGACGCTCTTAGCACCTGAGTCTGAATAACACAAGAGGCGTACTTTAAGCAATCGCCTCCCTACCAAACATACTTACTTTCTAGAATGGATCCTGTACTGGCTACTTATCCCGCAACGGCGGCGGCCCCTTGACCAAATTTCTGCATCCTAGCCTGCGCCTTTGTCCTGCGCTCCTCCTCGCGCACCTCGCGCGCACTTCTCTCACAGCGCACTTCCTCGACCCATTCTGCCACGCCCGCCGCGGCCTCATCCGGCTGCGCCTTGTGCCCTTGCAGATACCCCTGCAACTCTGCTGTCGAAAATTCACCTGGTGGGACAGCCCCGGCAAACTGCGCCGCCAAGTCTGCGACGGTGCTCTTCTCTGTTTTGGAGGGAAATCGCTCCTCGGGGAAGAAGCGCATGAAGAGTGCGCGCGCCTGCTCCGTGCTTGACAGCGCGTACTCGACTTTGCGGTCGATACGCCCAGGCCGCAGCAGCGCTGGGTCCAAGCGGTCCATGTAGTTAGTCTAGATAGGGCGGGTTCGGGCTCAGTGAAATTTGGCAGTTTAAGGCCCAAGTTATCAAACCCACTGTCGCGAAGAAAAGCTTCCCCTCCTCGCTTCCCACTCCGTCGATCACGTTAAGGAGCCCCGAGAGGGTCACCGCGGGGCGTACCGCGCGCGCAGCGCGTGTATTGGCGAGCGGCATGGGCTGAGCGAATTCTTCGTCCTCGTCTGCGCGGGAGGGGAACGCGCAGTCAATATCCTCGATGAGGAAGATCCCATTTTTTGGAATGTTGGAGGCAGCTTGTTGTAGAAAAAAATCATCCACCCTGGTAAGGCTGATATTAATATGTTTCTTCCAGTGAGAAAATAGCACGAACGTATTCGATGCCAGGGAGAGCGAATAAATCTCGAGACCGAGGGCGCCAGCGAGGGCGTAGATAGTGGATGCTGGTCGGTGAGATCGTCAGATGCAGGACGCGATGTAAACTCAGAGGAGTCGCCTCACTTTTTCCAGTTCCTGGCGGGCCATGTAAGAGATATCCTCTCCTGTTTGGGATACCTGAGCTAATATACCAGTCTTCTGACTTGAGGAATTCCGCAGCGTCCTCGACCAAGGAGTCAAGTTGCCCGGGTGGGAGGATGATAGAGCTGAAGAGCATGTTGAGAAGATATATAAACATTTCTCGACACTCACCTGAGAGGACGGCGCGTTTTGTGCTTGATGTTAGTCCATACTTGGCGCGGGTTATAATGGCGCTGTCATCGGCGTCAGTTACGGCTCAACAACTGCAAAATAAATCAGAGTACGGAGTCTGTGAGGTGCACCACCACATGAGGACGGTTGGTTTCGATGTAGCGCACCCGTGCCTCTTCCACGAGCTCAGTCAGAACCGCCATATCCAATGTGTATATTCTGAGAACTCTTCTTAGTCGGCGAGTTCGATGACGGTCTGGGAAATGCGGGCATACGTTACGTAGATGCGTCCGTTTTGCGCAACATTGTTGACAACGACCGCATTTCTGTCGGTGTTGCGCTTGATTTCCACCCAATGCCCGCGCCATTTGAACAGTTGGGGAACTTGGTAGGTTGGGACATACTCGGCATGTCCCTTGCTCGATGCATCGGCCCCGGGCTTCACGGCCCATTTGCGCTGCGAATTTTGGCGCTGACGATGAAATCGCGGGAGCGCTTCCACACGCACTCGTCAGTCTACACATAATCATCAAACCCATGTTAGAGATATGAACAGTGAGGGGATTGGTCAGGTACACACTATAAAAAGGACGATCCATTCGTATGCTGGGTCCCCTTCATTGAATTGCGCCGTCGTTGAATATTCTACCGGGGAGATCCCAATTTTATAACGCTTTGGAATCATAAGAGTCGGTGAGACGTACGAAATCTAAATCGCTCTATGAACCACCACGCAAGACGCCGCCCCATTTCAACCAAGGATCCGAGCACCAACAGCTTAACACTCGAGCCAGCGTAAGATTGGGAGAGGATTCCTAGTGCCCCGAAGATCGAGGAAATGCCCATGAACGAGGTCAGCCATGAAGAAGACTGGCCGGGGATGTCAGACTGTGAGCTGGTTTGGAAGGCACGATAATATGAAGACATTTGAAGCGGTGCACTCGACGTTTTGGAAGAGAGAGCGCTGCGGCGCTTGTACTGGAAGTGACTCTAAATAGTGCGTAATCTGGCGCCGGCGTGTGAACTGTGACCCTTTTATGGATCAAGGCTGTGTTAGCGCCAATTTCGATCCGAAAGCGGGAGCGAAGTATATTTGGTTCGTTCTCAGGCTCTTCACTTCGCTGCGCTGCGCCGGGGGTCCTAAGAAAATCAGGCGTTAAGCCGGAGAACAAATGTGGGTGAGCAATGGATATCGAATTTTGACGCAGGAAACAATTCTCCCTCGTCGAGCTGATAGCAACCTGAAGAAATTAAATCAATCAGTGTACCACTGGCATTGACTCAAAAAGCTTCGACAGAGTTCGTCAATGACAAGATTATTTCAGAGGTACCCGTACTAGGTACGTGTGTTGGATTAAAATCACTGACAAGGATTAGCAATAAGATGGCGATGTTGGCCAATGTGGGATTCCGTCAAGCCGCGTTCATATTGAACCTGTCATGCTCGGAGGACGAATCCGAGGCCCGCCAGCGTCATACAGCCGTTTGCATAAGTCTGTGAAAACGCGTTTTTATTTTCACCCGACACATGCTGATGCCGATCATGCTGAAGTTCAACATTGTGTGCTGGGATACTGTACTAAAACGATCAGTTCGACAGGGGGTGACGCGTGACGGAAAATTCAGGTTCGACAATTCGACAAACCGCGATTTTGGGCGTGACCGAGCGCAAAATTTCGAAAAACGAACCAAAAATTCGTCGAAATCGCGTATTTTTTTGAACTTTCGCGTGACAAACCAGAAATTCAATTCGACAGTCCTCGTGGTGATGCGTGACGAGCACCAAAGTTCGCCATCGTCAGACTCCCGGGTGACGCGTGACTGTCGAATTGAACATTTTAGTACAGTATCAGGACCGCTGCCTCAACGATGGAGGCCATTTTGGTACGACTTGCCGAGGTATTCCGAGTGCTAAAACACTCATTTCACATCACCCACCAGCTCTGGCAAGGCCCGGCATCTATCGGCATCAACGATGATCGCACACGTAAGCGCTGAAAATAAAAACGCGTTTTCACAGACTTATGCAAACGGCTGTAACCCTTCCAGCCGCTCCAGCAAAAGCTTCCCGCGCGCAAAAGAGAAAGTAATTCCCACGACGAGACCACTAGCTCGAGTTCCACTCGGCGTGCGTGCACATTCCTTGTCGGGGAATGTGTGCATCGGCATTAGAAATGGATGGATCGTGGTGAGTTCTGGGCTTGTAAGGAGTCATAGTAACTTTATATTATCCGTCCAATGGCAACTTCTAAGTTTAACCCACCATTGAGACTACTGTACTAAAACGTTCAATTCGACAGTCACGCGTCACTGGGGGGGCTGTCGATTGCCAACTTTGGTGCTTGTCACGCATCACCCCGAGGACTGTCGAATAGATTTTCCGGTTCGTCACCCCAAAATCCCCAAATTTCGCGATTTCGACGAATTTTCGGCTCGGATTGTCGAAATTTTGCGCTCGGTCACGCCAAAAAATGCGGTTTGTCGAATTGTCGAACCGGAATTTTCCGTCACGCGTCACCCCCTCTGTCGAACTGAACGTTTTAGTACAGTAAACATTGATTCATGCTCATTTGGACCAGTCCTGCTCATCGAGAACTATATATTGTCGCGCTATCCCCGTGGTTCGAAAAGATTCAGTCGGTCCAGGATCATTTATCAACGGCATATCCCGAGCGTTGATTTGTGCGTATTTGGTGATTGATCTCTTTATCTCTCCCCCACTATGTACTCCGTTGCACACCTCACATCGACACCAGAAGAGACATCGCAGACGCCTTTGCTCTTCCTACGCATCGACTCGTCTGGAAACATCTCTCAATTGCAAGTTTGTGGGAATTCGCGGGCTATGGACAGCTCTGCACAGCCTTCTCTTCATGATCGTCAAGTGTCCACTGTCGGTTAGCGGCTTCGCTCTCGCTACGATGTCAGGCCCTCCCAATCCCGGTCTCAAAGGCGGGATATCTGGTCCGGGGCTCTCTCAGCGCTCCACCTCGCCGTCGGCGCTACCGGCACCCAGGAACGCCTCCAGCACGCTGTCCGAGTTGGATACAGCATACCCCAAGGGCGATACTGCCTTGGAGGGACCGTCCGCCGCTGTCAACTCCTCTCCAACATCCCTTGCACCCGCAGTCTTCATCGCCGCCGTTCCATCCTCGGTTGAGACGGCATTGACCGCCGTTAATCCCAAGAATGCGAAAGATTCGGTGGTCCACGACGTCACCATTGCGCTTGATGTTGCCGCACAGCTTGCGAGTTACGCTCATGCACTCCCCCTTGTTGCTCCAATTGCTGGCTTTCTTTCCCTGATTTTGAAGACGTACCAGGCAAGCTGCGTGTTGTGCTCACCGTTCCTAGAAAATGAGTTTCGCTGCAGGAAGCAAAGGACACAGATGACAAACGGGACGCTCTGCTTTTTCGCTGTGCGGGTATTGGGCAGGATCTTTGTGCCGCCATCCATACGCTGAAGGCCACAAATCATGTTGATCTCATTGGCCGCCTCAACACGGATATTGAAAGATATAGTCGGTTAATCTTCCCTTCTCTTCTTCGAGGGACTCAAGCTAAAGATGTGCCAGATTACTAGAGCATGTTCTCAGGTTGACAGCGGATTACAACACCCTAGGAGCAATTCAACGTGGTGTCGACCGCAAGCAGCTGGGAAGCAGATTTACCGAGCTCCAACGAGATCTCGATTCGTTCGGAGCTCGGTTCAGGGCAAGTGCTTACAGTTTCTCAACGTACCGTTGCTCACCCATATTTTTAGAACAACCGTCTGGTAGACCTTGCAATACAGCAGAGCATGATAAAATCAACCCTAGATAAAGTCGATGAGATGAAGTCCGTTACTTTTCTTCCCATTTGCGCGATTGTGTAGACTGATGGACAAGTAGCCTTGAAAAGAAGCTTGAAGATTGGTTGCAAGATCAGCCCAATACGCAGCAGAGGCAACATGAGACCCAGAAGCTCCGGAAGGCGGGTACTGGGCGCTGGTTCTTGGAGGGGAGCGCGTTTGTTGAATGGCAAGACAATCCGGGACTATTATGGATTCTGGGCGCTTGTAAGTTTTTTCTAATGTCGGATGCCCTGAATTCTGACACAGCTCTGAAACAGTGGGAACGGGGAAGAGCGTGCTGAGGTGAGACTTTACATCTTCATCTGCCCTTTAACTAAAGAAACGACAACGCAAATGTAGTTCTTCTGTCATCCAGAAGCTCATCGAGGACCAACAGCTATTTCTGGACCTGGGGAAGTCATCGGCGGTCGCCTTCTTTTATTTCGACTTCAAGGCTAAGGACGAAAATGCCGTTGAAACAGCCCTTCGGCGGATGCTTCTGCAGCTTTCGGCTCAGGCTCCGGCTCCGTACAACAGCCTGAACCAGGAGTATCACCTGTCGCGTGGACAGGCACTACCAAATTATCAGGTACTCCTGCGATTGCTCAGAGAACTGCTGCGAGAGCTCGGACGTACCTATATCATATTGGATGCCCTGGACGAGTGCCCCGGCACCGAATTTAGGCGACTCATGGCCCTCATTTCGGAACTGCGAGCCTGGAAGAGCAGCCCATTGCACGTCATGCTCACAAGCCAACCCCGCACCCGCTTCACCGAGGAAATGGGGGATATTCCATGTGTCGTACTGGACGCGAATGTCACTCAGCCGGATATTGAACTGTTCATTGCCAGTGAACTTCGCAATAATCCCAAAATGAAGCCTTGGGCTCATCGCACGGAGGAAATTACTCATCGAGTCGCGGATAAGAGCAGAGGAATGTTCGTGTCTTTATTTCCACCGACACACATGTTTCAAACCACTCATTTGGCATTCAGGTTTCGCCTTGCCGACTGCCTCCTTCTGGAACTTTCGCGCTGCAAGCGGCAAAGCGAATTAGAGCCCACTCTCGAAAATCTCCCAAATGAGCTATTTGGAATCTGCGATCGTTTTCTGGAGGCAATCCGGCCCCAGGACCTGGTATATGCCATCGGTGCTCTGCGCTGGCTCCTCTTCTCTGCTCAAAACCTCACCCTAGTCGAGCTCGCTGATGCTATTGCGTTTGACTTTTCCAATCCAACACGCTACAAATTCGATCCTAGCTTACGCGAAGATAACATTAACGCCATCCCCGTCTGGTTGGAGGGACTTGCCACTGTCGTCGACGGCGACGGCGGGAAGTCGGTGCTATTTGGCCATGGCTCAGTCCAGGATTATCTGTTTTCCGGGAGGATTGCCGATAAGTTTGGCTTCGACCTCAGCCCAGGGCACTCCCACGCATTTATTGCTCGTTCTTGCCTGGGCCAACTTCTCTACTTCTCCGACCATCCTCTCGGTTCCCCACCACATCACCCGAGCTCACCGCTGGCACCATATGCCGCCAAGTGGTGGTGTCATCATCTGCGCCGTTCTTCGGAGCGAGACCAATCCCTCATGGCCTCCGATGCGATGCTCCTTTTGGAGGATGGCAGCGAGCAGTATCGCGCTTTAAAATATCTTCGCCGCCGTTCCTATACCCTCTATCCCCGCCCAGACCCGGACTCGCCCCTCCATTTGTGTTCGGAGGAAGGGTACATCGAGGGGGTGCGGCAACTGCTCCAGAATGGTGTGGATGTGAATGTGCAGAATACGGAGGCGACCGCCTTGCAGGCCGCATCGGTTTGCGGCCACAGGGAGATCGTCCACTTACTGCTCGAGAAAGGTGCAGAGGTTAACGCCAAGGGCAGGCAATGCGTCACCAGCGCGCTGGAGTTAGCTTGCACGGAAAACCTCACAGATATTGTTCGTCTTCTCCTCGCCAGCGGCGCGGACGTCAGTTTGAATCCAAATTTCCTCGGAACTGCATTGCAGGCTGCATCATGGGCAGGGAACAAAGAGGTCGTCGCGCTCCTCCTTGCAAATGGGGCAGACGTCAACGCCCACGGTAGATACGTTGGCAGCGCGTTCCAGGCAGCCTCTAGTAACGGAAACGCGGAAATTATCCGGCTCCTACTCCAGAGCAGTGCAGCCCTCGACCGACGAGCGATGGATTACGGGTGCGCTCTAGCAACCGCATCCCTGATCGCACCCAGTGCGAACGTGGACATCAAGGCCCTAGAGAAGTCGTTTGGAACCCGTTCACAAGCCTCCCTTTTCAGAGTTTACGATGATGCTGCACGCTCCCTTCTCGCAAGGGGTGTCGACCTCCGCAGAGCGGATGAATACCATGGGAGTGCATTGCAGGCTGCATGCATGAATGGACACACCGAGATCATTCATTTTTTACTTGAAAACGGGGCAGATGTTAACGCACAGGATGCGTCCTACCCGACTGCATTGGACATTGCTTCAAGCAAGGGCGATCTCGAGGTGGTTCGCATTATCTTGCAGAATGGCGCAGATGTCAACGCAAAAACGCGCTACGGAAGCGCGTTGGGGTCCGCGGCGAAGAATGGACATGCGGATATCATCAATCTTCTTCTCAAGAACCACGCGGATGTTGGAACAGCTTTGCACGAAGCGTCCCGCGAAGGGCACCTGGAAATTATTCGTCTTTTGCTTGACCATGGCGCTGATGTCAACACAAATTCCGTACACGGAACTGCCTTGCATTCTGCCTCGAGCGGTGGTCAGATGGAGGCCGTCCGCTTATTAATCGCCGAGGGCGGCGACGTCAACTCAATAGCAGATGGCAATTTTCGCGGACGTCCTCTGCACATGGCATGCGAGAAGGGGCACATAGAGGTTATTGAGCTTCTGCTCGAGAACGGTGCCGATGTGAATGCAGCAGACTCATGGCAGGGTCCCCCGTTGCATGCCGCGGCTTGCAGCGGGAATATTGATATATTCCGCCTCTTAATACAGAAAGGAGCGGAGGTGAATGCCAGCTGCGAAGCGGGCAAATCATTCGCCAATGCGCTGCAGGCGGCATCCTTTTACGGGCATACAGATATCATTCGCCTGCTCCTCGACCATGGCGCGGATATAAATGCACAGGGAGGTGGCTACCACACAGCGCTACAGGCAGCGATATATCTGGGCAACAAATCTAGCAGAGATACAGTGGACTTCCTTCTTGCGAACGGCGCCGATGTGAATGCTCAAGGCGGGACCTATGAGAGCGCATTGCTCTTAGCGTGCAAGAGGGGCGCCGCGGATGTTATCCAACTACTCGTCACCAACGGCGCCGATGTCAATGCTAGGGGCGGGAATTACGGGAATGTTTTGGGAGCTGCGTGCCGAAGTCGCAACGAAGAAACTGTGCGAATCCTGCTGGCACATGATGTGGACCTTGGGGATACAGTCGACAGTTATGCCCTGCAGATTGCGTCGAAGTATGGCTACCCGCAAATATCTGGGCGCCTTCTTGCAACGCAGGAAATAGATAAGAATCTATAGCAACGTCGGTAAAAACTAATGCTGAACCTGATTCAATCCTCACCCCAGGATCAATTGAGTCCCGTTAATGCTGTTTAACACGCCATTTAAACTTTAAAACGAGAGGGTTGAACCAAGGCAAGAACCATTTCTCCCCTGGTTCGAACCCGCCTCCATAAGGCTTTCGTGTGCTTTGGCCCCCATTGATGAGGTGTTTCGGGGTGGGATTTAAAAAACAAACTCCAACTAACCGGCCTGCCTTTCGCTTCCGCTCAAATTGGTTCCCGCCGTCATTCAATCTCATTCGACCTATGCGGGCCGCCTGCACAAGCGGAAAGTCTCAGCATAAATCAGGCATTCTACTCCTTATAAGATTATCCTGTCCGAAGCTTTTAAACTCCGCCCGGCATCTAACGGACAGATGTTGACTGACGATTCGCTGCGCCGCAGCTCATAATCCCCATTTATTGACCCTGGAGCCTTTTTTCCGGCAGGTACACGTAGCGCCAGCGCAGGTTCCACTTCCACTCTTCCACTCCGCTTGCATAAAAGGGGGACGTCTGGACTCTGCTCTGCTAAAGCATCCGTGTCAAAAACACTCAGGCTGGCGATATTTACTCCCTTTGAGTTGGCCAAGCGCCCTCTCATATGCTCATCCCGAGTATTATCTCAAGAGGAGTTATAGAAATTTTATGCGCAAGTCTCCACTAGTGCTGCCGTCGAGCATGTAAGTCACGGTAACTCGACCGGGGCCTTCAGCAGTCCAAACCCATTCAGCCGCAGCGCTGAATGACAACAAAGAGAAGGGAGCTCACCTATATTTGCAATGAATCAGTATGGGCTCAGAATCAATTAATGAGATGTCGAGGTGAAGCGGAAAGGGAGCTCACCTATTTGCAATGAATGTCGGAAAAATCGAAAAAGCCATACAGGTACGGTAGGCGAGAGCTACGCGGTTCGATTCAAAACGTAAATCGATCCTGGCATCCATCAACGCGGTTCGCTTGCACAGGGACGTGACGTCACAGCCCCTATTGGCGTGCACACCTTGCTGCCCACCATACCGACGCCTCCCCGACGCGACACGACGCGTCCGCTATCTCTCAGAGGACCAGGGAGGGGAGAAAATGGGCTAGCTGTGCTGTCTGTGCACGGTAGGATCGGGGGTGACGCGTGCTGTACTCGATTGCACGCGCCGCTGCGCGTATTCGAGCGCGTGCAGTATCTGTTCGTTTTCAGCGGGGTGTGTTTATCTCTCTTGTGCCATTGTACCACCATTGCTTCGTCAACTCTCCGGTGCGACGTTAATGGCCAGATCCAACAGGTGAAGTCTAATTTTTTCACTCTATGTGTATTTCAACACAGGTTTGACGCCCGCTGCTTCGAGTACAATGACGCCCTTTCCCGCGAGTCCAGGCTTTGATTGGGGCATGCCGCCCTCTCTGGCAATCTTTAGGCCTTTGGATGTGGCCCCTTATATCTACTATTTCTAATCCCGTTGTTCTTGAATCATTCTGATGTTTTTTGGTCTGCTTTGAATCGATGTTGTCGATTTTTCTACTGAATTCAAGAACGTGTTTCTCGGCTTATTTTAACTTGGGTAGGCTTTCTAGTTAAGCCGTGTACGCGCTCAGGTGAGTAAAGCCTGTTCATTGAACTCAATCTTTATTCATCTAGATTTTCCAGGGTTTGTATCGGACTCGAGTCCTTAGACCACGCGTTTATGCTCAGGTCAATAAATTTCCTGAGGGCGAAACTGAAGGCAACGGACCAGCATTTTTTTGTCGCTATGTAGCTACTGATGTTACGCTCACGGCGCTGTGAAACCGAAAAGTTGCGGCATTCATCCTTTTCAGCTTCGCTCGTATCAGCTCTTCAGCCGTGATGCCATTCTATACCCTTTATACTCGGTCTTGCTGCGGCTTTGATCAGCTACTAGGATTATCCACGACGTAAAGTTCTTTGAATGGAGCTTTTTGGGTTATTCCAGATTCTCGCTCAGGTAAGTCAATATCTTTCCAATGATCCTGACGAGGCTTTGACATATAGCTAGTTTCCGCTCTCTTTTAGAGGTCTCACGCGTTGTTTTACTCCACAAAGGCCGAGAGCTCTTATGTGTTTCAATTTAGTGCGTCTCTGTGCGTCTCGATGGTGGCTGCGGCGTCTGAGAGGCAGTGAGAGCGTCCGCGTTCGATACATCCAAACCTTGGTCTTGATTTTTTCCAGCAGAACCTTTCGCTCTCCCTCGAGGGGCCGCTGCCATGAATCAATGCACGCCCGAGGGCACGGCGTCCTCTGACGCGTGGCACTTTCATTCAACTCCCTTCTCCTTCCGTCAACATCCGAAACGGCCGCAGGCCCGCAGCAGCGCCGCGACTTTGCGTGTGCGCTTCCTTGCTCTCCTCCACATCAAATGCCTCGCCGCCCCTCGCCCCCAGCCTCCTCCAGCTCGCCTTTGGAATGCGGATCCGGGACAAAATGTTGTTCACATTTGATCCTTTAACATCCTACATATACCTGCCTGCCCGTCTTGTTATAAATTCCAGACTTATCCGATTGGCTTGGCTAAATGGCTTGCGCCGCTTAGCGGAGTTTAAATTTGGCTTGGCGGGCGTGGACGGCGTGGCTTGTGGCGTGGCGTGACTTGTGCTCGCTTACACCAAGGCCTTGCACTGTCAAAAATTCATGCATATCTTTTGTTTTCACCCTCCAAATAATTTCCATTCCTCACCATTATCACAAGACTGCCCCTTGACATCGTGCTACATACTTTGCGCGATGAAAACAATATTTCTCGCACTTTCAACACTATTCCCTCACCGACTCATGTATTATAGTATCCAGCAAGTGTATATATTCATTCCGGTGCGGAGGGAACCCCACATTGGTGGCATCGTTCTGGGAGAGTGAACTCAATACCTGCCACTGTTGCCACAATGCCGTTCACATTTTACCAACAACTACTGACAACTGTCCCTTTCATTTTTTGCTCCTTCTTTCTGGGGTTTGCTCATTCTGTCGTCCTCGAGAACGGCAGTGCAACACGGCAGTGACGATCATTGTTGGGAAAGTCCAAGTTCTATTTTTGTTGTAAGGCGGTTTAGCCTCACGAGGTCGACAATTGAACAACTGAATATACACGCTATGCAGCAAGTGGGCATCACAAGCCAATCAACCTGCCATCCACGCCTAATTTAAATACAAGGCAGACCCAAGCCATTTTCAGGGAGACAAACCCGTTGCCGCAAGCCACACCTAAGGCAGCCGCCAGACAAATCTGACACAAAACCCAATTTCCAGGAGTGTTGAGAGATTTCAAGACAGTCTTATAAATGTAGCCATTAATTTGTCTACAAAAATGATTTAATATAACAAGCGAGCTTCCAGGATTTATTTATTCTCTGTTGTGCAGTCTTGGCATTCCAGCGCACTTCAATCGCTTGAGCACACGGCGCCATTTTGCTCAAGCCCTGACTCATGCCTGTGCCTACCAGTCTTCAAGAATAACATTTGGTCGACTGTATATATGCATTCCTACACCTAATTAATTGTCAAGCCACGCACCAGTTGGACAAAATGGCTTGCACCCGCCATTTTGTTTGCGGTGATGAGCAAGGACATAAAAAGAATTTCTTGGATGTATAGAACAACATCATATGCATATATTAATGGTTTCCAGTGGTTTGTACACCCACGCCTTCTCATAATTCACTAATCTTCGTCCCAAGCCACACGCCCCCGCACGTTTGATGGCATCAGACAAAGTGGCTTGTGATGCCAATCCACATGTTCAACTTCGCTCAACCCAGCGTTGATTCCACAATATATTGCTGAAACATAGTAGGATCAAGTCTACTGCATTTGTCTGTCACCCAATTATCATCTGAATCACTTGACTTTTCGTCGCAAGCCGTGAGTTATGCTCATTTGGTTGGTTGCAGTCAAAACCGTGGTACCACCTACCAAGAGCTACAACCCAAAATTACTGTCCAGAGGGGTCGTGTCAATTCTTACAGAGTTTTTCAAGTGTTTTCATAAAGAAATCTGTCTGGATTTCAGTTTAGGAGACTTATAACACACATATGGTTCAAAAGTCCCGCAAGTTAAGCACCTTTGCGAATATCTTCACATGGCGACCACTCCTTGAGTCGTTTTCAATATAAATTGATTCTAGGAGGCCTGTTATATCAGTCAAGTCCCAAAAGCCCGCTGGCTTGCATGTCGGGAGTGAGTTGTCCTCCTCAACTCTCACGGCGATGACGAACAATCCCCAAATTTCAAAATTATGCAACAAATGATATCACCGGTACCTTCGGGGGACATACAGGAATGTATCTATAATATCAGATTCAACCATAGGGTCCTAGATATTGAGCAATGAGCACAAGCCACTCTGCTGATGGCAGACTGGCGGAATGACTTGCCAAGCCAACAAAGTGGCTTGCAAGCCGAAATGCCGGGCGTGGGCGGGTGATGCCACCAAAGTCCACGCCCACGCCCGAAACAAGCCATTCTGCGCGGGCGCAAGCCACTTTTGCAAGCCAAAAACGTCACTCTCTTATAAATTCGTTTGTATTATAATGTTTAATCATAATTGCTTCGTCGAGGTTCATACTGTCCGATCCCGAGGCCGAGCTACATGACCTGAAAAATGAACAGTGCAAATGAATAGTATGGTTCATTCAGTCACAAACCTTCAAAGCTGTTCGGCACGGACTTAGGGTGGAAGAATCTACTGAATATAAATGATTTCCGAAGCTGGAATATCCTGCCGAGAAAAGTTCCAGGACTGCTCGATCTTTATTTTTGTACTCACCGCACTTACTGGTCTTCCGGGGATACTCATAGAAACTTGTAAGACAAAATTATGAAGCAGAAGATAAATTCAGCAACTGAAGAACTTCAGAGCTCCTCATTTATCGTCTAAAACCTTGAGTACTTCAACAGGCCTCTACAGGGTCGAACAACGCGTCAGGGACTCAGGGTGTTGGTTTAGGCACCTCCTGTTTGGCGGCAAAACAGCGTAGCGCTGTACGCGAAATGCGCAGTTAAAAAAACTAGAACGCGCAGTTAAAAATACAGCTCGCAGCACTCACCAAGCACTCACGAGTCGTCACGACACGCCGCAGAATTCTAAACAGACTGTGGGGCCAGATTCACTGAAAGAATACAGTGTGTGAGAGTTTGGCAGTTTCCGCTCCCCCCTGGTCGATCCCCGACGCGTCGCGTCGTGTTGGGAGGCGTTGGTGTAGTCTGTGCGAGAGGTGAGAAGGGTTGCACGCGAATAGGGGCCGTGACGTCTGATCGATTTGCGATTGTGATCTGAAATCGAACCACGTAGCTCTCGCCTACCATAATACAGGGCTACGAAAAGCATCACCATTTGCATTGCCATTGATTTTGGCGCTCCCGTCAAACATAGTCAGACCGCAAGGTCCTGTAAGCCTTTTTCGATTTTTCATTTTTCAGACTCAATATGGGATGTCAAGGTGAAGCGGAATGTGAAGGAAGAGGGAGCCGGGGCGCGAACCGCCTCGGCGAGCTCTTGTAAATACTAATTTCGGCTCTGCTGACGGAACCGTGTGATCCATCAGCGCTCAGGCAACTCAAAACTCCCCTAGTATACAGCCACTCGGTGTCCTATGGGCTGCTCAGACTCAATGCAGTGTGAATTGTAAGCCAAGAGATCCCGGTACACTTGCGTCGCCGATTCGTGGGTTGTTTCACTCACTCCATTTACTTCATTTCAAGTTCCACTTCCGTTTCAGATTTCTACATAACCGGTTTAGATTGGGCTTGGATGCTCTTAGATGCGCAGGCGGGCTGGGTAAAACCCTGTCTCAAGATCAGCGACAGATGACTGCCCCACGTCCGGGACAAGCGATGACAAGCGGAGCCCGAGGTTGAGCAGAAGCGGAGACACACCTTGTAGTGGCGGAAGACCGTCAGGTTTTTTACCAATCGTCGTCGAAAGATTCAGTTTACATATAATCTTGGTTATACACCCGTCCTTCAAATCGAGGGCCGGTTGCGGTCCAAGCGTTTTGGGCTTGTTTAGATGTGTTTTTCGTCGCTTGTGCATCACGTTCTCTTCGTATAACGCCACCAGCACCAGCCCAGTACCGGTTTGAGTGCCGCATCCATCGAACTGTAAACCCTTTGCGACTCTCAGGTGCTCGAAAGGGAACATGAAGCTACATGAAGAGACTTATCCTGATGAGCAAATCGTGCAGCATATTCTCGCGGATCCGAAAGATCCGGGACTACGCCCATCCTACTGAATGCTATATGCTCCCCCGCATCAGCGCTCTAACATGGGTGGCGAATTGAGCCTGTCCAAAGAAAAGGTATAGAAATGGGCGGCAACTCATCCTCAGTTTCTCAATCCCCAAGATGCGGAACTTATCGTCCTCGCTCGCAGCCCTCGCAATTTTCTTTCGTTCCGCGTCTTCGACATGCTCAGAACCACTGACCGGAACAGCATCATCGTCAGGTAAGAGAAAATTTCGCCGTCTTCATTTCGTCGCCTGATCACGACAACGACGTTCGTCCTTAGATCCGTTTTGGATGCGAAATGGAGGTCTACAAATACAGGGAAAGAGTGCCTACAATCCAGGTTTCAAGGTTCAGTCCCCCACATTCAGCTTCCCTTCATTATTCTAACATTACATAGGTGTTTCGGGATGTGAAGCTTCATTATGGGGTGCGTTGAGTTACGGCTGCTGAAATCAAGCTAACATCTGTGACTTCAGGCGGTGGGCGACGGAATAGCCGGTTGGTTGCGTGTTCAGTGTCTAGGTATCCATTCTAACAGGGGTCCAACCTCGCAGACGACACCGCTGCTATCAACAAGGCCATCACTGGTACGTTCCACAATTCATGGTGGATGAGCCTGTCATTGATTCATCGCAGATGGAGGTCGATGTGTTAGTCTCGTTCTGAATCTTTAGCAGTAATAATAAGGGATTGATCTCAACAGGGCCTTGGGTGTCACTCTTCGACTGTAGGGGCTTATCTCTCGTGAGCGATTGTCGCAGCCTGATTCACTTCCTTTACCAGATCACACCAGCAATTGTGTACTTCCCTTCCGGCAAAGTAGGTTGTTTATTGGGTGCTCTCAATCCTCTAATAATTCGTACAGTATCGTGTCACCAAACCCATCGTACCGTATGTTATACTATAGCACTGTGTTGGCGGCTAATATTTATTTCACGGCTCAGGTTTTATTTCACCTCCCTGTAGGTATACGTCTTTGTCGTGATTGCTGTGATTGAACTCATGTACAGGGTCGGAGACGCCAATAACAAGCCTATCCTTATCGCCGACCCAAACTTTGTCGGTACTGCTGTGATTGGTGAGTGCGAATCTAATGTCTCACATTATTCTGAGACATTCCATGGAGATGCCAACCCATACAAGGAGGGTGAATCGAACCCGGATGGCTCCGGTGTGAATTGGTGGATCAACCAGAACGTGGGTACAATTCATGCGAGCGGATTGACACTCACGGCCTAACCTGCTCCCAGAATTTCTTTCGCTCGATTTGCAACTTCGTCATCGATGTCACAGCGATGAGTCCAGAGAAGTTCGCCACTGGTATTCATTGGCAGGTCGGACAAGCCACCTCACTAATTAACATCGACTTCAAGATGGTCAGGGCGACCGTTACTCCGACTACGAATCATCAGGGGTGAGAGCAGGTTACTCTGTCCATATACTTGCGTTGATTCTCGTTCCCAGATTGTTTGCGGAAAATGGTTCAGGGGGATTCATGTCGGACCTCACCTTCGATGGGTATGTGACCTCATTTCGACGCAAAAAAACTTCGCTTATCGCCTTTCAGGGGAAAATTCGGAATGTGGATCAGGTACATCGGATTGGAAGCTCAGTGAGGCGCCGTTTGGCTCACAACAATCACTTTCAGCAACCAGCAGTTCACGATCCGAAACGTCAAGATCACTAACGCAGCGACAGCCATCTTTGAGCAATGGTTAGCAACTTCGCCGATAAATACAAATGCGTCAGGACCATTATTTCCATAGGAACTGGGGATTTGTGTGGCAGAATATCGACATTTCGTACGTGCCTATGCTGTCCCAATTGTAGCGCTCACTTCAACGAGGTTTGAAGTAACTGTCTGGTTGGATTTGACATACATTCCGGAGGTTTGACTTTGGAAGCTCAGGTGAGCAACTTCATTCATGGGAAGAGTAATCTCTGAGGATCTCCCTACATAGAGCGCAGGTGGTGTTCTTATCATCGATTCATGGATCTCGAACGTTCTCATCGGTATTCGCGTATGCATATCCCTAGCTTTGTCCTGCCATGTGACCAATCTTTCTTCCAGATGTCGACCAGTCAATCAGCAAGTCTTGCTGGCTCTTTGATTCTGGACAATGTGCACTTCACGAACATCTTCGTCGCGAACATCCAGGACTCTGCCGGTGTGGTCATGGCCGCGAATGGCGCGTCCAGCGCCCAAGTTGTCACGCAATGGATCCAAGGCAATGTCTACCATGGTATGGCTGTTCCGATTCGGTCCAATATCATACTAATCTCTTCAAGGATCGACCAAGTCTTATTCGCGCGGTTCCAACACGCCGTCAGGCAACCGGGCTTCGTCATTGACAAATGCTTTTGGGGCCTACTTCTCAAAATCACGCCCTCAGTACAACAACTTCAAAGATATCCGTGCGGACCGGTTTTATCTTGCAGTGGACAGACTTTCTCATCGAGCGCGCAGAGTTCCAAAACGTCATGTCGGGAGGATTTGGGGTCGCCGGAGACGGAGTCAAGGATGATACCGCTGCGATCCGCAGCTTCATTGAAAAGGCGAGTGATATCGTCTATCTCATCCTGCAATCCATTGCTCACGGGTTCCCTATTCAGAATGCGGGATGTTCCATCTTGTGTAATCTCCTCTTCCTACTTCGCTGTATGTACTGGCCCTGATTTTCTTCCAGTCTTCGAGGCTGGCACCTATCTCGTAACCGACATCATCTTCGTCCCTCCTAATACGATAATCGTGGGGCAAATGTTCTCCGTCATCATGGGCGCAGGGCCCAAGTTTGCGAATCAAAACTCCCCGACCCCGGTGCTTCGGGTAAGCTCACAGTTGATGTCATGGCTCGTTGCTTAAATCTTTAAGGTGGGAAATCCCGGCGACGAAGGCGCAGTCGAGATCAGCGACATGGTCATTACGACGCAGGAAGGTGCAGCTGGCGCGATTGGTATGTTCTCATCGTAGGTGTGGCGCAAAATTAAGTTTGAAACGTCTACTAGGTATCGAATGGAACATCAAGGAAAGCTCCCAAGGATCCGCTGGCATGTGGGATGTTCACGTTCGCCTGGGAGGAACCAAGGTATTGCCCGTTTATCATCGAAACTGAAATGGATCCTTATCTTTTGGTCTGCAGGGGACCAACATCAACGTCGCAAACTGCCCAGCTGGGTCGACGGATGTCTCCAAATGTGCCTCAGCATTCCTCGGCATCCACATCACGAGCTCTGGTTCGGGATACTTCGAGGTGAGTTGTTTATACATGGACCAGTTATAATACTGACACGGTCGTGACGTTCAGAATGTATGGGTATGGAACGCAGGTCCGTAACTATATTTCGCTTTCGGCGTGTATTAACCCATCAAAAACAGATCACGATCTCGACGACCCGGCAGAATCTAAGTTGAACGTCTTCAGTGGACGTGGTATCCTTGTCGAGTCGCGTGGGCCCGTGTGGCTCGTAGGAACCGCTTCGAAACACCACGTTTGTCTCATGGTTGAGGCTCCTGTGCCCCACATCTCATGCGCAATCCAGGTCATCTACCAATACGCTTTCCATAACGCACGGGACATCTGGGCGGGATTGATACAGACCGAAACTCCCTACTTCCAGCCCACGCCTAATCCACCCACTCCGTTTTCGCTTAATCCTAAGTATGGCGACCCTTCAGGAATTAGCAAAGATGCTTGGGGCTTGGTCATCAGTGCCTCATCTAACATCTGGGTTTATGGTGCAGGGATATACAGTTTCTTCCAGGTAAGGTGCACGTTAGGCGTCCAGAGCTACCCAAAACTGATCGGCTTTGCAGACATACAGCCAAGTATGATCCCTCATTATCCTCACCTTTTCCCAAAAATAACGAGAAAAGGCCTGCGTCCCTACTCGCAACTGTCAAACAGATATCGTCTTGGTTGATCAGCAATCTGCGTCAATTTGGCTGTACCAGGTCACGACTGCGGGAAGCACCAACATGCTCAGCTACCCCAACGTGACGATCGCAAAGCAGGCGGACAATATCAATGGTTTCGCCAGCACACTCAGTCTCTGGGAAGCGCCACAAACTGTCCCACAAGGGCAGTGCGGCCCGTCTGCGGTATCGAGGCGCCAACTCAAGCCACTCTCCACCCATCTCTCCAAACTTCTCACATGACTTGGAACTCATCAGGCGACAACCTGGGGATTACGATTTCTTTGCAGCTTTTCCTAATCGGATCAGCACAGATCTCATGATCGGTCCGCTAGATCCACAAGGAAACCGGGCGCCTCGGCAGAACTGCATCTTCTACGTGAACCAGCGACGTCAGGTTCTGGACGAGGATCTCGCGCGCAACCGGGCCATTCAATTTGCTAGCCTGATGAACCGAGCGTATCCGGGGGGAGACTACGTGTGTGCGCTCTGGTGTGCCTCTGGTGTGGAAAAACTGATGTTTGCGTGATTGCGGCTTCACAGCACACCCTCTGTGAGTTATGGGCCGTTCATGAATGTCTGATATTCAACTCTGTTTAGATGATGTTTTTAACGAGGCACTTGCGTTCACGGATTCGGAAGACCCTATGCGCTCTGCGAACCTCGGCGGTAACCGACGAAATTGGTTCAGGATCACATCAGCAGCATACGCACGACTCTGCCTGGGCGTTGTGTACCTCATTGTGGAAGAGGAACCGCGGGTGGTGTGTTCTTGTTTACAGCAACGCCTGTATGACACTCATCCGAGGGTCTCCAGATTCCGGCGGACGCTATTTGGGTCTCACATGAGCGCCAGGCACTGATCGACTCAGGCGCCATTACTAACGTCGTTGAGATTCGCCCTGTTGATGTAGCTCTAGCCGCAGCAAGCCCGATTGGTGCTATTCGCTATATTCGCCAGACCATTTACCGTGCGTGCCTCCTCTTCAAGGCGTTAATATCTTCATTTATACTTACCAGGAAATATCACGCTCTTCCCGGGAATTATCCCCCCCCGAGATGGTGGCAGAGTAGAGATTCCTGGATGTGCCCAGATCGATCTGGAGGGTGTGCTCCTCCCGTACGCCAAATTTCCCGACGTGGGGGATATGGCTCCATTTAAAGAATGTGCACTTCTCTCAATTCCCCAATGTTTCCGTTAGCCTGATTCCTGTCAAGGAACATGCACGATGCACGTACAGCAGTGGAGCGATTCTGAGACCGGCGGGGGCGGTCCATTTGACCCTCCTACTTCGGAGACATCCTACTCCGTCGAAATAACCATGTTCGACGACGGAGCTGCGCACAAGATTGGCTTCCTCTCTCGGGCGATCGCACCCGTGAATATGAAGTCCAAGCTGGATGTACTGCTCAATATAGCAGCCGCCAAGAATGAAGGGCCCTTGACTTTCACGCTGGGCTCTCAGGTTTTCAACAGCGACGGGAGCTGCACAGTGGGCCGTTGGGTGAGTAAACGTGGTTATCAGGGCCTTCATCTTGTATTCATGTGAATCTCGAATAGGACGGCTCCAATGCCAAGAGGAATCGCAATATGGACTGTGGATTCCCGTGTTCGTGGCACAGTGAGGACTCCACGGATAGATCACCGTTCGGAGTCTGGTATACCTGAGCAGTAGGATTACTCCGGTTTCATTCATTTTTACATTGTGCTTTATACTACTTTCGTTCAACTACGTTCTAATAAACCGTTTAATGCTTTACTATCTCGACGGCACACGACGGAAGTTTGATTCCGTTCCAGCAGAGGCAATTGATATCTTTTTCTGCTGCTGCTGACCGGTGCTCACCTGAGCATCGCTGTATTAGCTGCCAGTGTCGAGTCCGCTGGGAAGTGCCGAGGAGACGCTATTCGACCTCAGAACTTTTGTAATGAAAATGGGTATCACGGGGGTCGTGATACCGAGAGAAATTGACTTATACGCGAGTTCAAATACTGGAACCTTTATATAATCAGTCAAGACAAGCTTTCACCGAAAGATCTTAGATTTAAACAAGAGCTGGTGTCGTAGTTTAAATATTATAAGACTGCCAATGAGCTTAGAGGAGGATGAGCGCTAGCGGCCCGAGTTGAGTGTCACGCATGGAGCGGGTAAGTGAAGGTTTCACGGTTGTAGATTGCAGGTAAGATTGGATGTCTTTACATGAGGGAAAGACTCCCTTATATACTGTAGCTAACTATTTTAGAATATTCGAGTACAGCCCATCTAGTCATAGCGACTCAATGATGCCCGAGGCATGCCCGAGTGCAATCGAGGCAGTGTTCAACCGTGAGAACTGATAAATAAATACGAGGCGTGTAGGCTAAAATAACTACAGGCCTAAAAGTGCTAATATCCATCACAACTTTCCGCACAGCAGCAAGATAAGAATTCATAGCAGCGGCGGTACTTAGAAAAAATATAATGCTGAGACTCAGATTGCTGTTGAAGAGGCGTTCAATCCAATCATGTCTATGTTCTTCCTTGGTTCGAACCCGACTCCGTAACAGCGCTCGCGTGCTTTGGCCCTCTCATTGATGTGGGGTTCGGGGCTGAACCAGTGGGTGTTAAAAAAAACAAACTCCAACGTAGGCCGCAAAGCTGCAAGTTCACGGGGTCTCAGTTCAAGAACCAGCAAAGTTGGAGTCTCTGTCACCCCTCCGCTCAGGCTTAAGCTGAGGTCGTTGAAACGGGGAAGAACTTAAGCTGAGAGCTAAGCTAAGCTAGCTTAAGCCGTACAAAAATAATAATAATATAGCAAATACGCAAGGCTATATGAGCGCTTGAGCCGGCTTAAGCTCAGCTCAAGCAAACATCTGAGCTTAAGATTCCCCATTGTACCGCCCGTGAGTCGTGACCTTCCTCTCAAGCCCAGATCAAGCCCAGATCAATTGCGCGTAGAGGCGACGGAATTTCCCCGGCGGCGCGTCAGGAAGTCCTTCACGACGAGGGACTTAAAACCCATACAACGGAGGTGAGCTTGCGGAGAGCGTCACGGTGTACGTGTACTACAGATTCTGCAGTGGTACAGCGGAACGTTGAGGGAGCGGAAGGTGGTGGCACGGACCCAACTAGTGAGTGGTGCTGAAGAGAAGGTCCGGAGACATTTGGTGAAGAACTGAGCCCGCTACAGGGACAACGGTTAAAACGATCAAAATTGTCCCAAAGTGGAAAAAAAAACGTCCGCGCCTTATGTTCCGCAAATAGCTGTAATTATAGGACGTTACAGCGAACCGGACTTTTTTCTTCGGCGTGCTAGTCACTGCTTTAAACCCGGGAGCTTTTACCTTCGTTGTGCACGGTATGGATTCCTCGGGATTGAGTTTCGAAGGCTCAGATTTCTTAGTAGATTCCAATGTTCGTATTAATTTCTGGATAATCAATCAAGCCTAGGGGACTACCAAAATAACACGCCAAGTTATCGAGGCTGCGGAATATTCAGGGGCTCGGGTAACCCCTGTCATTGTGCAGTCTTCTCCCATCTCTTGCGACGCCATGAAGGTCCACTTGCGCCGGCGTCCTAGGCCTCGTTCTCCCGGCATGTCCCCGAGGCCTAGTGCTGTACCGCTCGAACTCGTTGATCGAGTTATCGACCATCTCGCCACAGACCGGAAATCGTTGCGGATATGCTGCCTGGTCGCGCGCTCGTGGCTTCCCCGCAGCCGTTGGCATTTGTTCTGCGCCATGGACGTGCCCCTCTCGCGCCTCCCGCGGTTCATTCGCGACTGCGATGCCTTCTTTCCTGGACTTTGCACCCTGACCCTCCGCAGCAACAAATGGTCCTCGGTCATTGCGCAGTTGCCTGCACTTCGCGTACTGGGCTTTCGGCAGCGCCGAGGCTATAGGCGGGGCTCGCTTATGAGACTCCTCCTTGACACGGCGCAGTCTGGCGCATTCAAGTCTGTCACTCGTCTGCATGTCCAAAATATCCCCTTATACATTGAAGTCCAGGGACTAGTGTACGCATTGCCTTTGTACATTAGATAATTCCTGGGCCCTGGCGTTCCTGAGCGGGACCGGCCGTGTAATCCTACCTACCTACCTACCTACCTCGCACTCGACGATGTTGGTCAGCTCCTCTCCTGCTTTCCGGTCATGACGAGCCTGCATCTTCGTGGTGTCAAATGGGGCGCTGGCGCGGCACGTCCACTTCCGTCCACCCAGTCATTTCTCCGACTGCAGCATCTCTCCATCTCTGGTATTGTGGATGGGATGCTGAGGTGGCTTCTCCCATCCGAGTTACCAGCCTTGACGAGCGTCGCCCTCCCTGACTTCTGCCGTAACAGGATCTCGGATTCAATTCCATACTGCTCGTAGATTTTCTCAAGAGATTCCCCTTCAGCATCTCGAAATTGGACCTCAACACCTCCCGTCTGACGGCATGGGTGAGCCTCCACTTTCGTTCTGCTATTATCCATTACCTGACCTCGAATGCGCCTAGACCTCTTCTTCCTGAGCGGAGAAAATCTCCTGCTCCACTCCTATGTCACGTCTCCTCAATTCGGCAATTATACAATCCTACGTCCTCCGAGTCGACGTCGCTGCAATCCCCTGCTTCGCCGGACCTGGCCGCAGCCCGCCGGCATCTCTACGGACGAAAGTGACAGCACGACGGTGTTTTGCGACCTTCCGGGATCATACACTCTGTACGACTGGGCGGGACTGGATCAGCTGCTCTCCCATCCTCGTTTCGCATCCATTTTGCGCCTTAGGATTTCGTCCCCCATGTCTTGTGATCTTGCCCATGTGCGGCGGCGGATGCCGGGTGCAGCTGTTCGCGACATGGGGATCGAATTCACAAACGTTCGCAGAATTAGTCTGTAGGACATCAATCATACATAAATCAAGGGTGCACCGGCTGTACATTTAGGTGCGGTTTAAAAACGCGGTTGTATAATCTTTGACTGGCGAAATTTAATAATAATGTTTGGCCACATGATGTACATACTTAGCATCGTAGTAGATGTGCTTCATCGGCCAATCCGACTTTGTCTCAAAAGGTACAAAAGTTGCACGAAGTTGAAAGATTACGCCAACGCCTCCTGTTGTTCAAGATTTTCGGCTTCTTCCGAGCTGTGAGAATTTGATCTTTGTCCTTTCTTCCTATTACCCATCGTCCTCACCTCAAACCACCACACGATGAACGACCTCCCTCTCGAACCTGCATTCACAGACATCGGATCTCCCCGAAAAGCAAAGAACTATCTATCTAATCTCAAAATGTGGTGCCACATTCTGAGATTAGATAGCTAGGGAAACAAGAAGGTGACATCAGTCACCCGAGAACGTCGACGAAACATTCCTCGCTCCAATCTTTGCGGTTTCACCTCCGAATCGAGTCGGCCCGGGTCAGGAAAGAAAATCAGTGGTATGTGTTCTCCCCACGAGCTTTGTGTATTGAAAATAACTCACCGGTACTCCATCGGCCGTGGTTCATCTGGATGATGGTATAGAAAAGCTGGGGAGTACCGCTCCCTCCCCGTTCGAGCCAAGTTCGCCTCAGCGTACGATAGGAATTACTTGGGCGTTTGAATGAGCGGCTATTGGGCTTTTGCGCGCATAATGGAGATGATCGACTGCAAAAAATAGCGATGAGGACAGAAGTCGGCGTCGAAGAAGGTGGAGAAGTCGTGGGAGCTGAGGTCGAGCGAGTGACGCACATTGCTGGACTTCTCTTCACGTACCCTCGGTGCGGGAGTAGTTGAGGCGCTACCTCTACGCCAAAGCTTGACGCTGTCCATTGCGCCGTGGTCGAGAGCGTGGACTGTGTAGTTGATTTTCAAGGATTGACAATTAATCAGAGGGCGATACACACTATTCTGTGACGGTCTTGTGGTTCTCGCTCACGAGTACATATGAAACAATACATTGATTGGATACGAAAAAAAAGGCCAAAGACAAGCGTACGAAATGCCAAGTAAAGTTGCACAGCCCTCCAAACCTGTTCAGTCAGACAAGCGGTTGCATGATACAATAATGATTACTCACCAGTACAATTGATTCGGGGAGAAGGAAAAAGAAAAACAGTTGAGGATGTCGAGTTGTATGTGACGAGTCTGAGCGATACATACTTCTAGAACAGCAAAAAGACGCGGGGTGCGCCTCGGAGTCAGTAAGGGTTCTATCCCTCGCCGCGGTGTTGCACGTACAGGTCAAAATCTAAATTGAGTTATATCAGTTGCGCTGGTAAAGGGCCGAAAAAGACGGCGGGGAGGAAGAAATGTATTTACGAACAGGTACTGCACGGCGCAGAAAGGAAAGAGGGAGATGTATGTGAGTGGTGGGGAATTAGCCAGAACACCGAGCGCGACGGACGAAAACCTCGCCTGCGCGTGTCCAGCCAGCAAGTCAGCGGGAAAATAGGTGTATGTGTTTCAGGGGCACGCGTGAAACGAATGATATACCGCGCAAACAAACAATAAAAAAGAAAACTCGGGGAAAAGAAATCGATAACGAGAAGAAATAAAAACGAGACGTACGCACCGTGAGGGAAGGAGTAGAGTGGTAGGAGACGATACATAGTGCTACTCGATGGCGGATAGGAGTTACAACAAATTCCGAGGGCGCCCAAACTGCCAGGGTTTTCCCTGGGAGATGATAAAAACGAAAGTAAAAAAGATGCGAAATATATGGCGGCGTACCTGAACGTTATGGTATGACGCTATTCTATCGCGATAACTCGTATAATGACGGCGGTGAGATCTACAGTCATGGCAGATATTGGCGCAAAAAATAGAGAAATAAAATTATTACACAGACCGAGGGGGGCGTACACGGCGCGCGTGCCGTAGAGCCTGTCCAGAATCCTTCAAGCCAGCACGGTGCCATGACTCCGATTGGTGTCCGGCGCTGCGATGCTGGCTTGTTGGCGGAAAGGCGATGGAAAGAACGGCATGGACCCGCAGCGAGTGCGGGTCTGCGAGGACGCGAGGGATGGGGGTGTGATGTAGGAGACGTCCCTAGGCTGCCAGCGCCGCTGTAAAAGCGCCAGAACAATGCACATCCAAATACCAGGGTTTTGCCTGGGAAATGCTACGAACGAAAGGAAAAAAACTTGAACGGTATTTCGGCGCACCTGAACGTCGTGGTACGGCAGTATTCTCTTGCGAGAAGGCGTCCAAGGATAGCGGTGAGATCTACGGGCGCATATAAGCGGCTATTAGCGCAAAATTTGAGAAATATTTTTTTAAGACGTACCGAGGGGGCCGATGACTCGCATGCGTTAGTGGACCACCGTTTTCGAGGTCGAGGAATTCGAATATGGAGTCTGTTGGGGTGTAAGAACGACGCGTGACGGTGGGGGACATCATCGGCGAAAAGGCGCCACAGCGAGCAGTTTGGAGCGCTGCAAGAGGTGCCGCAAGAGGTGCGCCATAGGCCAAGGGATGTCGGGTGACAGCAGGGTGACTGATTGGCGCCAGAATCGAGCGAAACGAAGACGAACTGGGGCGTGGGCAAGCAAATTAACCCGAAAAATGCCCAAATGCGAAAGAAAATGCGGATATAACGCACTTTGGGCCTCGTAACCCCCAGAAATCACTCCCTTCCGTTGAATATATGTCTCCCATGAGGTTCGATCCACCACGACGATAAGAGACCGCGAAACGCGCCGTCGCGAGGCTCACGACGGCTGCGGTCGAGTGGCGCGCGATTGGCGGAACGGCGAGGACTGGTGGGTCAAAATTTGAAGTTGTAGGGTGTTTTACAGTATCGGCCGGGGGCGTGTACGGTTTGGTGGAGGGGTGGAGCCATCGGGTAGCCCAGAGATCCAGCGGAAAGGGTGGGTGGCGAAAAAGTGCGCAGCGGGCGCAGTTGTTGCCGAGAGTAAAAGCGGCGCCATGAGAGGGGGTAGGAAGGACCCTAGAATGCATCTGGGGCGGTCGGAAGGGGGCCCGTTGAGAGGCTGGTCGGTGGCGGCCTCGATGGTGGTGGTGTCGCGACAAAAGACGACAAACAGCTGCATACATGGAGGCGGACGTGATGCCGGCTGGACGCAGTGATGCACTAACCCTGATGCATTGAAGCTGTAGTGGAGATGGTTATAGGACGGTTGGAGTGTGCGCAGCGTGCGCAGAGTGCGGCGTGTAGTGCCTGAACGGGTGTGGAGTTGGCGGCGTGTTAGTCACAAGCTAGTTGTAGGTATTTTGTGTTCGGCAGTTTCCGTACCGTGCGGTGCACAGTATAGTGCCGCAGTGCGCAGGCAGAATGGGGTTGCGTAGTGAGCGATATGTGGGGAAGGCGCAGCGGCAGAAGCCGGCGTGCATAGGTTCGGGTTAGACAGTGCGCGCTGACGTGATGCGGCGGCGGGAGGCGGGCGGCGCGGCGGGGGCGGGGGCGGAGACGCGGTAGTACGGTAGTGTTTAGGGGCGGGATTGAGTCCGGGCGCGTGGCGCGTTGCGGTGTAGCGTGGGGATTGGCCCCTATGCTGCTCCCGCATCGTTGCGGGAGCAGATTTGATTTGATTGAATTGGAATTTTCTTTTTTTGCAGGGGTTTGAAATTTTTGAAAGGTTTTTTTGGGGGTGGCTATGCTGCTCCCGCATCGTTGCGGGAGCAGATTTAAACGATGTGGGAGGAGATTTGGTTTAATTGAATTAGAATTTACTTTTTATTGCAGGGGGTGATTTTCTCATAATGAGAGCTGAGCTGGAGAGCGGAATAATACTAGGCAACATTGATCCCCGCGGCGCTAACAGACGACAGTGCCACGCAGCGCCAAACAAGCGCGGCGGCGGCAGCGTTTTGGCGGCGTTGTCGGAGCGAGGGCGCACTAGGTGAATTTTTTAGGAAAGAAATTTTGTTCCCGCAAATTTGCGGGAACGGATTTGGGGAAGGTAATTTTGTGGGATGACGAATTCGTTCCCGCAAATTCGGATTTGGGGAAGGCAATTTTTTGGGATAAAAAATTCGTTCCCGCAACTTTGCGGGAACGGATTTGGGGAAGGAATTTTTTTGGATGACAAATTCGTTCCCGCAAATTTGCGGGAACGGATTTGGGGAAGGGAATTTTTTGGGATAAAAAATTCGTTCCCGCAAATTTGCGGGAACGGATTTGGGGAAGGGATTTTTTGAATAAAAATTTCGTTCCCGCAAATTTGCGGGAACGGCTGTGTTGCAGAACATGATTTTCCGATAATGAGAGTCGAGCTGGCATGTGGAATAGTCCTAGGCTAAAAAATCAGCCAAATGGTACTGCACAACACACCGAGAAGACAGGGAGTTGACAGTTCAAGATATTCAAGAGATGATCAACATGGATGATGCAACCGGTCTGGCTGGTCGGGTGGCACATAGTGGAGGCTCAAATCTTCCGGGGACACGTCCTTTCTGGGGGAAGGCACAGAAGGACCTCATTGCACAGATACGGTCACCAGAGTGTGGTTCGCCCCATGCATTCGTTACCTTCTCCTCAGCAGATATACAGTGGCCAGATATGCACCGGCACATGCCAAATCATGATGCTGCTGTCGGCGAAGATGCACATGCATACCGCATTCGAATGAAGGACCTCAACGAAAATCCAGCAATCGCTGGATATTACTTTCAGAAACGGTTCGAGATATACTTTGAGCACTATCTTAAACCAAAGTTCAAGGTATGAACTTTCTGCTTTTCTATAAACTTTTACTTAAAATTGAAATATCAAGGTCAAAGACTTCTGGTGGCGGTATGAGTGGCAACATCGAGGAAGCAGCCATGTCCATGGATTCCTCTGGTTTGAGGATGCACCCTCCATTGATGAGCTCGATACGACCGATCCAGTCCAGTTGAAGCAGTTCATTGATTTCTGGGACAAACATATATCCTCCTGGCATCCAGATGTTTCAACACCCCCTGCTGCAATTCATCCCTCAGCTCGTTTGTTCAACACACTGGAGGACACAAAATTGGAGCTTGCTGAAATCCTCAATCGACTTCAACGTCGTACGAAGTGCACTCCTGGGTACTGTGAATGCAAAAAGAAATCTACAGGGGATGTTTTCTGTCAGTTTGGGTTTCCCAAAAAATGCCATGATGAGAGTGTTTTTGCAAAGGATCAAGATCGTGAATTTCCAGAACTTCACACTCGCCGAAACGATGAACTCCTGAATTCCTTCAATATTGGAGTAATTCTCAGCTGGCGGGCAAACATTGATTTTCGGCCGGTCATCAACAGGGAAGCAGTGATAGCTTATGTTGCCAAGTATGCTAGCAAAGCAGACAGCACATCCTCTTCATACCATGACCTTCTGCAGACTGCAATTTCTCGCCTGCAGGATAGTGATCGGGCAGGTATTGCATACCAGAAAATGTCGTCTGCATTTGCTGCAGAGCGTGATGTTTCTGGCCAAGAAACATGCCACATTCTACTTGGCTGCAAGCTTGTCCGCAGTTCACGTGCACCACCTCGGAGTCTTTGTGTTGATCCAGATCGAACATCAGCAGCAGTTGACTTTGAAAAAAATACTGTTAAGCGGCATGGGCTTGTGGAGAAATACAAGAGCCACCCTGAAGACAAGCCAGAGCTGAAGGATACATCCTTGCTTAAATTTGCAACGAAATGGGACTGGGCAGGAAAAAAATTCACCAAGAGAGGAACTCGGGGTGCATTGCCCCATATTGTGAATATCTGGCCACGGTATCGCCCAGACATGGAAAACGAGGAGTTATATGAAAAATATTGCTATGCGAGAATGATTCTCCACCACCCATTCAGAAAACGTGAAGACCTTCTTTACCCTGGTGGAATCCCTCCTAACACCACCCACAATCCCATAAGATATGTCAGTTGGTCAGCAGCCTATCAGTCAGAATGCATAGACCATGGCCACACACATATTGACACTCTTCCATCCATGACTGAATCTGCGGCTCCTGACGATAATGACACTGATTCAGAGTCTGTAAATGGAGAGGGCCAGGATGGGGACAACTACCAAGCTGAGTGGATGCAAGAGGCTGGTCGGGCACCAAACGAGTCTGTGCACTCAAATCTCAACAACCTTGGAAATAGGGACATGGACATTCAATATAATTGGAATGAGAATTCCCCCCTGGATTAAGCCATTATCACTCTAGCAAGTTCATGGATAGTAGATCATGTCAAGGAGTCTCCAAATGACGAAATTCAGACAATGCCAGACAATGACTGGAGGAAGTTAGAAGGCGAACAGCGAAATGTTTTTCTCCAAGTCATGGCTTACTTTAAATGCATGAACTCAGATCTGCTAGACAGTGAAAAACCACCCCCACTTCGTATCAATGTGGATGGAACTGCTGGGACTGGAAAGTCATTCCTCATTTGGTGTATCACCACTGGCCTCCGTGAAATGTTTGACATTGACAATGAGACAATCGGTGCTAAAGACCCTACAGTGCGCCTAGCTCCAACTGGAGTTTCAGCTTTCGGCATTCCTGGATGGACTGTCAACTTTGGGCTGAGCATTCCTGCCAAAGAGAAAAAGGACTTTTCCCAGCTAGCAAGTTCTACTCTGCTCAGAGTTCAGACACGTTGGAAAAATGTCAACCTACTCATTGTGGATGAGAAGTCCATGATCGGAAGAGCCCAGATAGGCAGATGTGATAGGCGCCTTCGACAAATATTCCCAGCAAAAAATGAAGAGTCATTGGGTGGAATGCCAACCATTATCTTTGGGGACTTTCATCAACTTCCTCCCATTGGTGACACCCCACTATATTCCACCAAAGCAGCTGTTGGCAGGCGTAGTGGACTTGCTGGTGAAGGACGAACAGTCTTTGAATCATTCAACCAGTCCGTTGTCCTCACAAAAGTCTTCCGTCAATTAGGAGATGATCCAGCACAAGTTGAATTCCGCAATGCACTTTTGAGACTTCGTGAATACAAATCGACTGAAGCAGACCACACTCTTTTTTCAAGATGATTTTGGGACAACTTGTCACAAGAGGAGCGAACCAACTTTTCTTCGACTCTGCATCTGCTTCCAACACGGGAAGGAGTAATTTCTCACAACACCAGATGTCTGGCTGCCCTCGGAAAGCCCGTTGTCAGGTGCAAGGCCAAGCACAATATTGCCGAAGCAGCCAAGGGGTCAGATGAGGATGCCGAAGGCCTGCAGAAAGAGGTACTCATTGCTGAGGGTGCAAAAACCATGATAACACGAAATGTGTGGACTTCAAAGGGTAAGTTCAGCCTCTTGGGATTGTTCTTTTACTAAATAAGTTTCAGGCTTGGTCAATGGTGCTCAAGGAACTATCAAAAAGATTTGGTATCATCCAGGATCCAATCCTCGGATCAACCTTCCTTCAGTTGTGTTTGTTGAATGTGCCGGTTATTCAGGTAATGGATATTCATTAAATTCTGTCTCTTAGTCTAACTGTTATTAGGTCCAAAAAACCCTGGATGGGATGGAATTGACCCATCCTGGGTGCCAATTACTCCTGTGACCTCACGATGGGATGACAAGAGCGGAAAGTCCCTGACTCGAACTCAGCTTCCACTGACCCTCGGCTGGGCAATAACTATTCACAAAAGCCAAGGCCTCACTTTGGATGAGGCCACTATTGACATTGGTGCTAAAGATTTCTCAGCCGGACTTTCTTTTGTAGCCATTTCGAGAGTTAAAAAACTCAACGGCATTGCATTCCACGCTCCTTTTGTATTGAGCCGGCTTCTGAGACCAAAAGTGACAGAGTCAATGACAATGCTTGAGAATGATACAGCACGAAGGGCTGGCCTTGGATTTACATTGGACACTTATGGTATGGATCTTAGTGAATATGTATTCAATAGTTAGATTACACAATTTTAACA
The DNA here is from genome assembly GCA_029282285.1 of Mycena rebaudengoi. Taxonomy (NCBI): domain Eukaryota; kingdom Fungi; phylum Basidiomycota; class Agaricomycetes; order Agaricales; family Mycenaceae; genus Mycena; species Mycena rebaudengoi. The sequence continues at coordinate 126,786 of JARJCX010000070.1, forward strand.
TGTAAAACTCCAACTCGGATTAGGCAAGCTCCCCCCAACTGTAGCCGGGTACCGGCATACAAAACATATTTCGGGACTTACAATAATGTAAAGCACAGAAGATTGATGGGTTTTAAAACTTGGCTTGTGGGCCACTGCTTCGCATGGCTGTATGAGTCCATAGTCCTGTGAGACCTCATCCAATTACATCAAAGTCAAATCTTCTCTATCACAACCCCCCCGAGGGTAGCCCCCCACCCCCCAGACAATAAATTGAGGAATGGAGCTGTGCATTAACACCGGCTACCATTGGGCGAATTACATCAAAAGTGAATATTCTCCCCCCGAGGGTAACCCCCCACCCCCCGCCCCCAGACACCAAATTGAGGAACCGCGCAGCGGAGCTGTGCACTAACGCTAGTTACCATTGGGTCATTCCGGCCCCCCCATTTGTAAGACAATGCGGGTGAGATGCAGAAGTGAGTTTTTTGCACCAGGCATCTCTACAAATTAGACTTGTAACCAGTCTGCACCGAAAGTGCTTGCATTTTTCGGAATTTTTTTAAAGACTGCTTATGAGTCTATTTACAAATGGGAGTTCTAATCTTTGGATGGCTGAAATCGGAAAAAAAAAAGATAAACCAACCGCTTTCAACCTTCTACCAAATGTCTAGTTACAAGAAAATGCCTGGAGGGTGATATTTTGGAAAGAGCTACCAACTTTAAAGAACTCAGAACTATTGCTCACTGACTCTGACCTTGGGGAATGCCCAGAGGGCCATCATATAACAACTGCTGGCTACAAATTCATTGTTAACTGGTCCAGCTGTCTAATAAGGCATACTACTGGGAGGTACCAGAGGATGCCTGCCTGGACTTCGGAGGGCCTTAGTATCAGCCTATAGTCAGAGAAATTCTTCTATTTGTACAGGATGTTTCCGGACTATTCAACCTTCAGTGATCTTATGTGTTACTGAATTGTGAGTGCGCGACGCGACGTGAAGCTGCATGTGACCGCGGATCAGGCAGACATAATTAAAACTCCGCTCAACAACATCAACCACCATCACGGAAAATAGAATGGATAATTGCGCACCAGACCCGTCACCAGCCCAGGTGAGGTCAGCAAGGCCAGCTGCACGACCCAGTGACAATTTTGATGAGTCAGCATGCTTGGAAGCATAGTCAGTTGATGTCAATCCGGAAAAAGCGAAACGCAAGTCGACCAATATTTACCCCGAGGTAGAGCCCAGCAAACCAGAACAAGGGTAATTCCCATGGCTAGTCAAAATGACATGGGATTAGGCTTCTGCGAGGCAGGAGCTGAACCTTTAGGAATGGGCATCAATAAAGTTTGAGCAACTCAATTGCAACCTGTGCTTGATGACTTCAAACAACATGATTAGATAATTTCCAGCTGAATACTGAAACCTGGTAACTTGTGGAGAAATGAAGAATATATTAACTGGGTTCTACAGTACAGTATTTTTGCTCCCTAGGAGAACAATGAATAATTGGTACAATGGAACCAGATAATACAAAGTTCAAATTCCCTGACTCAATGAGTGGTGCGTGAAACACGTAGTGGTTTATCTGGCAGCTGGCCACCGCCTGCGATGTTCATAATTGATCTCGGATACTTAGGAACAAATAAAAAATGTAAATGGATACAGTGCAAGATACCACACCATTGGGCAGAGGATTAAGTCAGACATCACTCTGTTCCACCGTTGTATACTTTGCACAGTGCAAAGTTAATCTAATGCACGGACGACGGCCCCTTTGCAGGCAGATAATATTACTATCAATCTTGTTTCTGAATTGATACCAAGAGCCGTGTTGGTCCTCTGAGTCAATCTTTAGTGTATGTGTGGTGTATATTCCCGAGCTTATTGGTATATCTCTGGGCTTATTGTGATGTATATTCTAACCATAATTGAGTGCAGTTCAATTTGTTCTCTGTAGAAACAGGACTGCAATGAAGGAAAGAAATGTCTTTCAAACTCCGCTTTAGAGCCGTTAGGGCATCAAACCGTCCGTATTACGGCGTGATTTTCTTACGCACCGGGTGGACCTGGCAGAACTTGAAGGCTGAACGGCACCGGTACCGTTTACGCCGCTTTTATGGGTTGGGTCAAGCCTTTGATCAAAGTGTATACTGTCATGCACAATAGGCCTATCAGAACCCGGAGTACCTATTTATCTTGGGCTCAGTTCTGTAGGCAGACTGGTGGCCGTACACTTTTGACTGTAGAAAAAAAAAAAACCCCAACTCAGATTTTTTTTCCGATTTTTTCTGTTTTTTTTTTTTTACAGTCAAAAGTGTACAGCCACCAGTCTGCCCCCAGAACCGAGCCCAAGATAAATAAGAAAAAAAGGAGTGGGGTCGGGAGGAGGGTAGGCAAAAGTGCTAGAAATTGTGGAGCTTAGCCCCCAAAGTGAGTCCCGGGGGGGGCCGGGGGATGCCTAAAATACATAGGCATTCCAAACGCAAGCACTAAGCAGCCAAAGATCTAGAGGCCGGGGAAAAACAGAGATCCAAACCCCGTTGTGCATTTTTGAGACTCATTCTCGGTGCACAGAGTTTGAACGTAATTAGACTGACCACCGAAATAAACTCGACGTGCCACGGAAAGTAGTGAACCCTCGAAAACTTTGAAGTTGTAGCCGTCAGGCACGTCCTGGATCTTGGAAATCCACCGAAGGATACAGATATATATAATTTAAACCGAGGACAGATTCGACAGTACGCTTCTTCAGTTAATATTTTGTATGTCATACTCTGGCGGTGGAGCGTCAGATACTAACCACCTAGCTTCGCGTAGCTCCTGCCGCAAAGTTTCCAACTCCTGCAATAGCGCCGGATTATCGTCCCGCCCAGCACTCGCACTTGCATCAGATGTCTCAGGTGCTGGCGGGCTCGCGCCACTCGAATTCCCTGCCGCTGAGCTCACAACACCTGGAGACGTAGCACTCTGCGATCCAGACCTCAATCTCGCCTTGCTCTCCTTGCGCATTGACGAATTCCGGAGAATCGGCGCTACAGGATTCGTCTCCGAGTTAGTTTGAGATATATTCACGGGCGGAGGGAAGGGCCGCGGCACGCTCGCAACCGCCTCCTGGATCTTGTCCTCTAGCAACTGCTGCTCTTGCGAACGGCGCTTGCAGGAGCGCAGGAAGAAAACACTACTGAGCAACGCTGCAAGCACGAGCACGCCCCCAATGACACCGCCCACTATGGCGCCTGATTTGTGTTTAGAGCTAGTCGCTGCGGGGGGAAGGTTTGAATTGTCTCCAGACGAGCTACCGCCAGTGGAGGAGGGCGAGCTGGATGTTGTTGTGGTTGACGGTGTACCTCAAAGTGAGGGTACATTAGCTTACATTTCATAATAGAAGTTGAATATTTACCTCCAGCAGCGACGGACAGAGCAGCGAAGCCCATGGCCGGTGGAGTCTCTCGGAAAACCGAATATACGTTTCTCTACGAAAAAATATATGTAGGTGGTCCCGAAGAGGTAGTCGAAGTGAACTCACCAAGAACGGAAGCCCAAACACCCAGTCCGCATCTGGAACAGCGTATTCCGAAAGGCCGAACAACCCCCACGCGGTCAGGGCTCCATAGCACTGCTGGTCCCCGCTTGCTATCGGTCCCAGGTTCAAATCGTCACTGTTCAGGGTCCAAGTCTTCCCACCGAAGGACACAGTAACGTTAATGGGAGTGGAACAAGCTACGGGTTATTAGTATGTTATGTTGAAAAACTTGTTAAAAAGGACAGTCAACTCACGCCATTGGTATAGACTCTCGGTCTGGCTGAAAGTCGAACCTGGAACAGCGGCCCAGAATGCGTCTGCGTCTGCCTTGGGCGCCCAAATGAAGCTGGATGCGATGTCAAACACGGCCAGTTTACTCGAGAGTTTGCTCTTTAAGGATGTGCCTTGGACGCTGAGATCTGCAGGAAGCATCAAGCGATAAGCGTTTGATGAGCGACGGTGACTACACACCTGAGATGTTTAACGCCCAGGAATTGGCCTGATTTAGATCCAAGAACTCGATATCGCCCGTGAATAAGGACGAGTTCGTCCCACCCAACGTCAGCACTGCGCCTTTGTTCGATGAATTAGACGGGCGAGAGACCCAGAGTCCGAACTCGGGTGAAGTCCCCTGCTGCTCGGCGAGCAGAGCCCTCCAGAAAGATGCGTTGGTCGTTGGGCTCTTGGGTGGAAACCCGAGCCCTAACGAGCCCGAGGCCGTCAAGGGTCCGGGCCTGAAGGAATTAAAATCAAGACTCACTATTGTTGTAATGAGCGATTCAACGATTCTGGTATCACTATGGGAGGGACGCACGAAAGGAGGAGCTGGAAACGGTCAAAGAACCAAGGGTAATTGTGTCCGCGTATGTCCAACCGCTGAAGTCAAGATAAACATTGGAGGGGGAACTGAACAGCGACCCGTTAACAAATGATTTCGATTTGGTGGGGTCATAGCTTGGGACAGTGGTGTCGCATACACCAACGACGTGGCATGGTGAAACCACCCAGATGTCGGGGAGGATTGTGTTGAGATACATCTAGCCAGAAATCAGTTGGAATTTTTGAATGAATGGCATTCAAACCTTGAATTTTTGCGCCCTGTGCACGAGCATGAGTATGATAGAGGGATAGCCAGCAGAAACACACACGGCGTTCCAAAAGTCATCTCCGTCATGTAAAAACTACTGTGGAACTGCCCTGGGGTACGCGACAAGGAGATATCTGTCGAACCGCTCCGTCGCTGGAGAGAATGTGGCAAAGTGAAAGGCGAGGCTTGCCCGCAGAGGAAGGCGGCAGCAATAGCCAGCATTGAAAGGGCACGCTGAGCCATGGTTCCTCCTACATTCAGCGAGGTACGAGCGTTCGTATAGAGCGTCGCCTGCGAAATAAAAAGCAGAAGAGGGAGGGGGATGAAGCAGGCAGGGATCGTGAATCTCAATCAAGCACCCCATGTTTCCAGAAGGTGTTTCTGGGAATTCTAGGTGCGTTACTGTTGCTACCATAACGACCATCATCAAAACTGATATTGGTCGGTATCGGTGCACAGAGGTCCAAGCTGAGCACAACCTGAAGTGGGAGGCATCGGCGCAGTATTGTCGACAGTAAATGCGACCAGGGAAGCCCTAGCTCGAAGTTGGCAAACTGGTAGAACTTCGTCTGAATTGTACTTCGGACATTTCTCCTTGTGATTGAGCGAGAGCTGGCAATAATATAGATATCGAGTCCAGAGAAGAGGTCTACCTAGCTGGAGAACCTCCATAGAGAGTTCAACGCGCTCTGTGTCGACGGGGGGATTTCCTGCAAACACCCTGGAATACCCTCTGCCCTATTCCCAAGTTTATCTTTCCGCTTATAAGAAGCTTCCCTTAGCCGAGCTTAGCAACGGCTTATAATAGACCGTGGATATTAATAAAGGCTTTTAACGTGAGTGCCCGCATTTTATTTTACTATTTGAGGACGGTAGAAGCAATGGATCCACAGTTTGCTGCATCTAGATTATCTCTAGGCACCATAGACTTCACTTCCAGAGAGACCCCAACCCCAATTTCGCCCTCCTTCGCGAAAAAAACCCTTCGACTTATCGGGGTTCTTTAGTCAGATAAACTCTGATAAGGGTCACAGCTCTTACGACACTATAAGGCCTTAGCGCCGCTTACGGTGTCAAACTAAAGTTTGGGACATGGGTCTGGACTGGTCTGGAACTGCCCTGTCTAGCTGGAACGACTTTTTCTGATTTTATTCTGTGCATCGTTGCCCCCGGTATCCTCCGGCATTACAGCTGTTTTCATAATTGATGACAGTCGGCGTTCAAAAAAAACCAAAGACAAACTTGATGCCTTCTTTGCTTCCGCCGTTTCTCGGTCAGTTCTCGACCTCTTGGGGTGAATATAGGTGCGTTAGAATCACATTTCACAGGAGCAAATTCTGGTACATGTCACGCCTAGTCATTCTTCAGATCTTCTTGGGCCAATTTTGGTGGGAGTTCGCTTGGACCGCAACTTCTGAAGGCCCTATCTGGCGCAATTCTGGACAGATTCAGCTGGTTTTAGGCGCGTTCGAATTAGATTTCGCGGGGCTTTCCATCTGTACCGGTCTCAAGGTCCAATTCCGTCAATAAATTTGTGTCAATTTTTGCTTGTTACGCCACTTCCTGGCTGCGTGCGCCCTTGTTTCCTTTGCTTGGGAGCCATTTCTCAACGATCCTTTGACCTATCTGAGGCCTTCTTTCATCTCATGCCCTGATAACTGCAGAAACTCCGCGGTAAAAGCCGATGATTGACAAGAAGGCCAATACGCGCAAACACGCGCGCCTTCTTCGCTCTCGCCGCCATCTCGTCGTCTTCTGTATACTACCTCGCAGACCCCCATACTAAACCTCACCATGGTTGGAAGAAGGATCAGCAGCGATGTCAAACTTGCTGCTATGAATCTTTTCGAAAAAGACATTCTTCCCCTCCCTGAAATCCTCGAAATCGTCGGGTTCTCCGAGGCGACATTCTGGCGCGTCCGAAAGCTTTGGAGAGAGACCGGCTATGTTACAACGCCGAAGTGCACTACATCCGGCCGCCGCCGCCTGCTCCATCACGAGGACATCAACTACATCCTCCGCCTTGTGAACCTCCGTCCGGATTGGTTTCTGAACGAGCTCCTGCACCTTCTAGAGACGAACAGATTCATCTCTGTCCATTTTACGACGATCTTTCGCGAGCTCCAGCGCCTAAACATGTCACGAAAAAAGCTGAAGAAGATTGCTGCTGAGCGTAACGAGCCCGTGAGGATGGATTTTGTACGTCATGTAGGAAAGTATCCCGCCGAATATCTGGGATTCATCGACGAGACGTCGAAGAATGAGCGTACACTGAGCCGAGGATTCGGGCGGGCCAAGAAAGGGAAGCGCGCGCAGATGAAGGAAAAGTTTGTACGCGGGACTCGGCTCACAGGAACGGGTTTGCTGACGGTGGACGGTATGATGGCATGCAGCGTCATCGAGGGCTCCATGAAACGGCACGACTACCTGCAATTCCTGGAACAGGAGGTCGTATGTATCCCTCTTCCCCATTGTATATTGTTGAGGCTGACACATATTTGTCCAGATGCCACTCACATCGCCATTTCCTGGCCTGTTGTCCGTGCTCATCATGGATAACGCTCGCATTCACCATGGCGAAGAGATTCTGCTTCTTGCTAAGCGCTTCGGTATTCTTCTCTCTCTCTTTTTTCGAGATCTTACTCAATGTTATCCCAGATGTCCGGATTGAATATCTTCCGCCATATTCACCAGATTTCAACCCCATTGAAGAGGCATTCTCCAAAATCAAGGCTTTCATTCGCCGCAACAACGACATCTTCGCTGCATCCATTGGTGCTGGTCTTATCTACAATATGAAAATTGCGATGGAAATCATTACACCTTGGGATGCTCAGGGATATTTCATGCACGCAGGTTACTTCTAATCGCAGTCACACTTATTGCCTGTACATTTCTTTGCAGTACACGTAGTATGAGTACAATCTAGTGCAATGTTGATCAAGAATCATCGAGGATAAAAGCGAGCGAGTGTTGTCCAGTAAGTAAGTATGCAATTCTCATCCAGCAGGTGCTGCCCAACTCCGTACCGCCTCCCGCAACTCCGCAATCTCGCCTTGGAGGAAGTTCATTGACAACAGATCACTAAGTTTTATGAGGTAGAACACAGAAGAATTTTTGTAACCGTTAGCCGTCAGTTTGTCAGAAATAGAATAATCGAGGTCATAGGCTCGACAAAAGTCAAGTACAGTGAGTCGTTCACCGACTTTCATGTTGGGAGGAAGAAGAGTTGTTTGCTCCGTCGCAACGGAAGGATTTGCAGGTGCGGCGGCAGCGGGTGCGGTGGAAGCGGCGGAAGGTGGGGGGCGAATAAAGTCCAAAATGGCTTCGGGAAAGCTGAAGTTGTTATTGATTGTCGGTGCGGCGGGTGCGGCAGGTTGGTTTGCCGCAATGCGACGTTGCAACAGACTCGGACCAGCAAGTTTATCCGCTCCCTTCTCATCCAATATGCGATGGTGCGGTGGTGTTTCCATGTCGCATGAGCCGTTTGCCTGTTTTGGACAAGATCAGACTGGGGAACGGAACGTGAAGGAAAAATCTTACCCATGCCTCGGCCCACACAGTAAAATGCTGATTGCCAAGACGAACATGGTCTTTTCCTTCCCCCGAAACCCAGCAATAATCGCTGCCGTCATTTGCATGACATGTCCACTTTGCGCGCAGCTTCGCAATCTTCTCGTTAATGATCGCATTCGCAGGCAGAATATCCTTCTCTGCCGGAATCTGTGATCGATGAGGACAAATTGTTCGTATCACGGCAATTTTGTAGGCTTACTTTACTCCGCTTCCCCTTCTTTTTTTGCCTGCTTTTAGGCTCACTCGTTTCGGCGTCGGATTCATCTTCTAAGGTCTGCAGAAAGAGGTCAGGAATCCGAAAACAAAACAAGCGGCCACCGAAAAACTCACCTTGAGCTCAATAGTAAGATTTACAACTGGATCCCCAGCTTTGAGAGCATGCTTCATCATATGCTTGTATTGTTTCTCGTCCACGAGTTCGATCGCATTGAGTACGTAGCGCGGAACGGTGTAATGGATGACAACTTCGTCGTCGTCAGGTAAGCTTAGTAGTTTTGCGATCTTGACGACCTCTTTGAGAATCTTTTTCTCAAAGGAATGGAGGGTTGTAGCGCTTGAAAGTTCGAGGAATCCAGAATGCGATACTTCTCGCTTCTTTGCATTCTTCTTCATCTGTTGAGGGGTATAGATACTGATATTGAAAGTTATGTCGACGGGAATGTCTGCACAACGTCAGAAGAAGTCAGGGAATTAGGGGGAAAGACGTACCGGTGCCTTTGCTTGTAGTTTTCGCGGCGGTTTTGGTATTGGTTCGCTTCTTGCTTTTCTTCTTAGAGGCAGACTTGTTCACGTTCTCTCCAGTGTCTGAATCAGATGCGACATCGCTGTCGTCTTTGTAAACACGGGTTAGTTCATCATTCCTTAGGACTGTGAGAGCAAGATACCTTGCTCCACGTCCCCAGAATCAACAAAGTCATCATCCTCGTCTTCGCTCTTACTGTTTCCCCGGCTTTTATCCGCTGCTTTGGACAGATTCTTGGGCATATCCGCATCAGTTTCTAAGGCGTCTGACCGGTATGAACACAAGAAGAGGTATAAGAAAGTCAGAGTACCATCCGAGACGAGATCGGCATCTTTTTTCTGCCTCTTGGCCGGAGGTGCACAAGGAGACTCAGGCTTTCGCTTTTTGGAAGATTTTGAGATGCTACCAGAACCGTTCAATGTGGAAGAGGAGGACGAAGATGATGAGGAAGAGGAAGAGCCCTTAGAATCGGATGAGGATAATGACGAGGAATCAATAATTTCCATCAAATCAGAGGTGGATTCATCTTCGGTTTGAGAGGCAAGAGCTTTCTCCGTGAGAGTCCGCGGGCGCTGAGATCTTCGACTGGACATGTCTGGAAGATGCAGTTTTCAAGATGGCGGCGAGAGCGAAGAAGGCGTGCGTGTTTGCGCGTATTGGCCTTCTTGTCAATCATCGGCTTTTACCGCGGAGTTTTCTGCAGTTATCAGGGCATGAGATGAAAGAAGGCCTCAGATAGGTCAAAGGATCGTTGAGAAATGGCTCCCAAGCAAAGGAAACAAGGGCGCACGTAGCAAGGAAGTGGCGTAACAAGCAAAAATTGACACAAATTTATTGACGGAATTGGACCTTGAGACCGGTACAGATGGAAAGCCCCGCGAAATCTAATTCGAACGCGCCTAAAACCAGCTGAATCTGTCCAGAATTGCGCCAGATAGGGCCTTCAGAAGTTGCGGTCCAAGCGAACTCCCGCCAAAATTGGCCCAAGAAGATCTGAAGAATGACTAGGCGTGACATGTACCAGAATTTGCTCCTGTGAAATGTGATTCTAACGCACCTATATTCACCCCAAGAGGTCGAGAACTGACCGAGAAACGGCGGAAGCAAAGAAGGCATCAAGTTTGTCTTTGTTTTTTTTGAACGCCGACTGTCATCAATTATGAAAACAGCTGTAATTAATACATGTCTGATGCATGTATGTGCAAAAGAACTAAGAGATTAGGTGAGGGGAAAGTATGGTTAGCTCGTTGCCGGGTGCGTTGATGAGAGGTAATATGGAATACTACCGAAATTCTCCATGTCCGCTCATTCCGAAGCTCCGAAAAAAATCAAGCATATTCTTACACAATAAAAAAAGGTTTCTGTCTCTTCGGAATCTATTTCCAGAACGCTGTGCCTACGGCTTGAGCGAGAGAGCCACATCGTCACTGCATGTCACAGCCTTGATATGAGTTTGACATGTCACGCGTTTTGCACCACCCTGCGCAGGGCATGGGCACATCGTTCAGTGAACATATTCTGAGGAGGCAGAAACTATTTTTTATTGTTTAAGAACACGCCTGGATTTTTTTGTGGCTTCGGGATCTGCGAACACAGAGAAAGTGCATAATATTCCATATTACCCTCTGATCACCATGCCTGGCAACGAGCTATCTATGCGTTCCTCTCTCCGAATCTCTTAGTTCCTTTGCACATACATGCATCAGATATGTATTAATGAATGCCGGAGGATACCGGGGGCAAAAGTGCGCAAAGGAAAATCAGAAAAAGTCGTTCCAGCTAGACAGGGCAGTTCCAGACCCATAGGGCACAATAGTAGTCCGGTCAATCAGATCAATTAAAAGGCTGTGCTGTCAGCTGGCAAAGGCGTTTCACGTCCGTGGCTGTTGAGCACAGCCACCCACAGCCACGGAACGTGAATATCAGGCTCCGACGACAACCTACTAGCACCGTTGGTCCGTGAACGACATTACCAGTCCAACATATCGAAGAACAAGGTAAATTAACATTTATTCTCTAGCAGACACACAATCTGACTATGAATACTATGTACTACGAATAAAGCCTGTTGAAGGCGTCTTGAAGGGTAAATACTACAAGATACGAGAATGAAAAGGACTGTGATTGATAGTGATGGTCCAATATTTCTGATGACCAGCCAACCCTCTACGTGCACCCGGTGGCGCGGTTGCTGAGGCAGACATCCCCACCTTGGGTGGAACTCTTTCCTTCACAAGAGGCAGAGCTATCTCCATCATAGTTGACCTCCTGGTTGCAGGTGGTCCAGGTGGTGGAGAAGAAGCCGGCCTGGACCTTGTAGGTGGACCAGGAAATGCAGCAGTTCTGCCCGCCCTGGTTCTGGCACTGGCTGCGCGGCGCTTGGCCAATCTGCAAATTGAAGCTGCAGGTTGTGCCTGAAACGCACGAGAAGAATGCAGCGCATGCGTGCCACAGAACGACATGGCTGGCAGAGACGATGAATTGCGAGTCGCGCTTATCGACCGCTGTGCTGGGGTCTTTCCGGCAACCGTATCAAGAAGAGCCTGCGTATCGTTCACCACGTCCTTGTCGCTGGGGTCGAACGGCTTGGCGAACGCAACCGACATCAAGGTTTTGGCCTTGTCTTCGTCGGTAGCGCCGGAGTGGGGCTCGAGGCTGGTGAGCCAGGACTCCATGGTGGAGTTGTAGCCCGTAAAGCGCGTTGAAATGTCCCAGGGGCTCAGGCTGCCAACCGCATGTGAGAAGTAGTCAGCGGCCTTGTGGGTGACGACAATCCCGCCGTCAGTGGCAAACGAGGCCAATAAAGTAACTTATTTCCTAACTTGGAACTTTACTTAGCGCCTAATTTTGGCACGGCTAACTTTACTTTACTTACCAGAACCTTCCCCACGGGTGGTAGCAATTTACATTACTTGTACGGTTCAAAAGCAATTTTCTCCCGGTCATTGGATGGACTTCTAAGTCAAGATATGACGAGATTTACTACAAATAATGTTAACCAATGATGTGTTTAAGCCTCATTCTCCCAAAACAACCGATAATGGACAATTTGGATATCGAGGGTTATGAATGGTATGACACCCCCATAAAAATTTCAGGAGTCTTTAAATGTTACTAGACCATTAAAGAATGATTGTTTCTACTCGAAAATGTGCTCCCTGGAGCCTCTACCTGCACTGTGAGTGAATTGGAAGTATGTTTCTGCAGTTTGGATGCACCAGATGCCTCATGATAAGGTTTGGAAGTGGACACTAGGCGGGATAATGAATGCAATTATATAGACAGGTGAACGTGTTTTTTCTTTCTATTAACATCTACATTCTAACGGGAGGGCCATAAGGTGTGAATTTGGCCCAATACATAGTTTACGGGTGATTTGCTTATGATAATGCTGGAGAGTCATAATTCGTGCCAGGAATTAGGTAGGCAGCACATGATATTCATTACATACATTTAAGCCCTTGTTCTGACGGTGTTCTGGGCTGGCGCCAGATCTTCAACCTGGCAGATGTCAATTAATGTCAAGTTCAAGCGTAAGCAAGCAGTAAATTCATTTCTGATACGGTATTTAGCATTTCTGGCCAACATGAGTGTAGAAAACTTATGAACTTACTCTACCTTTGCTTTACTTACTGTTGCGGAACTTTACTTGTACGCCCAAGTTCATCAAGCAAATGCGAACAAACTTACTTATGCGATCAATGCGATCAAGTTAGGCAAAGCCGTCGTTTAACCGCAAGCACCGCACGGGTCAATGAGGCATATCTGACACTTTATCTTGATCAATGTAAGCAGAAAGTAAACCTCTGAACTAACTTTAGCTTTGCTTTACTCACTGTCTGTCGCTAAAGGTAACTTGCACGCCTAAATTTAAATCAAGCAAACGCGAACAAATTTACTTATGCGATCAATGCCATCAAGTTAAGCTGCTCTTTTGACCCCAGGCACCACACATAGGGTGAATGAGGCAGAGTATGCACAAAGTTCAAACTTTTATGAGTCAAGACCCGTTGACTCATTAACTTATTGTTACTTGACTTGACTCGCTTTTGTGCAACAAGCGCTCCAAGTTCATCATCAAACACGGGCAAACTTACTTATCCCATCACTCCGGCCAAGTTACACCTGATACTGAATGTGTTTCCAAGTTTTGGGCTCAATATGAGCATGCGATGACTTATTCAATGTGGGCAACCATGAATTGTGCGGAATTAGCGGAGCTTGAGTCAAAGTATTAATACCCGGCATCCTCTCCTTCGCTATTGAGGGCGATATATCCTTTGTTGCGACGACGCACCGCCACGGTTGAGGGTGGGCCCGCTTGTCTTTTAGATTTCGTGGCTGGCTTGCGTTGGGGCCGAATGGATGTGCGTGCCGGAGTCCTGTGCGGAAGTTTCTCCACTTCCGCCTCCCGCCCGTCCTCTGACCGCTTCCGCTTCGGCGAAGACGACCTACAAACCAATAAAACTACAGATATAATCCCTTCACCGGCCCCCCCCCAGTGATGCGACCTCGCGGGAACCCAGAGGCAACCCTGGGGATGGGTCCAGAAAATTCGGGGAATCACTTTTGATTGATGGCTTGCGGAGGCACCCTACATATTTTGTCTCAGCGATGTCTACTATTGTGTTTCATCCTCTGTTCCACCCCTCTGTTCCACCACCTTTACGCGTACACCTGTGCCTCCCGGTATCTGTACCACGCAGTCAACCGGGTCGATTTCGCGATGTTTCGGCGGCAGCGGCGCGTTGAAGTCACGGGCCTCTATTTTGAAGTCACAGTGCGCCGCTGACTTGAAACGTCTCTGCTCGGGCATCCGCACGGCAATCCCATCGCGAATCTTGCACCATTTCTTGTCCTTTGTTCTCGTTTTAGGCCTAGAGTTCTTCACTCATCCGTATGTATTTGTAGATTTCAACCTCGACGAAAATCAACACTCATACACTCTTGGCCATTCTCTTCGTGGCGTGATGCATCCTTCAAACTCTCCTGCACGTTGTTCTACTCCTCGAATTCCAAAGTTTAAATTTTATTTCTCGCTCCACTTCCTCCTTGTCTTGAATAATTCTCCGAGTCAGCGGAGTTTGAATTTCATGTCGCAGATGTGCATCATGCCAGTGATGGCGGGACATTTAGGAAGTCTGCTGGTCTCTACTCTTAGCATGTCATTCTCGGTGTGTCTCTGTGCAGGATGCAGCGAACAAAAGAATTCCACTGACTACTTTGCAGAACACGAAACTCATTTGACCTGATCTCAGCACCAATTCTTTTGCCATCATGCATGCGCGTCCTGTCACTAGCATCCATGCCGCCTGCGCCGTACGGACACTTGGATTGATATCAGCCTTGTAAAGAACAAATATGTAGCACTGTATGAGTTGACTGTAATTGAGGACAAGGCCGAGCTATGTAGAAAGGCCAATTGGCACCGGACCCATGATAATGGGTGGGAAGGCCAGGTCCCCGAATCCCCGGACCCGGCGATTTTTTGTCCGCACAAATTTTGGCAGGAGTGGGCGAACTTTTGTCCGCCCCGGACCTCGCTTAGGCGTGGAATTCTCGGCTCTTAAGGCTGCAAAAAACGCCAAATTTCTCTGTGAACATCTGTATTTATATTTCTTCGTCAGAGCGATGGGATAGAACTAATTATGCGCCGGTTCCGCGTTGAAACTTTCAGACCGATTACAGTCAAAACGTTGGCTCACCACCCACAATTTTTGTCCGCCCCGGACCTGGCATTTTGACCCTCAGGAATCCATTTTTGTCTTTCCGGGACCTGGGTTTGGGGCCCAAATCACCCAAATTTTGTCCGCCAGTGGACCTGGCCTTCCCGCCTATTATCATGGTCCTATTGGCACACGCCAAAAAAGCCATCGAAGCCAAATTCAAACTCCGATATAGGGGCAAGCCAATTGGCCAAACCAATCGAAAAAGTCTCACAAAAAGGACCCTAAAATTTATAATGTACTAGGGCCGCATGCGCCAACACTAGCACGTAAACGGCCAGACTTGCGAAATTAAACACGTGGGAGGCAGAAGAACAAACACTGAAGCGTAACAATCCTCAAGTTGCTGAGGCTACCGATTTGTTCAGGGTATTCTCAATTTCTGAACCGTTCGTCAATTGAATCTGTCATGAACTTGAAGTCCGAAATTACATTACACTCGAACTCGGTCACACTAATGGAGTGCATTCGCTCCGTTGGGATGATCCGCGTTCATCGCTTGTAAAAGCTGCTGGTAGATAGCCTGCATCTGCTCCTGAAAAGTGCCGCAGACCTGAGCAGGGAAACTACCCGCTGGTATGACAGAGCGGCTTACCCGTGGGACTACACCGCCGTAGCAGACCTGCACAATGTCGCGAAGCGTATCTGAATCGAGTTTCGACGCATCAACAGAGCTGATCGTGTAGGCGACGGTGACGACGTTGTTGGTAACCTTGGTCAGCGCTACCGCCGTATAAGTGTAGCAAAAAATGTTGATGTCAATGCGCAGGATGCCACCGAGCTCGCCGCAGGTGATCGCGTACGTGGTGTGCTCAGACTGGTTGGCCGCAACGTTCCCAAAAACTGCATCCAGCCCGACGCCGATGATGGCGGTGATACCTGTAGTCACTGCAGTTAGCGGCGCGTAGACAACGAAAAATGGAGACTTGCCGTCAAGGACATTGCCACTGGCAAAGGCCTTACCCGCGCCAGTCACCGCCTTTTTAATATTTTCCGAGTTGTTCGTGACCCCTGCGTTCACGGTGTGATCCATTATGAGGATCTTATCGATGGGGATCATAGTGTCATCGCTCGTGTCCTTGACTGTGTTCATAAAGGCGGTGAATTTGAGATCCGCCATGGTGATCAGAGCGTTTAACTGATCCTGAGCTTGAGCCTTCATATCTGCCTGTTGCTTGTCGATCATAGCGCTAAGAGAAGAGCCCATTGTAACTGGGAGCAAAATTCAGCAAACGTAGATGCAATAGAATGATCGGAGAGGCGTACAATGTGAAGTTTCAATAACAGAATTCGGTGAGGTTGCCTTGAAGGAAACGAATGCCCGTGGCCTTTATCTAGCCTAGCTCCCGAATCGTGATCAAACCCCAAATTTGACCCCCTCATCGAGGCCAATCACGCACAAATGGGCATCAGCTTCTTTTTCCGCCTGGAATTTCCTTTGAGCACAAACGAGGTACATTCTTGCCGTCATTCCATTCTTTCCGAGAAACCCTTCTCCACAGCCCCAATGCTTTCGCGCGACCTCCTTGACCTCATGGGACGCAATTGGCCAAGCAAAGCTGGCCATTACAGTATGCGAATTTTGTGGATTTCTTTTGGAAAATATGAGTTGGCTCTTCCCCCGGATGTCTTCCCTGCGGCAGTTCCGAGCTCCATACCGCATAACGCCGCAGATCGCTGCCCCTCAGCTGCTCACGTACCCAAATTGGCACTTTATCGCTGAAAGGACCTCCGATCAAGTCTCGTTTCCCTTTGGAAGCTAGGACAAGAACGACGATAGACAGCTATCTCAGTCAACCATGGAGCTTCAAAATCAGAAGTCGCCAGGTCAAGATGAGTCTAGAGTTGGTCTAAACTTCGGAGTGCTCACTCGCAGTGCAAAAATGTGCAACCAAGTCACTGTATAGATTTGTGTGGCTCTTGCATCTTCGTTCAAGTGTCATCAGTTCTGTATCGCGCTCTGAATGTCCTGGAAACCTTGCAGCAGAGTGAAAAATCTGATTAAAACTCTCCGAGTGGACAAATTGGTGGAGGAAAACTTGAGGGAAACCGCGCGACATTTAGGTTTGACGCCATCATATCTTGTTGGCAATTCTATTAATCTACAAGCGTTTACTGGTCCGCTTCTATTCGTTCAAGATCCGGGGACCATATCATTGCCGCTTTGGAACACTTTTCGAAGCATCTGGAAGCATGACTTTTGTTCTGGCGTGTGGCGTCGGACGTTTTGATTTTTATGGAATGTGGCCACTAGACCTTGACGGAGCGAACCGCGTGATATCGGAACTTCTCCACAACATGTCATTCAGGACATTAGTTATCTCCGCCTCCCGCGCACTCGATCTTAGCGTCTGCACTGTGACAATAGAGAAAGCTAGAACTCCATCTGGCTCAGCGATTTCCAAAGCTCCATAGTATCGGCCGTCAGTTGGGTAAGGGCCATTTTAACTACGCCACCTTCAATGTCGTTGCAACGGATTTCATGTGGCTCGAGATCAGGAACCGGGAGCGATGTTTACTCGGTAACGTCGCCAAGTTCGCAAAAGTGAAAATTGACGAAATCGAATACCTGGCGCGGACATTCACTTCAGTAATGAATGGCATTCAATGAGGTCAAGAGAGCGCAGAAATAAGGCGAAGAATGGCTTCCTCGCAAGAAAGGGATGACGGCCAGACCTCATGGGTGCTCCGAGGCAATTCCATGCAAAAGGAAGCTGATATCCCTTGCCCGAGATTGGCCCTGATGAGGGGTCAAATTTAGAGTTTGATCGGGATCGGGGAGCTAGGCTAGTTAAAGGCCCTGGGCATTCGTTCCCTCCAAAGCAACCTCACCGAATTTGTTCCTGCAACTTCACATTGTACGCCTCTCCGATCGTTCTATGAAATCTACGTTTGCCGAATTTTGCTCCCACAGTTACAATGGGCTCATCTCTTAGCGCTATGATCGACAAGCAACAGGCAGATATGAAGGCTCAAGCTCAGGATCAGTTGAACGCCCTGCTCACGATGGCGGAGCTCAAGTACACGAACTTTCTGAAGACAGTCAAAGACACGACCGATAAAACTCTCATCCCTGTTGATAAGATCCTCCGCATGGACCACATCGTAAACGCAGGGGTCACGAATAACTCCGAGAACATTAAAAAAGCCATAAGTAGTGTGGGAAAGGATTTTACCAGTGGCAATATCCTTGACGGCAAGCGTTCGTCTTCTGTTCCTCCAGCACGCCGCTAACCGCAGTGATTACAGGTATCACCGCCATCATCGGCGTCGGGCTGGACGCAGTTTTTGGGAACGTTGCGGCGAACCAGTCTGAGCACACCACGTACGCGATCACCTGCGGCGAGCTCGGCGGTATCCTGCGCATCGACATCAACATTTTCTGCTACACTTACACCGCAGAAGCGCTCACCAAGGTCACTAACAACGTCGTCGCCGTCGCCTACACAGTTAGCGCCGTTGACTCACGTAAGCTCGACGTAGATACATTGCGCGACATTGTGCAGGTCTGCTATGGCGGTCTAGTTCCGTCGGTAAGCTACCCTGTGGTGTCTTAGGGTATTCGCGCTGCTAACGTTGCCACATTTCAGGCGCAGCTCAAGGCTATCTACCAGCAGATTTTGGAGGCGTACGCTGCTGATGGTGGAATCGTACACAAGAGCAAGCTCCCCAACCCGGTTAATGCTCCGCAACCCTTTGCCTGACGCAGATAATTGGAGTACTGTACTTTTATGTGCAATTCGACAGGGAGGGTGACGCGTGACCCCTTTTACCAAGTCGACAATTCGACAGCTGCGAACAATTTGCGTGACGGCCGAACAATTTCGATAAATTCGACAGAAATCCTGCCGAAATTGAGCTTTTGTATGGGCACGCCGAATTTTAACGTGGGAAACCACCTGGGAAATTCGACAAACGCTCAGGTGACGAGTGACAGAGGATCAAAATCCACCATCGACAGGTACCCGCGTGACGCGTGCCTGTCGATTTGAGCGCAAAAGTACAGTAGTCACTGCTATCATGGTAGTGTTCGGGCCTATTGGTTTTCAAAATTCAAGCTTCTTGATAGATTTACTTAGTGTACTACTGTACTATTTCGACCAAGTGTTCATATGACGCGCAACAGGGACTTGTGAATTGAACACTTTTGACCCCCAGAACACGTAACAGGTGCAAAATTTTCCCGATTAGGGTCAAAATGAGGTTTAAAATTGGTTTCGAGCAGTTTTGCCGCGCGCGTGACAGCTCTGAGTTGGACCCGAGTTGGTCATTCCAAGGGTTATATTTCGCCGGAAATGGCCTCAAATTGCCGAGGGTTCTGCTGTTCACCAGCCTCGATTTTAATCTGTCTAACAACCGTTTTGCGACCACCTTAGATTGGAGGGGTCTGGGCGGGGTTCCCGGTGACATAACTGGGCAGGGAGCCTCTTGCTTACTCCTTCGTGAAACACGTGGGACTCTTACGAGGGGGTATGTCTTTGCCCGTGGCTACAAACGGAATACGCTAATCCCGGAATGGCTTTATCGGTGACTGCGTCTTTGTCTACGGCGACAGATGGATTCCGGAGTATCAGACATCTCCACATAGATCTTACCAGATGATGATATACCTTTTTCATTTTGGCCTAAAAAGACGATTTTCGGCTTGATGCCGAGCCAGATGTGTATTTTTACTCCGGCATTGCTGGTCTGCCGATCATTCGAGGCCGTAACGGAGGTCGTGGATAGTGAGAATCGTGGAACCATCGTAAATCTCATGAACGATCCTTCGGAGACAGAAGACACGTAACCTAAATTGTCTTGAAACCATTTACTGCACGAATTCCGTGCATTGGATATTATACGGCAGTAGGCAATGCCGTTTCCGCGTCTGTAGCCGTGCCATCATGATCAGACTATCTTTTTTCCGATACCATCGCGTAACTTGCACTCAGAAAACGTTTTTGACACTTGATTGGCTATTCACTGTTATCCAGATCACGAATTTCAGCCATATTTGAAGTGGTGAGATAGGCACCAATCTACAGTCGTTGACGTTTAGCCCTCGGGTTTGTGACTAAGCTTCTTCTTATCTAGAAAGTGCTTCCAAGTGAGTTTCGGCGGCCCTAGGGCTGGGGAAACATTTTCACTCTCCGCCGCATTACGCGTTCCATGTCCCTCATTCTTTCCCTTCATATTTGACTAAAATGGAAAAAAAAAAAAACAGAATGGCGGCACCCTAGGTGCCGCAAGCGGCTGTAGTCAAGCCTGTGGCGCCCCACACTTTTGAATCCAGGCCCCTCTACAATGTTTATGCAAAATTGTGATTGGGGCAGGACAAAAGGGAGAGCAAATCTCTTCTAGAATTCATAACACCATCGTTACGCCATGTTCAATATCGCCGTAGCGCCTCAGATCTGATGGATCTACGCCTGGAAACCAATCCACGGATCCCAAGATGGCCGAATAAGAATTTGGGAACATTCGGTTCTGGAAAAATTAGACACTCGTGAATTTGCGACAACAATCGATCCAGTGAATTTTTCAGCCCCAGGCTAAGTATCTGGGAACGAATACGTTGACCGTAATTCATACTCACAGAGCCAAGGTAACATCCCGCAAGGTTAGTCGGAGTCTGTTTCTTTTGATATTTTTATTTTTATTTTTCATTCATAGGGGGACACTGGTAACGAGTCTAACCAGAATTGTGGCGCGGCAGTTGAAACCGGAGTTCCGTAGGACCGAGATGACACAACACCATGGCGATGGCCTCGGAGAGAGAAGCAATATGAACTTCTAAACGTGTGGTCGGCATTGCCTAATTCCTTGTCCGATAGATGCAATGCATTCAGTCAATGATGATTTCAAAATAATTGAGGTCCGGTGGTTCTGTCTCCGCAGGATCATTCATAAGATTTACCATGGACACCGATGAGACTAGCTAGGAGAATTTTTAATCAACGGCAGACAATATTCACGAATTGCAGAAGCCAGGCGAACCTTCAGCGAGTTGAAGGCCCTATCTCGTTCTCAGTTAAGTACCCTTGCATTTTTTTTCGGCACAAAAAGTGTTGGGCACTATGTTTAGTCAAGTATACTTGTTTGGTGTATTCTCACCTTGGAGAATCATTCACGCGAGGCTGCTTGAAATATTTTCGCGATCACTGATTCTGAAATAATTCAGCTTCGATGGTCTCTTACCTGATACTCCTAGTGTACGCAGTGCCTTTGTACATTAGAAAACCGGCGTTCCTGAGCGGGACCGTGCCGTGTAATCCTGCCTACCTACCTACCGGTATTATTTCTCTTCCGACATCATCGCCATGGCCTGTGTGTGTTCGAGCCATTTCACAGGGAGATGGCCAGGAATAGAGATTGGAAGGCAAGGATGATCAAACTATGCCCCTACTGATCTGGAAGTAGCATGGTTCAGGGTCGCCGCGAGAAATTGACTGTGTCCACCACCCCACCCAGAAACGATGTCGGATATCTATCTTTAAGCTTATAAGAGCCTTCTATTACGAGGCCTTGTCAACCGCTTATATAAGCGTGGCAAGACATGAGCGCCCACATTCACGCGGTCAAAACCTGTTTGCAAGCCTGCATTCTGTCCAAGCCGCACACCGCCAATATGCCACATCTAAAATGGCGTTATAGATAGAAACTTCGATTCTGCATACAAAAAATCCCCAACAGCTGCGATCCTGGCCAAAAAAAAAAATCTTATGAATATATCTTTATTCATATAACGTCTCATAATAGGCACAGCTCTTATGCCGTTATAAGGCCTTAGAGCACCTTATCGGCGAAATTACAATTTTCCGACATGAAGTCAACATTGAGACGTAAGCTTGATTTCATTTCATGAATTACCGTATCGCGCAGGCAAGCCCCATTGAACGAGAATATTCTCGTTTTGTTTCGGGGTATTCTGCCGACCCAAGGAGGATCCAGTAACAACATAATTAATCTACTTGTATGGACCGAAGGATAGCCGGAATCCCCTACCAAACGAAGACGACATTGAGACGTAAGCCTCGTTGAAGGAGAATAGTGCAGGCTTGGATCGAGATATAGGGTCTACCCAATGCAGCATTCAGTGACACATTGTTACTCTGCTTGTAAGGGCGAAGGACAGCTGGAATCCGGTACAAAGTCTCTGCGAGTGATGCGATGACCAAACCACTTCCGTAACGCGGTGATTTGGAAGAGCCAGCCCTTCAAAGTAAGCCGGTCAAACGGTTGATTTTGCTACGTTAGATTAAGCTATTGACAGATACATCCTTGCGCCCTAAGGGGAACACTGAATTGACACGGGTCGAAATTAAGGGGGCATTTGGTCCCAGTGATATTTATCATCCAGGTGAGTTGCATTATACGGAAGCAACTTTGCTTAGCTCGGCGTCCTGTAGACCCCGGTGCTGTATTCTATTTTCAGGACACAGTTACACCAATTGGTGGTGGTGTGGCAGCAAATGGAGTCGAGCTAGTTCCAATGTTCCAAGGAAAGTGGTACAAGCTGCACAAGCTATCGTCTTTTGGTGACGACTGATTCATGACCAGATTTTGCCCCGAGTGTGGGATCCATGCCGTCTGGGATGCAGGCTGGGTCGCACAACACAGTGACGACCCCAAACCTTGGTTTTGACATGTTCATGACCGCCACAGATCTCAACGACACCTCGTTCCAGTTCAGTTTTGCTGATTCTAGCTCTATTTTGGAACTGGATCAACCAAACAAAGTCGAACATCAAGGGGAGATCCTGCAAAATTATTGTTCTTGAGGATTCTGGTGGTTCTGGTGGTGGTATTTTGCTGTGAATGACTTGGCTTGTGGGCCAATGCTTTGCATGGCAGTACGAGTCCAGTCCCAGGGTATACAATCATTGTGTGTGCACTGTGGGATAGTTCTATTAGGCAAACCCTGCCCGGATTGGTATTTTGGCAACTCCACATAAGAGAGAGATAACGGTCTCGGAACAGTCTCTGGACTATCGCACTGCATTTAATGTATCAAAGTATCATCTAAGACCGAAAAGTCCTGATGTAGTGTGCTCATACTTCCTATTTTTTTTTGGCCAGAGATTATCATGTCCAATCTCAGAATTATCGAAAGCAGACAGAATAAATATAAGATAACTCATTGCATGAGATCACTGGCCAGATGGACCCTACCAGACAGTTTCATTAAACACTCACAGCATACATGGCGAGCGTAGCGTCTTTCCCGCGATACATATGAAGGGAGGCCAAAGCAAATTTTCTCAAATTGCCCTCAAATCTCGTTGAGGACTGCGTAGTTATTCCATTGTGAAACCATATATCGCCGTTGGTAGTGAACATGCGACTCGTAAAATGTTCGTCTCCATGATATATGATCCCGCGCAGCTTGGTGACCACCCTACGCCCATCACAATTAAAGCGCAATACGGGATCCAGTTGAACCTGCTTACTAGTAATAGACAAGCACAGCACTGCAGGAACAGATGTCAGCGTCGTCTTCCTGTACAATGGTGATTCTACTTGATTGTCTAAGCATCTTGGACAAGAACCCATTTTATGCAGCAGATGATTCTGGATCCATTTACCCATACTGATGACCTGTCTGGGCTCACGGCGAAGTGCGGGAGGAAGACTTACGGTGATATGATGACCAAAAGTTTGTACAGTGCCTCCCTCCTGGAAACCGCAGCGAGCACAGCATGTAATAGCATCGCCATTCGAACTTGGAGGAAATATGTGATCCACCAGTCGATTGACACTGGAATTGCTGTGCCCGCAAGGAAAATATTCAGGAGACTTCGTATGAAGCATGCAACGTACCATGTCCCTGCCTTGCTCTAGAGTATACCGGCCCCCCAACGCTTGATTAAATCCATTAATCAGCGAACCCATTTCATCGGACATACTCTTCAGCTGCATTGTCCTCAAAATAATATCATCCATCCACAAATTACACAAGATACTAAACAATGAATCATACACACAACTAAAATCCTGACTGTCCCATCTGAGTCCCATTAAAGGCAACTTACTCCCGGTTTGCGGCTGATCTGCCCTGGACTTCTTCGCTTTTACGGATACAGTCTCAGACTCAGAGCACCGCCGCTTAGACGAATCTTGTCGAGCCCCTTTCATTCCCGCCTGGTGCCATGAGTCATAAACGACTGAGTCCAGGACACAAGGACCCATCCACGGCACCATTTGATAGCACCATGTAAACTAGCCAACTCGTAATTAGCACCTTTCCATGCCTGATAAGATCTGAGCAAAGGGATTCGGTACAAGCCCGTAACGTGTTTGGATAACACATGTCAAACCTTAACGGAGTTATATCATCAAGAATTTCCAACTCTCTCAATTCCTGCCGAAAGTAACCAGACATCCCACTGGTTATCTTACTAGCGTCGAAGCCCTGCATAATTTCTGTACTGGCAGCAGAAGTTCCTCTGGATAGCGCCATGTAATAAGATGGATGGCTCTTGCAGTTGCTCAATTCAACCAAATTTTCAACCCGAGACTTTCCCTACCCGACCCGTGCTTATTTGCCGATTGCAAGCCAATCAAAATCACGTAAACTGCGCGGAAAGTTATGGGGCACTGGTTCCCTGCCAGAATCGCAACCACTGCGGGTATTTAAATAGGATTAAACATCTACGACATCTTTCTTCAGACAGATTTTTAGCTGATGTACGGCAATAAACTTCGGGTTCACAAAAAAACTAAAATAAAAAAGCAGGATGCCAAAGCAAATTTGCCACTATTTGGATGCTTGAAATTTTAAATACAAAGACGACGCCACCAAACATCTTGTTTTACAGCTTTCCTCAGATAATTCTAATCAGCAACCCCCGTACCATGAGCACAGGGGGTTGCTGCTATTCAACAACCCAACTCATTCCTGGGTCAGCCTGGCATGGTGCTGTGCGTAGCATACGGTGGACAGGATCAATTCTGAGTTATCTCATCAAAGTTGTCATGATTTCGGATGGTTAAGAAACCCATTCTCGCCCATCAACACAAGCTGTTCTTGTTCTAGCTCACCTTGTGCCTCTGCGAAAATTTGTGTCCCATCCGCCGATGTTACAAAACGTCTGGAAGCTATCGCTGAAACGCCGAAGTTTGCATCCGTAGGATTTAGCATGATCACCGGGTTAGCGAGCTCAAAAATAAGAAAAAAAATCAGCTGTTGTTCGAGCAGATAGTGAAAAGGAGATGTCTACTCGAGCGTCAGTGGTGTTGACTACAGCAGCTTGCGTGTTAGTAACTCGACCAAGAACCACAAGGTATCAAGACACAGTACCGCGCATTTGTATGTCTTGAACGTTTGCGGTGACCAACGGTAGTAAAGCCATGGCGCAAGAAACAGATTTGAGGGAGAAAAACATTACAGTTGGAGGTTGTTGGAAGTTGGAGGGACACTTGGAGTGCTGAAAGATATGGACAAATCGAACAGCATTTTATATACTGTCGGTGTCTTTCATAATACCCCCGAACTGCAGTTGAAACCTATCATTGTTGTAATTGTTCCCCAGAAATTAGCTCCATGGAGAGAACGAATCAAATACTCTACTGCAATAATTCCTTTGTCTTTGAAAGCCGGTGGTTCCATCGTCACTTTCAGGTTGTTCCAGTCAGCCCTGAAACACACCAAAAGAGCATTACAATAGATGCATCTGGCGATGCAAGTTGACGCACTAGTGTCTTGCTGGACTGGTTTGGAGTGCTTTGGACCATGACTTCGAAGCGACGCTCCTCAGCGGTTGTGAGTGGCACTAGTTGAGCTTGAGCATTCGACATCATTGTTTGAATTGTCTAAATTGGGAACGGTGGTCCCAACATTGTCACCAGATTGGAGCCTCCCCTTGATTAACAGATGTGTGAGTCCTGGTCGAAGCCATGGCTTGACGGAACTAGAATCTAGAGCTAGAACAAGCTAGTAGGACAGCCTGGGCTGGTTTGATGAAACAATGGCCCGGCGGGCTTGGCTCTTCTGGCTTTTAACCTAGGGCTAGCAAAACACTAGAGTTAACAGTGCTATTCCCCTCGTGCCTGGCACAGCGCTCAATGTCATGAATGTGATGCTGGAACTAGCTAATGAGGTCGGCAGTGCCTGAATCGTTAATCGGCGGAGACTCGGGTTTCGCCGGTGGGTGACAACGGTGAGTGAACCCAATTGGAACGTGCAACCATGACCCGGGGGGCTTCTTGATGTGGAATGAATAAGGATAAGCTGCGGTGGAGATAAAGGATCTGCCCACAAGATCTACCGCTTTGCTTGTGGCCACCAACAAGATCGTTAGGAGTCCCAGTAGCAGAAAATCACGTAGTTAGTGGCGCTTCAGTGCCTCTTTAAATTTCCTAACGCCATAAAAGACGTGGTCAAAAAGCCCCATGCTTCCGGGCGGAACGGGGAACGGGGTTGATTCATTCCAACAACAAGGCAATGAGTGAGCATAATGGCCCCAGGTTATCCGTTCTCTTAACGAAATCTCTCGAATGTCATTGTACATGTTTGTGCAACATCCCCATTTATATATCCCCATTCCTGTTCCTCCTCTCAAGTCCTTCATTTACAGCTTTTTCGACTCCCACAAGCGCGCAGTATGTCAACAGCTATGTTCCATTTCCGGCCACGGAGCTCCGCTAACACACCATGGGATGGTACCTCCTGACTTTGACCTGCGCCAAAAGCGACTCAACTTGGACATTCCGCAGAATATGTGCAACGTTGCAACCCTCATGACTTGAACACATGACCAGAAGCAACTGTGCCGCAGTTGAACAATAGAAATAGATTTCGGCAATGCCGCAGCCAGGCAGAAATGCTGCGGCCACGTAGCCTTGGCAGGCATGCCGCAACGCAGTATAAGAGAGCCAACTTTCTGGGACTCGTCACCTCATCTCCACACCCAGGCTCTCGCTTGAATCTTCCCTGTCACTCGCGCTGTTTTTTTCTGCTGATATTCTTCCAGCACTGAAGGCCTCAACCCTCTTCAACAGCTTGATCTTCAAATGTACAAGCACGGATACACGTTCAAAATATCCGACCCAACCCCCTCATTAAGACTCACTCCAATGGCAATAATGTTCCTTCTCACCTCGCGTTGCTGTGCTCTATCTCGTCGACTGGCATATTATCCGTTCTCTTAACGAAATCTATCGAATTCGTGTGTACATGTTTGGTCCTATCCCCTTCCGTCCTATCTCCATTGCGCTACCTCCTCTATAGCTCTCTGCCCAACGAATTTCAACTCCCATGTTCTTACAATAGTTCCACTGCACTTCCCCATTCCCCTCGATTGAGCTCCGTTCTGGACTCCACTGGATCTCGCTGACTGCATCTATCCCCATCTCACAAGAATCCACCGGTCAGGTGCCTCTTCACGTCGAACTACGCACTGCGCATTTTCTTTGCCGTCTTCCTTGGCACTGCCTATCTGTCCCAATGCAGAGTCACTTGCTGCTCAGCTGCTGCGACATATTTTAAGATCCGGAGCTTCTTCATCGCAGCATCCGCAGTTTCATTTATATGGAATAATTGAGAATCCAGAATCCTCCTCTTCGCTTTCCCCACCCCCCATCACCCCGTACTCGCGAGGCCCCGCAGAACCTGCATACGCAGATCCTCCCCGGTCCAGTAAGTACATCCCTGCCCTTCTCAATAGCTTTACTCACACCATTACTTTACAGACAACGGGTTGGCCCAGGATCGCAGATATCATATCTTCATTCGTGCCCTGAATTTCAAAATCTATCATTACTCAATTGCTCCAGCTGCTTCATCTTTCGAGTGCCGCTCGACCATCTTCCATCGTCTCCTGCCTGTTCCAACCCCTATGGGCCCTGAAAAAGTTTGCAAACTCCTTAACCTTTCTCCGATTAATTCCCTTTAAATTCAGTCGGAGCGGCATTCAGCATTAGATCAGCTACTTGCCAATCCTGGAATGTGAGTGTTCCTGGGGTTTCCACGGTGCAGTAGATACGTTCCCGCTCCGTTCGACTGCTTTACTCACTCCACAAAATACCCAGACTGCGCTGCGATCCTTTGCCTTCAATAAAGCCGCATTTTTTCGCAACCCCGAGCGTTTCCTCTCGACCCGAGCAGCCTTCTGAGTTTAACTGGACTACTGCTCCCCACTGTATGTTGCATGGGCAAGTTTCCCCAGTTCAGTCTTACGCTTGCGCTCAATCAAACTTGCCCTAGCATGTCAAATGCGGCTGAGTTCATTCCATTCACATGTGTACCCTGAGATTTATTCCACGCTTTCTCAATCATTCCGCAGTTTTCAATTTCGAACAGTGCCTCACGACGACGGATGCGACTAACATAAACTATGTCCTGTACTTCACAGCTGCAATATAAAGTTTTTTTTTAGCACTCGAGTTGCCTCTTGAAAAGAAAATGAGACCGCAACTAAACGCAGATTGAGATTCAAGTTGCGAGGAACTATGCGCCCCTCGTGCCGCAAGGCTCCCTCTGACTCCCTCCACGTAGGGGACAGCTGACTATCGCTATTCGCAGCTAACTGCGGAAGCCGGATCTCAATGGCCTCATGCACTGCCTCACGAACCGTCCCCGCAGGCTTGAATGAAGACGCGGATCTACGAATGTCTTATCTGCACACAGCATTCGGATCATGGGCTGCGGCACATGCATCGACGAACCACGCTGGCAGAGCTAGCAGCTTTCGCCCAGAATTTACGAGGACCCAAATGATACCCTGTGTTCGCTTTCGCTCCGCAAAAAGTTCTCAAAATGCCCGCGCAAAACATTCATGACCGGTGCCTCTCAAACACAAACATGTCGCTGGCTAGCTCTATTGGTGCCCAATATTTCCGCTCCATTTGGCCTGGAGTTTTTGCAAGAGAAAATTCCTGTTCAAATTGTCACATTCTGGCAAAAATTCAAGGAGCTTCATCTGGGCATCTAGTCTTCAGGCACAACGTTCAAAATCTTTGAAAGAGCAAAAATCTCACTGGAACCAAACTGGTATAGTATACAAATCCAACAATTCTCCACCGACTGAAAATTCACATCCCCCCTTATCGGTGCAAGTAAGATACAATTTCTGGAGGACTTGGAATGGCTAACGAGAGTGACTTGATATCCCTGTCGCTCAGGACCGTCAGGACCTGACACCTTACCG
The DNA here is from genome assembly GCA_029282285.1 of Mycena rebaudengoi. NCBI lineage: Eukaryota > Fungi > Basidiomycota > Agaricomycetes > Agaricales > Mycenaceae > Mycena > Mycena rebaudengoi. The sequence continues at coordinate 155,556 of JARJCX010000070.1, forward strand.
TCACAGATTCATGTAGGAATAAACGAACGACTGCTTTTATTATCATCCATGTTGCTCTGCCGGAGCGTAGCGAAGGCATATCTTGTTCATTATGCACCTGCAGAGTTGTACCATTTATCTATCTCCTTCATTGCTGCTGTACCTGTTGAACATGCTCAACTGCCGAGGTCTACGCAGTCGTATTTTGATCCATTCCCAATTTCCGGGATACCGGCACGGCGCGTGCTCTATTCAGTTCAATGCTTACGTGGGGGCCGTGTATGTGGCATAAGCCTCCACAAGGTCAAGAACAATATTGTCGGTAATGGCTCATATCCATTTGCTTGCGGCCGTAGTAGCCAGTAGTATTGCTTTCTTTTTTCTTCAGGGCCCTCGAGTTGAACTTCAATCCGTTGGAGTTCATTTTCCTGCTCATCACAAATGGAGCTGGAGACGGGTAGGTGTACCTTCAGAATCTGCTGAATCCCAGGCTTGTCTTTTTGTATATGAAGTATAGATACTCAAGAGGATTATTGTGGACGAGGAACCCAACTCACAAGATTTGGGCGTGCAATGGCGAAAAGTACCGTTGCACAAGCTATACTTAGTACTATGCCGCTCCCTTCTGTGAGAAATTAGAATATCCTTTCAGGTGCCATTCAAAGTAACCCAAAGCTATTCATTGGCATGCTGTATCCTGCTAAATGTTCTCTGCTTTGCTATCAAGTGGATTTCAAACTCAAATTCAAACTCCGAAGTGTGCAAGCCGGTTTGTCGTGATGGCATCACGCCACTTTTGTCGCTTTGCACGCGCAACATAATTTTGTTGATTTTGTGCGAGTTGGGTCAGTAGGGCAGCCCAGACACCCGTGCGGGACCCTCATCTTCCGTCTGCATGAAGAAAGAGTTAAGACATTATTATTAAAATATCTTCAGAGTGCTTTGTCCTCGATTATATTTGACTTTTTGAAGCAATTCAACTCGACTCGATCTATTTCAAAAGGAAGTTGGGAACTGGTACATGTACCGATTCCAAGTCGAACTGAGCCTTCCATCTGATTCACAAACCTGCCTTGCTTGCTTTCTCTGCATCTGTGTATTTTATTCTTCGGATGGGGGGGGGGGGCATCCGTTTATTTTTGGGGCTAGGACTGCTAGACTGTGACTTGGGAGGACCATCTTCATCAATGTCTTGCGATGCTCTGGCTGCTTGACTCTCAAATAATGGCGGAAATCCAACGACTACTTGACGAGTCTGCCCGTGTCTTTATCATGCTCCAAGTGGCCAACAAGCAGATCGCTGGATTATTCTATTGAGAAACCCCGGTTGCTTACAGAAACCCCCTCTTATATAGAAACCCAAGAATTATTGAATCTTTGAGGTGGAGTTTCTCCGATATCCGTGATCCGGCATCCCGGCCGCAAGCGCCGGTGTCAAATGGAACCAAACAACGCGTTCTTTATGTTGAAGGCGTCTCTGTTGTAATTTATTGGTGTTTCTGTTCGTATTACGGGTTATCTGTCAGCTTTGCGGGCTTCTGAAGGGTCATCAACCATTTTTAGGGCCATGGAGTGTCTCAGGCCAACAGCTACATTCAGCGGCATGACGAGCGAGGACGAGGGCTAGGCTAGGCTAGGGCCCGAGATAGTTACCAAACATACACAGCATTCAAGTTCCCAAGACTTCTGTATGCTGCATTGTACAAGCTCTGCCAGGTGGTCCAATACACCCATTTGACTCCATTGTTAAATTCACGTCAGGTAGATTCTGCCGAGTATATTCACACCATAGTTTATAACCAAACCATCTGAATGACAACCAAACTCGACCACTTCCTCAAGGCTTCTCACTCGGCACTCTTGTGAAAAGGTGTGCTTAGACTTCAGCAGTCACTGGGTGCGCTGACATAAAGCAGTATTTAGTTGTAATTGACTGTAGGAAACATTGCAGTTGCTCATGCATTTTTTGTGCCACGGCCCCGCAAGCTGGAAGCTATTTAGTGTTCAAAGTTGGGCGACACTTCCCAGTTTGGAAAATCCGGCACCGGAGGCCCGGCCGAACCGCAACCCAGGCTTCCACATAGATTTTATTTTTCCGTGACATTCACCAGAGGTGGGGCATCTCTTGAGTTTTCAGGCAGTACATGAAGAACTCGAGAAGTTTTTCATTCGGGATTTCCATGCAGTCTTGATATGAGAAACCATCTACGCCCATAGCTGTATCAATTCCGTGCTTTTTAATGTGCCGCTTCATGGCCTCTATTTCTTCAATTGTGATGTTGCGAGTGTAGGATTGTTTTGGTGAGTTGTCGGGTGGAATTCGCATTAAATGCGAGCTGCTCTGAGTTGAACGAAGCCGGTTGAACGGGGGGATAGTTCAAACGAGCCTCAAAGTCGCTCAGTCACAGTGACTTTTGTATCTTTTGAGCGTGGATCAGTGAGCTTGCGAATAAAGTCCCAAAGCTCCTTCGCATTTTTTCTTGCAGATTCCATGAGCTTCGTTCGAAGACCGAACTGGAGGTGGTGAACTTTGGCACGACCGCAGTGACTGCCGTTGGTGTCATTGTCTGGAGGGTCCTCTCCCGTCTTCCACGGCTTGGGTTTCACTGGGGAGTGTGCTTCTAACGATGTTGTGACCTTTCGGCGTGTTGCGCCGAAGACAGCAGTTGGGTGCTGGTTTAAACAGCCCATATCATTTGTGACTGCATCCATCGCAACCTGCGCGTTAAACAATGTGTAGGTGGTTCGAATATCCTGCGCGCATTTTGCTAAAGCATATGCGTCGCGTTTGGACTGTTATTCTCTTTGGAGTCAACAAAAACGAAGCAAGTAGCCGCATGTCTTGCCGCTAACATCCTTATCACCGACTTGAAGATGTCGCCGTTCTATCCGGGCCATCCCAGTGTCGTATTTTTTGCCGCTAAGTAGCACAGTTGCCGGATGATCTCTTCGATGTACAGAAGATGATGAGAGTTTTGTCGGATGGGGAAAACCGTAGAGCTTCGTGAATAGCAAATAGTCGCGCTCGATCCGCCGTTAAACGTTCTGGTCCAGGAACATGGAGAGTCCTATTTGAACTGGAACCCGAGCCGAAAAAAATGCTTGCGTCAGACGGTCCCGTCTCGCTATCTCTAGCGGCGACACCCTCGACATAAATATGGGCCGGTGCGAACTCGCACATTATTGGTCCCCCAAGCGAATCCAGGGCTTCATCTTTAGTTTCCTTCGTGTTCATTGTTTCTTGGTATAGCTGATCAATATATTCCGAGCCGCTGAAGTCGGGGACTTCCCGGTGGGCTCTGGGTGCGATTTCGACAGTTTCGAAGGCCTTGGCATCCAGCGTGATGCAGATGCGCATATGATCGGCCCAGTCGTCGTCTTCATCTTCTTCCGGTTCCTCAACATGGAACTCGTGAATCATCGGGAACAGGCTTGCTAATACGATAGCGTAGTCAATCACCGACTGGCCGGAAGTGTGCCAAGAGGTAAAGCGGCCCAGAGATAATGTTTCCAGTGTCGTCCCATTGAGCACGCATAAATCATGAAGTTCGCATTCTTGAATCAGATCACGTCCACGGGCATTGATTTTTTCATTCGGGTCGGATGAAATTCGTTTTCAAAGCGGCTCCCATTCCGGCCCTCTCAGAGTTAAAGCGGTCTGCAGTGCACCAATTCGTGCGTTTAAATCGCCCAGGAGAGTGATAGGTTTGTCCTCACTTTGGCGCAGATGGCCATTTTCTCACGCAATTTTTGAGTGAGCTCCACATCCGTCCAACCTTCCCACCGAGAGGAGTAAGGCGGTATATAAGCGCCAATCAACCACATGGTATCCACATCCAGGACGAGGATATCCGGTGAGCTCAAATTCGATTTCTTGAACTTGAGCGTGTTACGGATAATTAAAGCGATTCCGCCACCGCGCCAGGAGTTATTTAAGAGTGGTTTTCGGGGGAGCGAAATCATCGTGTACCCAGCCGGAACGTCAGCGGCGTATTCCTCTCCAGGAAGCATGTCAGTTTCCGCGAAGAACATAATATCGTACTCTTGTAATATCGAACGAAATTTAGCGCTCGTGAGTTTGAGGGTAAAATGATGATATATATTCCAGTACAGGCGGATTCATGGGCATTGGCCGTATTCTGCGAAGTGGTTGCACCACTTTTTCTGTGCGCGCCGTTTTTGACGTACGCCGTTGCGATCTTGATGCAAAGGGCGTGAGCTGGCGACATCGGTTGTGTTCGCACGAGTTCCATTTGCCGTGTTACCATTTACGGCGCTGCGCGCGCAGATTGTAGCGATCATGCTTGACATGGTGGGCGCGCGCTTACTAGATTTATAACATCTGTACGATCATTCGCGGCCACGAAGCTGTGTACTGCGGGACTGGAAGACCAAAGCGGGCTACTTCAGGGCATTGGAATACTTTTGTGTTTCTAGATTCGGTCTGAATCGTGTTGGCGCTGCAAAACCACCAGGCAGCGAACACCAGCAAGGTCAGCAACGCGGGGATCAAGGCAGAACGCACAGCCTCCTCGATCTAGTGATCATGCTTGGCATGGTGGGCGCGCGTTTACTGTACTATTTCGACCAAGTGTTCACGGGGTGTTACACGTTACGCCCTAGTGTTCACTGGACCTAGTGTTCAAAGGCTCAAGGTGCCTGTTACGGGATGTTCAAGTGTTCATTAGCCAAAGTGTTCATCGGTGAAATGTCCATGATAGTTCCCAACTGTTCCCAACAATTAATATTATAAGCAGTGTGCCAAGGGCGCGTGCCGCCCTGCGGGCTAGCCAGACCGCTCTAACAAATGAAGCTCGTACCTCGCTCGTTAAACCTGCGGGCCGCCTGCAGCCAATAGAAAACCCACTTGGCGTGCTTTGATTATTTACGCAATGTCCGATTCAAGACGCATGTGGTATCATATAGGCCGCTAGAATTTTTTTTGTCCTACTCGGTCGCTATCTCCTTTCACCATGGACAGCGACACTTTTAAAAAATCGGAATGGATGATTGTGATGTACCCGTCGATGTCGTCGTCGCCCACATCACATCTGCCACCTCTGCCATCGCTGACAACTTTGCGGTAGCGAACGACGGTAGTATAATGCTCGCTGGGAACGCCGAGATGTCTGATGCGGAAGAAGAAGAGGCCGTGTTGCCGACCGTATTGGGCCGCGGCCAACGTAAAAAATTCGGTGCCAGGCGCTACAATGGCCCGGCTTGGGAGGGTCACTAACTACTTCGATCCATGAGCCTGGGCTACTTATACTTTGCCTTATTTCTTGCGGGGTGTGCTATTATTTGGCGCGCGCGAAAATTTGATTTTACGCCGTTTGGCGACTTAATTTGGGGGGGTGTTCACTAGGTCGACGTTACGGTTACGAGACCCAAAAGTGTTCAGTTCACTAGGCCCCGTTACGCGTTATTTGAACAGTTGGTCGAAATAGTACAGTACTAGATTTTATAGCATCCGTACGATCATTCGCGGCCACGAAGCTGTGTGCTGCGGGACTGGAAGACCAAAGCGGGCTACTTCAGGGTATTGGAATACTTTTGTCTTTCTAGATTCTTTCTAAACCACGTTGGCGCTGCAGAACCACCAGGCAGCGAACACTAGCAAAGTCAGCAACGCGAGGATCAAGGCAGAACGCACAGCCTCCTCGATCACGATCGGACTTGATCTGGTATTTCGGGTCAAGTCGGCTTGAGGCCCGGCAGATTCGAATTGACGATGCGCTAGCAAGGTGCTGGCGAAAAAGGTCCCTCCGCAAAGATGGCAAGTCCATCCAGTCCCGGTTGCAGGATACTGACAGTTCGGAGGACAGCAGGGGTTGTGACCCCTGTCTGGGTCGGTGCGCACTGAGATCAACTTGATACCATCAATATCGTTGCTCTGGCCTTGAGCCGAGTCTCTTCAAAGTGCAAGCCCTGTGCAGCATACAGTATTCATAGCAAAATAAGATAACGCAATGAGAGCACCAGAAGTATATCCAAGACAAAGTCGGCTTGGATGGATATTTCCTTGTGCTGTTGATTAATTTTTGGGGGCAGGAATTGGCGAGGGATGCTGGCGGCTGATGATTGACCGCATCTATCTCTTTCCATCAGGCTCATATCAATATCAGTATGGCGCAGATGGTTATGCCGCTTTCTGTAGTAGCAGTAATAGTAGCTTTATACACAGCATGGTCCAATCTCTGAACACTGTGTTCCAAGGGTATCCTAGTGCGCGCAAACTCTTCACACCTTCGCCTTGGGCCCTAACAGAGTTGGCCTTTTGGCGCGGGTTCAAACCAGTTTTGTGTCATTTTTCGCCCTTTATTAGCGCTTCGGAAATGTCCGAACGCTGACAGTGGAGATCCACCGTCTTGCTGACTAGTGGAAAACAACTGATCCCGCCAATCCTCCACCGGAGAGCCTTCCTGTGAAATTCCACTGGTGAAACGGTTGGCAGTGTAGACCTACAGGTAGCGGGAATCAATCGCGGTGATGGCCATCATCAGATATTCTTCTTCGTTGCCAACGCCGCGTGCGAAAGCTACCAACCCAATTTCCTGGAAAGTGCAGGACATAGCGAGTCTTAATTCTACTTTGACTAAATGACACAAACCTTCCGTTTTCTTGGCATTTGATCGCTGAATCAAACTGCTGCTATACCAAAACGGCAACAATTGGTTCAGAATCAGTGATCTTAATCTATTGAACCTAGGCGGTATAAAATGGCAGACCACATCCGTGTCCCTTCGTGTTTTTTTACATCACCCTACTTCCCTCATCGACCAGTGGTTGATTTTCTTACTACCTTTTTCCTCGTCTAAGCCACTAAGCAAAGCTTGTCGTTGGCTAATCCGTGCTGAGCACCAGAACCTATTTCCCCCCCCAACACTCCCTCCATTTTTTCCTCGAGTCCATCATGTTGTTCAAATACGCCGCTCTTCCCTTGTTCGTCTCACTCGCCGGGACCGCTGTCGCTGCTCCCCATCGTCTGGATGCGTCGATAATGGTATGCACATTATCTTTCCTCAATATATTCTTGAGCTAACTGTTGTCCTTCACCTAGCGCCGAGGTAGAAATGCCGAGGTCAATGGCGTCGCCCTCCAAGCTGCCGCTCGTGCCAGGCAGGGGGCTGCGAACGCGAAAGCGGCCGCCATCGCTACCATGTGCCATATTTCCTGACCACCCTGAATTATTTATGTATTTATTTTCAGGTCACCGAAACCGTCACCGAGATCGCAGCTGCGGCCGCCACCGCTACCGTGCGCCATATTTCCTGACCACCCTGAATTATTTCTGTATTTATTTTCAGGTCACCGAAACCGTCACCAAGATCGCAGTCGCGGCCACCACCGCTACCGTGCGCCATATTTTCTGACCACCCTGAATTATTTATGTATTTATTTTCAGGTCACCGAAACTGTCACCGAGATCGCAGCTGCGGCCACCGTGCGCCATATTTCCTGACCACCCTGATTTATTTATTTATTTATTTATTTTCAGGTCACCGAAACCGTCACGGAGATCGCAGCTGCGACCCAGGCTGCAAACTTGTTTTGAGGGGCCATTGCTCCGCATGGCACTACGAGTTCGGCCCCGGGTTGTTCCGGGCTGCATTCGGCATTGTTCGATTCGATGGCGGAGTTTGAAAGACTTGGGCAAATACGAATATGTAGGATGCAGAAAATGGATGGTATACATATCTGGAAGGACAATTCCTGGTTCCAAAAGACACCAGGTCCGAGAAAAATAATGTCTGTCTGTCTGCCCAATCGTGAGGTACGGCTCATCCAAACACTGTAAACATCACGTGGATGACAGCTGGTCTGACTGCGTATTCTCGTTTTTATCTCAGCGCGGGGGTACCTATGTGGAAACTCAAGTAGTCTTCAGTATCTGATGCCAAAGATACTTAATGTATTGACCTACGAATACCGCAAATATACTTCTATAATCTTTACCCATAACCGCTCAAATACTTTAAGGATTTGGAGCTAACCCCTCATTGGATTTTTCTACTGCTTCACCTATTTCAAGTGTTGAATGGCACTGGATAGTTTACAATCAATGTGGCTGATGAGATATTGAGATGACAGAATTGATTATATTCAAGATGGCCATACTCCGCTGATCCCCCCTCTGTATCTCATTTTCCCACAGTCCCGCGGTTCAGGCGGCCCATTCTCCTGCGGACCTACACCTTTCATGTCTTTCTAGGGTTGATTGGATATCACTGACTGTATCTATACCTGTCTTACAAGAATCCACTGGTCAGGTACCCCTTTTACGTCGAACTATGCACTGTGGATCTTCCCAACCCAGATTCACTTGCTACTCGGCTATGCGATGTCTTTCAAGATCCGTAACTTCTTTATCTCAGCACCCGCAGCTTCTGTCGCACTACCTCTGTGGCCCAATTCAGCTTCTTCTGCGTTCTTGAGTACTGCGACGAATGCTAAGCGCCGGGGCTTCTTTCCCACAGTACCAATTGGTAAAGCGCCGGGCAGTGGGAACCTCTTCTGCCCCCCCCTCCTCTTTCACACTGATCGTCGCATGCGCAAGACGGTGCACGGTTTACGGTGTATTCAATTCCTTCATTCACTAAATTCAATCTTTCATCGCTCTGCCCACCTCCCAGTGTGTATTTTGGAATTTACAATTGTATACATCACCCTGATTAAATCCAACAACCTTGAACCGGAAATTTGCATCGTTTCTTCTTTCCTGCTCAAACTCGTGCGGCTGTGCGTGCTTCATCCCCATCCATTTCTAATTATACATTCAACAGGACGGCCGCTGATCAAAAGAACCCAGGTGGGCTTGCTGATTTCCGATCCATATCCGTACTCAATTACCCTTCATCAAATTGGAAATTTCCCAACATGTGACGCTGAGTCCATTCAGGACTCCTCGGCGATACTCCGTTCCCGGTGCCGGCGGTGGTTGTTTTTCAAGTGGAATTGTTCCCCATCCCCAAGTCCAGCCAGCGCCGACTGGGAATCCGCCGAATCCAGGTCGTGCCGCTGATAGTGTTTGGCGATGTAGTGGTGGCGAGATATGAGAGTACGTGTCGCGAGATGGTCGCGGAGAATCCGGACATATGTCTCCTGCGCTGTATGGTCAGCCCGAACATCGGCCGTGCTCCGGATAATTACGCCTCGTACGATGTGGCCGCGGTTTTCCCAAACGAAATTCACAGGATGAAGCAGCGTGGTATTGAGGAGGTGAACAGCCCAATTTTTGGACCTCGTCCTCTAAAGATGGATCTGGATAATATCTTTCGGTTTGTTTCCAAGATTGGAGCCACCACGAACGCTGACTTTTTTGTATAGCGCAATAGAGGATGAGCTTGAAGGCGATGTTCACAATTTCTACCGGCTGCGAGAATGATTTTTCGATCAAGTAATTCAGCTGGGAATTTGAGTGGGAGGGGATCGGAGTTGTCTGGCAGGAATCCTTCGAATATTGTACCTATGTATTGTAATGAACGAGTCCCGAACAGAACAAAATTACTGTGAGACCGTGTCTGTGGTGTTTATTCCCCGGTTCACTAATTTTATCTTTAGCTTTGATAGTGAAATTCAACCATGACTTACAATTATGTGCAGAAAGAAATTGACAGCGATTGCGGAGGAGAAGATTCCTGCCTATCCAAATGACGGTTCTTCCTTTTTGGAAGGTTCCCACAGTGATGCCGAATTTAATTTAAGCATCTGCATCCGTCACGATACTTCATTGAGATAAATTAAACCGGTCCGAATGCGATTCCGGTGTTTCCGTTGAATATCTTCTCCCCGCGGTTGCAGACAGCCTATCAGAATCTTGCACGAAGGGCTGCTATTCATTGGCCCTTTGGCATGCGCAAAATCTCCTGTATAGGGGAACCCACAAAAGAAATCAACTACACATTGGTTGGTAAACTCGATTAAGGGCGTCTTTCTGTAGACTCGAACTCAGTAGGACGCCAGCACCAATTTTGATGACAGTCGATCATCTTTTTAGCTTGCGAATTGATCAACTGTCATTAATTTCTCGCTAGCCACAAAGGATACTTACTAGTTCGAGTCTATTCTTTCTGGGCAGATCCTATAATATTGATCGAGATCTCTTCCCCCCCATCACAGGCTTGGTTTAGACAATTTCCCGAGATGCGGCCTTATCGGAGACCAATTTTCGGCGACATATATTTTGTGGACCCTCAGATATGTACAAGTAAGCTTCACTTTTTTTTCAAATCTTCCCACACCAATTTCTGAAGAGCTCTGCATTGGAGTCCAAAAAAGTCGATTAAGGACCCTCCGATCACCTATCAAGTATACATTAACTGCACGTCTTGGCATCTCCGGCAGTTTCTCTTGCTCCCGTAATATGACGGAACCCATTCCGAACCAGAGAAAAAGCGTCCCAGAGTTTAACTTTGCATTCAGCTGAATGACTTCGTAACTAAGTTGTAAGCCGATGACCAGGAAGCCGAGACATGAATTGGTACCGTACCGCGCTGAAAGGGGCTAAAAGAAATTTCACTTTTCCAGGCTGATTGTTCTGATTGAAAGTGGTGGGCGCATTCTGGCAGCACCACGGTTCCTGGTTCCGTAGGTAACCAGGTCTCCAACCTGTCGCCTTGTGATGTTTCCACATTGTTTTCCCACATATTCAATACTAACTTCCGCGCGGGTAGTCTCGTTCCCACCATTATTCACAAACTAAAATTCCTAAGGCCCTCCGGGAATCCCTGGAACCGGGATAATGAACCGCGACCCAGAAAGCAATGTCGACTCATTATTGACAAAAAGACATAAATTTGTCGCAAACCCTTCTTTGAGCAAACCAGTGTCGCAAATGAGCCTCTAAAGTAGTCTCTCAGGGGACAGACACTTTAGTGGATCTAACTCGTACCTCGTTCACTAACCTCTAAAGACCATATCGTGTTAAAGCCAACATTTAAAAACACGAGTAAGTTAAGACAGTGATTAGACAAAGGCTACATCCAGACCAAGTAGACCGAAAGAACCTTCCCTTCAACCTCGTTGTCGTAGCGCCGCAACTCATTGAGCCTGCCACCCTTTAGGACGTCGAATCATAGCCATCACGGCAAGACCCGTGGAATGACTACCCGACTAGATCCGAAAATTCGGCCGTTTTGATACGGTAACCACAGGTTGTAGTTTATCACGAATTTCGACTTTTTGATTTCAGACCTGGTAATATTAAGGCCCTCCGGGCATCCCTGGTACCTTCGTGCCAGACACCAGAGCTAGTTATACAAGGTATACCCATGAAGGGCCCCAAATATTAATGTTGCACAGTCCAGATCTGAGCAACTAAGAACTGTACCATTACGACTGGATGTTCAGGCCTGTAACCCAAAAAAGTAAGCCACGTTCGCCTCCCCGAAGCCATTGCCACCAGAAATAACTGATGAATGAGAAGAGGCGAATTCAGACTCGGAAGTTCGGGTGAGCACTCACAAAGATCCTGTGACCCCAAAGTGTTCATTTTGGAAGTGTTCATTTCGTGGGAAATTGCCATTTTGGGCGATTTCTCGGCATTTTCCGGCCTATTTCTCCTCGTTTTCACGCCAAAAGTGCGATTAAAAATGTCGGTGACCTGTGACCCAATTAGCAAGTGTTCAGTTCAGGTAGGGTAGTGACTGAACATCCGGTCGTAATGGTACAGTACATACCACTGGCAACTTCGCAAAATATGTACATGTGCATGTAGATTCTTCCAAAAAAATCCATGCACTAATGCATCCAAACTACACATATTTTGCAATAAAAAATATCATTCAAAAACCAGCGATGTTGCAGATGACTCCACAGGCTCTGAAACAGAATATATTACATTCTTCCAGAAAAATATTATTACAATAAAATCCAACAACCCAGCGCGATAATGCAAATGGCGGAGTCGCAGACAACCAGGCTAGGTCTGAAACCGAATACATTACTTACACTCTCGACTCTTCTATAAAAAGTATTATTGAATGCGTCCAACAATGTTGTGTTGCACATTAATGAACAGATGTTGGGCCTCCGGCCGACCACCAGGCCCCCTCTGAGTGGAATTGTGTGTGCAGCTTATGGAGTCGAAAGGATGCGGTGTTACCCGGCGTCAAATCTAGTCTAGTCACTTCAACAGTTCTAACTTGTACAACATTTGTTGAGCGTCAAACCGGTGTCATCTTTTTCTCACTCGCGGCTTACACATGCGTGCACACCACAGCGTGCATTTCTTGGTTGTAAGTATATTTAATTTTGTAAGTAAATAATGCGGGGATATGAAAGGCAGGCCTTTACCAAGCAGTTCATTTGAGGCATGCAACTTTCAGAGCTCAAAGAAGTCAATTTAAATCCAATCTACGGAGATATCAGCAGTTGGCCACAAAACTCATTTAAATGGATTCACTACATGCCTCAAGTTGAACTTAACCAGCCACAATTCGGAGATCTTTAAAACACATATTGATTCTTCATCCTTCAAGCATGAATCAACTAGCAATTTTACGGGGAAAGGAAGAAATCAAACCAGGAAGTTTTACAAAGCCACATTCCATCAGCATGTAGATTGTTTTTTCACCGGCCTGGTTGCCCGAAGATGAAAACAGAAGCCAGATCTGAGATCATGCAAAGAACACGATCAAGCTCGGCCATTGCCATTTAGAGGCCCAGCCAACCTGGTTGTGTAGGACAAAGTCTAGCGGGGTAAAGCACGGTGCACAGCGTTAGTTATTCCTTGTAGAAGAAAATGTGATTAGTATAAACAATAGAAACAGGCATAAAATAAAAGGTCGGAACGACGGCCATCTGCATTGCATTCAGGGATCTAATAATGGCACAGTCAGTGACAATACTCTGAACCTCATCCTCGGCGCCCTCACCCGCAGGACATGAACTCGATACATGCCGCGTCGTATATACTCGTCCTTTACTCATCCTTCGTTCTTCATTCTTCTTTACTCATTCTTCGTTCTTCGCTACTCCATCTCTCCGCTCTTCTTGCTGCTATCTGTACATCCACACCCTACTTGGTGCGGGGTGGCGGTGTTCCGACCCGCGAGTTCGCGTGTACGGCGTCGCGTCTGGATCGATCCCTCGTTTTGGCGGGCTTCAATTATTCCCCGTACTCCGGTCTTTATCCCGTTCTTGCTTTTCTTTTCTGTTGTGCATTTGGCATCTTCGCGCGGCGTGTCGCCCTCCGTCCTCGCGCACCGGAGGAGTGACGTCCACGGGCGGAGGTGCGAGGGCTTCTCGTCCGCGCGCCGTATATATGTGGCCCGCGGGGAAGTGGGGCGTGCACGGTGCGCTATGCATCCTCTGTCTCGCGATTTGAGACCCGAGATGTCCGCTCTCAGCCGCACTCTGCCACGCGTCCGTGCTTATGGGTTCACCCCGAGCCCGCAGCTGTTAGGTTCTCGCCCGCGTGCCATGTCCTTATTACCCGCCGTGTCTGCGTGCTCGGCGGGGAAGTCGGGTATGCGTTACGCGTTACGCGTACGCTTTTCTCGGGGAGCAGGCGTGCCGCGGGCGGGAAGATAATACTCGGTAAAGCGGATTGGGTGATTCAACGGGTGGCGCCCTTTTATGAGCACAACATACGCCAAAAGAAAGTACATGTGGACAACAAAGAATGAAAATGAGATAAAGCGAAGGGTTCCCCGACATAAAAGATCAACATGAATAGCGAGCACTACTTTATCGTTAACGGCTTTGGGGTGGCTGCAACCCGCGGCTTGCCTGACTCGTCAATGTGGTCCAGACCCAGAACATCTCCTGGGGTGAATAGGCGGTCGTATATGGTGTCATCTATGTCACTTGTTAGCGAAAAGTACAGTACTAGACCAGCTCTTCTCACCATTTTCAATGTATGACGGCTGGTTAAATGTCGAGACTCGGATAAGAGCCAATCGATATCTGGCGAAGTCTTTGTCAGAGGCACCAATCCGGGCTTGCAGCCGCTTCTTTGTGTTAGCGGCTTTCTCCCCCTGAAAGACATGTCACATATGATTCGAGACAGTTGATAGTGAGCTTACCGGCTTGCCCACAAATTTGAAGGGGACGCCATGCGTTCGCGACAGCTCCTTCGAGAAGTGGAATACGCCGACGATCTCGTCTGAATCGTCGACTTCCAGCTCTTCGAGAGGAATTTCCTGAGAGGAGGATGAGCCTTCCGCAGAGTAGCAATCACTCCTCACATACCTCTGCATACAGCTCTACAGGGTCTGGGGTATTTCCGATCATCTCGAACCCAGGGAACTCCTGCTGTGTCTTCCCGTCCTTTGATATCACAAAGACGCGAATCTTCTGGGAGCCCGAGGGCGTCAGCGTGACCAGCTTTGAAATGTGGTCGGGTAGGTCGTTGACCGTGCTGGTCTTTGGTACGAGGAACGAATGTGTCGCTCCTTCCTTGTTGTGAATCCCGGTCCACACCACTCGGAGACTCCGCTTAGTCTCCAGATCGATGATGCTGACATCCAGTTTTTCATACAGAATGACGGTCGTCGTCGGATTGACGTAGTCAGTAGGTGCCATGATCTCTGCTATACATTGATTGAGCGACCGTCTAACAACGGACTTTGGCGAGCCATTAGTAGTGTCTGTGGTTGTGAACCCCCTTGACACAGCGCAGCAAATTTGACCCGCACGGTGGTTTTGGACGAGAGGAGCAGAGATTTGGGAAGAGGAGCCCGGCGTGCGCGCGGTGCGCAGGGCGGTTAGGTCAGCGTATCGTAGCTGCATCCGGTTCTGCGATCGGTGCAGCCCGTCTATGGCAGCGGTGGAGATAACGGAAGACAAAGACAACGTGGCGGTGAAGTCGAGCAGCTTGGCTGCGCGCGCTTTTGAGCGTCTTGAAGCGTGTGTGGAGGGTCGAGAGGGCGTATGCTTCGAATGCGAGAGCTCATGACGGCGAGGAGTTGCCGGAGACGGTGTGTTCATTGGCGGAGGGCACGCATGCGGAGGGCTGACGCATCCTTGACGCAGTGAGGGCTGTGTTGTGGATGTGCTCGTCAAATGCTCATAGCCGTAGTGCGCAGAAACCGAGTTGGTGGCGTTCGATGGGAGGCGTTCAGCGACTCTCTAACGCATGGGCGTACCTGCCACAATGTTACTAGTTCATCCCGCGCGCACGCACGTTAACAGGCAGTCGTATATGGTGATTTGATATATCAGAATGCGCTGAGTGAGAACGATGCTGTGATGTATCATGAGCTCTAATGAGCGGTGCACTCTGATGTATCAACTCATTCCATCACCTCTTTTGACAGCGCCCACCTGCACCCCACGACGGCGTCGTTGCCCGCATTTTTGATGGCGCGCTCAAGGCGTGATGGCGCTCCGCCGCTCATCCTAATGCGGATGACGAAGTGATCCCATCACGTCTTCTCGTCCTCTTCAGAATCGCTCCCCCTCCGCTGCCCTGCTACTTGGTGCTTGCAGTCTGGGGATTTAAGCTGTGGATAGGCTCCTTTTGCACTATCCCACATCGCCCTCCCTTTCCGGGCTCCCAGGGGCCTCTTAAGATCATTTTAAATTTGCTCCGCATTTCGCCGAATTTATTCGCGCCACGCTGACCGCTTCGTTAATCGTTTCCAGACTCCGCGTATGTGTTCTCATTCTAAATAAACATAGTTTAGGCTCTTAGAATTGAATGCGCTGTCTCTTCCTGATGCATTATTCTGCCGGGTTTCGTTCCGGTTGTGGCCTGCTTTTTCTCCTCTATTGATTGGCCATGCACCTCAGTACAAGTGCTCAGGGACAGGTAGGTGGCTCTCATCACACTCGACAAGAATTGATATATCCCTCCCTTTCCCTCGTATTTAATTATCAATTTGCAGATTTGGTACAAAACACGAAATCCGCTCATTGCCTTGCTTCTCGACAGCTTCAGCGTGGTGCAACAAATGACAATACTGCAGGGAATGTTTTATCGAGCCAATATCCGACTTCTATTGACCTCCTTACCTTAGAATAACGGTTTTATATGAAAGTGAGTTTTTGCTTCCCTCCCGGCCTTTCCGAGCAAGGTTGTATCTTATTTGCATGTAGGAAGCAGTTAATAACACTCCAGTTTAACTCTATCGCTTACCTTGCGTTTACCAGGCCCCATGTTGCCTTCCCTGGATCACGGATCAAATTTACATCAGTCATGCTAGTCGGCTTGCCCCCGCCGTTTCGTAGTTATAATAGCTTCCACATCGAGGTCACTTTCGAGTCGAATGTATTTTTTATTTCTGCCTGCAATTGCGATGCCAGAAAGTAGGTGCTGAATTGTTGAAAGTGTTATTTCGGCCGGATCACCCACCCCCGATAAAATTGTGTGCACCCATCTGGTACCCCATTTCAGCCACTCATTGTATTTTTCCAATGTCATACACCATTCCAAGAAGTAAATCATGCATATTCCAGAGCCCCTGCCTGCACTGCGCAAACACATCAGAAAAGTTCCCGAATCGGATTGTCTACAGTCGGAGGAAAGCATCAATGCATGATCGTTCCGCGGCTCGGGTTGCACAAGAGGATAGAATATATTTTTATACACCTCTTGAAAGACTACCGAACCTCTATTAATGAGAAACAATAAAAAAAAGGTACATTCTAAGACTCAAGTCGAACCCGACCGAAGTCTCACAGTGAGATTCTACTCTGGACAGGCACTTTTTGTAATTTTTAAAAAAATCTTTCCTACTATCGAAACCTGGGTATACCCGGACTCGGTTAAAGTACCTGAGATGTTTTATCATGTTAGCGGTCCAATAGGAAGGTTCGCTGGCCCTCATCGTCGCCGTTTGCGGATGTCTTGATATTGTGGGAGATTGGTTTTTGCCCCAAACCACCGAGCGCAATTTTGACTCGTAAATGTAATGTTTTTGGTCTGTTCAGAATTTGTTCAAAGTACGTGGATCTTGTATACGACCACCATTGCTCTTTTCCTGATTTGTCCCAAGTGGGCAGGTGTGATGGAGTCACGTCGTGACTAAACCGTGACACTGTTCCTTTCTGCCAGCACCAAGCCAGCACGCATCCCCCACGACATGTATGAAGCCGGCCACCCACAGGTGGATGAGCATTCGACATTTTACTTCTTTTCTGGTCAAAATTCTTCTCTCTTATCCACTTTTTCTGACTTTTTTTCAGCTTTTTTCTCACCGCACCCCGTGTGCGTCCGACAAACTTTGGGGACTCTGAGAGGCTACCACACAAAGCCAGTTCTTCCAAAATGTTTCTTTACATTGAATTTTCTGTTCTATGAAGGTCCGCATATTCAAAACACGGTATTGCGTTCAGGTGACCAACTGCCTCATCTACCGCATCGTCTGGGCTACAGGCGCAGCAACCGCATCGTCTGCAGTGGGGAATGAGGTAACAACAACCTCAGCGACAAGCTCATCAACAGAGAACGGAGACGATGACCCCCTCGGCTCCGGCTATGAGCAGGTGTACCGTGCGCAGCTGAGGCACCGCGTTTAGGGTACGTTCCAACGGCGGAGGCGAGTGTTGGTGTTGGGGTGCAGGTTTGGCTTGGTGTTGGGTGCGTATCGGCTGTTCAGTCCCTCCGTTCGCGTTCTTTCTAGGCGCATGCATTGCTTCGTGCTCCCTCTCTCCTCCTCCACTCCCTCGTCTTCGTCCTCGTCCTCCCTCCTCCTCCTCCTCCTCCTCCTCCCTCTGCTCTTCGCCTTTCTTTTTTCGCATTTTTTCGAGTTTTTTGGGGAGGGCTGAGGCGCGTGACGCCTCCGGCGGAGCAGGCTGATGAGTGTGTGCCTCGTATGGGTCGTCCATCTTGAACGTGCGACGCAGGTCTGATGAGCGCACGCTCGCTAGGAGGGGGGGGGTGTCTGCGTGGCCTGGTGTCGTCCTGCGCGCCGAACGGTGTGCGATTTGCGCCCCGTTTGGTTTCCGTGCACAACGCTGTGGGGGTTAGCGCCTGGGTATTGTGCGCGGGCAGCTGCTCTCGCGGCGATGGTGTGTGCGACCGTCATGGACGAGTCACGCTCGGCGTGCATGCCCTGTGCGTGTGCTGTGCATGGGTGTGGTGATGACGGTGGTGCGCATGTGTAGCGTTGTAACTTGTCCGCCGGTGTATTGGTGTGTCCATCGTGCAACCTCCGTCCCCCATCCTCCCCCCTTCGTGTCTCTTCCACCTGTTGGCGCGGGGTTTTTTCTTTTGGAATCGGCGAGCACGGCGGATCTGGCTGTGACGCGGAGGTTTACAAGGATATGGGGAGCGAGAGCGAAAGGGCTTGCCGAGAAGGTACCCTTGGTTAGCTAGTATTTTTTCCATAATTTATCCGATTTTTTGGCGAATTTTCCTGGGCTTATTGAGCTCATTGTGATGGGCGACGTGCCGAGGTCTCTTCGCGTCGTGTTCCAAATGCGGATAGCCCGGCAAACACCAAGCAAACACGGCAATACATTGAGCTCACCGTCGATCGTAACGGCGGCTGCAGCTGCACGCTGTCTTCTGTTATTAATAGATTACTGTGGTGAGAGCCCAATGATATATCAAATTTGAGCTCTAACTACAGCATTTGATACATCGCTGCATAGTGGAGAACCAGCAGCGTTGATATATCACTCTGCCATACTGTGGTGTAACAGGGAGCGCGCAGAACAAACGCACGAGTGCAGCACACGCACAGCATGCTCAGTGTTGGGGCGTCCGCCGAGAGCGCCGCGCATGGGCTGCTCCCGAACCAGTGCGCCGTGGAGGCAAATGCGGGAATGCAGGAAGAGGAGCGCCGCGAGCAGCTGCATTCACGAGCCGTAGAAGCAAATTGGTCCGGTGTATTGAGAGACAGGTACTTGGATGCGCCACGCAGCAGAGGTTCATAGTGCCAATGGGGAGGAGGAGAAGGAGCGGTGGCCTTTGAAATCAACAGCGCCAAAGTCGTGATGGGGGCTCCTGCCGGCTCGCTCTTTGTTCCGAACCACCACTCGCCTTTCGCTGTATATCCGTCCCCGCGGCGCATTGACATCATCAATCTGTGGCCTCTGACTCGAGAGGCAAGGCGCTCTGTCGCGGACTCGCGGTCAATGACAAAGTCACCTTGATCCCACTGGCCCTGGACGCGTACACTCGCCGGCGTCAATCCCTCTAACCGCGCTTCGCTGTCCTTCTGATTCCAGCCTGAGGGCGTGGTCTCACCTGCGGATTGATTCTCAATTGCGGATCCGTCTCCCTCAGGCCTTGTGATCTCTCCCGTAGCGCAACAACGCGGCCTCCAGCACCTGCTGAAGACGTGGAGTACCCTTCGCATTTTGTGGTCTTGTATTGCCACGGATTCTGCTCGTCATCTCATCCATGAAGACACGGATACTCGCGATTGGCAATACTTGAATTATCTCACGACCTCTACTTCCCCCCATCTTCGTCGCTCACGCAATCTTGGCCACAGATATTCCAAATAAGTCTTCATCGAACACGGCGCTCCCTCTGATTCAATTCCGATATGAGATGTGCAGTCGGTGGTTCGACTCCGCCCGAAGGCGTGGGCAGGGCCTGTTTCTTTCATTTTTATTTCACGCCTCTGACTGTCTCGTTCAAGCATCCACAGTACCCGGGGGTGGTATTCGAGAGAACATTCTTCGCACTCAGGCTAACCAATCTCTCAGGTTCTGATTCACCGTACTCCGCTGATCTCACCACCCAAAATTCATCTCACTTATCCCAGTCGAAAGGTACAAGAATAAAGTATTCGTGGAACGTAGAGCTCAATTCAGGTTCACGTGGCGTGGCCTATGAGAGTCGGTGGTTCGACTCCACCCGAAAACGTACTTACTACTTTCTTTTTTTCCACGCAGCTACGCAAGGTAGCATTTTTCCACGTCCGTGGATTTAACTGGGGTGATCGTTCGATTTTTGCGATCCACCACACGCTGATGAATACCTGGCCTCCCTCCTCTCCCCTCCTTCCAATTCACCCCCCGCTTATCCCATTCAACAACTAAGAGAATAATGTCTTCGTGGAGCGTGGCGCTCACTCACTCAATATCCAATTCTTCATCTGCTGAGAGATCCGGTGATTCGGCTCCGCCCAAAGAACTGATGTCGAACCGAAATTACTCGCACTACTCTTCTGTTTGCATTTCGCCGCACGCCAAAGGTACGTGACTATGTCTTCAGAGCAAGGCGCTCGCTCTCATCTGGTGCGGGCGGCCGAAGTACGGTTACCTATTAGTGAAAGACCCTGTGGTTGGACTCCACCCGAAGATCGAATGCCGCCGGGGTAAGCATTTTATATTCTTTTTCAGGCCGATCATCATCTCATCTCTCATCTACAGCAGGTCTCGACGGAACATTCTTCAAGCGCCCATAACATATTTCGCACCGACACAGGGGGTCCTTCCGCCCGCTCCATATTCACCCCCCACTTATCGCTTTCAAAGGTACAGGAATAAGTCTTCGTGGAGCATGGAGCTCACTCTCATTCATTGGTGGGCTGAGACACGTATAATATGAGAGAGCCGGTGGTTCGACTCCACCCGAAGACATAAGGGGAGGAGACAATTGTTTTCCCTTTTCATAATTTTTAGGCGCTGCTCATTATCCCTTTTGTGGAGACAAGATTTCATTATCAGGCGCACGGCCGTAGAATTGCAGAAACGTTCTGTTCTGATTCACCTTGCGCCCATGCGACCAAGGCCTGCTGTTTTATCCACTCCGTATACACGCCCACTTATCCTGCTCTAAAGGTACAGGCACAAGTCTTCGTGGAGCGTGGAGCTCGCTCGCATTTATTAAACCCGAAGTCCCATCAACTATGAGAGACGCGGTGGTACGACTTCACCCGAAGACTTGACAGGAATGCCGATTATTTTTCTTGTTTCTTTTTTCTTTCACGCTGCACAGCATCTCATCCACGTAGACACTCGAGCGAACATTCCTCGCATGTCCCTGAATTTACCTGCACTAATATTTACATTTGGGCTCCAGACAAAGGTAGTGGACCTCCTTCCTCTATCTCTCATTATCAAATTCATTCTGCTGAACCTCGCTCAGAAATCACAGGAATATGTCTTCTTGGAGTACGGCACTCACTCTCATCAGGTGAGAAGGCACTAAACTCAATACCTATGAGAAACCCGGTGGTTGGAATCCACCCAAAGACTTGTGAAGTCCGTAATTATCCCCCTTCCATCATTCCTGGTACCGACTCAGGTACCAGGTCTCCAACTCAGAATTAAAACTTGTCTATAGCATGCGCATTTGTACCGGATCAGTCGGACCGGGAGTCACGTACCTGCTGACAGGTCCGGGCCGCAACAGACCGGATCCTAAGAAATCTTAGCAGAATCTTAGAGTATGCTTATGGTTAGGCTCGATTCCAGCCTGTATATGAGAGCAGGCATCGATATACAGGCTGGTCGATCTGAGTTTAAATCTCCATGTCCCCATAAGGCTATTCTTGGCTATTGTCGGTACGTTCGGGAGGTGGAATTTGGGCCTCAATTTGCGCTGAGAAACCTGGGGAATTGTCGGGGTAATTACTGCACATGATTGCGGCAAACCCGAAGTCAAAGCGTGAAATAGTGATTGCACAACAAATATTTCGTCTTTAAATTGTCATTGTTTGCATCAAAAGCCGTTCGCACGGAACACGGTCCGGAATAGCCTTATATGGACACGCCGCGTGTATTGGGATTTTAAACTCAGATCGACTGGTCTAGCTTATGGTGCAGTCCTTCCATGCAGTCCCTCCATTCATAGTGGTATACCCAATGAAATAAATTAGTTCAAATCAAAATTAGTCTGTGGCGAATACAACTCCGGCCATTTTACAGAAATCGGTGGGTGTAAATGTTTGAGAGAGAATTAAGTACTAATGGTGTCATTGGATAAATACCCGGAGGGCCATTTTACAGAAATGGGTGGGGATGAAGGTTTGAGCAACTTTATAATGGAAACTCCTAACTTGCACTACGGAATGCCCGGAGGGCCATCTCACACCAACAGGCAGTGGCTACAAAATGTTGACTAGTTACAGGTATCTGATAAAAGTGTGTCTAGTTGACTGGGAGGTGCCAGGGGATGCCCGGAGGGCCTTAGTATTTATTTTCGCGCGGCTCATTACTTATCTCATCCGGGCTTAGCTACATGCGATATAACAAGAATCTTTCGCATGAATTTATGGAATTCAAATGTATGATTAGCTCGGAAGATGCCTTCATGGAGCACGGTACGCGCTCTCATTCAATTATACCCAAATTCCAGGTGGAGGGAGACACACGTAAATAGTGCGTCCAAGAAATGCCAGAGGAGGATGCGGGAATAAGAGACGCGACGAGGTCCAGGTACGGGTGCGATCTCGAAAGGAGTATGCGACCATTTTGGGGACCCGAGGCAACGGTGGAGAGTCAGACAGACAGAGGGCTGTCTGAGGATGCAGTATCTTATTCGAAAGCCAACCGAACTGCAGGATTCGACGCCAAGGCCGAGAAATACAGTTCATCGGAGATTTCCAATAGGCGGTAGAGAAATTGGCGGCGGATGTCGACTGGTCAGGCAGATGGAGAGGCACAGGAATCGAACCCAAAGACGTCACGCCGCTATCACATCACCAACAAGCAAATCCTGCCACTTTTTACTGCAACTCCATCATGTCGAAGACTCCGAAGAGCCAGTACACAACCGCCGACGACGAGGATTACGCCAGCAAGACAGGGCCCCGCAACAACCCAATATGCGCCAACTTCAGCACCCACACGCCCGTGCCACGGCTCGCCATTGACAAACACTTATCATCATTAGAAATTTATGAATCAACGTCTCAACCATCGACTGATATACGCCCGCACAGGACCGCCCGTCGTGCCTTGAACCGTCAAGGGTGCGCAATTTGTTGCATTGTTGAACCACTTCCTTTCCCGGCAATTCTGTTCGTGTATGCTCATTCTTCTTCGCAGTCTTCTCCTTCACCCTTCCTGGTTTACAGCGGCCGCCCGTGCGTAAATTTGACTGCACTAATCTTACAAGTTCTGATTCACCGTCTGCCGTCCAGGTTTACGACAGCACTCCCACTTTTCACCGCTATTAAAATACTCTCGCTTATCCAATCGAGCAAACTTGATTCATATCGGATCGTATTTGTGGCGCAGGACTCCGAACTACAGGTAGAGACAGACGAAAAAGATGATGCAGGAAACCGCAAGCGGCCAAGATACGGCTGAGCTTGCCGATGCACCCCCGGGCGACCCTCCGGCCCGCCAGTGGTTGTCTCCTGGGCGGAACTGTCCGTCCTGGACGACGAATCGGGCTGCGTGATACTGGAAGCGAAACAATGGACGTTAAAAACGCGAATTCAGGTATGGGTGAGTGCACTGACACCAAGTTTTGGATTTCCAGCCCCCAGGGAGACGTGATATCGCGCCGCCCATTGACAGCGCTCTCGCTTGCGCCCGATACGACGATCCGCAGGGAATGGCTGCTCGTCGCTGAGAGACCCGTGCGCGTCCAGCCGAACGTGCAGTTGCTCGGGGTCTGGCTCGTCGAAATCAGCGCCCCATACTCGGTTTCCACCCCATCGAGTGTGATGGTGTATCGCGCGTTGCGTGAAGCTACACTGATGTAGATGCTCGTTCCTGTGAGTGCGATAAGTATGTCGAGTAGAAAGGCGCGGAATAATCGGAATACACGTACCTGTGAAAGAATATACCATGACTCCCGAAGCGAAAGTGTTGGAATCCCCAGAGCACGATTTTGCCTTGCCACCCGAGGAACAGGAAGACGTGACAGAGAGCCAACTGCCAGTCCAGGTGATAGCTGTGTTGGAATTAACGTCTATAACGACATTCTGGGAGCCGGCGGCCGGGGTTGGAACTGAGGTTGGGGCAGATCCGCTCGGTATGGGGTGTGTGCTGGGCCGCCCAGGAGCATCTTGCACAAAAGTCAGGGATGGCATTTACCCAAGGAAAATGAAACAATTGTCTACCGGTCGTTGTCTTCGTGGTTGGCTGTGCCGGTGTGTGTGTTGTGGGAGGAGGAGGCGGCGGGGGTGGCGTTGTCAGTGGCGGGGGTGGAGGAGGTGAACCCCCGATGGCAGAGCACCTGCGGCTATTACTGGAGTCGCGGACTGATGATATTCAAGTCGTTAAGCTAAGACCGAACCCAGGGAAAAACACAACGCACAGCATGTTGATCCGAAAGCTGGAAGATAGAATCAAGTCAGATTCGAAAGTATATCGTGCCGCGGAGATGAATATACATACGGCAGCAGAAATCTTCGTGGGCACAGGGGGTATAACCGGATTTGCTGCATCCATTTCCCGATGCCGTGCAGACCTTCCCGTTGGGACAGCAGCCTAGTCTCCCGGCGACAATAACGCAATAGTCACTTATGGGCGAGCACAATCAGAAATATAATAGTATGCGCATGTAAAAAACTGGCATACCTTCCATCACAACACTTTCCTCCTACAAAATCAATCGTAAATGCAACGCCCAAGTAGTGCAAAAATCATGTGTACCTTTACAGCAATTGTCTCCGAAGTCGCAGCATCCCTGGTTGTCACACCCGTTCTGTGTGCGACTGCAGCATACTTGATTGAAGTGCGTTAAATAAGCCGACCAAGACAAAAAAATAACGGCGACAAACTTCGCCCTCTGACATAACACCAGGATGAAGGGTCGCAGCAATCTGATTACACACAGTAAGCACTCAACATAAACATGATGCAAGGGAGCAGCACGTACGACCCGTGCCACAGCATTGGCCACCGACCTGGCAGCATCGGCCGTCGGGGCATCCTGCATAGCCAGGAGGGCAGGACTGACGCGATACGAGGAGCCCGGTGATGACCGTCTGCCGCTTGCTCTCCGTCTGGCCTCGGGATTTCGATTTTTGAGGCTTGAGAGGCGTTAAGAGTTCTGCAGGTTCAAGGTCCCCAGGATCCGTTGCGTCAGATTCAGAGTAGACACCGAAGATGAGGGTTGCGAGCAATAACAGACGGAGTAGAGAGGGCATCTCGAGTCAGAGACGCAGACGCGGCGAGCTCGGTACTTGGTAGGCACGATGCTTTTATGCGCGGTCTTTTTCATTTTGACACAACGGCTTTTTTTAGTTTTATGACAGATCATCGTTTAGACTTGAGTAAAGATCTGAACAAAGATATTTATCACCCGAATCACAACCGCACTAACTGAACAGGACTGAATGTAAAGTGAAGGCGTACTTGTAATAGGAGCGTCGTGGGCTTGAACAGCACGCCGATGCCTTGTGTTTAAGCTCGCTGTGTTGCGGTGCGATTGGAACTTGACCGCGAGGATAAGGCGAAAACAAAGTATGCAGCATGCTCGGAGGTTTCTGTGATGCCGGGCCCGATTTGGTTAAATGAAAGTAGGCGTGGTGAAAGGTAATTTTGAAAGGCGGTGCAGGCTCGACGGATCGTGGAAGTGACGACAAGAGGACCAAATTTAAAGGCTGTAGACCAGGATGCATGAGCTCTGATGAACAGTTCGGCGAAGGCAGATAGGCGCCTAATAAATAACCCATCCGCAGAAGTGAATTTGAGCCACACTGTATTTCGGGGCTCAAACTCTCGTATGAAAGGCTGCAAGCTCGTCATAGGTCGTATACGCAAACAATAAGAAACGTATCTATATTGCGGCCCGAGCGTGCCAGTGGGTAGTTTCCGTTTGTTTGAAGTTCTCAACCTTCCAATTATAACCTCAATCGCCTTGAGAACCGCGGTGGCACCGTACTCCACTTTCAATCCATCTGGCGTGATAAGTGTCAGTATCATGGGCGGGAGCCAAGAGAACAATCGGAATCCACACAGAACGTGATGTGAGTTGCAATGGCCTTTTTTTGTTGGCGAACAGCAGCTGCAAATGGAACGCAAGCGCATGGGCCATGCCCCCCCGGGGTCCAGCAAACGGCGCGCTACACATCTTCGAGAACAATTTAAACCATATAAAAAATGTTTCTCGAGGATACGGTAAGCGCGCATGGCCTTGGGGAGCCGCGAGCCCCACCTCGTCCGGCGCGTCGCACAGGCCTGTAACAAGGGGAAGATGACAGCGAAGAAGAAGAATGAGTAAATGGAAAGCATGAAAAATGTATTGTGCCGAGAAGAGGCAAAAATAAATAGACGAAGCTAGACGGAACGAAAGGGAGGGGAAGAGGAATAAATAAATGATGAAAAGAATAGGAAAGAGTGAGACAGAGGAAGAAATGATACGGCTCTAACACCGAGCCGCCGAGATTGATGCCGCAGATCGTGTCTATGTATGCCTAGCCCCACACCTGGTTGAGCGGGGGGCGTCGAGAGTTTGCATGCAACATGGAGAGGAGGGGTCAGAGGAGGATGAGTCCCCTGTGATAAATGTTGGCGGGGAGTATTTATCAACAAGCGGAGATTCGGAGCCAAACCCCGCGGTCGTGGGTGAGAAGCGCCGCGAAGGTTCCCGACATCGAAGCTAACGAGAACGGGAATAATTCTACTTCCAAGCGACGCCCCATAATCCAAACCTCGGCTAGAAAAAAAAAACACGAACAGCACAAAAGGAAAGCAGCGAAACATGAAACTTGTCTTCATAACCACCTCGAGCTTTCCGTCAGCCCGCATGGCCTTGACGAGCGCCGCGTGTCGTGCAGGCCTGTGCCAAGGGGGAGATGAAAGAGTATCAGGTGCCTGTAAACGAAGGCCCCGGGAATGAGCATGATAAATGAATTGTACGAAGGAAGGAGACCTTGAGGAGGCGAAGAGTCGAAAAGAAATAGACGAAGATAGTCCGCAGGGACCGGATGGGAAGAAAGAGAAATGAACAAAATGGAAAGCAAGAGGGAGAGAATGATAACGGAGCCCGCCGAGCTTGCCGCAGATCCTACGACTGGTTGAGCGGTGCAGTTGAAAGTTTGTCGCGAGGTGGAGAGGAAAAGATCAGAGGAGAATGAGGCACGTGTGATAAATGTCTGCGGGGAGTGTTCATTAACTGCGAGAAGGAGCGGCGAAAAAGAACAACGAAGAATACTCACAAATATTCCCCGAATTGATGACACAAATATCGACCGATCCGACTTCGTGACCGTGCTCCCGTCCGGGCCCATGTGCACCCACACTGCGCGCCACCCCTCGTGCATCCTTACTGCCGCTCTCGTCGTTGTGCTCCTGGATGACGAGGACGTAGACGGCCAGGTGACCACGATAGCGGCGATGACGAAGAAGGCCAGAGTACCGAGTCACAGGTTCCGCCGCATCGGATTCCCCTTGGCGTTCTGCACGGGGCGGTGCTGTCCGCGTCCCTGTCAGTATTGAGTTTGAGTGGCATGAGCGAACGGGGTTAAGCCTGAGCTAAAGGCGTGTGAGCAGATTCCATGGTCTCGTTGCGTGCTTCCGTTGTGAACTCGGTGTACTGGTAGTACTATACCATTTCGATCAAAAGTTCAGGTGACGGGTGACGGACGGTCGTGAACTGAGGAGCAAGGGGTGACCGATCTCTGGATCGGACACTAGCCTTCGTCGAAAACCTGGATGAGAGGGCGAAGTGTAAGGAATAGGAAGTGGAAGAGAGGTTCGAGAGTTTGGGATCAAATGTATATTTGGGTCCAAAAGCTCTCGAGTCGATCGTGGATCAGACTCTCAAGCCTAGCTACGAGGGACATTTATGTACTGAGTATCTATGTAGAATGAAATTGATATAAAGAAATTGGAATAGAGATGGTGGGTGGGGTCAAATTATTGTGTGCGACGACAAGTGATCTAATAAGAACTGCGAGCGCAGTGTGAGAGACGGATACTCTCTTGCTGCAGCTCGCAGGCTATATATACGAGAGGGAGACAAAGATGAAAGGGAAATACGCGAGACACCACGACCTCGGGGTCGTGGTCGTGGTATCTCGCGTCGCGTAAGGAAACGAGGCAGACCAGGGCTTGTTTGCTAACAACGGGCAATCAACACACCACCACATATTGCCCAACCACACTCATCAGCTCGCGTGGCAGATCACGTGAAATGACCTTGCTGGTTCAAAACATTGCTTGATGGCGACAGAATGAACAGTATATAATTGAGACATTTACACAATGGCTTAAAGAGTGATAGAAAGTGCATTTGGGCTTTTTTTTTGCGGCAAGGGGGAGCAAGCCAGATCACGTTTTCTTTCCCGATTTGGGGGGGGGGGGTATCGATCAGTGTACCCGATCCAGAAATCGGTCACTCCGTGTTGAAGAGGGTGACGGCGACTTTGCGCCACAAATCTGCCAAAAAAGCGGTCGACGTGTTCCATTATAGCATTTTCTCATGCTAAGCGAGGAATGAACACCTCACAAAAGACATTCACGACGGTAACGGTGACATCGCGTGAACCTTTGGTCTAAATAGTACAGCAACTTTTCAAGATCGATCGCTAGCGTCGGTTACAAGATGTAGCGCCAGGGAGGAGTGAGGGACTAGCCCGTTTAAAGCTGAGATTCGCCGTGGCAGGGGGTGCAGAGGGAGTTCGGGGCGGTCCAAGCGAGTTACCCGCCACTTTTCCGTTGGTTCGCACATCAGAGCATATCTGCACAGGCCAAAACGCCCATTCGATCCTAAAAATGATACTTGACTCCAGAAATGTTGGGGCGACCTAAAGGGGAATGAGTGACACAGAAAAGAGAACCGATGTTTCCGCTATCGCTCTTTTTATGCCGATTAAATTACAGTACCGTCGCTACATCCGCTGCTCTCTACCCTGGAATTTTTATCAGCAAATTCAGTGCGGGAGTTCTCACAAAGTCGACCATAGCGTCCAGTCACTCAGAAGTCACACTGAGATTGCATCAAATTTCTGACGTCGCCTAAAAGCTTGGGGTAATTTCAGAAAAACGGTTGTGCAGATATGCTCTATCGAAGCTCTTTATTTAGGACGATCATTGATTGGACTGATCCCGGACATATGCGAGAAAACCCCCAGAGCAATGTCGAAGAAGAAAATGAGACCATAAGATTAGTCTCCTACCCACCGTGGGCCCACATTGCAGGGTTGGGAATATACAGAGGAGTGGGACACAGCGGAAGATGAGACTTGCCCATTATCTTATCTTTGAATGATGTCGCATGATTATGTCAAAATTTAAACTCCGACCTTTATTTTACCCAACCCCTCCCTACCCCTCCACGCTTGCTGTACCTGAAGGCCTGAAGTTTTGACATAATCATGCGACATCAAAAATTTGACATCTCCCCAAAAATTATCCTAACTGTGCGTTCCACTTCCTCTTTATATTCAACCCCGTAATGTGCGGATGGTTAGGAGACCGCCGTAAGATCAGTTCCGGCTCTTCAATCAAAACCTCACTGTTTTATTTAGGATAACGCACCCCCAATTCCAAGACGGAATCGGTATCACCCGAATATTAATTACTACCTGCACACTTCTGATGCATACTAGTGCATACTTCTACACTAAGTCCATTGCCAAGACACCGGCCCTAGTACCCTCGCACCAGCTCGCGCCTCGGTGTTTTCTCTAAATGATTTTACCCACGCTTCGCAAATTTGCAAATACTAAGGCCCTCCGGGCATCCCCTGGTACCTCCCAGTACGACCTGGACACCATTAGCAGACGACTGGACAACAGTTCTGTGTACACTTCATTACTAGAGCGACAAGTAGACCGCATGAAACGGGAGAGAGTAGAGATGGCCTATATTCACCTCAGATAGCTGTACAGCATCTTATATTTTAAACAATTTGCAATCCTTGTGACATTCGAATACGAAGACATGAAACAAATATGTAGGATAAGTGCCGCGAGGACGACATCACTCATGAGATCCGAGCAAATCCCTCGCGCAGAAGCCTGAATTGATGTTCAGTTCCGTTTGCCACAATCAAACGATGAAATGCAGAGAACCGAATAATAATACATCTCACCAGTGCGCCATCCTCCCGGTCCATGTTGATGATTTTTTCCCCTATAGAGGTGCTGTGTTTAACGTGCATAACAGGCACCTTGACCCAGATGCGTTCCCTAACCTGATCGCCGTCAGGGTACACAAAAGCCGTTTGGAGGCGAAGGAAGCGCTAAAGATGGGTCTCAGTAGTCCGTCGGGAATGGGATCAGGTGTTCAATCCAGCATATGGGAATAGCGCGCGCAATATTGTACTGAACGTAGTCCAACATAGCCCATCCCATCGAGACCAGGATGGTAGTGGGTGGGGCCGGCAGTTCAGGCAGCAGTAGAGATTCTATTTATCTTGGGCTCAGTTCTGTGGGCAGACTGGTGGCTGTACATTCTGGGGAAAGCCGAGTGGCATGTACAGCCACCGATCTGCCCACAGAACTGAGCCCAAGATAAATAGGATTCTGGAGATCAAAATGATTAGATTAGATGCTGAGGTAACCATGTAAACGGGTCACGCATTTGAAATTTATCCCTCCTCTATCTGTGACTCCGATCCGCGCAAGATTTATGGTGCTGGTAAGCAAATGGAACTGGTCTGACATGGTCAGGGCTCAACTACGTCAAGGGTGGGATCAAGCGGGCCATCCGGCATCTATTTTCAGTGCGGTCCAAGCACGAAAAGGAGGTACCTGTTTGTGAGCGACCTTGCTTCATCATCGTCTGCCACAGTACTCTGATATGACCGACGTAGATGAAGTCAGTGACCTGCCGCTCGATGCAGTACCCCTTCGCGACCGGCACGGCGATGTTATTGCCTACGTCTCGGGGAGCGAGGCGCCTCTCAGTCGACATGCAGGTGGGGTTAAAAGAGGTGATAAGATTACTCGTTAGTTCTCTGAGCTCCTCATCTTTCCCGTTTTCTCATTTGCCTTAATGGTCAGGGAAAGCGCGTTTCACGCCCATGGCGGATAATAATAGAAGGCGTACTTCGAGGACTCGCTCAGAAGATAAAGCCGGACCACATAACCAACCCCCACGATTGAATACATCGCGCAAATTGCCACTTTCTTCAGACGAGGGTTCTGCAGAAGAAAACTTCAACGAGAACGACTGGGATGGATGGCCAGATGGCGACTTTTCCTGTGACTATCCCCTCTCCTTTCTTGAGGAGAATGAAAATCTCCGCGTGCATTGGGCGTGCGAAACGCTGGGTGGTACAGGTGGTGGATGTGCTGAGGCCGAGAGTTGGAAAGAGGGAAAGGTTACACGCCGAAGATGTCGCGGGGTGATCGAATGCGTGAACTCCGCCTGCGCGGTGCTTGTTCGGCCGCAAACTCGAGCAACCGGAATCGCGAAGCAGCTCATGGAACCGTGTTCTTGCGGTGGCCAGCGTCAACATCACCTGTGCGATGTTATTTCGACTCTTCACACGTTCAAAGATGGCGTGCACTATCAGAATGGCGGTACTCACTCACATTCCCGTCCAACGGTTCGCCTCCACATGGTCCGTTCAGAAATTAAAAAGTTCTCCCAGATCGTTCGGGACCATCCAACAACTGGCCCCCTCAAGCTTCTCGTTGGCCGACCAGGAGCTGACGGTCCAGGGAACTCAATTGCCGACATTTCCCCCCTTTTGCTCAATGCCGATCGCATCAAATACGAACGGCGGAAAGTGTTGAAGGGTCCGGGAGGGCACGGTGGCGACCATTTTGTGTCCGAATTCGCGAAGTTCTGTAGGGATCATCCCGGCTTCGTCCGCGAATCTCAGTTAGGGCACGTCGCCGTCATTTCCATGCAAACTGCGTTCATGTCGTCCATGCTGATCAAAGCCGCCCGTATCGATGCTGAGGCGGTGAATGGAATTGTCACAGATGGCGCACACGGGGTTTGGAGGGAGCGCAACAGCATTCTCATTGTCAGCTCCACCTACGAACCGCGACATCTCAAGTCTTGGGTTCCTGGAATTATGAGTTACTCGAATGGGAGCAGCGCGGAACATTACCGCATTCACTTCTTTCAACTTTTTGCCGGGATGGCCGACGAATGCAGGAAGCGCGACATCGAACTCAACGATGACATGTTTGCTAATGTGAGCACCGTTGTCTTTTTAACCCTCCTGCGAAATTTTAAACCTTGTGATTAGGTCATCGACTTTAGTGCGGCGGAACGGAGTGGCTTTGTTCTGGCCTTTATCGACTTCTGGCTTCAAAACTCTCCGGGGGACCGCAACGTGGACGAGCTGCGCGAGACTGCCTACCTAATGCTGAAAGGGTGCGCACAGCACTTCCGAAACCAAATCACGCGGATTAAGAAAATTACCGGTGTTGTTCATCTGTCCAAAATCGACATCTTCGCAAACTATGCGACGAAGCTATTGACCTGCGAAAGCATGGGCGAATTCTTGGAATGCGCTGATCAATTTATCCACGCCTTTCCGCTCGCAGAATCCTGGATCCGGTGGTGGATGCTCCCAGCTCATGCATCCATGTTGTTTCCGAGCCATCGGATAATGACGTTCGCGCTCTGGAATTCTATTCCGGAGACCACGAATCCAGAAGAAGCAATGCACTGGAAACTTTACGCAGCGCTCGGAAAGTACTTTCCCCTACTCGACGGGCTGAAGGCGCTGTATCAATTTGCTGACTATTATCGCGCTCAACTGGAAGCAAGCAAGCGTGAGTTTCGCCCTATATTTACACTCACAGCTGAGGCCTTCCGTGCAGATGGCATTAAAATACGCTACGGAAAATCCGAACCATGGAAAGAAACTGCCAACATTCACGGACGGACCAAGTTCTCACGCGCACCCGGAGCCCATCGTCGAAGCAGCCATTCTAGAGGTGATGGCCGCCCCCCTGACACCGGCAGGGCTCTACTTGGACGTCGACGCAAAGTCAAAGACACCAATGCGGCGGAATTTCAACCGAGCTATCGTTGGAATGCTAATTCATGCTGGCTGGACAGCTCTCTCTCGGTTATATGCGCCGCTGCCTCGCGGGATTATTCTCAGAGCATGGATCCGATGTTCGCCCATCTCCCCACTAACCATCCTCTTTCATCGCTTCGTCAAATGATATACACAAACCTTCAAACGGCAGTCTTTAGCTACCAGGAGGGTGGCTGCACACTGCTGGCGACACAACGCGATGGATTCCGCAAAGTCCTGCGCGACATTCCCGGAAGTGAAGTTAAAACCCTAACAGACTTTCAAACGATATTTGTGCGTCGACTGTTGCTATAATTACAACGGAGCCGCTCATTGTCTATCTAGGGCTGGCTTTACGATATGACTACAGTCAGAGGCTCTGCGCGTCTAACCATACCGGACGCAGTTTCGCGCGCGATGTCCTATTTTCGGATGACTCACGCGATCTTCAAGAGTTGCAGCGGATCCCCCGAAAAGCACTGGCAACTTTCGCGTGTCAAACTGCGCAGCGAGTGCCAACTACATTCTGCCCTCTGTCGAAAATACAGTGGCAATTTGCGACAATGGTTTCAAGAATTCATTGCAGTTGACATTCCCGAGCCGCTGGCTGGCTGCTGGCATGCTCGTGATGGGGTTAGATTGTGCGGCGGCAACGCACTGGCATACGATCTCATCCTCTCAATCCCCGTGGCGCTCATAATCGAGGTCGGAGACATGGAGAACAGTGCATGGGACATTTGCGCGTCGCTTTACCCGTTGAAGAACACCAAGATCACAAAAGCTGTTCGACTCAGCTACCAGATTGTCGGCCATATCTACTGTGATCCTGTACAGGAACACTTCATCTCGCGGTACATTACAGCGGACGGATCCAAGATTTTCGACTACGACGGCATGAAACATGAAGGACATGCCATTCGAAACGCGTCTTCAACTCTCAAAGGACTTCTCACTGGCCCCACTGACAAGCTAGAAGGACTTCCGCCTGGCTTTCTTCTCCACGCGCTAATTTACCATCTCGACGGCGGCGAAGAAGCGCAGCGATTCTTCCGAAAGGAGCAAATTATCCGCGCGCATAAGATGGGACTACATATGAACGTCGACCCTGCAAGTTCAACAGGAATTCCATCTGCGTGCGATTTTCAGCATCCCAAGGTCGAAAAAATACCCAGTGATGATAGGATCTGGTTGCGGACTGCCTCTTCCACGGCGGATTACATATTACCGGCTCACGAGAAATCCCCGAGGAAAGAACCGGCGAAATCGTGGCACGTGCCAATGGCCCCTTCGAGGAATGGCGAATCCGATTCAGGATCAGAGTCAGAGTCGCCCCCCGCTTCCCTTCCTGATAAACAAATCTCTCTGTCACGCCAAACCAGTATCGACACACTGCCACCTCTCGACCCCCAATCGCCAGCAGTACCAGACGAAATAGATCTGCTGCTCATGGCTGAAATAGACCGTATCGAGCGGCCGTCGACTCGCAAACGACGACGCCAGCCTGCTGGCACCCCTGTTCCAAATAGCGAACATACCTCGTCATCCCCGAGTCCTCTGGACTGCTATTTATGTGGCGAAAAGGCAGCGGACTCTCACGGTGAGAACGAAGTGCAGTGTGAGGTGTGCCGTGTCTGGTCCCATATTAAGTGCCAGGATCGTGTATATCCCAATACCGACTGGAACCACCCGGAGGTTCATTTTACGTGCATGCTGTGCATAATCGACCGGGAAGAAATACCAGAAAATGATTACGGGTGCGTGGACTTTATTACTCTCGCTATACTTATTCTGACTGGGATCCTTTTTTTTAAGCCACGAGCCAGGCGATATTTGCATGCTGCCAGAGGCGGAAGATTGGTACGATTTCACGCAGTGGTTCCCTGCAGAAGTGATCAGCTTCGATGCTTCCCGCTCAAAACGCGAGTGGGAATTGAGGTGGAGTCGCTGGATCGTTTGGACGAACGGTGCGCCGGAGGATCTGTGCTTCTATCGGTCTGCGAGGCATTGGAAGAGTATCCAGCGGGTAAAATTGAAGGACGAGCAGGTAGGCTATAATTTGCGTTTTGAACTACCTCGTGATTCCCGCGACAGATCTGCTCGTTGCATATCCATAAATGCTTCAAGCCCGTTGGCGAAAAAACGGAGATGCTGGATCCCTCCCTCGTCAAGATCTTCAAGATTGCAGTACCCCAAATCGCTGCCCTGCTGGCCGTCATGGAAGCCTCAAACGACGTCATCAAAAGCTACCTCGATTATTTCAGCCAAGTTCGCCCAACCCTGGCACATGAAGAGCAATGGCTGTTTGAAAATGACATGGTCGGTAGCGCTCGGAGTCCAGCCTTGGGGGCGATGTTAGAGTCCGTTGAGCAGGAACTATTCAATCACCGGCATCTCGATCATATTCAATTGGCGAAGCGTATATCTCTAGCGAGTGGGCCAGGCATATTGCTGCTAAAGCTTCTGGCCGTTCAGTATAATCTCGGTGAAAATCTGGAGCTAAATGGAAACGTCCTCTCACGGATGAAGACCGGCCTGTTGCTTCCATCCCCCTCGCCGTGGGGCACGATGAAGGCGATGTTCCGCTCAACATCGCCCAGCCTGGTCGTATCTGGGCATAGGGCGCACACAAATTTGATCAATGCGTTCAAGAACCGCCACTCCGTATACGGAAATTCCAAGGACGTAACTTTCTTCGACAAAGCGGAAGGGCCTCCTATATCCGCTGCTTCGCCTCCACTTCGACTCAGGCTCGACGGGAGGATAATCCTCACTGAAAACAATTTACTACATGGGGCAAAGAGCAAGCGACCACGAACGGATGTGGACGGGGCAGAGGATGAGCAACAAGAGAAGCGGAGGCGTAAAAGGACACCGACAGAGCCCCTTCGGAGAAGCTTGCGTAAAGCGACCAAGTAGGACTGCGGTATTTAATGTTGCTCCCTCTAGTTAATCAGCTCCGAACATGGCTAATAATTTACTGTATTGTCTGTGTCATTAGTCTTTGGAGCGTAGTTTCTTCAATGTTTCTTTCTACCAGTACACAGTCTGGCAGGGGGATATATCAGCCCTTGCCAACCAGAAGAGATGCGTGATGTATTAAACCCTCTGGTCAGTGGACCAGTTTTGATATATCAGCCCACACCCCGTATCAATATTGATGGAAACCATCAACTGTCTCAGCTGAGTCCCACTGCCGTGATGAACGATGAGCAGGACTACCCGCATTGGGAATACGTCGATCAAATAACTCTTGACGCCGCCCGGGACGACGAGCATAAAATGTGATTGGAAAATTAAGAAATAAATTAGGGGTGGGTAAGTTGTATGCAAGATGCATGGTGTGCTGTAATTGAGCTAAGTGCGGCGCGGAATAACAGGAAAGTACAGGTTTAAAGCGAAATGCCCAAAAATTTGCTTGCGTTACATGTAGCGGAATTAAGATTGGGGCGGGCTTTCTGATTAGTACGTGCCATACCCCGCGCTATTCTTGACGTGCTTTCTATGCCTCGCCGTGCCCTCGTACACCCTATCCCGCCGTGCCGTCTGTCATCACAGTGCGGATGGCGTGCACGAAACACATCAGGCGGCCGCGCTCCCGGTACGCCGCAACAAAACCGCTGAAGGTGGTGCGGGTGCGCGAGGGGGCATGCATCTCGCACGCGCGGCGGCGGCGTCATCGCGGTCCGCTTCGCAGCCCACGCTGTGTCCCCGCTTCGTTACTCCCCTCACACCCACTGCTCTCGGGCGCACCCGCGCTACGCAGCCCTCCCATCCCTCGGCGCGTGCGGCGTCGGAGTGGTGCCGGTGCTGGTGCACGTGTAGGCGGGGGCAGGTCGCCTGAAAGGTGGCTGATGCGCGAAAGGGCGCGAGAGGGGCCCTGCACCGCGCACGCACGACACACGGTTGGTGCAGCTGGGTCTGGGCTGTACGCGTGCTCGTAGCCAGGGGCAGCACCGCCAAAAGCCGTTGATGCGCGCGGAAGGGCGTAGAAGCGGTATTGTGTGGCTAGTGTAGCCGAGGCAAGCTCCCCCAAAGCCATTGATGCGCAAAGGATGCGCGACGTGCCCTTCGGCTGATGCGCGAGGGTGCGCGAAGAAGGTGCACGGGGTCCTCGGATTGGTGCTGCGCAGCGAGGTGATGGTGCAGAGTGTGCAGTCACCGGGAGGGCAGAGTAGCGTAAAGAAATACGAGAGAATGGGCCAAGGAGTGGACATTGAGAGAGCGCCGTGCACCAGTTTAGAAATCGTAACAAGATGCCAGAGAACCGGGTTGAAATCTAGAGGATAGCATGCTGAAGTCTGTTCATTCGCCCTCCATGCGAAAAAGTTCATGGAATTGAGTTTGAGAGGCTTTGAAGCCATTTTACGCGCAGATATGGGGGTGAGAAGCAAGATAGTCACGCCGTGACATCATCACACATACATATTTTGGGACGGTCAGGAAAACAAGAATCGGCTTTGTGTGGGAGCCCAAAGCACTTTAAATGGATTTTAAACCGACAGAACATTCATAATTCTAGCACCAAAGTGTTTTGTATCAAAAACATGGCAAAATACAGATGCTCAAAAATCAGGAAATTGGAAAACCACGTCGATGAGGGCAAAGAAGTCTGGGCATATGAGGTGTACCATTAGAAAAGGGGTCAGAGAGGCTAACCGATTAGATCAATAACAAGTTTTATGCAATTTCGGGGTGTAATAAAAAAGTTGCACAGAAGGTGCGTGTTGAGAAGCATAAACTCAGTACATAACTTGGGCTGGGTTCAACTGACATCGAATCTCATATATAAATTCTCAGTCTTTAGTCCCAATTGAAAAAATGGGTACACAGAGACTATAAACCTATATTGCATGTGTTAAGAAGATGCCGACAGCGCCAAAACGATGCAACAATCAATATTTCTTTGGACCCCGAAATGGCCGGATCGGGAAATTTTCGAATATGCGCTGATTATCGCAATGAGGGGCTAAAAAAGGATGTAGTTCACTGGTGCCGTTACTATACAACACAGGGAAAATGCATACAGGTCCTGCAAGCGAAGTGTTTGCCAAAGAGACACCATTTCATGAGAAATCCAATGTTCACCTGCAGCAGCGCGTGTAAGGACCAGAAGCGATCTAACGAGGTTGCTAATTAGTGTACAGATTCCCCGAAATCATATAATGCGAGTGTAAACACAGAGAGGAGGTGGGAAGGAACAGCATTTCGCTTTCTGTAAAAATGAGCAAATGGTGGGCAAGGAGCCAGAAAGACCCTGGAGGCGATCATCGTAGGATAGAATATTTATATTTGGTATTAGATGATTTGTAAATCACCCACAAATAGCCTGAGGCACTGGGGAAAGAAGGAGACAATATTCTTCGTAAATCAAGAATATAGTGTGGTGCGGCCACAGAAGGCAGAGAAGCGCGAGATAATTATTTACACAAGGTATCTGATTATTGAAGTCGTGAAGTACAGTACAGGGATGGGGGCCAAGCAAAGGCGCAATAACGGGGCATGAGGTGGAGCGGAGAAGTGAAAAACCAGGTCCAGGATTTGATCGAACGACCTTGAGGAGCGTAAAGGCCGATCCCAGACATTGTAACAGTATTTCAGTCCACTTTTGAAGCGTACAGCGACGGTACAAGCGTGGCAGAGACACAATTTACGAGGGAACCGTGGCTCGGAAGCGACCCAGGAGAGCGGGAGGCCATAGGGAGCCCGTTGTCAAGTAGATGACATGATCTGCGAACGATATGCGAAGAGGAAGTACCAGTGCGCAGCTGGCGGCGCGCGCAGGAGCAAATTCGCGGTGGCGGATGCAAAGTGGAAAGAGGGTGATGGGATCATGTCACATGTTACTCTCATCCGCATTTGGACCATTAGACGCGCCCAGGCGCGTTTGGGCTGCGCCATCAAAGTTACGGGCAACGACGCCGCCAACTGGCGCCAAGCGGCGCTGGTGCGCGCGGTCGGAATCACCCAATATTGATGGATGCTGTGCTGATCCATCAATTGATTTTTCCCACTGAGAGGGTTTGATATATCGGCGTTCTTCCCTGCGCGGCGGGACTCTGATACATCAAATCACCATATACGACTGTCTACCAGATGGACGGTCATGAGATCTATCAAATGGAGTGCACGAACTATTCTGACATTTGTAGTGGTCAGATAAAGGCAGCACCGTCGAACGCATGGTGATGACGACGCGGGCGGTACATATCAGAGTCAAGTGGGAGTCTTGTGGGAGATGCCGTGAGTTGCAGGTGTAGAAGTAATCGGATTCACTTAGTTGTCATAGGTATTCTGTGTCATAGTATTTGTCGCGACGGCACTAGTGACTAAGTTTGAGCAGCGAGTTGGCAGCGAGCGGAAACGGATGACACGCGGCAACTCAGTGTTCATGGAGTCAACATGGAGTCCGAGTCGTGTTCAAGCACAGGAGAAATTTGGCTGACTTATGGACACTCAGAGGCAGTCTGCGGCAGTCTGCGGCAGCGCTAATGGTTTGGTTGCAACTGGCAGAGTGACGCTGCGGCAGTGTGACATAGTTGCCGCAGAGGCTGCGGCAATCCAACGGTTACCTGCGGCAGTGTTGCGGCAGTGCTGCGGCAGCCTGCGGCAACAACGGCACTTTCACCGTGCCCGAAAATTATCATGCATTTGCCACCTTAAGGTTATTTCAACAATAGTTCAGCGCAAGAATTATTATTCAAACTGACCTTCAATATACGAAGCGGCTGCGCAGGCTCCCGCTGAATCTCCAAATGTCGGTGCGGATTCGGCAGCGGTGGAGAGAGCGGAATCTCGGACATCGGATGCAGCCCCGGCGGGCTGCCCACCGAGCTCGGTGGCGTAAGGTACGTCGGACTCGTCGCCTCGTCTTCAGACTCAAAGAGCACGGTAGGTGAATGATTCGGAGACGCGGCGGGATCGGTGGACATCAGAACCTGTGCCGACATTGAGGAGATTTTGGCGAGGGGTGGTGCTGGTGGAGAGGTGTTGTTGTAGGCGTATGTGCGCTGAGGCTGGACGACGGTTTGTGGATGCTGGTGGTTGCGCTCGTCTATGAGCGGGGGAGGAGGGCGAGTCTGAGTCGGGTTCCCACCGCAGAAGTTCCCAGTAGCACCAATTCCAGCGGCACCCGCGAAGTCTACTGGTTGAGACATTGAACGCCCCACTCCGTGGGCGGCGCAGACTTGGAGGTATTGGACCACCCCGAGCCAGACCGGTGAAGCGCAGCAGGGAAGAAATTGTCGTCATCGTCGCTCTTTCTCACCGAGTGATTGGACGTGGGGATGAACGACATTGCCTCGATCTCTCGGTCCAACTTGTTTGCGCGGCGCCGGCGCAGCGCGCGCGTCACGAAGTAGATGACTGCCGCGAGCGTTATGAGGCCGAGAGTGGAGAAGACGCCAGCCATTGCGGGTTTGTTCTGAAGGAACCTGAGCGAGGAAGAGGGTGAGCATATTGGGAGGCAGTGGATAAATGAAACTTGTAAGGCTTTGACGCTGCTGGCGCCGTTGAGGAAGAACTGGAGCTTGGGGAGCTAGAGGTCGAGGTGGAAGAAAGCAATGTAGAAGGATCATTGCTCTGTGAGATGCTCAGCGTATCCGATGCCGACGCAGAGGAACCGGTGGTGCTCGACGATACGGCCACGTTGGTCGTGGTGGTCGATGTAGATGTATCCGATGCTGGGCTGTCCTTCGATGTTGGCGCAGGAGGAGTAGAGCTTGAAGAGTCCTTGCTGGGAGCGGGCGTTGCAGCCGCTTGG
The DNA here is from genome assembly GCA_029282285.1 of Mycena rebaudengoi. Lineage (NCBI taxonomy): Eukaryota > Fungi > Basidiomycota > Agaricomycetes > Agaricales > Mycenaceae > Mycena > Mycena rebaudengoi. The sequence continues at coordinate 196,037 of JARJCX010000070.1, forward strand.
GCGACATTGGTGCTCGTAGAGGAGGCTTTCCCATCGGTGTCGTCCTTTGTATCGGAGTCGTCCTTTATATCTTCCGCGTCGTTGGGACTTTGGCATGGGAGTCAGTAGGGAGATGAAGTGGAGAAGGTAGCATAACACACGCCGCCAATACTGCTCTACGACGACGAGACATCTTGCAATGATGAGCGCAGGCTCACTGGAGAGGAAAGATGCGCAGCTGATGCCGTGGTAGAGTGGTAGTGCGTCGTGAAGAGTCGTCAAAAGTCGTCACTGAGGGAGGGAACGGGCCAGATGAACGCGCGCAGCGCAAGATGTAGTGGCGGGAGGAGACCAGCTCGCTGTCGGACCCCAGTGACAAACAGATGCATAGGTAAAAACGGCGATCAACGTGGCAGTTCAGTGAGGTGAGCTACCGGTGCCAGCGTTGCAATGGATGGGAGACCCCGAGCAGCGATGGAGCGGTTGCGGAGGATTCGGAGCGCCGTGAAGATCCGCGTTTCACCGGGTGAAAATGGCGTTGAGCTGAGATGAGAGCTGAGATACAGCTGAGATGTAAAATTTACACTTGCATTTGGCAAGCGACAGTTCCTGAAGCCGAAATTTCTTGGCGGAGACTTTGGAATTGTATGAGAAACAAAAGACCCTTTGAAAAACGGCTGCAAAGCTCACCTACCATGTTAACGTCGCAATTGCGTGTGAGTAGAAAGAAAAAGAGGTTTTTACCCGCGGCAATCTCGGGCCGGAAGAGCCGTTCGAGATTAGATAAGATTGGTGGGCCGAAAATCAGCGAAGTTCAAGTGAGTTCAGAATCAGCCGAGTAGGCCGTTCAAAGCAGGAATAGAGCTTCATTCGGGCGCCTATATCGACCTGTGATAGTCAACAGATCCGGATTTTCACGAGGTTTGCAAATAGAGACCGATTTTCTTCGCGGGTTCACGGTGACCACGCTGCTTCAGTGTAGCGCCGAAAGAAGATAGATAAGGGATATTTTGTCGAAAAAAGAAGAGCAATATAAACCATATCCGTCGGGTCTTCCGCAGTCTTTTCTCTCGCATCGAATGGAACCTGGATTCTGTTGATGTCCCCCACCCGAAGCAAGAGCATGTTGCAGCAAATCGGCTTGTCATAGACTTGAGCGAAGGATAACAGAAATGAAGGAAAGACTGTACACACCACGATGTGAATCATCTGCGGATGGGGATATTAAAATACAAGATAAGATCGCAAAGAAATGACGACGCTCACGGCTAGTGATGAAACGTATTCGAGCCTGCTGCCCGCGAGATAAACTCCAAGGGAGACGAAGATGCAAAGGGTATAGAGCAGCGGTTGGAAAGAATGTGCGGCTGTACTTGTCCCAGAAGTTTCGGCTCGACTTGGCTGACCACGAGACGGCGGATGATGAGGTCTGCGGGGTGAGATTCAACTATTATGAGTGATAGCAAGGAAGGGACACATGACGCACATGTTGTGATGACGCTGGTAGCGAATGTGAGGACGAATAGCGCGGAGAGGAACGGGAGCACGCTGGGGTCGTCCAGGTGCTTGCCTGCGGGGAGGAGCGCCTCGTGATATACCCTCAGGGCTGACACCACTGCAAGGCGGTGAGAAATCGGGACGGAGTAGAAACCAAGTTTACGAACCAGTCAAACTTAGCCAGGTGAACGCAAGCAGTGCGATAGTGCGCCAATTTCTGTCGTAAATGACAAAGCAGCGGTATATCTTGAACGGTGAGTCAACAGGCGAAGAATAACAAAATGTGTAACTCCGGATACTGACGAGGAATGCGTCCCCGACGACTACCTGGATCCCATCCTCCGCAGCGAGCATCCAGTGTTTCCACCCCACGTTGCGGTTTGCATAGAATTCAGGAGGGCCACCAGGCCCGTCGTAGCGGATAAAGCCGTCCATTACGACGTCCATCGCCAGCACAAGCGCTGAAGGTCGAGAAGAAGAACATGAGCAAAGTTGCAGCGACGACGGGGTATTTGATATCCCGCCATCGCTTCAGTTGGAAGCCGCGAGCAGGTGCGAAAATGAGGGAGCGTATGCATGGAACGAATGTGGTCAGCAGAATGCCTGAATACATAGATATCAGTCGTAGCAGCAAGGCGCTCAAGTAAGGGAAGATACAGACCGTATAGAACACAACTAACGAACAGCACAATCAACCGAGCAGTGTGGGCCGGCACACCTGCCATGGCGATAAAGAGAGGGTTAAGAAAGTCGAAGCTTGGTGCCTGTCAGGAGATATATGGGCTAACAGGAACTTAGGGGACGGGGATATTTGTGGCAAGTGTAGATCGAAGATTTACCTGAATTAGGCGTCGTATCGCGCATTGCAGGTTGAAGCTATTAGAAAAAATCCGCGAGAATCTTCGTCCTGCGAACGGGAAGAATCTGAGAGAATACACATCTTGCTCAACGAACATTCAAATCCGAGACGTAGAGTTCCTGTCGGAAATGATTCAATTGATGGGATTTAGGGGCAGATGGATGTACTGTCCCAGATACAATTGAATCTCAGCAAAGAGATCGCGTGGTAGATGGTTGAATTTTGGGACCAGTGGAGGATCATGAGCCAGCCACACAAGAAATTTGCGAGCTGAAGCGTTCGAGACGTCGAGATGCAGATGATCACGAAGTATAGATGTGTAACTGAAACAGGACGAGAAAGTGAGGTTGACGGCGTGAGAAGTGGGTTCAAGAGTTGGTTGGACTGAAGACGAGCAAGGCAGTGGAAACACAGGTGTCGATCCGGCAAACCCCGAGGCAAATCATGACCAGTATCGCAGATCATTATCCACTCCTCTTCCTCCTCCAGGCGATCAAGCAAAGACAAAGCTTCCAAACAGCCCGGGGAAAACTCGCGTGCCCCAGCTTCAGTAGACTGAGAGCGTACGCTCATGATCATTGGCGTTTTTGCCAAGTCCATGATAATTCGGAGCCCTATCGATAAGGGACAAGAAAGGTTTCGAGACGTTCGAGATCAACAGTACCACATCTGAACCCACGCCTTCAACAAGATGGGAGCCAAGATGGGGAGATGGGAGTCCAGAGCAAACGACATGACACGGCAACAACGACAAACCTTGGCCACGTGCGGATCTGATTTGCTGATCTCAACTTTACCTCTTGCTCTACCTCGCTCACAATGGAGCCAATTTGAATATGGCGCTGGTCGCAAGTTGACTGTCGCAGACTTGGATGGACTCGAAGAAGATTTGAGAGCCCCCCAGCTCTGCTACTGTTGTTGTGAGACATTTTTGTTTGGCTTGGCAGAACGGCTTGCGCCCATATCGGAGTTTGAATTTCGCTCTGATGGCTTTGATGGGCGTGCAAAATTGGCTTGTCTGGCTTGCGTGGCTTGCGGCCAGATGCAGCTAGCTTTTCCGCTTCCTTTAACGACTCCTCAGGCTCCTGCTTTGAGTCTCGAAGCACCAGATAGGTCCATGCATGCCTACGGCACAGTCCTTACATGTCGGCAGCTGAGATATTTGAACGGATTGGTGTTTGCCGCGGACATTGGGTACATGACAGTGCGGGAGGTCTATGGGTATCGATCGGGTCCATTCTCTCAGCAAGAATGGTTGCACCAACTTTATTCTTCAAGTAGGCTGTGCTCCATCAAGTAGTAATGACTGAGAACACAACACCGTGGACAATACATATTCCGCCAGAACTCTTTCGTAATATTGGGCCGTCTGCGAGGTAAACATGCACAGTTCTGCAGAGTGTTACAGAGAGGGGACATTGAGCTCATTTTCCCAAATGTACCCTCATTGAAGTTTAGCAGCTGCAGTGAATTAGATGCGCACATTGACGAGAACTTATGAAGGACGGCTTTTCCGGCTTGCACAAGCCAACTTGCACAAGCCAATGTTATTGGCTTGTGCATGCCAATAATTTTGGGCTCGCACACACCAGAAATATTGCCTTGCACACGCCAGCAATAGGATTTGCTTTTGTTAACAAGACATGGTGAATGCTCAGAACGAATATCCGTGATGTGCAATATAATAGTAATCTTTTGGCAACATCTAGGACAATTTTAGAGAATCCTGCCCCTCACTTCAAATAAATTGAAGATCAGAATGGCGTGTGCGCTGAGGCACCTAGATGAAGCGGCCTGAGGAGCCCCATGGGAGGAACCGAGCAGATTGAAAATTCGGTATCAATTGTTTGGTTTCGACGATGTCTACGCAGCGCAGCGCAGGCTGTTTTATTTGCCAAACTGGCTTGTGACTGCCAGTGATCCCAGCGGCGCGGGTGATCAACTAGATGGGCAGCGCATAGAGGATATTCAATGTGGCGCGTCTGCTTTCAGCATTGAGACCTGGACATCGTATGACCTACTGACAATGTGTATACAAGAGCCACCAAGAATAAGTGTTGAATATTTTGACATTACGAGTACTTATCTTTACGTAAGTTATCGTCCCTTTCAAATCTCGTCGGACAACCGAAAACCGTTGATCTAACCGTGAGAAAAAAATCGTAGTGAATATCGAAAAAAGCCTTCACTTTTGAATCTAATGAAATTAGTCGATAGTCGCTCGTTCGATTCTCAGTCGAAGCACCTTTTTTTAGTTATTATTACAACTTATTAGCAACGCAACCTGTACACATTCTGTGGTGCCTATCACACTGGTGGATGCCTCATTTTCATAAACCAAATCCTTTTGCTCGAGACTGGATAATGTTTGGAGCACCACTGGTTAGTCAATCCAGTATGATGAAATCTCATTCCTCGGTCTCTCAGGCTGCTTTCGATGATTGACGTTATGTTCATGTTTTTTTTCTCATGCATTTGAGTCAACAGACAAGGAGCAGCCCGCCTGAGTCTATGTTTATCGCATCAAGTATCACATTTTGTCTGACAAAGCTGCTATGGTACCTGCGGCCATTTCAAGAAGCCTGTTCAGAGATTTGCGCAACAAAAAAAAACTCAGTGGTACGAGTTTGCATGCCGGGCGGAGCCGCGGCTTTCACCCCAAGTGGGGAGTTGAGAGGAGCTCAGAAAGCGCCTGGAACATTCTCCACATAATTTCAACCGTGAGAATTCAATTTCAATCTCAACTTCTCAATTAGCTCGAGGCTAGATGAGTGGTATCTAGTAGTCTCCGCTCGTCTTTCACGATTGCCCAGAATACCACCGGCTTTCACTGAGTACCAACAAAATAATACTTGTAGCACTGCTTGACCAAGCGTGCGACTTGATGCCACGAGTTGAAGATGAGCGCGTGTAGTCTCGGGCGGAACAGGCCAGACCCCCCATAAAGCGAGGGTAGGCATGGCCTATTGTGGGCGTGGACGAATATTGACTGCACTTAGTGCAATTAAGGCTGGGAGCTGTTCTGTGACCGGGCATTTTTGGCTTTCAGTTGATGGCTTTGAATTAAGGACACTAGTAGAATGCCTACAGTGTTAGGCCAGCCTAATCTTTTAGAATTGCTGAGGGGCCAAGTAGGGAGGCTCCTCGAGGAGCTAGTAAACGCAAAACAAAATACTTTGACTTGCACATGCATGCCCATCCGACAGGTAACACACGGCCATCACCATATGGAATCATGACTTCAAGTTCAATTCCAACTCGTGGTCAGAACTTGATCAATTTGACTCTTCGGTGAGCTTCACTTCATACATAGCAGCGTATGTAATATTCCTGTGCGAATAAACCAGCTAAAAAATCTACCACATAGGTTGAACATATAGTATGTAAATCGTGATCATGAATTGCTCGTTTCACAGTAATGCTAGCCTGGTCATCTCCACTGCATACTATGATGTACCAACTACAGACCCAATGGGGGTTGGTAGTAGGTCCAGCAGCGTCAGCCGTTGAGAAATGAGTGAATTCAACATCGGCGTGAAAAGCTGAAAGATCGGCATGGAAGCCAATAAAGTGGCGTGGCTTTGATGCGCATGAGCAGATTGGCTTGCACCAGCAAATAACTACGCCCATGCCAGCAAAGCCAATCTGTACCGGCGCAAACCGTTTTCTACTCCAAAAAAATGAAGTCTCAAGTGAACGACATGTTTTGACCTCAGGTCGGAGTTTGAATTTGAGTCCCACGGTTGAAATCCTTCGATTTCGACGTTCTTGATGATCAGATATACCTAGAAACGGTGTATATCTGAACCTCATACGTGCCAGCACAGGTCATGTAAACAATTGAACTACTAACGAACATTTATGAGTGAATCTGAGCCATAAAAAGTCCCAATCACCCCTCCCATCATCAACAACCCTCTGAGAACATGAACTTGAACCACAGAAAGGTGGAATGCTCAACAAGCCACCGAAATGAAACGATTAGATGCTCTGGCGTGCCAATTTTATACGCGTTTTATACGAAAAGTTCGTCCGAACCCACCAAAAATAGTTACAATGGCCCGACCTTGGTGTGGCGGACTCCTATGGTCACTATCAACCGTGTGCACACGTAGTATACGCGATTACGACCGCCTACGACGATATTTTATCGAAATCAAACATTGGCTTGGCACGCCGACAAAATGGCGTGGGCTTTGATGGGCGTGAGCCAATCGGCTTGCGCCACCAAATGCCCACGCACACGCCAGACAAGGGCCCAATCTGCGCGGGCGCAAGCCATTTTGGCACGCCAAAAAGTGAAGTCTCCTGTTGTTGTCATCCTGGGATCAGTCTGCCATGTTGACGAGCAGCTGGGCAGTTAATCAAGGATGATGTCTTCTCGCCTGACAACGACAGTGATCTTCTTTCTGGACGCGGGCTACTCTTGCTCTTAACGTCGACGAAGATGCCTCCGGGCGTACCAAACGGTAGCGAAATGTGCGATTACTCCACCTGCTTCAGTCCTTCAGCACAAACCCTGATCCTCCCATGCATCTAGCACGAGTTCAGCCCTTATCGGGTCTTTGCTCAATTTTCTGCTTTTTGGAATGCTTGCCGTCCAGATGGGTACGTACTGGCTCGCGTGCTATCGTCTCTTTCTCGTTGATACAAATATCGTCAGCCATGTATACGAAGCTCTTCCCACAGGATCGACGGAGGGTAAAGGCGCTGGGTTAGTAGATCATCACGCAAGATTTATGGCATCGAAATCATCTCCGCAGTCTACGCCGTCTTCCTCATGATGTCTGTGTCGCTCTGCTTGAACGCATCTGATATACACTTTCTGTTTGCGGTACACTTCGGCGATTTTGCCACCTTTCGCAAAGCGCGTTTCTCCGCGTTCTAGACGCCTGTCATCGGGTCTTTGGTTGGACTCCTTGTGCAGGCTTTTTTCGCATATCGCATCAGAATGTTTCGCGGGGCTAGGTGGGTCGCCGGGCTCATCGTGCTTGTACGTGTGACTCTTCGTCTCTCAACAAATGACTCGAATTTTTTGCAGATATCCCTCGCGCAAGCGGCAGGTGGGATGGGATCCGGCCTGGGCGTGTATCTTCCGGAGACGAGCCCCAAAGATAGCGCCGCCACATTTGTAAATTTTATTCGCATCCCCCTACTCTATGTGCGTTTCTTTCCAGAACCCAACCAAATCATCAGTTTCTCACCATCCAGGCATATATAGTTATGGCTTATAGGATCAGCAGTCGCAGACATATTGATTGCAATTTCCATGACTTATCTCGTATATGCTCTCCGCTTCCCCGTCACCTATTTCTTACCCTCATACAGTTGCTCAGAGTCGCTGAACCATCGACACAGCACATCATCAGACGTGTCGTACGCCTTATCGTCGAGACCAACGCACTGACGGGTGTGTTGCTACATTTTTTCTAGGATGATCTCTTTACAATTCTTCCCAGCCTCGGTTGCGGTAATTGCGCTTGCTGTCTTCTCAGGGTTCCCGGTTCGTGGCATCACACTTTCGTCCAACCCCATTACTTATCATAATGTCTAGGGAACAACCTACTTTATCTGCCCGTATGTCGCCACATTTATCGTATGATCTCAGCATCTAATTCACTAACTCTGCTCGAAAGAACCACAATTCTTCCAGGACTGTTCGTCTCCCGCCTCAATTTTCTTCTTAAAATCGTCCTAACTTTTTTCGGTAGATATTCCAACACCCTCCTCGTCCTACTCAACAACCGCGCCTCTCCAGGCCGTGTTGTGGCGTTGTCCCGGGACTCCAATAACGCGTCCAGTCCTAACGCATACTCGCCGAATTCCGTACGGCTAGGGCCGCTTACCCAGAATCCCCGACCTTTTATGATCCCAGGACGCATGGGAGGCGATAAAGTTGTGTCTCCGCCTCTGCCTCCTCTACATGAAGACGTGGATGTGCAGCCGGTTTATTCTCGGCGAGAGGGCAATGGAGTGCCGCGGTGGGGTCAGACTACGCGGGCTTCGCTTGATCTTGACGTATACTCATTTTTTTCGTGTATGAATGTCGATCCTGATTATTGCGTCTTTTTGTTTTTCAGGAACATCCGTACGGATCCGGGAGCTACATGGACTTCAGGTAGTCTGGATGGATCCTGTTCTCGCCTCGGGTGGTTGTGGCTTTGTATTTCGCGCATCTTGTAACTCTGCAGACTTGTAGCCATTATGTATTCATATCACCGACTCTGTCGTTATTATTTATCATGTAATGCAGCATACTTCGAGTTCTCTGTGTTGTGTAAGATCAGGTTTGATTACATTCAGTATCAGCTAGGGCTGTCCTTGGGCTCTGTAAACTTCTGGCGTGTCCCCAGTCGTTGCTTTCACTGCACAGTTCCTGACGCTGAGTTGTTACTGTGAGCGGAGATGGTAATCGTATACAAGAAAAGCTTTCCTTCAACCACGACTGAAAAACTCACCTACCAGGCCAATTGCTGAGGTGCTTTCTTCCCCGGCGAGATCGGACCGGAAACCGTTCAAGATTAGATAAGATAAATTCAGAGTCCGAAAACGAAAACATTTACAGCTGAGTAAGTGGGTGGGTCGAGATGGAGATTAGCATCCAGATTTTTCTCCTCGAAACAGTGGCTGAACACTTCACGAAACGGTGCAAACGCAGCCTCAGGATATGCACGCAGGGTCTTTCGTAAAATCTCTCTGGCATCGAATAGAACCTCGATTCGGTTGATGTCACCCCAGAAGCAAGAGCATGTTGTAGCAAATCACCTTTTGCATAAAGTTTCAGGATAATAATAAGCATGAAGGAACGCACATACCACAATTTGAATCATCTGCGGGCGGGATATTGAGACACAAAATGAAATGGCCAACTAAATGACGACGGAACGGCTAATGACGGAACGTATTGTCCTGCTCACGAGGAGATCTGAGAGACGAATCATCTTCGGCTTGAGTATGGGTAAGGCTCAATTCCGAGACGTAGCGTTCTTGTTGGGAATGGGGAAGATGACCGCATCCTGGGAGCGGAGGATCATGAGTCACGGGAGAAATTTGCGAGCTGGAGCGTTACGGTTAGGGATGTAGAACAGGCGTGTAGTCTTGGCTAGTCTTGGAGGCAGTCCAGATCCACGTCCTCAACAAGATGGGAGTCAAGAGCAAAACGACATGACACGACAACAACGACAAACTTTACCACGTGCAGACTGATATGCTGATCTGATTCTTGACTTCGACTTGCAAAACTTTACCCAGCCAACTTGAAAGTGGCGTTTGGTCATATGCAGGATGACTCCGCAGACTTGGAAAGAACTTGCGCAAGTCCACGGAGCGGTTATCATCCGGCCGCCGGAATCGGCCCACGGCTGCCCGCCATGATGCGCTGTGGAGCAGCCAGTGGCTGAACAGTCGATCAAGAATGATGTCTTTCCGCATGACAACCGCCTTATACTTAAACTTGTTTTTCTGGATGTAGGCTATCTCTCAACTTCGACGAGGATGCCTCAGGACTTGCCAAGCGGTAGCGAAATGTGAGATTAGTACTGTGGCCCAAACGTTCAAAGTTTTAAACTGATGTTCCCGTTCCTCTAGCACGAGTCCGGCCCTTATCGGTTCCTTGCTCAGTTTTGTACTTTTTGGTATGCTCGTTGTTCAAGCGTGTACGTACCGATTCGCGTACTATCGTCTCGTTCTCGTTAATGAAAATCATATCAGGTTTGTACACGACACTCTTCCCACACGATCGCAGAAGGGTAAAGGCGCTAGGTTAGTAGGATATTATATCGAGCAAGATCTGTCGCATCTTCCCTTACGAAAATGCGCCCACAGTTTACGCTGTCTGCTTCATGATGTCTCTATCGCTCTGCTTGAACGCCTCTGGTATGCACTTTTGGTTTGCGGTACACTTTGGTGATTTTGCCGTCTTTCGCAAAGCACGTTTTGCCGCATTATACACGCCTCTCATCGGATCCCTGGTTGGACTACTTGTGCAGGCATTTTTTGCCTATCGCATCAGTATGTTCCGCGGAGCGAGGTGGGTCGCCGGGCTCGTCTTGCTTGTAGGCTATGTCCTCTCGTCTGTGAAGAAATGACCCGAATTTTCTGTAGATATCCCTCGCACAAGCAGCAGGTGGGATGGCATCCGGCCTCAGCGTGTATATCTCGGAGCAAACCAGCAGAGATAGCGCCGCCACATTTATAAACTTCATTGGCACTCCCCTAGTTCATGTGCGTCTCTCCTCTCCATATCATTCTTCTCTCACCATATATAGTTATGGCTCATAGGGTCGGCAGTCTCAGACATGTTGATTGCGATTTCCATGACCTATCTCGTATGTGGTCCCAGCTTCGCCTGCTCAATTTATTTCTTACCCTGCCACAGTTGCTCAGAACGGCTGAACCTTCGGCAGAGCACATCGTCCATCGTGTCGTCCTGCTTATCATCGAGACCAACGCACTGACCGGTGTGTTACTACATGTCTATCCAGAATATGCTTCTAATGCTCTAGAGATATAATCCCCCAAACGGGAGGGGGCCTTCGGTCAACGCCGGAGCCGCCCGGAGGGGCCCCCGGGGGCAGGTCCGGAAAAATCAGGGGAGCAACTTCGATTCATAAGGCCCTCCGGGCATCCCCTGGTACCTCTCAGTACGACCTGGACACCAATACTAGACTACTGTATGCCATATATTTCACAATGCACTCATAGCGCACAACCGCAATCATAATAAACCTTATAAATTAAAGGACGTGGATCTCCTGCGCAAGAATACTGTAATCCGAGACCGCACCCTCGGCGCAGGGAGCTTTTCACCTCCACCAAACTCCCGAAGTGACAGTCCAGAAAGAAGGGTGACTGAGTCTATGTCAGCCATGGAGTCGCGCACGGAACAAAGAGTCGTGTGCTGGATCAAGATCAAATCTTCGGCACCGTCGCGCTGACATTGAATGCGGCACATCCAGGGGTGGAGAACTCCGAACGGCGTCCTGGTAGAGAGTCTGGACCATATTGATGAGTGAACAGGTGAACAGTGAACGGGTGAACAGTGAACAAGTGAACAGTGAACAGATGAACCAGGGGTACATCCTGCGGAAGTTGTATTAGCTGTTTTGATTAGCGGAAGAAAGAGGTGATGACCGATGCCACTAACAGCATAGGGGAAGCGACGTCGTATAAAAGGCCGGTTGACCCAAATCAGCCCATGGAGGTACTGCCGTGTAAGGATGAGTTCCATAAGGAAAATCCGGAAACCAGGGCAATATCTCGATCTACGAAAGCCAAAGTCAAGGGACGTTAGACTGACTGTTAAACAGACACTTACCATCAACTGTTTCAGAGTCTTCATCCATAGGCGACAGCGGCGCGTCGCGCGAGCCGTAGTGGTCTTCATCAAACGACATGGGGGAGTCTCCTCCACTGTCTGAAGAATTCGCAGTAGGCTGAACAGTAGGATGCTGAATAAATGGCGGATGAACAGTAGGAGAGGGGGGCGGGAATATTTCCAAGTTCCACTCTCTATCCCAAGGCGGAGCCTCAGGATCGCTCGTTGGAATCATACAGCTGGAAAACCACGAAGGCAGTGGCGGTGAGAGTCTCCGTGGTAGAGGCTCCGGGATGTGTTCAATACTGGGGCAAGGACGACTCATAATGCAGGAATTTACGGTCAAGAGCAGGAAGAAAGGAAAGAAATACAGTTTGAAATGGATTATGTGAAACATAAGGCAGAAGGCTACCATCAAGGATGCGGTGTACGCGTCTGATCTGTACACTTCCGGGTGAAATTAAGTCCGTATTGTGTATGCAAGGATGCTATTGCAGACGTAAAAGAACTCCGAATACAATGGACGCAAAAGTAGGTTAATCTTCTGTCTTCGACGCCGTACGCGTCTTTATGAGCCTCGAGGGGGTATGTGGGCTGAATTAGGTATACAAGCATATTGCACAACGGTTGCAAACATAGTTTAATCTCCTGTTTTGGACAACGAACATGTCTTTATCAACTCCGCGGGGGATGGCGGCGCACTGTCGCAAGCCTTCCTCTTGTAGCGGCGACCTGCATTCATATTTGGTAGTGTTGTGCTATCAGAAGCACCGATGGTAGAATCAGGTATAACTGGATCACCAGTAGGCGCTGTACACTAGGTAGTCAGTTGTGCGAATGGTGATTAAAAAAAAACGCACAACATACCGTCGCTGTCACTGACCGACGAAGGAGCCGCAGCTTCCTCAGGTCGCTCTTCATGATTTGAATTCAGTGTCGCAGTGACCGAGAACGCCGGAAGCACTGAGCAGAGTAAACTTAGAAGACGATGAAACGCACCACAGGCCCTGTGGCCTTGCCGAAAAGGGTGGTGTAAAATACAAATTCGTCGTCGTTTGTGAGAGCTGTGTAGTCGGAGCGATAAACAACAGGGGCATGGAAGTCGACATTATATATGCAGTTCCAGAAAGGAAGGAGCCTGGCATTGCGTACGTAGTCCAAAAGGTCGTCGAAGTTGGTTAAATCTGCCGCCCACATTCGGGGGGACATGGTTGGTAAGAGGAGTCGACTGTGTTAGGGGCTGACCTACAGTTGGTCTGGAAACACACAGGCATAATTTCAATTTGCGATCGGAAACCCAAAGTTATGAGTTGGACGAACAAACAACGGTCTCCAAGACGAGGAAGTGTGCACCTCATATGAGGGTAGCAATTTGCCCATAGCAAACTGATTCCAGGTGAATTTTCCATGGAAGCCTGGACCTATATCTAGACCGTCAACCTTTGCCAAAATGACCCATAAATGTCTCGTGCCGCCCTCTATCAGACGCAGTTGGACGGCTATGTCCGCATCACCAAGAAAATTCGCACATGACCAGCGCGAACGGAGTCTCAGATGTGTTGACACCTCACCTATCGAGGTTATAGACGTAGATGCCTGCGATTTTCCTGGCCGCCAACGTTTCTTTACGTTCGAAGGCAAGGATTGGTACCCAATCAACATCGACAGCGGTTCTACTGCGAAGGATGCTATTTCGGTAGACGCGTGGACCACGCTCAGTGAAGCACCCGGATCCTTGGCGGACGGACCGACGGCTCCTTCGTCCAGCGAAGTATGGGCGCAAGCCCGAGCGGGTAAGTCCCTAAAATATTCTGGACATATGTGTAATGCTTACTGTTATCAGAAAACGTGGACATATTCCAGTGCTGTATCTGTTTTTGCACCCCTCAGAAACCGGTCATGTAAGTAATTATGACCAGTTGCTTTCTTTCTGACTTCCAAATAGGCCTCTGTGCATGCACATCTACTGCTATCAATGCATTCGCAGCAACTTGAACCGACGAAACATCTGTCCTGTTTATAGATCCCCCATACGTGAACCACCTATCAGGGACAACGCTTACGAGATGGAACTGGCGGACGCCATCAAGGAAGGGTTGGTGGAACCTCCCGAGGACGTTGGGAGCGAGGGACTGTACATCTGGGAAGGAGTGGTTTTTGCGATGGACGAGGATTGATGCCGTTGATATTTTCGCACTTTAATTACCAATTACATGTATATGCACTGAACGTATTATGACACTGTGTACCAAAGTATCATCCAATATTTGTTATTTTACTGGTCGCAAGGCTGACGGTCAGCGCGTTAAGGCCATTGATAGCTTCAAACTTTAGGCACCTGTTCATCATATTATCCGTTCTCTTAACGAAATCTCTCGAATGTCATTGTACATGTTTGTGCGACATCCCCATTTGTATATCCCCATTCCTGCCCCTCTTCTCTGGTCCTTCATTCACAGCTTTTTCGACTCCCACAAGCGCGCAGTATGTGCAAGCTATGTTCCATTTACAGCCACGTAACACTGCTAACACACCATGGGATCGTGCCTCCTGACCTTGGAACTGCGGCAAAGTGCCTCAACTTTGACATTCCACAGCTTTTTATGCAAGCCTCGTGGCTTGGGCGCAAGACCTGAATCAACTGTATCGCGGTTCAATAACATTATTATTATCCGTTCTCTTAACGAAATCTCTCGAATGTCATTGTATATGTTTGTGCAACATCCGCATTTGTGTATCCCCATTCTGGCTCCTCCTCCCTGGTCCTTCGTTCCCAACATTTTCGACTCTCACGAGCTCGCAGCAGGGCCTACAGCTATTCCCCATTTACAACACATAGCTCCGTTTATTCCATCCTCCTGCAGCTAGCACCGAACGGGACCAAACCTCATGACACAGCATTATTTTGCCGCAACGCGCAATCTCTCGCATCTGGGTGTTCTCTCATTTCCGCTTCCTCTCCCCGCTCTTTGCCTTTATCTCCATTAATAATGCTTCTCCTGTGGTTTAAGGGTGGTTCTCGTCCGCTGACTCTCCCGATTTGGATCCACCCAAAAAACAACAGACGGGTCGCTGCCTCATGTTGAACCACGCCGCGGCACTGTGCATTTCTCGCTCTGCCTTCATTTTTCCCAGCCTTATATATCCCAATCCGGCTTCATCTGCATTTTCAGCTACTGCGATATCCAAAGATCCGGTTCTTCTTTACCGCAGCATGCGCAGCTTGATGTATATAAGTCGACGACAGCTATTGATCCTTCGCTTTCACTCTCTTCCCCCACTCTTGCCTCTTCTTCACTTCCAGCAACCGAGAGTGCCCCGCAGGGCTTACAAAAATCAGTACATCCTCGAGCCTTTATGAATGGCTTCGCTCATGGTCTCGCATACTTAGATCCACAGACAAGTCGCAATCAAGAACCGGCCCCGTATTCGAACGGCGTCTTGCAATGCATGGTCAGCCATTTCCTTCCAGAATCGGGTGTGTGTTTTGCATTTCACGATTCAATTCATCATGCTAATCGACTCGAAGCCGGTCAGCGCCGATCAGGAATTCGACAGTAAGCACTCTTTGACTCTTGCTGCTACCGCTTCAAAATTGCTCATTACAGTGTCCAAGCATCACCCTGAAAATATGCCCAACCTCGCAATGGAGTTATATTGATAAACCCCTTCGGCATGCACCGGCACAGCGCATATAACAACCTGACCGCTGATCATTCCATCCTCCAAATCTCCAAATGTGAGGTTTCATACTGCTCTTTCATGCCGGTTCTCAGCCAACACATCTCACACTCCGGCGCAGATCATCCAGGCTGCTGTTCAGTACATACTGTTTGTTTTTGTCGGCCGTTCGAAAGCAAGCAAATAATACATAACCACCTTCTTCCTCAGCGGTACACCCACCCAACTAACTACAAGCATTTAACTCGGGCTCCGGACTAGCTCAACGTCGATCTCTGTCTCGCAATAATCATGGAACCATTGAATAAATTTAATATCATTGAACATCTGAATAAGAACTTCTATTGTTTTCTTTCTCATCTATTGGAAAAAACAACTGCTGTGGATCTCCCATTCTGTACCTCACGGGCTTCCAACTCCATACTCTGGTGATCTCAGTCAGGTCTGAATCGCAGTAAACCTCTACCATCTATTTCCGGAGGCTGCTTCATTTGTCGCAACACGCATCTCAGATCAACCATTTAAGGCATATGATATCAGCCGACGCTCTGGGAGCTCCGGGATCGCAATCTGGGACCCAAAAATACTACGAAATCTGCTGCGAGGTCTATGACTCAGATACACAGTCCAGCCGCATGGGTCAAAGCACGTAGGGCAGTGTACAATTAAACTCTCCTGTACTACCGCTCTACGTTTAATTCCTAAGCAATTTGCAAATCGGCACAGCCATGTTTTCAATCACGTTCAATGCCGGAGCGGAGCGAAGGCGTTTCTTGTGGTGGTCGGCAACCCTGCCGGATATCAGTGATGCAGGAAATGGTATTGCCGCATTAGGAAATTCAGCCCCTATTACCGTTCTCTCAGATGTTAAATGCATATTGAAACGCCCCATAGGTGAAAAAACAAGTGTAGAAATACTCAAAGCCACTTCAAACACCATCTGGGTGAAAAGATAATTGAGATAATGAAGGAAACATGTCTCTTTTGGGAATTGTCTCCCAAAATTCTATTGCTATTTTTGAGTTCAGTACTCACCCATAAATCGCACAAATATTTTAACCCATGAAGGACTCCACCCTAAACAACACCTAGTTTCCGGATTTTTGAATTTCCTCTTCGTTTGGTCAGGGTGTGTCGTCTTTAGGTCTGAAATGATGGTATTTCATAATTGTGGTCATATTTTCAAAATTCGGAAAACTAGGCACTCTTCAGATGCATCTACCATGTACTTTTCACCATATGAAGTAGAGCTGAAAGTCTGTGTATAAGGAGAAAAAAGCCATGACCGTATTATTGGCGTGTGTCGGAGTTTGAATTTGGCACTGCATTGCCGACCACCATTTCTTGTGTATCGTAACATGTGGACCCCTGTTGATCAGTCATCAGCTTTGACAGGCGTGAGAGGTTTTACACTCGGAGTTCGGACCGACACGATCGAGTGCATAAACGCGGCTGCAATAGACATGTTTTATTTCTGGTTTGGAGACCTGGTACCTGAGTCGGTACCAGGAATTGTCGCCCGACACCGTTTGGGCTTGTTTTGGACCCGCTACGACCAAAACAGTCCTAGGAATATTGGCGACCAAATTTGGATCTTGCGGCAATAATGTTTGCACATGCTATACATGGTGGAAATATCTCATCCTCATATGTAGGGTCAAATGTGCGTTCAAGGGAGGGCAACAATAGTTTCCAAATAGGGCATGGGAAAATCTGATGGCTAAGCCCATCGACTCAGCAACAAATCGAAAGCCGGATTTTTTTCAGAAATAACCTAGGATGGGTGTTGCTGTATGGGGCCGTCGCACTGCTGCGGGACAGATCCGCAAAAGGGGGAAGTAGGAGGTGCTCAAGGTCACCGAACGTGTAATTGGAGGAGAACGGCGCAGCAGGCATGTGAATCTGTTGCGGCAAGCACGTCACTGAAGAGAACGTCACGGACCTCTCTGATCCGATTATCGGGCGATCAGGGGTTTGTCACGTGTCTTAATTTTGGGTAAGCTTGGAGTCGGCAACCCCGCCATCCCGAGGGTGATCGCAAATTGGTCGCCAGACCGATTCTTTTGGCTGACTTTGGTGGGAAAACCCTTGCCAAATATGGGGCATTCTGGTCAATATAACCCTCTTAATGACCTATTTTTCGGACTCCGAGTCCCCGACTACGACTAAGCGCCTCAACTGCTGTATCCTTCACGTAGTTAGATCAGTGCTAAATTGGGAGAGGAATAGTAATTAAATAAAAACCATAGCTTTGACCCACACAGCTCCATTTTTTGCCCAACATGGCATGCCGGTGCACATTCATGCAGATTCCGGCATTTTCCGATACAGTAACAGATGGTTCATTATTCTCTGCCCCTTCCTTCCACCATTCTCGACCAACTTGTCTCTCTCTTTGAGCCTTTCTTGATTTTATTTAATGCTCCGCACGCCTCTTCCTTCTAATTCACGCGTGCTGATGATTCATCTTTGGTCTACTTCCGTGCCGCGCTCCACGCCTTCCTCGCGTACTCCTTCCGCTGGTCTATCAAGTGCAGCACTTGATTCAGTACATATTCTCTCCCCTCCTCTCTTCTCCGCGTCTCCGCCCTTAAGTTCCCTGTGCTGTGGTGCTCAGCATTTTTTTATATCTCCATCCGTTTACCTTTGTCGTCGTCGGCGCATATGTTTGCGTTATTGTAGTACAATTCTTTTTTGTCCCGAATCAACTAAGCATTTCGGATTCAGGTAAACTTGATGGGTATTTTTTGTCCCCCAGAAGTATTAAGCGTAAATAGAAATAGGGCCACCCCGTGTACCACCGCGATTGGAATGGTATGCCGGATGTTCCGACTTGAACCGCACCTTGACATCGAAGGTTCGGGGCCAGGCTCCGAAACCAAGGATTGAATGAAAATGAAAAAAAAATTGGAGAACCGGTTGGTGCTCCTCATAGAATCGGGGTAGTACTTCAGGCACATCCGCACCTTCAATTTCATCCATCCTCTGAACTCTTTGAGTTTTTTCAGGCCTCCGAATCATAGAATCTGTGCTGATAAACCTTGACAGTGATGTACTTGCTGTTCATGGCTTCGGAGGAATCGAACGTCGAATGAATGTCTCTTCTTTGAGAACGAACTGAGTCACTCATCCTACTTAACAAGTGAGTGCCTTACTATGGATGATGCTACCGTATGCCGAGAGAGCGGCATGCGAGTGTCCTCCGCAGTCCGACTCGAGACTCATAACTTCTGACTTGAACTCCGGCGGTAGACAAAGCCCAGCCCTTACTTCGATTTCACCCCTAGTCTAGTGTGAGTCGTAAGCTGTGCTCCACAAACGCTTGTATTTTCTTATTTGTGCGCAGCATTCACTACGTTCCCTGGTCTGCTAGGCAGAAGCTGGCTAGGTCTGCGGAGCTGTGGATAGGTCAGCGTAGGCGGCTAGGCAAGCCCTGCCTAGGCCAAATAGGCACAAATTTGCCTAGGTGATCGGAGCTTGGCGTAGTCCATGCCTAGCCGTATAGGCAGACTTCTGCGTAGCCCTGAAAGCCCTGCGTAGCTTGGCATACGTGTGTCTAGGTCATCTAGGCATACCTCAATCTGCCTAACAAGAGGGTCTCATTTAAATTTATTTTCGTTCAAACACAATATTTAGAATGGCTAAAATGACAATTCACCACAGATTTGTACCTCTGCGGAGACGTCTAGGCAGATCTACGCTGACCTAGACTCAGCTAAGCATATCTAGGCAGACCTACGAAGACCTAGACACAGCAAGGCATACCTAGGCAAACCTGTCTAGGCAGCCTAGGCAGAGACCTCTGCCTATCTCTGCCTAGAGATCTAGGCAAGGGTTCTGCCTAGGTGGCCAGGGAACGTAGTGATTATGGATGCACACCCCATGGCGATGATGTGGTACTAATATTATCAAAATAAAAGAATGTTCAATGCAGCGGGGACTCCAAAGCTGCTAAAAACTCAACTCCTGGAGAGAAAATCGATAGACATGCCCAAACTCGAATCGTCCGCCTCGACACCAGACTGTTTCCGTACGCGCATTACATGAATACGAGGCTCTGAGGGATCATGTAGTATTTAAGTAAAGGAACCTTCCTACTAAATGAAAATTGGGATGGGACTTCCAAATGAAAACAGGGTATAGCTCACCCACTTTTGGCGGGACGTACGACATTGGTGGGCCCGTATGCGGACGGACGAGGCTGAGATGCGCAGGCGACGGATCCTGCGAAGGCCAGCTCAGTTAGGAGCGAGATCAAGAGGAGCATTGTTGAACGCTTGTTTTTGTCCTGCCAGAGGATAATGACCAGGTTCTGAACGCTGGTCGCTTTATATGGCTTAAGAACGGCCATCCGGTCTCCAGATGCCGCTTGGAGCAAGCGTTCTGCAAGGAGCTCTGCTGGCGAAATCGCACCATTTTTATTTCGGCACATGAACAGTTATAATAGGACAAGAATATACGGTACCTTGCAAATGAATGAATGCATTGGATTTTGGAATCTGTAGACGTTGCACAGCGCAGCAATTCGACGAGAGAGAGCCGAGTTGAAAAAAATTGAAGAGCGCACAAATTGACGTGTCGACATGGTAGGAGTGAGCCTGTGCGAAGACTTGAATAACTATGCTGCATGTGAATGATCAAGTTGGACGCGAGCCGGGCATTTATTTTTAAAAGCCGTCGTATTGTCGAGAAAAAGTAGGTGGAGGATGTGCAGGAATGCCCGTCCGAGCTTGTCCAGTATTGCCTTGAACGAATGGCGGACCACAGAAGCTGCATGGATACCCGTTACAGGAAGGGGCAACACCGCCCGAGTCTTCTTCCAATTCGGAATCAGGGCCAAGTATGAGCAGAGTTCGAGCCACCCGAAGAGCGACAGCTATATACACTGCTGGCGAAATAGAGAAACAAGTAGACGTCGTACGGGCGCAGCAATATTGTGATTGCCAGAAAGTCGACGACAAACACTAGAACTGGAAGCGGATCCAAGAAGGATTCTTATTGAATCGCAAAGTAAGAGAGAAGAGCGCGAGCCATGTTCAATTTAACGAACTACCCGCGGCTTTATTTTCGGCCGGTGGATGGGCGGAGATTTTTGGCACAATAGCGAATGCCGCGTAGAAACATGCCAGCGGAGAACTTGAGGGGCGAAGTTATAATCCTAACAGGGAACCAGTTTTCGTTCAGAAGGCGAGTAGACGGGGCAGGATTGAAGCGAATCATCCCCTAGAAAGCCTCGGAGATATGAAATAGATGGCGCAAGCAGAAGAGAGGACACAACGACGGTTTATAAGTAGCCAGAGGTAGATTTGCAAAGAATATCAGCTTGAGGAAAATCCAGCAGTCGAAGAGACCGGTGACGTGGGCGGAACTTGGCAACTCGCAAGGATTCTGGCCCAGGGGAACCACGGTGAGCTAGGATGGGGCATATCGTGAGACTGGTATAAAGCAAAACGACGGTGCCTCGGTGCATTCGCTTCACGCTGGTGGTATGAAGTCAAGACTCAAGGATGTGCTGGCAGTGCTGCACTTGCGTGGGGTATTCTGGGAACCATCTTCCCGATGCTCTGGCGCAGGAAGACATGGACGCTGAATTTGTTTCGTGGCTGATCATTCCTGCCGTCGGGTACAGAATCAGTCCACCACGCTGGCTTGTGCGTTATTCAGCGCTCCTATCCCAGACAGGGAGCAGTAATGATAGGAGCGCCCTGTTCAATTGTACTCGGTGACCAACCATATAGTCTGTAACCCGGTCCACGAGGAAAGCCTCATCGGCAGCTGTCCATGTCTTGCGCTTCATTTCCGTCTCCACATCTCGAGCGACACATGCGTATCACGGGCATAGGACTCGTCTTGAAGATTCACAACCTTTGATTCTATATTCTTAACAGAGCTCAACTTCGGCCGCATATGGTTGTGAGCACGAACATATCGATGGATGTCTGAATTGACTCTGAAGCGCAAAATACAAGATGAGATTTTTCGGTGGATTGATCACCTGAATCCACCCGCCAACCATCCGTTCTCTACCTGGAAGCCGTATACGCTGTGCGCCATTGGAAATCCCTTCATACTTCCCCATGGATTTAGGGCAGGTCCAAGCGCGGGATGCAACGCTGCACCGGCAGCACGCAGCATTGCCGCGTCCCCTTCTGCATCCTCGCGATTGTATGCCTATAACATGCTGGTGAATGAACAGTATCGTCCTCACCACACCGGCATACCGTGAACAGACTAGGTAGTTTACGTTCTACGAGCATTTTGAAGGTCGTCGGCCACGTATACCAGGTAACCTGGGCCGCCCCCGAATTGAAGCCAATGCAGAGATCGGGGTTCTCGAACTCGCTGCCTTGTTTTTCTACAAACTCGTGGTATGGCCTGAAAATACACTGAATGATCCGCAGGAGCGATATAAGCAAGGACCGACTCTGCAACATATTCGAGCACATATGAGCGACCGAGCGCCATGCAATCACTGGAAGGTAATCAGTGAAAGGTCAATGAAGCGAGACAGAACATACGGGCAGATTTCAAGGTCAAGCGACTCGCGTCTGGGTACGTTCGGACCACACATGATGAGCTATTGGCAGATGGGCTAATGCCTTCGTCAGGAAGACCGCTCACACCTTCAGTGTTTTCACTTCGGGGGTGCGATGCAGGATTTCTTCAAAGACACGACGGCAGCTGTCTTCTCTGATGCTGGCACCGAGGATCTGTTAACGTTCAGAAACGCCAGAGAAATCATCTGAGGAGAGAATAGGATACGTACATGCACCGTCAGCCTTTGTTTCCGGGTCCAGTCATCATTATCGTTAAGCTTGCCAAGTCCATATAAAATCGTCATAGCCATAGAAAGAGTATCGGACGCCGCAGTTATCAAGAATGTGATAGGGAACGGCGCAGGCATATCGAAAGACTTGCGTATCTCGTCACCGAACTCGCCTTCCCAAGATACCCCCTCCAGAGGCATCCACCCAGATTTAACGCGTTGTGGTATCCAGACAAACTGTCTCATACGGTCAAGCCAGGAAGCCATCCTGGTCTCGAACATAATCTGTCCGCGTGTGAACTTGTTCATCTGGCATTGAGAAAGCCTGTCGCGCAGTTCGTCAGACGGTCCATGATGAAGGTTGTGTGCAGTTTCCCAGTGTGTGGGTGAGCAGCAGAAGCTGAGCATGCATTGCGGGCAAGGAGTCAGGCGCTTCGTGTCATCCGCTGTCGTCCCATACATCGCAGCCTCCATCCGGATCACCATGTCTGTGCGCGTGCTGAGGGAAACAGAGTCATGAGAACACGAGAAGATGAGAGCGGGAGCGGCGAACCAGACTATGCACCGCGGTTCACGGTCAAGCCAGGAGTGTTCCACTGCAGTCGGAGGTCTTCGAAACGTCAGCGCGCGCGCAGAAAAACGAAAGACCGATACCTCTGCAAAAAATTAAGACAGATATCAATTTGTTGATCGGCCAGTTTGCGTATTTCTTCAAGGTCTGTGATTGGCCGCTTGGGAAGCAAAGATACGAGTGTTGCTGCGGCAAGGGAGTTCTTCTCGAGCGAGCTGAGAGCCTTGCACATACGTCTGTGGGCTTTCCAGTCCGACTGGGCAACAGAATCAGAAATGTGAAATCTTTTCAATGAGCGCGCACATTTTGGCACTCTGCGATGTTGTCCATTAGCCAAAGGCAACTTTGAAATGCCACTCGACCTTCGACGCATCTGTACCACAATAGCTGATTCTGCGGCATCCACTGCATCTAGACAACTGAACGTCCATCTCATTCCAGCACTTGTGGCAAGCCAATCCGATCATCGCTGGCAAAGGTCCTAGCTCCATGGTGGTCGAAAGAAAACGAGGAAAATTTTGAAGTTGATCGTCAACGTGACTTGATCGGAACAAATCGGGTTCACCACCCGAATCTGTCAAAAGTCTGCATTCTGCATTGATTTCATTTTTTATTACTGCGCCGCGCGAAGAGGGGGAGATCAGGCTCTGGGTTTGAAAGGCGGCATGCCTGGCATGCCGCGCACTCCGACCAGTAGTGGAAGAGCGAATCCTGCGATGATCATCCTCAGCGATATACGAAAAGGAAAGCAGTAAGGGTTGAAGCTCCTGGTGAAAATTCCGTGTGCTGAGCTATACTTAAAACTGCTCAAAACTGCCCTCTCGAAGCACGGCAGAAATGAGCACATATGAGCAGCGAAATGAGCCTATAGCACATGCGCACTGTGCTCCCATCTGCTCATTTGTGCTCATTTTATGCTCAGGTCTGCCGTGAGCTGCTCACATGTGCCCCGCTCCACTGCCCCCACTCCTGCCATCTCCAGCCATCTTCAGCCCACCCTGCCAGCGCAACTTCCGAGTTGCGATGTGCGTCTTTAAGCCCTCCGGCTACAACGTGTTGGTGAAGCAAACCTAAAAAGTATGGGAATGATGAGTACGTACGCCATATGTGGAAATCAATGAGGCACCTTTGCTTCAGATAACTGAAATGGACGGTACAACGCTGAGGTACGCCACTGTAAAACAGTACGTACATTCATTTAAGAAGCAAAGACGTACCGTTGTTGTACACACTTTTGTGCACGATAATCTACAGCATGCGTCGCGATGGTGGATCAGTGCATGTATGCAGGAGGGAAAAGATCTTGCCACGTCTGAGACGAAGAGTTTCAGACAACGGGGGAAACAGACCGCAGGTCAGCAGTGTGGCGCCACCCCGTCTACGCCAGTGAAGGTGAGTGGTGTAAGGTTGGCGCGGGGCTGTCGGAGGAGTGAGCGGAGGAAACATTGACTAACTGAATGTACTCACCATAAACTCGCGCAACGCGACGCGGTTGGCAGGAGTGTACGGATGGAAAGGCATCATCCCGCTATAAATAAAGCGGTGAGAATATCGCTAGAGAGCGCCGTAACCGATGCTCACCGCGGCGAGCCCTGGATACGAGAAAACCCGTTGAATGCGGTAAAACGGTTGCGCGAGTGATGGAAGGACATGACGATGGGGAAAAGATAATCAGAACACGAGGCACTGGTACGAGGGACTCAGTGGAGAAGCCACTAACCCCATGTTGCGTGCAACACCCAAAACATTGATTTCTATATCACCTAGCTCGATATCTTGGTCGCAACACGCGTGAAAAACGCCTAGCTATCCAATCCTGGGATTTGGCGTCAAACTCCAAGATTAAAGATTAAATAGAAATGGGTTGTCGAGTAAAAGTCTTCGAAGCAGCAGGGGGTGGCATTGCGCACGTCCAGTTTGCACAGTGAGCGAAAAGGGAGGTAAACGAGACATCCGCCGACCGGTGCCAATGAAAATGGGCTTTAGTAACCGTATCTGCCCGCATGATTGTAGGACAATAGACCCTATTCAAAGGAAGGGATCCGGCGTGTGACAGCCATGGGTTGAGGGTCTCCGTCGATTATTCGTCACCGAGGTCGAGGCACTCGGGGGTGGATATAGCGATCTGGCGCCACTGAGACCAATTTTGGGCCACTAGTAGTGGTGCTGTGGTTGGGAATGGACGTGGGGTAGATCCGACGAGGATACAGTGTCCGAAGATCTTCATCGTAACTTCTAAAGAAAGGGAAGGAACCGGGTAAGGCTGTCGGATTAAGTTCCAAGTTTGGCATGGAGGCTCTGCAGCAATTGCACAGCTGCTTGCTATGCTAGGATATTTCATCTGCCCGCTCTTGCGAATCCGGACTTAGCTGGACAACAGTAACCCATGGCGTCTGTTCATTTCTCAACCATTCAAAGCCACGCTGAATCTGTCCGCCGCAGCTCGACGTTGAACCTGCCCGCATCATCCAAGCCCATGGCAAAAAAAAAAAAATGCGAACCCAGAGTGTACAAATGCCCTCGGGAGGAATTGAAACCTCGATGCATCCTGGCTCCGATCAAGATCTATAGCCATGGATTCTCGAAGGCTGGCTTGAGATGCTGCTTTGCGGATCGCATACGGTACGCCTGCCTTTGATTCATGACAACCCCTTCGCTCGAATATGCAATTTTGTAGGCGACAGGGATCTGCTGGCTCTCACGACACGCACGCTACGGGCGTACGTCGCCTCAAGACCAGGGAACTGTCAACCAGTCTGCGCCACTCCAAGCCTTAACTCACCAATCGAGCTGAGTAAACATGAAAATTCCGATTCAAATAATTTACGTCTATCCAAGTAGGTAGGTAAAGTCTAAAGTTCAACGAGCGGCAAGACGACATTTTCTCTTCTCAGCGAACGATCTATGTGTATTTTCGGCATCAGCGGAACGCAACGGGTCTTCTGAATTTCCAGCCCTTTGTTTCCAAAGTAGCGTCCGCCCTCGAAGTTCCAGCAGTCGTTGCTGCGAGGCCAACCGGCCAAGTGCTGGATGTACTCTTGTAACTGTTCGTCAATTTCTGGGCCGAAGGATGGGACCGTCTTCAGCGCTGCCAGGAATTTGGCCTCGATCTCATGGTGAAGGTCGCATACCACCACCATGGCGGCCTGTAGATCGATGTTGAACTGATGCATCACAATGGTGAGGATATTGTAACGGTCGTCGCCCGCAGCTTGCTCTTTGTTGTACGACGCAATGTCCTGAAGCCGAATATCAGGCGGAGGTTCAAGGTGCGCTACTCACTCACGTTATCGAGAATGATGAGGTCGGTGATGTAGGACTCCAGTTCCTTTACGACAGGATGATAGAAGACTTCATCCGGAAAATCGAGGTGAAGTTCTCCAGGCACGTAGGAGGGGCGAGCGCCAATATTCTGGCGGCGTATTTGCAGGTAGCTGTTGACGGTAAGAAAGGTGTCGAAAGCACGACCCTCCGCCTGCACGACCAGGGAATCGAGGTAATCCTTGAAGGATTCGACGAAATGTCTCGCCGAATTCGGGGAGGCGGTTCTGATCGCTAATTCCCAGAATCTAGATCCAATTTAATACCTGCAGGCGCATGGAGACAGCTGCGACTCACTGACGCGTCGCCTCTCCGAGAACAATTTCGCCTTCAGGACGAGGTTTGTGCGGATTATTCAGCGCATCCATGACGATATCCACCATGTCTTGGACGACAGCTGGGCTCTCTACGTCGGTGTACTCCTCAACAAGGAAGAAGATATTCATGAGGTTGCAGCCGGTTCGCAAATGCTCTGCGACACATATCAGCGGTGGGTTCGCATTCTAGACGCAAAATACGAACCCTTCGAGGCCTTCGCATACGCCAGAGCGGCAAGACGACCTACGTTTCGAGTTAACAAATTCAAGCGCGGCGCGACAGAAACAAAACACCAAAGTCGCCCTTGTCGAAGGCATACTGGGATCTCTTACTGAACGCGTTGAAACTGTGAAACCAAGCACTTGACTCCGCCGAAACCTCCTCGTAATGCGGATTGATGATTCGGGGCCACGGCCATGTCTTCATGGTCTCGGGAAGGTACAACATCGGCGGCTTCGACCCCGGACAAGTGGCGACTGTCATTGCGGACTGAATTAACCGCACCGTGGTGTTAGTAGCGATTTATAAATACCAAGGGTATGCATGCATCAAGTTTTAACTGCGATTTACTTGATGTATCAATCCACCCAGAACTCTCCTTGGCATGTGGTAGGTCTTGGTAGGTAGGCGAGTAGGTAGAATGCCATGGTGGTCTAGGCCGGGAATGGCATCTGCATGATGACATCAGTAATCTGACAATCGCGTTGACAACGCGTTGTGGCATTGTTGATGAATTTTGTCGACGCGTGGAGCTTGTAACATTGGACTTGAGATGATTTCTTCCCCTCTTGCAGCGGTATATGAGAGGCAGGCTCCGTTAGCTGAGAAAGGATTTTAATTCCCGAGTCGCGGCAACAT
The DNA here is from genome assembly GCA_029282285.1 of Mycena rebaudengoi. Taxonomy (NCBI): domain Eukaryota; kingdom Fungi; phylum Basidiomycota; class Agaricomycetes; order Agaricales; family Mycenaceae; genus Mycena; species Mycena rebaudengoi. The sequence continues at coordinate 223,203 of JARJCX010000070.1, forward strand.
TATACCGTCACCAGCGTTGTGAATTTTCGACCCCACGCTCCAAAGTTGTGACGTTGTTGCGTTGACAACGATTGTATTGCCTTTGAACCTCAAGGATGGCTCCTGATGCTAAAGCCCGAACTTTTCGTCCATCCCACAGTCGTACGGATGCCTTACCGGCGCGGTCATTTGGTAGCTGGTTTCGACAGATTCCTCATAGATTTCTTGGCGAGCGCCGTTTCGCATAGTCTCGTTCCCGACGTTATAGGGCAGTATGCTCGCTGCGCTCGCAGGCGCGGAGCGCCAGCGGTCCTCCGGACCGGTCGGAAAGATCCGAGGCAGATTTTTTGATGAAATTTGATCGCGGAGCACTGCCCTATAACTTCCGCACATCTTTTTCATCATTTGATCTGCCTCAAATTTGGAACTCCGCCACCCGGAGATCTGGAGCCGAGATTACGTTTCGCACTGTTTCGCACCTGCCACGGTCTTTTTTGCCCGCAACATCGCGGATCACTCTCTCCCACGGCAGTCAATCAATGATATTCCCGCGGTTGATCTCCGGTGACAATCCAAACCGCCTAAACTTCCCCGCAACGCGAGATAAGTATCGAGTCTCCAGGGTGATCCCTTCCCAATGGCGTCTACCGCCGTCCTCTGCGTCCTCGTCGTGTTCCTTTTCTACGCCATTCAACGGGTTTGGCGCCGCGTCTTCTCCCCTCTCGACAACGTTCCTGGCCCACCACGCAAGTCTCTAGTCACAGGTAAAATTCGGTTCAGACGTACTCTCCGTTGCCCATTCTCATGATATTGTTATTAGGAAATCTCACCCAATACTACGATCCTGATGGTTCGGAGTTCCACAAGGATCTGGAGGAAAATTATGGTCAGGTTGTAAAAATCCACGGGCTTTTCGGGGTGAGTGACATGGTCCGAGCGCCCGCACATACTTATTGCATCCAAGGCCCGTCAACTCTACGTTTTTGACCCCTCTGCCCTGTACACCATCCTCGTCAAAGATCAAGACGTGTACGGAGAAATGCCGGAAATCTTGTCGTGCGTACTCTGTTTTCCCGGATCCTACCGCAAACCTGATCCGGGGATAGAATGATCAGTTTAACGATGGGCAAGGGGATATTTTCTACCGCCCGTGACGAGCATCGCAAATATCGCAAAATTATGCTCCCTGCTTTTTCAACCGCCAACCTTCGTGGAATGGTCCCAGGATTCTACGAGGTCGCCGAGAAAGCATGTGGTCGATCCCTTGGCTCAATCTACCTCCACTCATATTGGATTTTCGTAGGTCCGTGATAACCTCATCGCACCTTATGTCGCGGATGGTCCAAAGAGGGTTTGTTTTTATTTGCATCCCACTACGCATTCGGGATAACGAGTTGCCCAATCAGCTCGATTTCAACTCCATCTCCTCCCGCACATCTCTGGAATTTATAGGCCGCAATGGAATTGGGTATTCCTTCGACCCGATGCTGCCCGGCCAGACTCTCACCGATCGCTATGCAAAGTCCATCCGGGGACTCCTGTGAGTGCGTTATGTTGAAATCGATTCGGAGTTGAACAACTCGCCAACTGGCAGTCCCGCTGCGTTCAGTTTGGCTCTTCTAATGCCCCTCCTGCCGATTCTTGATCAAAGCCCATTCCCCGCCTTCCGTCGTTTCATGATTAACCTGATTCCGCTCCCGGCGCTGCATGAACTTCGCGACATCGTCGATTATACGGATGCCACGGCCGCCAAGTTGGTCAAAGATCGGAAAGCAGCGATCGAGAGCGGGGATCTGCACGTCAAGGAAGACGCGAAAGACCTCATGAGCATCTTGAGTAATTTCATTTCGTTCAACCGTCCAGCACCATTCTAACTTTACTCTTTCAGTGCGAAGCAATATGTCCGCCGAGCCCGGGATGCATCTCACGGACGATGAGCTTGTGGCTGCCACCGGGTATGTGCCTGCCTCTCGTTCCGTCCGGTTCCATCGAAAGATTAATCTCGCGGCCAGAATGGTTGTTACCGCCGCAACGGACACCACATCCGGAGCGATGACGAGACTTTTCAACATGCTAGCGTTATATCCCGAGATGCAAGAAAAGCTGCGTGCCGAGATCCTCGCTGCCCCAGAGCATCCGGATCACGACACTATCGTTGGGCTCCCATATCTCGATGGTTTCGTCCGCGAGGTCTTGAGGCTGTGAGTTCCCACCGCCACTTTATTGCTGTCCGTCTCATCTCCGGAACCAGATACCCGTCTGCATCTCCGTCAATGTTCCGAATGTGAGTTTCATATATGTTTTTTTTTTTTTTTTTGGCCTGCACGACTGACGATGCCCACGTACAGAGCGGAGGAGGACGCCGTGCTTCCCCTCGGCACCCCAATTACTGGCGTCGATGGCAACCTCATGAGTTCAATCACAGCACCGAAAGGAACGCTGGTCTATATCGCGATCAATGCTGCGAACCACAGTAAGGAGATCTGGGGATATGACGCGCTCGAATTCAAGCCGGAGCGGTGGAAGAATGGGAAGGCCATCTCGGCTCCGACGCGTATGTGTGGTATTTACGGAAACACGATGACGTTCATCGGTGGTGGGAGGAGCTGCATGTGAGTCTTCTGGTCCGGACGTTGTGTATTGAACCAGCGCTAACTTTCCTCACAGAGGCTTCAAATTCGCGCAGCTCGAGATCAGTGGGTGATCCTGTACTTTTCGAATCGAATAACCTAACGTAAATTCTTCCCTCAGAGACTTTGCTCTTCATCCTACTCCGCGCATTCAAGTTTTCGCAGCCCGATCCAGCTGTTAAATGGCGGTTGAGCGGTATTGTGTTGTCACCGTACATCGGGAATGAACAGCGGCTTCCCATACTCGTGGAACGCCTGACAGCATAACATACATGATTCCAGTGCTCCACTCGGTGTCTTAATTTATGTCCTTGCTTTTCTTCATGTCGGTGTCCGCGGATGAAAACGGCCACGCTATCATTCGGTGGGGCATCGATGTCAATGCTTCAAATTAAGACATCGCGTCGGGTTTAGGAAGGGACGCCCTCTCGAATTTTCGGATCTGGTCGACTCCAGTCCACTATTGGTCGAGGTTTGTCAACCAAATGCGCGAAAAACTTGTTGAATTATATCTCGGTGAGATTCCACAGCGTACGTCTCGACCAACGTGGTGGACCTGCCTGCGCGCTTTTCCTCCCGCTGCCGGCTGCAAACACCACCACCGGCTCCGCTAACGCCCCCGCGCACCCGGGCCCTCAGGCCGATCTGTCCCTCGTACACCCTCCTCCTCTTTCATTTCGCTCAGGTGGATTCACAAGAGACCACCGGAGCCTTGCTGCCTTGGATGATTTTGTTCTTCGCATCGGCTGAACGATAATTCCGACCGTTCGTAGACATGCTGAGATGACGCCGTTATTCATCCAGTTGGCTTTGACCGTCATTTCTGTGGGCCCTCTATTCTTGGGTTGAAAGGTCGGGCTCACTATGATCATTGTCGGTGACCGGATGTCCAGATCAGTTAACCCCAATGATCATCTTGAAGCTCACATTTTCGCGAACGAATTCAATGCAGACTCATCATTCGAGCCACGACGGCCAGCGCAAGTCGTGGGCAGTGAGATGATGAACGAAAGGACAACGGAAAGATAGACAGCGGCGATTTGGGGGGGTTTGAGCGCTCGAAATTACGTCAATTGAACAGCCGGTCAGCTGCCAAGATAAAATTAACTGGGACCGGAGGTAGGAGAAGGAACACGAACGGGGTAGACTCAGAACCAAACATGTAACCACGAAATCAGCACAGTTGCTTCAAGTTGAGAGCCGAAAAATATTCAGGTCTGTAATACTTTCGTCCCCAACCAACGATACGGCCTGGGCAAAGAGCTCAACAAGCGTGCTTTCGAATCCAGGTCACACCATTGATCCCTTCTACAACCGCTCGCGCTCATAATGGTCCGTGATGCCTCCCACTCCACACAAGTCGAAATTCCTTCATATGCCGCTCAGACACAATAGCGCGATAGGCCTGAAAATGGTGCACAGTGACAACATACTGGCGATTTCTTTCGGTGTATGTCTGTCAAACTTCATTCCGAACGATATGACCTCAGAAAAGAACACCCTTTCGGATCCAGAACGCAACATTAATCCCTTTACACGTCACAAAACCGCTCGAACTTCTCCATCAGGCTCGAAAACTGGTCTGTGATGCCTCCCACTCCACACAGGTTGGATTCTTTCGTATACTGTTCCTTTTACAAAGTGGAGTATCTCAACCAGACGCAATAGCGCGCCCAAGGCATGAAATGGTGCGTAGTGACAACATAGTGGCGATTTCTTCTGGTGTGTCCCAGTATAAAGGACGCCTTTCAACGAGCGAAAAAAATCAGCCACTTACCCAGTGCACCGTCCGAGTCGACTCCTACACCAAGTCACCCGCTCTCGCCTCCCTACCTATCTTTCTGATCCGGGAATGTGGTTCCTCATTCGTCTTATTAATATAGGGCTAGGGCTAGGGCCCACAAAATCTTGAGCCCGAGCCCGGCAAAGCCAGGCCCAAGTCCCGGCTTCCAGACCGAGCCAGGCCTGGGCATCACGAAGGACGGAGCATCTGGATCCGCTGTTCTACGCAGAGGACGATAAATGGGTAGCGGTACGACACCTGGATGTGTATGCATAGTCAAATATTTGTGAAAGCGAATTTGCAGCCGTTTTGAAGGCCCCGAAGTCCCAATATAGCTAATATTAGAGCACGCAATGCTAGAACGGGCACGGTTCAAGTCAGCGGCGCGCAGTTCTCCGAAAAGGGGACCCGCAGCCGTACGGTTCACTCTATCTTGTCATTGTTAGGGGTAAACAGGCGATGCCAACATCTCATCAGACACCCAATTATTACAGGCCCATTCCCCAGTGTTCATTCGTGGTGGTTCGTGACCACCCTTTCCTGCTGCTACTGTAAAAATCGAGCCAGTGTCACTTCCTATCAAAGTAAAGCCTACTTCCGCAACGATACCGTCTATGACCGCCCACGACCGCGCGGATACGCACTCTCCGCAATGGCAATCATGAAGTTCTTGAGCTTCTTTCTGACTCTGGGCCAGACAGCACAGGCAACAGTTCCGATTTGGACATCTCGTACAGCTATTTTTATTGCCCAACAGAATTCGCGTCGCAATGATGCGAATACTCCGGAGAGGCAGGTGGCAAAGTATGTACTGCGTTTGATTCATCAAGTGGCCACTGTTGAATTGATTTGGCGGGCTCAATCACGCCGTTCGGACTTGAGTACTACGTCAGTGGCAATTATTACGGATGGAAGAGCGGTGTGAGTAAAAGTGGGGGAACTGCGCTGCAAAATAGGATGAAAGGAAGGTTCAATTGGAGCATCGGTTCAGGGCCATTTTCCGCCGTTAACTAGCCCTACTTCTTATAAAGGTGTCTGGCAGTTCAGATAGCCTTCAGACCAAAAATTGTGTCCTTCAGCGGCATTGGGGACGCATTCATTCAAAACCAATACAATACCGTCCATCACGCTGGCCCGCCATAAAAGTCTAGTGCTGAGGGTTCAAATGCAGTATAATGAAAAGTATACACAGATGTACTTAATACGGCCCCCCACCCGCTATTCTCGTCACCGCTCTCGGTGTTATCGAATCACCCAGCTTAGACCATCTTGGGATCACTCAAACTCTCTTGGAATTCCTCTCTTGTCGCCTGAACTTGAAATTCCATTGTCGTGAGAACTCCTCTCTGGTCCGTGGTCCCTCCAAGAGTGTTCTTATCCACATCGTCGGTGCTCACTCCCAATCCGACGCGGACTATAATTAGCGTCGGCACGATTCCCTGCGTTTGTAAGCGATGAGCATGTAGTATAATAAGTAGTATGGTATTCAATGCGTACCACTATATGATAGCACGCAGCAATGCATATTAAGACCGAAACCGTCGGCCTCGTGGGCGATAGGTAAATCCCGACAGAGATGAGGAAGGTGGCCGGATATATCAGCCCGCTTTCGAGCCTGGAGGACGAAAAATTACATCAAGGGAAGTCATTCCTTGCAAAACACTCACAGAATAGCCGTCAAATCCATATATTTCTTTCGCGAGTTTTTCCCCAGAAACCTGGCAATTCGGCGAGAAAGGTACCAAATTCGTCCAGCTGAATCGAAGAGGTACATTATTAGCACACGTGGTTCGTTGTCACATTATTTAAATTCTCACCCGCTAATGATGCAGCGAGAACATTTGTGAAGAATATCGTGGCCATGCACGCTGCCGTGGCCACGCGCTCAGATGTCCCGGAGAGTGGGATTATACCAAGTACGCCCCCGACTGACATGGCCATAAGTTAGCGGCGGTCTTCCATACCACTGGAGGACACGCACCGAGCGTGCAAGCATAAGCGAAAGCAGGGAAAGCCACTGGTCGCCAATTGTTGCCCCATATCACGTAGCATCGATATATCTGTTGAAATAACTCGTTACTCGGGCAAGTGAAGATGCGGACACAACTTACAATGATGCCGTCTGCAATGGCACTTCGGAGGTCAATGTCTCTGTTTTTTGAGAAATTTACGTGGACTCACTTTGCTAGAGAATACCTAATTTTGATGAGCAGGCCCAGTCGACGGACGATGGCGGGATCTTCAGGGCCGTACAACACTGGCAGGGGGTTGCTCAGGGAGAACACTTCATATATCCCTGTCTGCGCGCGATCTGTGACGAAGGCCCATGTATAGGCGAGCGCGATGTGGATGGTCGAGAGGAGGAAAAGGAGGATCATGCAGCCCAGATGAAATTTGTAATGGACTTTTCGACGTGAGCATAGCACTTGAACAGACTGGAAGAAGAGGGCCGAATAAATCCCTGCGGGAATTCAACAACGTCGTTAAAACCCAATGAGAATGAGGACTAACCATATGTCAAAGTATCTATCTGAAAACCTTATCAGGAAATAATTGAAAGACAGCAAGACGGAACGCATACCACCAACGGAAAATATGTGATGAAATGGCTAGGTGACTGCAATGTATTTCAACGCATGACAAGTGAGGATGAAGTACGGTCCGTACCATGCTCTTGCGGGATCAGAGGGTAACGCAGCACAATTCAGCGCCGTCTTATCCTTTTTAAGTGCTATTTTGAGCGGCACCTCCGAAGTTGCACCAAGCCAACTGTCATAGGGAAGCCACAATCAACCATACGCTCAAAAATCTTGATTACTCCAGAATCCGGGGATGATTCCCCGTGATCGTTCGTCGATGATTGCCCAGGACCGGATTCTTGACGGCATTCAAGACAGATTGCGGGGGTGAGGTGGACACTCGGCACCCGGTAGGTAGGTAGGCAGGATTACACGGCCGGTCCCGGATTTTGGAAAATAGTAAGGTTCAAGAATCTAACAGCCTGTATTTGTGCCGGCCGCCCATGATACCATGGGTGGCTACTTAGTTGTTCTTGGCCGTCGGCTCAGTCGTAGGTTCAAGAATAGGGACAGCTTCGAAGACTGCCCTGGGCCCCTGGATTCTTCTTGACAGTGTGACAGACAGCGTGGGTGAGGCGGACTTGTATTTTCAGAACCCGATGTCTTCTTTTGATCAACGGTATCATATAAATACGACGGCGTTAGCACTAACGAGTTGAACTATGAGCGTAGATCTAGACTTTTAATCCCACTGTGCTTCCAAAGTAAATAGCCACAGGATAGGGAGACGAGAAGTAGGCGCGGGCGGACAAGACAGATTATTTGCTGTGTGGATAGCGAATACACGCCGAGCGATCAGCAATGAAGAGGTGGGAGGGTAGACGGAAGCTGCGCCGGGGTATTCGCGAGGAATTGTCTGAATGAGGGCGCAGGGAATTGGCAGAAGCACGATATGGAGGTTTGAGTCCGTCAAGCAAGCTGCCGGGGAGGGGCGCCGGAAACCCATGTATAGACGCCAATGGAGGAGCAGGACTGCCGGATACATCAGTAGAAGAAGGATATTGAATACTAGGTCGCCAGTGACTCAAATGGGATCGAATTGCTGATTCAACTGGAGCGCGAGAAGCAGAAACAGCGGTTTGAGAGGCTTTCTGCGACGATTAGGGCAGAGTCACAAGCGGGGCCATGGGGAGAATGGAAAAGAAAGAAACCGCGAGACGGTGCTGGAGAGAATGACAGAGTGTGTATTCTGGGAAACGGGAACGAACCACAGGATTTGATGCCCAGGCCAAGTAGACTTCATCGGAGAGTTTGACGGAGGCACTACACAAGATAATGAGAATGGATGGGTGGCTTCGAACCGAGGGATTATGCGCGCTGCTCACGGAGTTGCCAGCGCACGCCCAGCATTCACTGAGTCGGTGGGTGGCAGTTCGAAAAGAAGCGTAGGATCGGAGGGCTCGCCGACAAAGGATATCCACACGGCCGCAGATGGTGCGCAGCTGCTTGACTCACCGTCTTCCGTGCATCTGTACGAACGCCGAACACATGGAAGTCAGCCTGGTGGAGACGGTGGGTGAGTAGCGTGCGCGCGGATGGGGAATGCCTGTGGCGTTGGGTTAGGCGTTGCAGCACGACGCGCAGTGAAGCGGCGGGCGGCGCACAAATTACACCCAGAATCGTCACAGATAGTCCGGTCGATAATGGCTGAATCGTGAGGTTGGCGTCGTGGGCAGGCGCCAGCGCAGAAATCGCGCTCTGTGCATGATGAGGGGCGACTAGGAGACGGAGAACCCGAGCACCGACCTCATGGTCACATCGTGCGCAGGCTGCATGACTGCAAAGCTGCACCAGGGGCTAGAGTCAGAGATTTCGAATGCAAGACATACGTCCTGACGTACCAGCGACAAATCGGCCACCAGCAACAAACGATATGGCCACTAACTAAATTTTTCGCCCTTCTCCCACAAGCGCGCCCGGGACGTCTATGGCGTGGGAGGCGTCAGCAGTGGATCGACTAGGGACTTCCGCGGAGGTGGAATCTATCTACAAGCTGAGTAGCATATGACCAGCGGCGAAACCGCTTTACGCACCTGTAATTCGTATTCAAAGTCCTCCTCCTAAGCGCGACATTTTCTGCGGGACGACAGGTTCACGATCTAGCACGTAGTCAGGCATTTAATTGGCTTGGGCAATGAATGGAGCAGAGAGATTGGGAGGACGTGCCGGAACACCAGGCAACGGCGCACATGGCCGATACGCGAGAAAGGCTGGAGGGAATGGGGAGAGTGGTTCTGCGAGGGGTCGAGGGATCGACGAGTTCTTCGGAATGAGAGAAGCGGACATACTGAGAGCCAATAGACGAGGATTAGACACAGGACCGGTGCCAGCTTAGGATGAAGAGGAATAGGAAGCATTGGTACATACTTAGGCACATTGGATGGTTCCTCCATACCAATAACTCTCCGAACAAAATCCATTTATTTCCGACCCTGAAATCGGGTGGTCTGGTGAAATGACCCACAGCGAACATGAAGCTGAAGGGTAGAAGAGGAAATGGAGCTGGGAGGTCATTGATGTGCATGTACCGGGTGCACATACCACATGCTACGGTCACAGCAATGTCAGGTGGGTCGCCATAGAGTGGTCTGTCTTGCGCCAACTGAGAGAAGGTTTCGCCATTCTTGAATGGGATAACGGGGGATTTCGGTTCATTCTGGCGTCAAATGTCCGTTGAGGAGATTATTTGAGGCAGAGGTAACAAAACGAGCCCTCAAACTTGTGAATCGGCCGAGAATTGGCTGAGGAATGGGCAAAGGAAGAGCGCAGCATCCGTTCGGAGATAAGAAATGATCAATTCCCACCTAACCCATCGGAACCAAACGGGGCACAGCTTTTGATCAACGCATCACTCCGCCTGTATTTAGGATAGCTGGGATCCGACCCCGGCCCCCATCTTTTTGGCGGGGATCGAAATTGGAGGAGGCTATCTGGGGCAGAAAAATCAGAAAAAAAATGTGGTCACTTTTTTTTGGGTGTATCTGCTCCCGTTCGGCCGCTATTCCCGATTTGGTTTCTGCCGCTTTCCTAGAACAGCGGCGGACCTGAATGTCAGGAGGTGTCGATTTTAGGTAATCAGTGGGGGTGAAAAACCCCCCCAAAAATATCCACCAAAAGTTACCTCAGTATCTACTAGCGCTCGGCCACTATGCCCGATTTGGGTACCTGGAATTTCCTTTTTGGGAATGTTGTGTATCCTGGGCACTCTATGTGGCTGGGGATCATGAAATCAGTGTTGTTTGGGCATCAGATAGTATTCAGCTACTATGCAAAACACTCGGCCTGTTTATCTTGGGCTCAGTTCTGCAGGCAGACTGGTGGCTGTACTGTCTGGATGTGTTTCTTCTAACACTCCAAAGTGCACGGCCACCCGACTTTCTCCAGAGTGTACAGCCATCAGTCTGCCCGCACAACTGAGCCCAAGATAAATAGATTGAACCAACTCGCACGTAGCCAAAATTCAGAACTATACCCACATCGGCTGAATAGCGGTGGGAACCGCACCTGCATTTTGTTATCGCCGTTGTGTTCTAGTGGTGCAAAAAACACCCATTCGACTCGGGGTCCAGTTATATCGTTCGTTGTAGCGAGCCGGCTTTGTTCCCCTGACCGGTACCGACCGGTCTATTTGTTTTGGCATCTGGGTTGATTACTTGCTGAACGAGGGTCCGTGCACACCTGAACTTTTTATCTAAAATGAGTACTTATACTGAGAGCTAAAGAATATTATGGAAAATTTTGCAATTGAGCATCTCTGACTGTATCCCCACTTATATCATCCGCCGAAACCGTCTTGAAAAAGCCGTCTATGTTTCCCTGCCCACATGGTACTGCCCTCCCCAGACTTGCTAGGGCTGCGATTCTCACTTAAAATTTCTCAGTCTTCAAACGGTAGCAAATGATTATTAGCTCGTTTATAGATAATCATTTATGCATCCACAGAAGGTTTTAAGCACCCGAATGCTGCGAGGGCTTGTGCTCATGTCTCTCATGCTCAGCATCGCTCGCTACATCGTCAGTCTGGCGCGTGGTGTTTATTACAAGAACAGAGGCACCCCTAGCCTCGCTCTTGAAAACAAAATCGGAGACGTGGACTTCCTCGGGAGCACGTCCTTGAATATACGCGCGCGAAATGAGAATCTGCGAATCCCATTAGCGTTGCGAAATCTGTGGACAAAGTGGCACATAGCAACTCACCAACATGATGCTGTTCGAGTAGACTTTAGACAGTGGCATGCACACTGCGAAGTGATAACTATTTTTATAGCCCACCAGCAGGGCGAGGTCCATCAACGCGAATACGGCGCAAAAAACGCCAGTTTCAGCCGTTACCTGTAGGTACGAATTAATCCAATCAAATGCGGCTCAGAGTGACCCTCACTTACTTTGATAACTCGTGTCAAGGCAGCGTTGGTTTGACGCCTAAAATCGGGGTTCCTGGACTTTGTAAGATAATATGTTGTGGAAGCAACGATTATCGAGTCGCATAGAGCAGATGTAGCAAGCCAGACCTAACGCGGTAATTAGGCGTGTAATGTGGTTAACTTCAGAGCGAAACACACTGTAGTAATCCTGATATTGCCCGCCTGCAGCCGAGAAAACTGCTTTGCGCTGCACATCGCAGCGCCGGTCCAAATTCCGGTGACCAATTCCACAGCTGTGAGCTGAAATCGCACGTTAGTCACCGATGGTTAATTCAGGTGGGAACGGAGAAAGCACGATGGCAATTAGGCCGGGGATCCACCACTTGGAAGAGAGAATATATATCCGAAAATCAAGTGAGTTCCTTCCTGATGGCAAGCGTCTGGGGTGATTGGCGAAGAGAGATGGCGAACGAAGATAAGGGGGACGATGATGGGTTGGTGCGAAGTTTCATCTAGTTTCGTAGAGAGTCACACAGGAAGCGAACGGAGAGAGCTACAAGGCCCGGACAGTTGACGAAGAACCTCATTCATCCTTAAGGCCTTATGGCCCGTCGTGGTCGGTTTTGGTCGTACCTCAGCTTTGTATTAAGCAGAGACGTAGTTACCAATAGTAAACTAGCAAACACAGCTATACCTCGTATATTAAGCAGATGCCTCGTATCAGATTGCACCTGTTTGTATCCTTCCATATTTGCAACATTTTTCTCATTGACTGCTCTCTGGGCTTCCCATTCTCTTTTATTTCATCGAACTCTCAAATACTGCCCATTGACAGTGCCTTTTAGAAGCACTCAAGAATCACTGAAACGCAGGCCCATTCGATCTCGCTTTGCTCCTCGGACCTGGGCTATGCATCATCTCGTCATCCTAGGGTCCCCCTCAATCTTCACCGCCACGCACAGACCCAGCACAATCCCGAGGTCACGAACGACGCCCAGGACTGATCACGCCGGCCTCACAATCCGTTGACTTTGAGTCGGGCTTACAACTTTTCCATTTAATTCTCAAGACGCAACACAAGACCTAGAGTTCTGCGGCTTCGAAGCAATCATCTATCAAGATCCTGCAAGACCTCGAGCTGATGCATTTCAAGATCCTATCTAGGAGGCTACTATCATCTGCCAATTCGATGCCTGTCGGGTTCCTCGTGCTTCTCCTGCTGTAAGGATTTGTTCTGCTTTCCGCTTCCTTGATCCGGGGTTCCTCAACTTCAAGCGTCTTTAGAACATTCGACGTCAACACTGTACTCCCCTTTTCAAATTTTTGGCGGTCTTATTCCCTCAAGATTCAAAATTCGAATGGCTTCAACGTGACGATCTCCATGTCTACTCATCATTTACTTTTGACCCAAATGTGCAGACATTTCGCCACAGGATTTGCGTCACGTTTCCGTCTGGGTGGATATCCATATCATCTGATTCTCTCGATCGGTCCGAATTGATTGCAATCCTTGGGGAGTGGGGTAACGTGTCGAGGTATGTTCCACGCATGCATCATTTTGATATGCACGTGTTCCCCGACTGAATCCATCTCCGCCGGCTCCAGATTGAAATTCGCGCTCTTCGCGCTCTTTTCGAGCTATTCGGTGGGCAGCCTTTTGATTTATTTCGATCTTTCACTGACCTGTGCTCTGCAAGACATTCATGTTCACTGTTGTTGAAGTGCGCTCCATCCACAGACTATATCCTAACTATTTTGCACACCCTGCACGAGCCGCATATTTCTTTCGCCTTTGGGACTTCCTCCCAGCCCGGAAATTGGTACGGCACCTCTCTCATTTTTTCCTCAAAATCTGCTGACGGTGCGACATAACAAGTTAGCGTGCAGACATTTTACATCTTTCTTGCGCTGAGTTTGCCGTAAGTCCCCGCATTCGCCGTGTTACCGCTGTTTTGACTCGGTTTCTCGGCGGCCCAAAAGAATGAGGTGTCTGCGATGATCTGTTTTAAAATTTCCATATATTTTGATTATGATTACTACCTGCGCATTTCCCGCCAGTAATCGGTTCGGACTTTCCGCAAGTACTCTGTTCAGGGCACATCGTGCCGTGGTCCATCTGCATACCTCTTAGCTAACATTGTCATTATTGTGCAGCGGGAGCAGTACCTTCGGTACTTCTCTCGGTACTGCTCTCCATTCTGAGTTGCGGGTAATGTTTACTTTGTGGGCAGATTGCGACTTGAATCGATAGCGACATGAATTATTATTATAATTCTAAAGATGACGATCTGTATTCATTCAGGCCATTCTTACACTTCGAAAAACCCAACGTGTATGCCGGAGCGAAGCGAAGGGTATGTCTTGTTTAATTTGAGCATGTACATTATCATTCGTTAGTTGCCATAGGAGTCGATTTTTCTCAGCCATTCGCGCGCGATCAAAACATGGCGTGTCAAAATCCGACTTGAAGAGTGGAACAGCGGTATCCAGCAGAAATTTTGGTAGGTGATGGAGCCCTTGTGCCACCTTCCGACGAGTTTGATGCCTGTTTGATGTGGGCACCAGCGGCGTTGTCGTCACGATAGTGGCGCCCAACTTACCGTCGTGACCAACTGCACAGCAAGAGATAGATCCAGGAATACAGTGGTTGCGAGTATTGTCGTACTAATGGAGGGGAAAGGCAATGTTGGAAAGAAGCGAACTGTTGATGTTCGGGTAGTCAGTGATTCGGGACCTCGACAGAGTAGCCCACTAGAGACCAACGCGGGACAGACGAAGAACGAAACGAGTGCAAAAATAAATTATGCGGCACGACGAACGAAAAGGGAAAAAAAAGTAGGCAGACACGACGGGGAGGAAAACAAGTAGGCGTAGAAAACAACTACGCGCAACGCCGAACGAGAAACAAAGAGACGCTGAACGCAAAGAAAAAAATGCCGCGAGGTGGGACGGGGGAGTAGAATGCAAGGCGGGCGCATGAGATTAGAATGCAAAGAGGATTAATTGAGTAGGAGGCGCGGCACAGAGGAAAAGGCAAGAAAGCGGGGATCGAATCGGATCGAACCGCGCCACGGAAATCTAGAAAAAAAAGGAGGAGGCATGAGAAAGGAACGAAAGGAAGAGGCGCACGGTACCCGCCGACGAATAAGCGGTAAGAAAACACAGGTAGAAATAAACAGGTAGAAATAAACGAAGAAATAAACCGAAGCAAAGCGAAAGTCGCAGGCGGGTGGTTGAAAGAAGTGCCGACTCACCCATGGCCACACACCTCGTTCAGCCAATGCAAGGAGTTCCCATCGATTCATCGTCGATGGCACCTCCTCCGCGCCCAGCTTTCCCTCGCGCTCACGGCCAGCGGCGGCCGCACAGAAGGCGCGTCCAGGTGCGCATACGCTTTTGTGGTCCGAAAGGTAAGTCGTGGCGGGCGTGATGAGCGCGGGGAGGGCACGCGAGGAGCGCATGGAGCGGCGCGGACGCGGCGGTGTGTAGGGGATAGGAGGAAGGAGAAATTGGAGGAGGGCTGCGGCACACGATGCAGCACGGTCGGGTGCACGGGCGGCGTGGCGGGAAAGTCGTGCTCCTTGGGTGCTCGGGCGGGGCGGATACGCCGCGTCACTGCTAACCCCACAATGTGCGCGGAGCGCTCAGACGTGCCGAGATGCACGTGGGCGTTCGTGGGGTCCGCGAGGTTAGATGTGGGCGGGGAGGGCGCGGCGCGTGGTGCAGGGCGCAGGAAACCGGGAGCACTTGCGCAGAGGGTGGGTGATAAGTTAGAGCCTTAGAGGCGGAAAAGGGGGTACTAATGACGGCGCCGACCGGTGCAGCAGAGTCTGGGGCGTGAGCGGCGAGACGACCACGTACTGCGCAGGCTCGTCTTCGTCGAGTATCGTCGGCATCGTCCCACGCCGCCGCGCATACCCTATACCATATGCTGTCGAAGACCCTAATCCTTTCAGCCAGCACAGCGGAGCGCGTATGTAGCGCACTGCCGGTGCATATGCGGTGGAAGTGTGTACTACTAGTACTGTCAATGCGATGGGCAGCAGAACGAGCCCGAGTGAATGAAGAGGAAGAGGAGGAGCAAAGCTTTGGCGCTGTTTGCTCCAAGCGGTACCCGCCGGCATCACCAAAAATACGGATCACTTCTAAGGACCCCGTGACCTCGGCAAGCGCGTGGTAGGTAGGTAAGGTAGAGGACGGCCACATGCAACTAACGTCAGTCACATCATGTCACACCAGTCCAAAACGGGCCTTTTCAGAGAAATATATTTGTAGATGAACATTAAGAGAACTTTAAGCTAATCGCCTCCTAAAATCTATTTGAATGTATGCTATGTGTGTCCTCTAAAAAAATGGGGGCAATTGGGTCCGAACTCCGGGAGGAGATACCGAAATACTGCCATTATCTGTGTATGCTGACCTCCTTACAACATTCCATCTGCCTCCATGTCGTCCATTAGGCTGTCCGGTACCACCCTATGCCCAGGGTATTTGCGTGCGGCCCAGGCAGCTTGTGATCCCGTCAACCCTTTGCGATACGCATCCATGAATCGGGTAGAACGGTTCGCAAAGCTGCGAGGATTTATTAATAGATGCAACAACGATCCCAAAAAGAACCTACCGGCGCATAGAAACAAGCGGAACTGCATCTAGAGCTGCCAGAGAGTTGCGCTCGAGCACATCCTCTTACACGGCACGGTCCGAATAACGAACGCCGGTTTCCAGGAATTATCCCGGTGTACAAAGCAAGCGAAATTAAGTACACCATCGCCCCTGGACCTCCATTCACTTGCTTAGCCAACGGCTTCAAGGCTCTCTGCCCAATTAACGTGGTTTTTAAGCTGATCTCCAGCCTTAACTGGCCTTCCTGGCCCCATCAAACCACGGTTTTCACGCTACTAGTAACTTTTTCGATCACTTCGGCTTGACTTCGACCAGCTTCAAGTTCTCTCGTCTCGCCGCCTGTTTCTCTTGGCAACAAAATACTGCCCGCGCAACGTCTATAAGAAACAGAAGCCTTGCGCCTTTTATTCTATTCCTCATCCTAATGCCGGTTTGTCTTCCGTGTGGGGGCACTTTTGCGGCGGGTAGTGGTATATCAAACCACCGCTTGAAATGCCGGGTAATTATTACTAAGAAGTATTCCCTCACCCTCAGTTCTCAACACGGGGATTCGGCCAGAAGTTCTGAAACATGTGCAGTGGGAGAAGGTTTCTTTCCATTTATAAGTCTGTGGTCCACAATTAATGTTGCCTACTCTCTGGTGAACTGAAATATACGACCTGAAAACCATAACATTGACTAGATTGGACAACAATATCCATCCTTGGTGAATCTCAAGTTACGAAGTTAGCAACTGACCAAGATTAGGGAGCAGTTTCCCTGGGTCAAATAATCCATTGGTATTCGAAAACGGTGTGGGAACTTGTCCCAGGGTACAGGGAGCGTTTGTTAACGATTTAGAGGCCGCGCGACACTGCTGCGACAATGCGCGTCGCTGCCGCGTCACCTTTACCGGACCCCCATTCTGATGCATGTGCACCCCCCAGATGTACTGGCAAAAAGGGGTATACCGCTCTTCCTGCCCATGTACTCCGTATATTCGGAGATATTCTCCATGTTACGTTCGGTGTGCCTTTAATTTTATTTGATGTACGGTCGCTGGCTCGTGGCATTCATTTATTTCTGGGTCTCTCGAAGATCTAATGTGCCACAACTGATGCTTATTTTCTGATGCCGCTAGTTATATTTGTGGAGTGGATTTGGCGAAATCTGACTGCCCCAGACTACCATTCAACATTCATCCGCGTCATCACGAAGGAATTCATACACCGTCATTCAATTGTTTGGGACCCTTACAGTGAAATTTCTCAGTTAGGTCCCTCTGTCCCCGTATTTCAACTCCGACCAAGTCAATGAGTTCTAATAAGTATCAATACCATACCACTACACCTCTCAGCGTTTGGAGTGTCGAAATTTTGAGCTGCCAGTTCAATGTAACTGAAACCCAAGAGCCCTACGACATTGACGAAACCTTATTTACTCAACCCGCTGCGATATTTGCTTTAATCGGTGCTCTTAATGCACCAACCGTTGTCTAACTTGGCCAACTGATGGCGTAAGTTTGTTCCTGTGCGATTGATGAATTTGGGCAGCCGAGTTCGTTGAAGTTACGGTAAAGGAAAAATTGGTCCGAACCCGTTCGAACCTCAACTGGACCTGAACTCGCGGTCCAGTCCAAAGTTTAGAAAATTTCCTGAACCTAACCTGAGGTTCAGTTCGGGGTTCAGATTTTTTTGGTGAACCGGACCTAAACCGGACCGCAGTAACACTAGGGTGTTTCACAATTGAATTTTTGGGCCCAACTTGAGCCCCAACTTTGACCCCAATTTGAACCCAACTTTGACCATGATTCGTCTCCGGGAAGGATAACGGGAGAGGTAAATCGGACAAGCAGAGTTGGGTCATGAAGTTGGGGTCGAAGTTGGATGTCAGATCGTGCTCCGGTCCACGATCTGACATTCAACTCGATGATTCAACCTATATTGTGCCCCAACTTCGCCTCAAGTTGGGGTCGAAGTTGAGCCCCGAGTTGGATCAAAAAAGTCAATTGTGAAACACCCTACTATCAACGTCTTCATCGATTGTCCAAGATGTCGCAACCTCTCCGAAATCCGTTCTACACCCATCCCTGCTCCGCGTGTCTGCTTCTTTCCCATTAGAAGCCATTCACTGCGTTCCGAGGCGATGTCGGCAGCGCTGCCGGACAAAGGCTGACGTGTGCCGACCTGGGTCAGCACTGGCTGCCGAGCCGCCGGCACGCAGAATGGCACCTTCCCCACACTGAACCTCGTTAGGCCTACTGAAAATTCCGCACTCAGCCAGTCCTCCTCCACCCCACTGAGGATTGTACGCGAACGTTGCGCGAGTCGGCTTCGGCTAGATTCGCCGAGTTGCACGGCCGGGATGCGCTCTTCAAGCGATCCGAACTCCATCAACGGCGGGAGGCGGAACACCAGCAGTGGATGCGCGACTTATCCGGGCGCACCATCGATACCCTTTACGGCTGTTTCTTGCTGAACGAATTGATTGATTATGCTGTCAACTTCACATTCCCCTGGAGTATGTGCCCACCTAAGTCCATAAGTACTGGGTACTAACCAACAAGAATTATTGTAGCGAATGGGGAATTCGATGTGTACGATGTTCCCGATGCGACGAACCCCGAGCCCTTCAAAAACGCGTCCACATTCTTCAACGACGATCGCACGCGCTGCGCTCCACTCGCACACCTCCAAAGACTGGCTCCGCAACTTCAACTACCCCTTCGGCTCCGTGCACAATCGTTCTCGGGGGAACCAGTACGGTGACCCGTCTGTCGAGCCCATCGCGTTCCTCTCCGACCTCGCGACAAACGCAAGTGCGAACAACATCTCGATTATCTTTTATTCGGCCAATGATGATGCGCTCGTGCAGCACTGCGGCACCGAGGTCATTACCCAAAATATGACCTTCGGAGGCACGCAGGGCTTCACGCGTAAGCCATCTACCCCTTGGTTCGACGACGATGGTAACTTTTCCGGGATCGTCCACCAGGAGCGCGGGGTGACTTATCTGCTCTTCGATGGGGCAGGCCATCTCGTGCCATTGTGGAAACCCGCACAGGCGTTGGTGTTCTTGCGTGAGTTCGTACCTGGCTCCAACCCGAACGGTATCGTATCGGGGAGCAGCGTAGTGGGTGGGGAGAATGCGACGCTTGCGAGCGACTTCTTTTGCCAGGTGGGGACGAGATATTCTTTGGGTCTTCAACAACTGCGGGGACGTCGACTATTCCTGCTGCGACGAGGTCTGCATGAGCCTCGTTTATTGCGACTGCCGTGGCTAGCCAGCCCTCTCTAAATTCCAAGATCAACAGCGCTTCTCAAAACGGGGTGGGTGTAGCAGTTTCTGTGACGATTTCCTTCAAGCTGGTGTGCGCGATTCTGGTGTAGCAAAATTATCTGCATATCAGCTGTTAATATTTTGGTCACTGGTGCTTGTCGGATATGTGAGTCGACGGCCTGACGCCAGTTGTCCAATACGGGGGTTGGTGAGGCTGATGAGTATGTGCGGGGGAGAGACGCGAGAGATGAATCTGGCGGACGGAACATTTATGGGAGAACGTGAAGCGGCCGTACGCGCGAGTCGCATGTACGTCGGCACTGTTCTGCCGACAACCCTGCGGAAAGCAGTGATACAGGTGTTGATTGAATGTGAGCTTCACGTGGAATATATACGGCGAAAGAACATCCTGTGCAAATGGCGCGCATGGAAGTGAGGGGGACTGAGATAAGCAAAGGGCCATCAGAAACATACCTATGGAAGATAGTTGATAAGGTGCGATGTCGAATCCGCTCGAGACCAGCTGAAGATACCAGCCGCCTTCACCGCAGGTACCAACTCCTGCAACGCAATCTTGAGACGCCTCATTATCGGTTTCTCGTTGCGCCTCGGCGCCTCGAGTGTGCAGTGGAAGAGTCGCAGGTGCGGGAAGTGCAACGGCTCCGTTGTGTCGACATGAGAGATCTCGCTGAACATCCGGCTAACACAGTGGAGGATGATAACCTCTACCTGCGGGACGGAGGCAGCGACCTCGGCTAGGAGGGAGTTGAGCCGGCTGGGGTACGTCACGGTGTATTCGCCCTCGATTACAATGGGGAGCTCGACTGTTTTGACGTGCGGCATGTACGGGATTGTGATGAGTGGAATATACGGGCCAGTCTCTGGTGGAGTTGAAACGAGATGAAAATGAGAAATCAGTGTTGCATGAACACCTACGGCCAGCGGCGAGCTCGAAATGGCGTAATGTTGGAGCAACTGAGGCCAGAAGGCCTATATAATACGCGGTACTATAAGCAGTTGTTACGACGCTTAGGCGTTGAAGATGCTCCAGACAGGCGGGGAAGCGCATTAGAACAGCCCAAAGATCGACTGTCCTGTCGCCGCCTTCCGAGATGATCATATTCGTAAGCCGTGCAGTGGGAGTTACAGAGATCTCCGAAGAACCAGTGGTGAACGTTTCTGCAAGGATTTCGGTAAAATGGATGGATAAGAGGGCACCGAGAAGGCAGCTAGTGAGATTAATGCTGGTGGAACACCAGTCAGGTAGGATATATGGAGCTGCTGCAGTGAAGGCCGGACTAGTATGGCCTGCAGTGCAGTAACGAGGCCACCGAACATCGCTGTCCAAGGCTCATATCTGCGACACCCATGGATGAACAGATGTTCGACCTTCGGGAGCAAGTGTAGAAGTCTCTCGATAATCATTTGCTCGTGTCGCATAGAAGATATATCCAGAGTCAGACCGAGAATATAAGAAGCAAGATGGGGTGAAGCGGTAAGCAGAGTGTCCACCGCTGTTAAATTTGGCCTCTCATCAACGCTGTCGTCTATGTGAACATCAAGCTCCGTCGCCCACAGTCGGAGTGAGCAACAGATCTTGCGCTGAGAACTGGCAACAAAGTTTGTCGCAGCAAGGGAACATGCCTTGAGTGAGTTTGTGTCGCTATACGGTCAATAATAGCGTCAATGAGTTCCTGGGGGAGTTCAGTTATGGAGTCAGGAGAGAGCGTTGCCATTGGCGTCGGCGGCGATTGCGCTGCGGCGCTAATGCGGCAATGATCGTCATGATCTTTGACATATCCCCATTACATCGAAGCTCAGGCCTCAGGTTCAATTATTTCCTAAGCGGTGAACGTTGGACTGAACCCGAACCTCAGACTGGCGAGTAGGTTTCAGTCAAGCTCAAAATAATGAATGCTATCATCAATAGAGTGAGTATTGAACGTTTCGAATTCACCGGCGAACACACCGTGACGTGGGGAGTTTTATGCCTGGACCAACAAAGGTCACCGGTGTACATCCACTGTCACCGGTAATCAGTGTGATATGATGGACGTGATAGATAATATAATGCGGATCAGTGATCCCCACTGTACTTCCACAGTGATCCATCAACATCCAATGGATTTATCAATACATCCAGTGTATGGCATGAATTCAGTGGATTCCGGTGGATTTTCACAATTGAAATTCAGAACAGATGAAACAGGGAATATGGATTTCAGTGGATATCTCGTCAGATCCAGTGGATTTCGGCTCGGGGTACAGTGGAAGTCAGTAAATATGCCGTGAAATCTAATGGGATCTGATGCATTTATACAATTAAAAGTCCACGAGAACGGGTGAGATCCATGTATTCATTCAAGGGATACAGTAAAATGGAGTACATATCCCACAAACTCTGGTGTATTTCTGTGAGAAGCTACTGGATTTCCAGTGGACATCGACGGGGTTCGGTGGAAATCCTGCGATATACAATGGGTTCATGAGGCCGATACAATATAATTTAAGGAAATTCTGTGGATATTTATTCAAAATGCAGTGGATACGGTTGAACAAGACAGTGGATTGCTCCGCTGAATTCACTGGATTTCACTACATATTTGCTGAAATCCGCCGTTTGTGGAGCACGGTAAATGCAGGGGAACAATATATTATGAATGTATGTAGAAGTTGTGCAGAAGTGGTTATGGGGATGGATACAGTGCACTTCAGTGGATCTGTAAATATTCAGTGAACGTGACTGTATGTGAAACCCATCCACTGAAGTCCACTGGATGCGCCGTGGAAATCCAGTGTATTCCCTTGCATCATTGTCGACATTTCCGGCAAAGGTAAAAGGCGTCTAAAAATATATCGTTGTGCGTGCCCCTTCTGCCGTTTTAATAATAGTATTCTGTGTCCGCCGTGTTCGACATGACCTCGAGACGTGTGCGCCGTTCATCTTTTTTGCTGTCGGTAAATTTTCCGCCATTGTCGTCTATGCAACCTTCAAGCTTCAAGTATGACGGGAGGACGTAGACTCGTAACCAGTCTGTAACCAAATCTTCGAAACAAGTTCGGTGGTTACGGTTACAGACTAGTTACGAGTCTAGGGAGGACGACGATCTACAACTTCGTCATCAGGATCACCACCATCAGCGCCACACCGTTGCGCCGGCGAAAGGGGACAAAGCCGAACCTGAACGTACGTCGTCGTGGACTTTGTCGGCACGATGATCTTCGGGTTCACTAGTATATGCAGGAGGTGGAGTCTGGCTGGGGACTGCAAGTACCTAGGTTTATTGAAAAGGTTGAATATCTTAGACTTACGTGATTGGTTCAAGTTCGATTTTTGTTCGTCTCGCTACGACTTCGCGTTAACGATATTTCAAAGCTGGGATGACTTCGAAAACAGATATCTGCAGCTCATTAAATTCTGGACAGCTAATTACAAGCAGAGGAAATGGAAACTGCCGGCGTGGGCGAAAGATTACTGCGTGGGGCCGCTAAGGATCAGCGACTGTAGGACGATATCGGGCGATCCGTCCTTGAGATTCCTCAGCCCTGCATTGTGAAAAGCTCTGCTAAGAAGTGCATCTCTCATCTCAGTAGGAGATTTATTTCCGCTACTCGAAACTGACATGTTCAGGTCAGTGTTTGTTTGTGTGTGGATTCAAAGAATAATCATGCGTACTCATGGCTGCGATGGTGCCAGAAACTAGAGGGGCGGAGTAGGACGTACCCGACTTATCTAAGCCTCCGTGATCGATGACCTGAATAAGGTGTAAAGTCAAGAATATTCCGTGGTCAAGCAATAAATGGTATTTACCGTGTCGCCCCTGTTTGAAGCAACATTCATGGAGGTTCCAGGTGCCCACAGTGCAAGGCACTACAGTGTAACGTGTCTCGGATATATGCTTGACTTGATTGATATGGATTGACTCACTGGGCCAAAGTTTGAACCTCCGAATTCCTCCAAGTCGTGAGGTTGGTCAGTATAGTCCATATTACCAATTATCAGCTGGCCCATATCCTTGACACGTTGCTTGTCCGCGGGTGCGGGTCCCTCAAAGCACTATTGACGGCTGTGAGTAGTAGTAATCAGTCGATTGGGGAAGAACAAGACCTCGTTTGCCCCGTCATTGCCAGCTGTCACAACCACGTGAAGTCCGGCATCCTTGGCCTAAAATACGGGTTCAGTATCGAAAATTAAGGCTCGTGTTTTTTTCTTACGGCCGTAAAAGCTTGTACCGAATCCGGGGTATGGCGGACCGTCATGCTGATATTGATGATCCCGCCCTTGTAGTTGCATTTTCTGTTACTAGTGTAATCAGCAACAGCCCTGGGGGTCGTGAAAGCGTTTTCTGTGCAGCCGGCCGCGTCCGTGGCCTAACAGTAAAAAAAAATCAGCTTCAAGGAGGCTTACAGGATTGCGCCTCAGCGCACCACTTACCCGGATCGGAACAATCGTGGCTTTCCTAGCAATTCCCAATGTCTTCCCAGCTATAAGCGATGCCACGCCGGTCTGTACACAGTAAATAATGGTGAACGAGTTGAACGATGGCAAACCCGCACGCCATGGCCGCCATCGTCACACACATCCTCAGTGGCCTAAAATCGGTGTGAGCGCGATACCCCGAGCTGCCAATAAAGACACCAACCACCCCTGTGAGTCCAGTAACCACGAAGCCATTCTCCACCGGCCCACCAAATTCCGTATGAGTGATGCGCACTCCGCTGTCTACGACATAAACCTATGTAATAACACATATGAGCGACACTCCTTGTAATTTCAATACTGTTTGAAGAGGACTTACAACGACATTCTCTCCCCAGCTATCATCGTACGGGAAAGACCAGTCGAGCGAGGCCGCCCGCTTGGGGACTTCAATACCGGTGCTACCGGCTGGACCGTCGTCATCTGTGCCGACGTTGGCCAAGGCAGCAGTCTGCGCGATTCGTGCAAGGGCCCTACAGAATATTAGCCAGAGAAACGAGCCGCTAAGGTATAGTATGGTCCTGACCAAGCTGCATCGGGCTGTGTTGTCTGGACCCGTTTGACTTTCTTCCTAAAACTGGATGCCTTTCGTACTGGACATGAACTCGCCGATGGTATCGCCGACGAAGATACTGTGGAGGAACTGCTGTTGCTCCAAGATGCGGATGAGGACGGAGATATCCCAGAAGCCGAGGCCGAAACCGACACAGAGGCCGATATTGAAATTGAACTCGGGATGGAGGAAGTTCCAGTTGAGATTGTAGAAAGTGAACCAGAAGACACTGTTTGGGAAATTCAACTCGGTGGAAGTCCCGTTGGGGAAAATGTGGATGACATACCGCTCGCTGAGAGCATACTCGATAGTAAGGGAACAGACGAGGACAATTCCACTGAAGATATACTCGATGGAGTGGGGATTGCCGCAGTCGAGATTGTAGAAAGTGAGCCAGAAGACACTGTTGGAAATTCAACTCGACGTAAGTCCAGTTGAGGAATATATGGATGCCATACCGGTCATTGAGAGCGACAAGGAGGGAACGGAGGAGGAGGCCGCAGAAGTGGTCGCCGGCGTTGAAAGCGAGGAAGAAGGCATGAACACGGATGGCATTGAAGACATCCTCGATGTAGTGGGGATCACCGACCCCGGAGGTGAAGAAGCCGCGGGCACCGACGAAAATTTGGATGGAAATACTGAGGGCTTTACCGAAGCTGTCGCCGGCTTAGCCATAGAGGTAGCCAGAGGTTTCGCTGATGTCGTCGGTTTCGAAATTGGCGTCGACTTTGCCGGCGTCGGGGTCGCCTTCGTCGGCGTCGGTTTCGTTGGCGTATTTCGGGTTCTTAGTGCAGAATGAGCATCTCACTAGAATCCTACCTTCAGAATTCCTCTGCGCTGAGGACCGGGAGGGGCGGGTGCCGCCTGAACCAGAACCACCAGGCATACGAGTGAAAATAATCCGGCCTTGATCTGCATCGTGCAATGGTGTTGCTGACAGCGTTGCGTTGATTTCGGTACGCGTCTACGGGCCAGCCGCAGTAGTAGCAATGAACTTAGTCACCAGGACAAGTTAAAAAAATCCATGCTGCTCATACCGTCCTTTATCCTCAACCTCTGGATAAATGGGGAAGCCACTGCGCCCAGAATCGGGGATCCGACTAAACCTGGTTTTAGCCTGTATATTGCCAGTTCTGGAGATTTCCCGACTCCGAGAGGAAGATTTTGCGCGGGGTCACAGTAACCAGATGGTAACTCCAGCTCCGCGTAATGATAAATGTACGCGTACCGAAAATATTTGTCCCAGGCTCATGCCCGAGAGGCCAGCGACGGGTGAAGAGCGAGGGACTTAGGAAAAGTACTAACGCCACGGGCAAATTAAATTTTAAAAAGAAATGAAGCAAGCACCACGTACTGACGAGTAGTATCATTCCTCAAAAGGTTCAAACAATATCTGACTAATCTGTGTACGTGTTCCGAGCAATTCCGAGTCGGAAATATTATGGAGACTTCCGCCAGTGCTGGCGCCTGAGTAAGCCCCTCCAGCGGGAAATTTCGCAGGTTACGATACACGTGGGTTGTTTCCAGATGCCGAAGCTTCCTTTTGGCACCGAAGGCCACTGCACCGAAGGGTGCCGACCATGGGGTCAGCAAACTTTGTAATGATTAAGAGTTTTCAAGACTTCACAGCGATTACGACCAACACGCCGGTCGGAAAGCAACGTCGGAGAGCGGTAAATTTGATGAGCAGAAACGAGGGTGGAGTGCTTCGCCCGTCAGGGTCGTGAAATGGTCGTGGCCGCATCCACCGCGAAGAATTCTGTTTAGCCTCAGGCTACGTGAAAAAGAGATGATTGAAGCTACGTGCCGTATATATTGTGTCCACCACGAAGTCTCATGGCAAATTCGATTCCATACTTGGAAAGGGCCCGCCACTGTCGCAAAACTTGTGGCTCAGGCGAGTAATTGCCAGCAGGCAAGTCGATCGAAAACGAAGCGAGACGCGTGAGACCTGAGGACGTCGCTCAATGATAAAACAGAATAGGAATGACAGAATCGAAAATTCGCTCGAGATTTCGACTACCGGATCTGTATGCGTATATTTGAACATACAATGAAGGAATGACAGTGTTGCGATCTTCTTGAGAACTTGAATTATGTGGCTCGCATCCGTAAAGTACTTGAGACGAATGGAGAAGGTGGTGAGCGACGGAAGGGTATACTAAACCGTGTCCTAGCGCTGGGCGGTACCAAGATGTACAAATTGGACAAGCGCACACAGCCTGATCGTTTCAAAAGCTCTGTACACTCGGGCGGGCAACGCACCGCCATGAATCGAGTACCGGCGTAGTAATGTGTGATAAGACAGAAGCAAGGAAGTCGCCAGAGACAATAGAGTAGCGGAGTGATAACGGACTGCTGTTGATTTGGATCGTATCCACAGCTGTCTATGCCAAACGAACAATAAACGATATTTGGCATTTGACGCAGGGTGTTAAGACATTGGAAGCCACTGATGTGGTGGCAGACCAGGTGTGTAAGCTGCTTCTAGGGGGGGAATACATCCGAAGGAAATAGGCGTGGACCAAGTATATTTAGGACAGAAGCGGTGAGTGCTGGAAGACGAATGTGGGTATGATATATGTGTGGAATCCGTCCGGTGCATTGAGCACAAGACGTTCGAGGATGGGAAGGGGAATTCCGGTAATAGTCTGAGATAGAATCTCGGAGATAAATCGACGAAGAGATCTTTCCACGGCGATTGAGAATAGCTGCGAAGGTTCCTCTTCGTCAGGAAACCATCCTAGCAGGTTGCGAACAGTCAAAGAAGCGAGCACGTTCTAGCGCGTACGAACCAGGTATCATACTATCCAAGTGGGAGATAAGCTTTTCGTCTCTGATTGCGTCTCCCTGCAATACAATATGCAGCCTGCTCCAAAGCTGCGGCGTGGACAGCGCAATGGCGCACCCATCTCTGCAAACTCGGATGAAAAGGAGAGGCGGCTCTTGAATGGACGGTGGAGTGGCTAAGTATTGCAGGAAGGGGTAGCTCATCGGGAAGAGAGTGTATGGGATGATCTCGACGGGCAGGGCCAAAATCGGGTACTTAGAGACCCGAGGCGCGTTCGTCGTTCGTGTCCATGTAATCGGATTCATCGGAAGACGCAGATGGTGAAAGCGAGTCTTTGACTTTCCGCCCTCGTACTCGTGACTAAGCATCTCCTTATTACACTAGGTCGGCAAAAGAAATGTCACATCAGTTTTTGGACTATATTTCAACATTGAGACAACATTTGTGGGTCAACTAAAGTGTAGGATCATGGAGAAGGAGCCTACGGACCGTTCTGTACAAGTGATAAGATCAAAATATATTGATGCGCCATCACTTGAGGCCGAATACGGAAAAAACCGGAAAACCGATTTTTTTTTCTTGAGCTAGGATTTTTTTGAGCACAAGCCGAAGCCATCAGATTGTGGGCTATGATGTTCTATACTATTCCACATTTTTAAATGTGCAAAAATATACAGCGGATAGTGAGATATGTGGCCTCCAAAATGGCGATAAATGGCCAAAAATGGCCAAAAACAGGCCAAAACAGCCAAAAATGGATAAAAGTGGTCATTTTGCAGGCCACATATCGCACTATCCCCTGTATATTTTTGCACATTTCAAAATTTGGGATAGTATAGAACATCATAGCCTACAATCTGATGGCTTCGGCTTGTGCTCAAAAAAATCCTAGCTCAAGAAAAAAAAATCGGTTTTCCGGTTTTTTCCGTATTCGGCCTCAAGTGCTGGCGCATCAAGATATTTTGATCTTATCACTTGTACAGAACGGTCCGTAGGCTCCTTCTCCATGATTTTACACTTTAGTTGACCCAAAAATGCTGTCTCAATGTTGAGATATAGTCCAAAAACTGATGTGACATTTCTTTTGCCGACTTAGTGTAGGAAGTTTGATTCGCGCACGTTCGGCACGGCAGGAAAGTTTCAAACCCCGACGTGTTACAGGTCACACCGTCCATCCTTTCCTCCGCCCACTGTGCCACCAGCGTCGCCGGCTCGTCGGTCACCCCCATTCCCGTCGCCGAGACGTTCTATCTTCCACGTTAACCCACGGCGGCCTCCTTAAACCACTGGCGTCGCCAGCTCTTGGGTTGCTGCGGCCAACCTTTCCGGCGATGCGCCTCGCGACGCGTTTGTCGTCGTTACAATGCACTCCACTGCAGCCCTCCTCGCATCTGTTTCACTACGAAATCACCCTCCCGCTCTCTACTGTCCGCCGCACCAACACCAACACTGCTGACGTTAAGCCCGGCGGCGCGTGCCACTGCCCGGTTATGGCGCATGCGCAGCTGTATTTCAGCAACGGAGCGCGAGTCATCGTGAGTGCTTCGTGCCCCTGTTCTTCTACCCCTCTTTCCTCTGACCAAGCCCCTTATTTGAGGCCCCCATGAGGCTCGTTATAGTGTACCTAGCTATATTCCAGTTATATTTAAACTTCATGTATCTAGCATTATAAATTCATCCATAATTCTCCTACCTTTTCATTTCTGCATTCAGCAATTTTGCAGAGCGCTGCCAAACTCGCTGCCACTAAGGTGTGACGACTCTTATCCGGCGGAGATCGAAATACTCGTTGGCCGGATGTGCCGTTCCCAAAGCGGGAATGCCTTAAAAGGAAACACGAGGGCGGAAAATCGAAAACTGTGAAAGCGATGTCCGATGTTTGAGTCAGTTTGACGATATTTTACTTGAAGAGCGATGGCGGAGTTTGAAAAAATCTTTCCTCTTACGCTCATTCCTTCTTTGATCTTCACGACTGGCGAGCGCAAGGCAAATCAGGCGGACATGGGTGGCACCAGCGACTTGAGTCCTCCTTGCCACTGAGTAGCATGCCCTGGAGTGGGGGTAGCGTCTCGTTCATTCTCCGCCGTCCGAAACTTTCAAGTATGTGGATCCAATGCAAGAGAGTGTACGCCTTCATCCCATGTCTCCCACTCATACGCTCTCCCCACTTTTACATGATTACACTCTTAAATTAGACTACGAGCGCTCGTTGCGCAACGAGTTATATATCCCTACAACATTGTAGCTGATCCTCCTCTTTCTTTCTGCCCGCGTCTTCTGTAGCCTGTGCTGACTGTTTTCTGTCGTAGGGCTTGCAGTATCTCAGCGCACATCTCCGGTTTGGAGAACGGCCGGATTTTCAATCCCACCAATCGCTGAGCTGGGGCTCCAAGGTTTCGGTCATTCCTTGGACCGAGGCCCCAGTCTCTTTGCGTAATTTCGAATTGCTCCATCGTGACGCGGCAATTTGTCCCTATCGCTTCTGTCTTTCGAGGTCGTTGAAAATGTTATTTGTATATTTAATGAATACCTTTATTTCAGTGTTGTGTCCTCCATTCGCAGTTGATCTCGCATAGCAATGCATCAGCAAAAGAGAGCGAAATAAATTCCAGAGCACGGTCACTTCGCCACTACCTCCACCTCCAATCGCTTCCTCTAATCTACCCGCCCACATTCTCCCCCGCAATTCTTTTCTCAAAACGACATGAATTTATCTCTGGACACAAAGGATTATCCATTGGATTTGGCTGGTAATTATTCGTTCGACTTCGTCTCTAAGCCACTCATCGCGTCCATTTGGAGACGCCGGTCCGCCGACTCTGGCTACAGTGATCAATCGCGACCATAGAAGCTCATCCACTGTCTCATCTTCGGTCTCGACTCTCAACGGAGGTGCGAATGACGAAGGCCGAGAACAAAGACAGCACCACATCTGCCACTGCCCACCCGCCACATCTTGCGACAATCCACGAGCTGAAAGAAGAGTTGTTTGACTCCCACCAGCGCTACTACGAGCTTGCAACCGCCAACCGAGAACTTTCCCAGAAACTGCGCACGGCAGAGCAACGCATCACGGAGGAGATCCATCTGTGAGTAACTGTCGCGCTCTCAGTGGGAGGCCAAAATCGAGGGCTTGACTGTGAAAAACCTGAGCCTAAAATCGGCTCGGGAGCTGCTTCAACAGATCGTGGTAGCGCCACTGCCAAGGGCAGATAGCAAGAAAAATGGGTCAGGAATCTTCGGACCAGCAGGAGAACGCGAGCTCACAGCAGAAGAGAGGAAGGCTCTGAGTTGGGCCGTTGCTGAACTCGCTGATCAGAGCTGGAGACGGTCCTCGAGGTGGTCAAAGGCGCGTTTCCAGAGCTTGAAGTTCGCAGAGAAATGTCAGATCATGACGAGATTTCAAGGGCGCGGAGACAATCTCATCGAATACCGAATCATATCGGCAATCAACAGCGGCCAATATTTTGAATGTCGCCACCACAAGAGGCCGTTCCCTTCATCGACCTCGTACAACATATCCCGTTGTGTAACACGATACATTTAATATCTCCCTCGAGTCTTCAATTCCGTATAATAACATGAGTATCTCGAATCTTTAATCGATACCAATGTCGCAAAAATCCGATTTGCCATATAGCCCAAGATAGCCCCATTCTGAACCTTATAGGCCAAGCCGGTAAGATTACAGGGCTTATAAATAAAAATAGGTACTTATAATGTACTTATAAGCCCGCATAAGTACTTATATACCTCGTATATTAAGCAGATGCCTCGTATCACGATGTACATGTTTGTTCTTCGCACGCCACTGGGCGCTCGCGAATTCCCGAACTTCTTAGATTGGTATCAGATTCATCTTTTATTTTTTATTCTGCCCTTCCGTCGTTCTAGCAGAACTAGTAACAAGCTCTGTCTGAAGTGCATGCCGAACTGCATGGCATGTTGCTTTCATTGTATTTTTTCCCTCCGGCTTTCTCATTCCCAGTCGAATTTCAAGTTGAACTTCGCAACCGATGAAAGCGGCCTCGAGGCTTTGAAGGCTGTGGTATGATGCGTCTTCCCAAATTTAAATGAACCACATGCCGTTTGATCGCGCGCTCAAGGCCCGCTCAAAAGAACGATGTCCGTCATTCGCACTGCTTTGTTCTTTCCCCCCACTGTCATCCCCCTTCCAGCCGCTTCCTATTGCCCATACTCATCCTCCTGAAAGACCCCCTGCAACACCGAGTCAAATCCAACCATCCAGACTCGTGGCAAGATGGTACTCCGTCATCCCGATCAACGTTGCTATGCCTCATCGTGCAAATCAATCATCAAAACAGCTGCTCATCGTTCTCTTCTTGCCTCATTGTCTTCGTCCTCCCCAGCTCTGGAACTCTAACATTCAAGCCAACATCGTCGCAAGACTCAATCGCAACACCGGTCACGCTTCCATCTCGCCTCATAAAGCAACGTTCCCAGTTCATTCAATGTCTGCCGGATTGAGCTCTCGGGTGGGGGATCAAGACTATCGAACTCTTGGACGAACCTATGAATCAACCGAACACCATTAAACGTAATCGCAAAAGAGAAGCAGATTTCTGATGCCATAGGAATTATCGTCCCGTCTTCCGTCGTGTCCGTAATGTGATCCTTCATCGCAGATCAATCTATCCCTGTAGTTCTCCGTAATTCAACAAGCTCTGCCACGCTGTCCCCCTAGATGTATGGCGTAACTGTATGTAGCGTGCCCTTATTTTCTTCAGCGCTTTCCTGACGAGTAGCAAACCAGGCTTTTATCCTACAATCAAACGCGCCCCAGCGCCTCCGATTTAGATCTCTAAGTGCGTAATATTCCACGCGCAGCTTTATTACTTCGGTCATATCCAGTGTACCAGCGGCTGAGCAAATTCCGGGTTTGACTTCGCAGTGAGTGACCATTGTTTCTTCCGAGTACGACTTCCTTGATCTGTAGTCAAGTTCGAGTCATTTATCTCATAGATTGCACCACCATATCAACAACATCTTATGTGTGGCCACAATGTGAGTTTGTAACTCGATCAGAGCATGAAGGATCGCTCAATAGATCTTATTCATCTATATCCGACTCGCCCAGCTTCTATGACGACAAGAAGCAGCGTGCCTTTTGAGGTGAGAGATTTATTTAAATGGGCGCTTTATGTTTCGCTTCCCTCATCTGGCTTTGTCCAAGACCGGCGTATTTTGCTCACAATATTCCAGATCATTGAGTAATCCCGCTTTTAGGGTAGGTGCCACCACATCCACGGCAGTCCGAGCGATGGCATTCTTAGGTCGCCGATCCGCAGCTTGCTCACTGGTTGGTGGCGCTTTCAAAACCCAAGACACTGATTCAGTATTGCACCGTCCCCCTTGGCTAGCGTCTGGGATCCGTGAATTGCTGTTGTAAAGTTTTACCTCCGAGCGGACATTTGATAGCATGCTTTGCGATTTCTGTCTATTACATATTGGATAGCGTATTTTCTGTTCCACTCTATTGCACTGTACGGTACAAGTTCAACTGAATTGCTTGCAGAGAACTCAGACACCGCAGTAATTCAACCATGTCAATCTGAATTACCTCCCCCACACTTTGCAGTCGGCCGGAGCGAAGCGACGGCATATCTTGTAACCTGTAATCTTGCTGGCTTGGCCTATAAGGTTCAGAATGGGGCTATCTTGGGCTATATGGCAAATCGGATTTTTGCGACAAACTGCAGGGCAATCAATGTACTGGTAGACGCCTCAATAACGGCGATCGTAGTTTGGATATCCTGAAGGTCGTTTTATTCGACAGTACAGAATATGATATCAACGCTGGAGACGGCCAGAGTGGTTGGATCTCGTGTCAACAGCCTGCAATCCCGCGGTATCGCAACGCAAGGGGGGGGGGGGGGGGGGGATATATTATACTCGCGTGGTCCAACAAGTGAACAACGAGTTTACGGAAGACTAACAAGCAGTATTGTAAGGGTGGTTATCCGTCCAAGAAACTACAAGAAGCCAACCGAACACAACATCATTCCAGGGGGTAGATCATCACAAGACGCTGATAAACCTGAGACTGGCCGACCGCTTGTATGGCAGGACATCTGGTTAGAACCTCGTGGGACCTGACCACAAGCGGAGTACGCAAGTGTACGGGAGGAGCTTGACTCTCCTCCCAGGTAAAAAATCCCCAGTGTCCACCAGTCTCAAGAATATTGTCGTAAGTCATCCCTTTGCAGATGCGTGCGACTGCCACAGTTTATGATCCGCCTCCGGAGAGATGAACCACAACTAAGCACCTGTTTCCTAAGAAACAGGGCAGAAGAGTGATGACAACATCATTCTATCTGCACAGAGAATCCAGCAGGCAACACATTCAGACGGCGACGGCATGAACAAACCAGAGAGGATCCAGGCCCGTCCAGGCCATGACGGCAATTATGCCAATGGTCAGTGACAATGCCAAGACATCAGCCATCATGATCGGCGCTGTGCGGGATAGTGCTGTCCAGATATGATATGAATACGATTTTTGGCGTATCGTATTATATCCGTATCATATCACTGACTCTGGAGTCGTATCGTATCTGTATCTATTTTCATCGTATCATAATCTACCCTATCGAATATAATCTAAATATATTTTAATTATTTGCGAATATTATATTTTTTGTGGTGCCCAGGTCGGTAGCAATGCTAAATTTAGAGTCGTTCTGTACGGAATTAAAATGACCGGTGTATAGGCGAACCAAGCTAGGAAGGCCAATGAGACGCAAACTGCAGGTTCCCCAAAAGGATTTGTACATACCCTGATACATAACCCCCAGGATGGGTGCCTCTGGCTCCTCTAGAAATTTCCGACATTTGTACAACAGAACTTCTGTGTTTGGGGTGAGTGGAGAATGGGTGGGGTCTAAGAAAAGAAGTGGGTCGCCAATAGTATATAGGAATGCGATTAACAGCTGCCCTGAAGAACCTCATCAATTTCTAGACCTGTAGCAGAAGCCTGTCGGCGCGTGGTATAAGGTGGCCATCTTGTCCCGCTGAAGATGCGAGAGATCAGTCTTCTCTGCTGTATAGCCCAGGTTTGGGGGTGGCCTTAGTTGTTTATCCTATCTGAGCTGAATGCCTTTGATTCAGGATGCATATTGAGCCCCAGAAGTTGCGGATTGGGGAAGAATTGGCAGAGAAATGGTGTACACGGCAACACTGATGTCAAGAAAATGATGTCTCACATATCGGATCAGAATCAAACACACCATAACTCTTGATCCGTACCTCAACTCCGCCCACAATTTGGTATGAACATGGCCCAGAGGTCATATTCCACCCCCCGGAATACAAACTCTGTCAATTATTAGGTACTGGGATTCAAGTGGCCGACTAAGGGGTCTCCACTAGTACACCAGAAAAGACCACGATACGCCAAGAATACGATGAATACGTGTTTCCGATATCATAATATATGCATATTATATCATATCATATTCCTCCGTATCCATATTCTGTGAGACCCTCATTTTGCCATATCATATCCGTATTTAATTGTATGTATTCAAATCATAATTTTGGATATCGTAATTATGGACAGCACTAGTGCGGGACATGTCGGGAGGCGTCCCGAAGACTCAGAAGTGCCAGCGAGGCGGTCGACTGGGTGCCAGCAGAGATGCAGGGATCGAAGTACGCCATCGGCGGGGTGTCCTGGCTATGCCATCGACCAGGGCCCACGCAAGCAAGGGATCGTATCGCAAGGTCGAGGACAAAGGCTAGATACTGACTAAGCAGACCTCTCGATATAACATGTACATATGTACATACAGAGAGGGCCCAAAGATACCGCTAAAACGCTTCTAACAAGTAAGGGTGGACCGAGTTTGGGGTCTAGCACAAGGAATTCGATGCATCTGTGGAAGCAAAAAAAAATGAATTCACATTTCCGGCGTCGTAAAACAATATTAATGGTCGACAGCATTGGGAGTGAGAAATTCGACATCAAAATATGCCAATAAAACGAGAGGATCATGCCAGTATGGTGTTGGAATCCGTCGTTGAAAACTCTGGTTTGAATCAGGATGTGCTAATAAATAAATAAAATTTGGAGCTACCCACCATATATTCGACCACCTTCGTGATTTTTGACGGAAACTTTAATTATTTGCCCGGAGGGAGCCGGACACGTCTCCAAGACTCCTAGGCCAGAACTCGGGGTGCGATCTGACACGTATAATGTGAAGCGTGCGAGGCGTGCAAGTCTCCCAGAAAGTGGTGCCGCGCAAAGGGATGAATAGGTGCCAGAAACTATGGGTTGAAGACATCCGTAAATTTGGGGGAGTCAACTTGCAGGATGATCCCGCGAAGATGCGGAAGGAAAGTCGGGATGGTCATTTGTTCAGAAATTTTGGTCAGAACCATCATATGGTGGTGGTAGCCGATGTAGATCGAAAGGGTGGAGAGCGAGGGAATGGTGTGTAGCAATTAGATCGCCCGCTCAGTTTCCGTCTGCTCGACGGGCATGGGGATGGCAAAATGGCGCAGGGCGCATGCTGATTGCTCCAAAAAGTCTCGGCGAGTCCGAACTGCCGAGGATCAATGAGAGGAATGGAAAAAAAGAGATTGTGCGAATATTTTTGAGCGGATCTCAACAGGTAGGATCGAAGTCGGGTCGATGAGCGAATGAAGCTCGTCTGAGGACCCAGGTGGACCGCTATCGAGCCTAGACATGGGGAGGTGTCCAAGGTGATGCTGAGTGCCGATCTCGTGGATCCTGTGGTGATCTATGGTTTGTCTATGGTCGTGGTTTGTGACATCTGTCCGATCAAACGTTAGCTACTTACATGAATGAGATGAGTACGGTACCTGCCAATTCAGTCATTAATGCGCTTGATGCGCTCTGGTCTCTACATATGAATTGTTTAACGCGATACATTTTTATTATTTCTTCAATTCATATCCGTCAGATAATCGATTCTAATCTTCGAAAGCCGTGTCTTCCGACAGCCGTTAGCGCCAACGATGTACGGAAGTCGATCTTGGTGCGAGAGCCGTTCTATTCGACGTGAGGGCGGACCGAGTTCGGGGGGGATAAGAAATTCGATGAATTTGTACAAGTTAACAGCATCGCTCGTCATCATGAAGCCAACGTCCTGATAGGTATGTACAGTAGGCGGTCGGGGAAACTCTAGCTGCGTTTTGGGGTTTGGAACAAGAATTTCGACGTCAGAAAAAGTATGAATAGGTCTTCTATCTTCAAACAAACGAAAGGATTGTCTATGATGATCCGGGTACCGCATTGGCATCCGCCGTTGAAAAATCTGCTTTGAGTCAGGAGCTGCGAATCAATAAATAAATATTCGAAGCCCATGTTCAAATTACATATTTAGACTACGGACCGTGTTAGGATCCAGCTGCTCAGAGGTGGAACTTCAGGAATGGTCGGTGGATTCATTGCTCAGCATACAGTACAGTGCTTCATGGTTGCACAAGGTCTAGCCTGATTTTCCAAGGTTTCAGAAAATGTATTTGTGGCATGAAATTGCCAACATCGATCGGTGTCTAGTAATATTGTCGGTGACATGGATTGTGATCGATTACTAGAGGTGAACTCAATACGGTCGCCTGTAGTGTTCTGCTGTAGCCTGTGTGGGCGGAGAGTGACTCTGCGGCAGTCCGCGGCAGCAGTGGCCGTGCCCGTCTGTTTAGTTTTGGCATCACTAAAAACTCGTTTAGCTGGCCATGAGCAGGAAGTCGTCCCAGAGAGTTGTAAGACGTGTTTGGTCTGGGCGACGTCACCCTCCGAGTCCGTAACAACATGCACAAAAGATTTAACATTTTGAAACCTGTTGACAGTCAATCCAATGCTGTGGTCTATTTTTCGCGTCACCCGCAGCCGAGTGAGCTCGTCTCCTCACGGGCTGTTATTCCTATCATATCATTAAACCTGAATCAATCGCCTGCCGTTCAGACAAGTACTTGAAAATTGAAACCCGCCACTTATCAATCAACGTCTGCCGAATTCATGGGCTTGCAGTCGTCGTAAAAGTTAATGTATTGTGTCTTGGCAACTACGATTGGGTCGTCGACCTAGAATCCCTCGCCTCCTCCTAACCCTAACCAAAAGATGAGGACATGAAGGATGGGGATGGAGTGCATCAGGTGGTAGCGTATACAGCATCGGTACATGGACACAAGAATAGTACAGTCCTGGTGGAAGTTGGAGCGAAGGGGAAGACAGATAAAGCGTGTTTTGCCTTGAATTGGGGGCGATCCGGTTTTCTTTAAGAGGTCTGTTGCCTAAAAGAAATTGCCTCACCTCAAATCGGGGCAAATCAGTGTTTTTGTGTACCGTGACCTGGCTTTTTTTTTTGCTTACCCTAAGGTGCAATTGCTTCCACCTTGGCATTATTCGTGTACCCTAAGGTGCAATTGGTGTCAACTTAGCTTTTTTGTGTACCCTAACCCTGTTTTGGTCAACCTACCATGAGATTGATATCAGTGATGGCCGATTCCCCAAAATCTGCGTTCCTCGAAAAGCGTCGGCTCAAAGCATCCGGCGCCTTTTACTCTGAGCTCTCCTAATAATAAGGCATCTGGCCTTGCAAATGGAAAATTCGGAATTGTCATGCCCTCCGTATTCGCAATTCGAACAAAATGAGCATACTCACAAGGAAAGCGGGTGAGAATTAACCTCAGGAGAGCGGATCTGGTGAAAACATAAGAAAAAAATAAAAAAACAAGCCACACCCTAAGTTCCGCAAATAGCTGTAATGAAGCAACATATTGACCCCCACAGTTTTATTCTGCTTGTCAATGGAACTAATGTGCGATTCGAGAAGATTTTTTAGATAGCCCAGAGTTACATGATGTCGGCTCGGTGTAGAAATTTGCAATGGGCCGAATAAAAAACTTCGAAATATTTCTGTTGTATTTTGAGGTCCTCAAGTGGCGCTAAAGCGAAATTGCGGTCATTACAATCACCTCCTCGGACTCCATAACGTATGGTGGACATTTGGAAGAAATGAACGCTCAAGCTAGAGGTAACAGACCCAGACCCAATCTGAACACTTTGGGAAACCTCAGGTAACGTGTAACATGGGAACACTCGGTCGAAATGATACAGTAATGTTGACGAGATGGTAAGTAGTTGGGGAAGGAAAGGAACGGAAGGGATATCGGGTAGAGTCGGAAATGATGTGAATAAGATAATTACTCGGAGCGTACCGTCGCACCGGCATGAAGCAACGCCGTTCAATGCTTACCAGCCGTTTCCCTCGTGCCGCTTATCCGGGCCCACCGAATCGCACCCACTGCAACCATGCGATGTACAACATCAGGGAGAACCGCCCTTGGAAATTTGTGCAATTTCTTTGTAAAATCTTTTGTTGCCTCAGAAATTTTGAAATTTAAACCATAAAATGATATAATTACCTGTACCTTTGTATCCTCTGTATGCTTCTACTACAATAAATCTATTGTCTATGCCTTTCTCTTCAACCCCAACCGTATCGTGTCATTCAGATCACACCGGTGCCAAACCTCTCACTCCCTCCAAGCCCCCACTCAATCCACTCCTCCGTGCATCCACAACCCCGCCATTCTCTGCCTCACTCCCAACAAACGGCACCAACCTTGCCTTCCTCTCCACCTCGCACGCCGCGAACGCTTCTTCCCACCACCGGCCCCCTCCACGTCCCCCATCCCCTCCTTCAGGGACGTCCCTCCACCCGCCCGCAAAAAACTTCGCCATCCCGCGCATCGACTGGGTCACCTCGCGCACGGCGGGCCAGTGCGGCGGGAACGCCGGTGGGCTTTTGTTATCCCCGCTTCTTCCATTGACGTTGAAAGTGGTTACGGCTGTAGAGGCATCGGGAGAGGCGTAGAACCCGTTCGAGGCGAGGATCAGCGCGGGCGGGACGGTGATGCGGCCTTGCTTGTAGCAGAGCTGCGAGACCGAGACGGCTAAGGTGAATAAAATGGGACGGCGTCAGCGTTGGTATAATAAGGATAGCCGAGAGGTGGAATGGCAGCAGGTTGAGGAAGGAATAACACATCTCCGCCAAAGAAATGAAAAATAACAGGTCAGAGGCCGAACAATAGTCATCACAACCACCAGACGTTAGACAATGCTGCGTTCCATATCTTCGCATTATCCTCCTTATAGAATCCTAGAAGGGCAAGAAAAGCAAAATAAAAGCAAAACACGCACTATACAAAACCGCCCCATCGGGTTCCGTCCCCTTCGCCGCACGCTCTAGGAGTGCACGCGACACCGCGTCCGGTGCGCTGTTACTGCCGTTGACCTTTTCGATTTGAATTTGGGGCATCGTCCCACCACTCATCCCTGCCAGGGGCGTGGTGGGCGTCGTCAGCGAGGGAATCATCGTCTCTGATTCCTCGCCCCGGGTCTGATCAGCAGCGGAGGCAACGCTGTTCGCGATCGCCAGACCGCTAGCGATGCCGTTTTCGACCGCCCTTTTGGTTTTGGCGGCGGGCTTTGATTTTGATTTTTTGGAAGGAGGCTTCACGAAGCGGGCGACGTACCAGATCTGCACAGATGTAGAAGGGAAACAATAAAACATTAGAGGAGGGACAAAATAGAAGTAGAGGCGACGACGTACCCACTTGCCGTCCCACGTGCCGATCGAGATGCGGACCTCGTAAGACGTGAGCATGGGTATCTCGCGGATGAAGTGAAAGTGGGCGGCTTCAAGTTCCGAGTACATATTACGTCAACCCCGATAAACGAAGTATGAGCAGGAACAGAACGCACCAGCAAGGGCCACCCACCCGCCACAGCGAAAGATAGTGGGGAAGGTGGCCAGCGCGATGTGAATACGCGCGCTATCGAGCACCTTGGCTTAGCACGAGTTGCTCATGTGCAGATTGAAATCTGCATCATCGAAGCCTATGTAGGAAGGACATTCGTATGTCAGAATTCCGTTTCGCGTTTCGCATACAACACAAAAAAAACGAAGTAGGCATACGATTTCGTAGCGCTCGAGGCCGATAAGAGAAGAGAATGTAGAATAAGTACTTACCGACCATCTTCTTGTATGCCCACACAGCGCGAAAAGGATGTACGCCAATCGGTAGATGCGCTTCATACCAGCCCCTGAGCGCAAGCCGTTTCTTCTCCTTCGGCAGATAAAAGTGCGTCATTTTGTGCCACTGCAACGCGAAACGCCGCTCAAAGACCACGCTCCAGAAACGGACTGCACAGCAGGGTAAGAATGATCAGCTTCAGCTTTTGATGACGAGGAAATAATGGATAGAAACGAGGACGCACTGTGCCACATAAGTGGGAAAGAGCCCACATTGAGCACAAGAAGAAGGATCGCAGCGTATTTTGCTGCAGTCGGTCCAGCGCGGAAAGCCTGCTGCAATAGGGTGACCAGTTTCGTTGGTGTCATGCGCAGAAGGCTTGTCACTGTTTGAGATATGCCGCCGCTGGACATAGCTGAAATGGCACGCTTTCGGCGTGGGCGACGATGCAGCTAAAAGACACGGATCTCTTGGGGCGGGTGTGTGTTACGAGTCCTAAAAATTCATTTTTAGAATCTTTTCAAGTCAAAAATCATCATTTTTGTTTATGACGTAGTTGATTCGTGTGGGGATCATTTCCATCTATGGGTCGAAAACGTGGCTTTTTAACCTCCTTTTGGGCCTGAGCTTTTGGCTTTTGCTTGGCCTCATAATACTGATTACGCTTGGCACGGTAATACTGCTTACGCCGTGCGGCCCGATGGGTTTCAGTCGCCGTCTATCTAGCCTAGCTTCTGGCTCGGTGGAAGTGCGAGAAAATAAAACAATAAAGAATAAAATGACATGGGATTAGGCCTCTCCGAGGCGGGCGCTGAACTTTTAGGAATTTCACATTCCCTTATAAGTGTGTTGAAAGGCGGTGACCGTCACGCGCCGTCCGCTACGGCCCCCATCCCCGCACCTCGCTTCGTACATCCCTCGCTAGCTCGCGCCATGCGCACGCTACATTCCGTACTTCTGCGTTACGAGTCCTAAAAAAAAAATTTTTAGACTCGTTCTTACCAAAGCTTTCAAGCCAGAAATCGTGTTTTTCGTCATGACGTATGTGTAGCCGTGGGCAGTTCATTACTATATTCAGTAACCTTGGCTTTGATCCGCTTTGACCGACTTGGGGGTAGGCGTGGCTGCGCCTAGCATGAATGAGTACTTCTTTTTTATTTTTGTTATTTTTGTTATTTCGCATTGATGTATTTTATGTTCTAACATGAATCGGAGAATAGTAAAACGGCCCGTTTGCCGCTGTCATCTTCAGGAATATTTATGATTTGCTCATATTTGGCATCATCCGACCATCATGTCCATCACATGTCGCCAGAATGTGTGATGGCCGCGCATCACCCCCGGCATCCCCCGTGTTTGCCAAACAAGGCATATGGATAATCAGTAATCTATAATCTTTCCTGATCATAGCACTTCAGCGCCAGGCTGAGCAGCACACTCCAGACGCGGCTTGGGAGAACACGGTCATGGCGCTCCGGCTCGGGGACCGCAAGGCCAGGGCGCCTGGGTACATCTCGTGCGCCAGACAATCATCCTCGGCGGACATCGCCGCGAGTCTTGGCGATAGATCTATAGACTCCGATGTGGCAGTTGGAGCATTGCTCTTCTTACTTTCTTTCCTCATTAAGTCTCACTAAAAGTCACTAATATGCACTAGTTCAAGTGCAACGCCGCCTCGTCGTACGTGCCCCCTCATCCCTGCGACCCAGACCGCTTCGGGTTCGGCATGTGGTGCGCAGTGCAGATCGTCGTCGCCATCGCGCGCGGGGTGATCACGGTGATCGTGGGCGACATCGCGGACCAGCGAGGTGTCGCGAGTCACGGCAACTCAAAGTCACGGCATCCTTGTGAAGGGCACTGTCTGAGTGTTTCTACGGTGGAGGCCGGCGCAAGCCCGAGAAGAAGCGGCGTGGGGAGCGCACAGGTATCCCGGCACGCATATAGTGCGGGGGGGGGCAAGTCGTGCACCAGCAGAGTCATCCTTGTGCCGATGCAGCTGTCCACCAGCCGTGTCCGGCTCGTCGTGGCAGCACCTCTGCGCGGAACACGATCAATTATCGAAAAATACACTTGATGATCAGACATTTAATAAAATAAAATAAAGGAGAGGCCTAAATCTCGAATCTATCATCTGTATCTAGCCGTAAACCCACTCATTTTGATTTTCACAGCGTACCTTTATACAATATTTTTGGCGTAAACATTGTCGCATCCCACGTATTCAATGCTTTTGACAACTGTGCTATACTCTCAAGATCTCTCAAGCAATATTTTAGTAGAATCTTTGGCTCTGCCAAAGTCCCCATATCTATCCCACATGGGCGATATTCTTCGTCTATCAGGATACAAAATCAGCGAGGAGAAGGGTAATTCCATTCCGAGTCATCTCGTGCACTCCCAATATGCCTGATGTCCCTCCCAGGGGATATCGAGCTCTGAGTGAGGCCACAGATCTGAGACAACCGGAGATCACCGTTTCGCTGATGTGGTCCTGACTGAACTGAACTTCCCCAAGGTTTGTAGCAATCTTGACTGTAAGACACACATTAGGGCATGCAGTCATCATTTTTAAGTGAATTTTGGTGAGCTATCACATATTCGCAGCCGTAGATACTGCTGCAATACATTGTACACGATTGAACATTTCCAGATTGCATGGTACAATGGTGTTCATCTGAAGGTTATTGAAACAGTTCAATTTAAATCAATCGAACATTCTGATTGAGACATACATGCCGGAATCCACCCCCACATCAAGAAACTCCTCGGCAAATCGTCCTGTTCATGTCATTGCAGTGAATAAAATTTTTTAACCCGGGAAAAGGGGCCTAGAACTATAGTGTTCAATTTCCTGACTTCTTTTACCCAAACAAAAAATTCTTTAAAAGTGGGAGTTTTACTTTGATATGTCTTTCAGTAATGTATGCCATTTTGCCAGCACAAAGAGTGGGAAATGGGTAGTCTTTTATGGGAACAAGTCTACCTTTTCCCTTTATATTTCCTTTGGTAAATGGCAAGGCTGTGCTAGGGAAAAGTTCGTCTTTTCTTGGATTTTTCCCCCAAGATAAAAGCAAGCACGCACTTAGCGCGGCGCCGAGCGGACACTGGATGCTGAGCCACCCACTGTACACACATGCTTAGTCCGCGAACATCATTTCAAGCCGCTTGCACGGCGGGCAATTACGCAACACTTGCACCGCCATGGAAACGCGTCACAGCAGTGCGAGTTGTGGCAACACTTGCATGAAGCCGGGTGCTTTGGCCTCTCGGAGTTTTCCGCGACCACGCTGCAGCCTCGTGGAAGGGTTAACTACTTATGCTGTCAATTATTCCAAGCAGATAATATGTTGTTTGTTATCCTGACATAGATGACAAGTGTAAAAGATAAAGGCAGGAAAAAAAAAAAAAAAGGTGCGCACGGCCGACAAGATCAAATGCGCGTTATCCCCGGTCCCGACGCGTCGGAACACGGTCACGCGCTGCGAGCTGTCGACGACCAATCTAATCTGATCACATCAATTTCTTTGTCTTCCTATAACGTTCGAGTGGCACCCTACTCTAGTATTCACCGACATAGACCCCTTGGGCTGGGCAAACTATGCACTGTGTCTCTGCCCCATATCTGTCGAGCAATTGACTGCGAAGTATAGTGCCACCGTTTTTGGTGACTACGACCTCGATTTCGAGCCAGCTGCGTCGACCGCGGGTGTCGATGCTGATGATGAAGGCGAGGGGGACGTTGTGGGCAGCAATGAAGAAGGAGAATCGTCCGACGCCCGCGGTGTCGGCTCGTTCATCGATGATGCCGGCGCTTCGGAGGCCGAACAGGATGACACCATGTACGACGAGGAGGAGGATTTCGGAGATGCGCAGACCAGCGATGAGGATGGTGCCACTGCTGGGAATCAGGCGAGTTTTGCTGCAGCCTTTGACGTCGAGATGGAGAACACAGAGCGGGAAATCTTTGGTGGCTCCGACTCCGATGACTCTTTGTAATCGAGACCAGGACCGCCTCTGGTGCCGCCGTAAACACATTTTCTGCTCGCCTTTCTCGTTTATGCTTCCTCTCAACAATAGCTTTCTTTTTAATTTCTGGCTTTATTTCTCCGTAGAGTTTGTAGCTAGCTAACCATTGTTTTACTTATTTTTGGGAAAACAACAAAGCGGATTTTTTATTTATCGAACCGCGAGGCTGCAGCGTGGTCGCGGAAAACTCCGAAAGGCCAAAGCGCCCGGGTTTATGCAAGTGTTGCCACAACTTGCTCTGCTGTGACGCGTCTCCCTGGCCGTGCAAGTGTTGCGTAGTTGTCCGCCGTGTTGCCATTGGGCGACAGCGGCTGCAGCGGAATGTAGCTCATAACATAAAAGAAAATATCTCGAGATTTGAAATTGTCGCAGAGGAGGGCAACAAAGCGCGGACATAGAAGTACTTAAGTAACACAGAGGGCTATCCTTAGAAGTCGCCGATTGTAAGCCTACTAGGTTGCTTGGGA
This sequence comes from Mycena rebaudengoi, assembly GCA_029282285.1. Classification (NCBI taxonomy): domain Eukaryota; kingdom Fungi; phylum Basidiomycota; class Agaricomycetes; order Agaricales; family Mycenaceae; genus Mycena; species Mycena rebaudengoi. Next base: position 267,765 of record JARJCX010000070.1, read on the forward strand.
GTGGAGATCGACAGGGACATGAGACCAAATAATAGTTCCAGCATACTAATTACATGTAGCTCACTGCTGGTTGAAGATGCGTACCTGCGCAGTCGAAAACTATAAATACTGGGAGCGGCATGAACAAAATAAAAGAGTGCTGTATGAGATCAGTGGACGGATATATTCTGAAAAGACAGCCCGCCTTACTGTTGAGGCCCACTCCCTAAGGCGTCGCAAAACCGCGCCACATGCGCCACGCGCCGGACGAGAATTTAAACCACTCACGGATCTGCCCAATTGGGAACAACAATGAACATGTGCCCAACGGCCATTGGCCGAGGTCAAACACGCTCAAACTCTTCCATTGACCGCTACCACCATGTACCACCACCGTATCATCTCGTCCCTGGTCAATGCGAAGGGTAGGTGATGTGCTGGGTGCTGCCGAGGAGCAGGCATATCGCGTGGCAGCCCGCCGCACGTACTCTGCGCGCATCAACCACGCCCATAGACTGTTTGTGCCACCTATGTATCTCAGCAAAATTGCCACCGTGTCAGCATTACTCAATCACAGTGCCCACAGCGTGCACTGATTTTGCGTTGCCTGAGACCACCTGCTCCGTTATCACCGCTGAGATCGCCCATTATTGCCTGCCCGTGATATCTGGCTCAGGCCGCTTCATTTCTTGCAGCGATGTCTATGGATTGCCTTATCCTCGTCTGGATGCTGGCTCTGAACCGGGAGTACACCAGAGAGGCGCATCCAGCGTAAGGTGATAAATATCAGCATCGGAATAAAGCAGGTCGCCGTCGAGCCGCGTGGTCTCCGTGAAGACGTACACGGAATCCATACCGTATAAGGTGTGTATTTTTTATATATGCGCAGCTGACAATTCGATTTTTTGCAATTATAATAGCTAATGGCCCCAGAACTACAACTCCTTGCGGACTTGTCGCGCCTCGGATTCAACATCCGCACCGAGACCCCGCGCGGCGATGGGCATCCGTTGCATGGCTGGGTGTGTGCTCCGTGTTGATATAATATTGCAATGCATGATACTCAATTTCGCTTTCATCTACCGGAATTCCTCATCTTCAAAGCCAACCTCGGCGTCGCACGCAAAGAGTGTGGCACGAAACGGCCAAGTACCCGAAGTTCACGGAGTCAGCTGCTGTATACTCTCTTTCCTTTCCTTTCCTCTTCATTCTCTCATCTCATCACATCTCCCTTCTTTTGTGCATCACTACCCTGGATCTCCGCCGTATATATGTAACTCTACGCGCATATCCATACCACTCCATACACTTCTTGGTCTGCTTTTGCATACTACATACACCCGCAGGCTCCGACTCGAATTCAACGTCTCTGCCGAGACTGCCGGTATCCTTTGCAGGGTGCGTGCTCAGCATTAATACTTTGCACGCATGGTACTGACTTTCGCTTTCGCAATTCAAGCATCGTCCACGTGCCGGGCGAGCTCCTGCGCGGCATACGGTGATCTCAATGTTGTAGTATTCTAGATTTTCATTTGTCTCGCAATACGTACATGCAATGAAACAGATTCAGAAAGCAACTCAAAGATACCACTCAAAGATACCACTACCAAGAACAACTGGAATGAGCAGTGTTGTGCGATTATTTCTGCAGATCCTCATCGGTAGTGACCTTTATTTCACCATTATCCCAATGTGCCTTTGCTGGATGGCCTTTCAGGTGAGAGTGGTACGTATTTCTGAAAAATGAAGTCTCACATGCCGTACTAATGCCAAAGTTTAATTCTTAGCTTTTTGCGCTATGCACCAATTCACTGATACTGGCTAGTCTATTCAATTTAAAAACTTGCCATTCAACCAGGATCTATGGGCCAATGAAGGAGCGAGGTCAGTAGTTTTCCTATTTACATCAGCCACACCATTCTAATGCGCCGAATCTTCAATGACTAGCTTCGTCACATGTTGGTAATCTTCCTCCATTCAAGTCAACCACGTCGTTCCAATGCCATATTTTCTTTACCTCTAGGCAATTACTTTGACTGGCCATTCAGTAATTTCCCCATTTGCATTAGCTCCAATGCCACGAGTCTGACTATTCACCCTTCCATGTGAGTAATCTTCAATTCAAGTCAACCACGCTTCCAATGCCATATATTCTTTGCCTCTAAGCAGTTACTTTGCCTGGCTGTTCAACAAGCCGACTGACTACTTGAAGTAAAGCAGGTAAGCAAGCTCTCTCTTACAGGATCCCATACGCCGTCTTGATGCAATCTTCTTCCTGGTTTACTTCACGCCATCAAATTAAACCAGGTAAGCAAGCTTTCTCTTATATGTTATCAATACGCCGTCCTGATACAATTTTTTGTGCAAGTCCTTCAACACGCTCAAGTTACTTGGCTTGTGGGCCACTGCGTCGCATGGCATTACGAGTCCAGTCCCAGGGGGTCTACAATACGGATAGCTCTAGTTGAAAATTGGGCAAAGTTGCTGCCAGGCTTGGTGATGAGGCCGCATTTTTAATTGAGCTAGAGAGGGATCCTTTCATATTCATTCCATCCTTGAGGCCAAAAGAATTACAAGGCTTACTTACAAGTAAAGTAAACCCTCTTTGAATGTTCCAGCCTTTAGCTAAGTGCCTGTTATGGCCCATTGAACCGTATGCTTGTTGGATCAAAACAACTTCAATGTACCTCGGTGCATCACTACAGAGGTGAGTATTCTGAGGCCTATTCCCTGACAAAGAAGAGAGTTCAATGAGTGTTTCCTGACAGCAGAGTAGATACTCCGAATAATTCAATTTGGAAACCCGGTTTCCAAAAACCCCTCCAAATTAGGCAATGCCGCCACTGAACTCCGGTGTACTTTAAAATTCAGAAAGCTCCTTTTATATGCCATCCGTAGGGTCTAAAAAAATACAATGCATATAGGTATAGTATAAATCTTTTTGAAATGTTTCCATCTCCTTCTGAATGCTTTTTATGGTGCAAAAACACGGTGAACCATATGTTTGATGGGATCAAACAAGTTCAACATACCTCGGCACGTTAACTATACTCACCCAATGGATTGAAATATTCTGAGGCTTATTCTACTTCATAGAAGTTTAATGAGTCTTACCTAACACTATAACAAATATCCTTGCATGATATATGCTTCAGACACAAACTTTCAGTTTTATGATTCAAATTGCATTGGTCAGTTTCCTGTTGCCCATTCTGTTCTAATAAATTTCCCTAAAAGCTTACACATGTCTACAAGAGAGGTTAAACACCGTCCTGATCATTTCCAGTGCTGGAATATGTCGAAACGAGCGGTTGTACGGAAGGGCTCTCCGGCATCGATGATGGAGACCCCATTTGGAGGGGTCCTACTTGAAACCGGGTTCCAAATAGAATTATCCAAATATTCCTGCCATATTTTACGGTTTTCTGATTCAAATTGTGTTGGTCAGTTTGTATGCTGCTCAGAGTGTAAAAATATTCATGTCCCAAATTTTGTAGGCTGGTCCCCAAAACATTCACTTTCACCGGTGGGTGAACCCATATTTGAAAAGTTTGAGCGCGTATTTAAAAGTGACAGCATCCCGGATTCCCATATTTATACCATTCAGCATCTGATTTGACCGTGACACTCAGCCCAACTGCAAATCAATGGAGGTAACAGCATCCCAGCTATAACCCAGGCCCCATCTAATTTTGCTGCATGTTACGAGTACTTATGTAATAAGGATCGTCTCTTTCATATCTCAGGGGACCTTAATTCGGGTCAGTGACAAAAAACTGTGAGGTACTTTTTAGTGGCTGTGTGAAGTCATTTTTATCGCTTTATTAGAAAAAAACCTAGTGAATTTAGTGGCTGAGTATTGTACATGTTTACGTACTCGGGGAAAAATACCCCCTACTCGGTGAAAAATAACAACATGTGCAAACAATGTAAAAAAAAATTTTGTCATCGCATTCGGCACCTGAGCATGGCGCTATGATCTATCATGGGCTTCTGGCTAGAAGTGATTCATGATGTATAAACGCCTCTAGCTAGAGGCCTGATTTGATACATCAGACCATGGTTTCAAACGGAAATGACAGCCTATGACAGCGCACCTGCCATAAATAGTCGGCGACATCCTCAGGGTCGCCGCCATCGTCGACGACGATGAGCTCAAAGGAAGCTCAAAGGGGTAATATCCACATTTAGTAATGGCTCTAAAAATACATGCACGACATTCCAAAGCTACTACAGTACGGCTGTCTACCTGCTCGCCCGTATCACGGGTGCTGTGTCACAGGTGCGGCTTGCGCGCGGCTGCGTGAGGACACATCCGTGCGGACGCCGCTGTGAGCGGAGATACGCGCCGCCACCGCGTGCGTTTTTTGCTGCCCGCCGGTATTGCTGCTGTGAGCTTGGGGCGTACATACTCGTGGGCGGGGGCGGGGGGAGGGGCTTCGGACATGCGCCGTCGCCGCGCGTGCGCCTTGCTCATCCTGCACGTCGGTATCGCTGGCAGGCGCTTGACGATACCGTGATGTGTGGCCGGCAGATATGTCTGGCGGCGACGTAGGCGCGGGGGGGTGCTTTTGAACGACAAAAAAGCGGCGAGGCGGTGGGCGGGGGCGGGGGCAGGAGCGGAGCAACGTCCACGAGGATAGAGGCGGAGCCAGGCTGCTGGTGCGCGTCCGGGTGTGCTTTGGTGGGGGTGGTGAGTGGAGTGCGAGCCCATCTGGGCTGCGCTGCTTGGGCGGGCGGGGTGCGGTGCGCGATGCGAGCACCGGGATCTTGATCGTGGGGTGTCGCCGACATGGGGTCGCGGTGGGCCGGTGTCATGTCCTGCTTCTGATCTCCCATGTGTGCGTACATACGGCGAACGCGTGAAGTTGTGGGGTGTGTCGAGTCTACGGGGGTCTCGGCACAGTGCAAAGCAAATGGAGGGAAGGTGGTGGATGCGCGATTCGGCCCTCGTGCGTGAATGGGGTGCGGATGCGGCGGGATGCGGTGCTCGTTTGTCCAGAGCGCGCCTGCCGGCCGGTACGCGGGCTTCTGCACGGCGACGAACGCCTGCATGCTCTCGCTCGGTGCGAGCGCCATGGGAAACGCCTGCACGAACGGCGCGACCTGGTCGACGGCCGTGGGCCGCCACGACGCCCGGTAGACCTCCTCGACGGGCTGGACGTGCACGAGTGGGCTGGTGATGTGCCATATCTTGCTTCCGCTGTCGACGCGCAGTCGTGGAGCGTGGTGGTCAGGAGGAAGCGCCTGTCCGGCCACCAGTCGCAGTACGACGTATTGGGGGCGTCAATAGTGCAGACCTTGGAGAAGGTGCGGCGGTCAAAGATGTGGGTTTTGCAGGCCAGATTGTCAAACCCTGCAAGGGCGATGAGCCGGCCTTGCGGGGTGAAGGGGATAAAGTTCTGCGAGGAGGCGCCGAATTCCGTACACGCTGGTCGAAGAGCATGGTCTTCGCGGGCATGACTGAGCATTCGATCAGTAGGCGCAATTATTAGGTACCTTTGACACTCACATCCGTACACGACACCAAACTCTTTGGACTCCACACGAAATCGTCGATGGGACCCTCCTTATCAAGTGGGGTGTGGGTACGTCGAGCCGGCGTGGCTCGAGGTGGCTGGGGCGTCTCCGGCATTGAGGAACGATGGCGCTCTCCTCTCTATGAGTGCGTCGGCGTCGTCGTAACCCGAGTAGCGCACCGCGCATCTGCGTTCGATATTGTTCACGGGTTAGTGTATTTGCCGGCGGTAGAAATACACCGTTTTCCTGCTAATAGAGTGAGCAAGATGGTCGAGCACAGAAAAGCAGGCAGTGTGGCACGCAGCACGACGCGAAATGAGCAGGATGGTGGCTATCCATAGGACTATGGTCAGCCCAGCGGATGGCCGCCAGGCTCGTTTCGCAGCGTAAAGAGAAATGAGGAGAGAGATAGAGAAAACCTACGAAGATTTTCTCTGAATCTTGCGGGCAGCGGCAGTGAGGATGAGGAGAGCCATCAGCTCATGGTGGTCGGAAGAAGGAGTGTCACATCGTGACACGCTCACAAACGGCGTCACTTTACTGATTAGGAACACCGAGAATTGTCTCATTTGATGCAACACAAGCTCTGATACAAAAAATGAGGAGAGAGATCGACTCAGAATTGAAAGCCATTCAATTTGGCAGTAGTACATTCACCATATTCAGCTTTGTGAAAAACGGCAAAAAATAGCAAATGGGTCTTTGCGGGGCCGACAGTACAACAATAAGTCGTTACAGGGCAGTTAACGGTGTAGATATAACCCAATTCCTCCATGTATCAGCTATTTCACAGAATTCTGCAAGTGGGAGAGTATGAGGAGGATATAGATTTTAGAATAATTTAAAACACAGAATTGGAGACGTGTCCTGCTTGCAATTCTAAATCTGCTTCGGCGAAAGATGGTTAATTCTGTCCCAGAAACGATCTAGACAAAAAAGCACTGAAAACATGGGGGTCAAAAATCATGAACAAAATAGTGCATGTAAAAAACAGCCACACAATGTTTTTACTGGTCCAACTAGGATATAAAAGAACTCATCTAGTTGAACCAAATCTGTGGATATATAGTTTTGAGTGCTAAAGAGCAATGGGTGTTCGAACTGGAAAAGGTGAGTTTGGTGTGGTATGAGTTTGGTTAGCAAACATGTAACAACTCTTGAACAGCACGATACACTTCTTCCTCGACTCCCATGTCAAAACTCCAGAATATGCAGAAAAAGCTTCCGGATGACTGCAGGACCTACCTCCCAAGGTCAGGATTCCTGTTTCATACCAAAACAATCTCAATGGCGTGGTATATTGTAGGTTCAATGCCGGAGAAAGGGCAGAGAAGTATCCATGGGCCATTCCAAACGGTATCTCTCTCCTTTTGCAAAGTCTTCATGTTCCTCATTTCACTGAACTATATATGTTCAGAAATATGACCGAAATACGAGAGAAGACGTATTCAGGTCGCCGAACATCAGTATCATTTCATATTTGGTGCAAATCCCGATCTTGAGAACAGCGGACTAATTTTGTTTCAATATTGCAGCAGCAAAATAATAAAACATGAATACAACCTCCTATTTATTCAAAGCTGTCTCGAAATGCGCCGCGAATTTCAGAGCAGGCCAATATACAATTTCATTTCTGGCCGAAAAGCTGAGTTCCATCGGGCGAGTGGACTCAAGCTTTATTTTCTAGCTGTTGCTAGCATTAACTAATGCTAACAGTAGTTCGTGCGCTCAGATGTTGGGTGGCAGACTCCAAGGGTGCAAGAAATTGTCCTGTAGCAGTACCAACCATCTAAATGGAGTGCATTGATGGTTTTAGTCGGGTCACGATCGTGTAGTCCCAGACTCGTACCAATTTCAAACATTTGTTTATGGTATGGAAAACGGCGGACAATGACTTGGGCATCCTAGTATTACTGGAACGACGGCTTGGTACAGCTATATGTAGTGGTAAAAAATTAAAATAGAAAAAGACGTGAGATAAAAAATAGGATGTCTGTACACAACAGGGAAACATTCTAGACCACTGGAAGACGAGGACGGCGGCGCAAGGCGCGCGGAGAACACAGGGTTGGACAGCGTGGCCGTGGACGTAGGCGCTAGGGGCGGCGCGCGGTGCGGTGCCGCAAGCGGCAGCTCGCGGAGCGGCGACTCGTGCATCCACGCATTGTACGCGGGATACTCTGTACTGCCCGCCAACATACACTTCTTCCTTCATGCGCTTCATCGGCAGCGGCGCCGTCTCTCTCTCGTGCAGACCCCGATCCAGCGACTGCCGCTCAATGCAGTCTCGCTCACGGTCCGCGCAGATGTGCATCGCGCGGATGGGGCTCACACTGTGCAGGGCCGCGCGCGCGTTCGTTCTTGCGGCGCCAACAACGGCGCACTAGAGTAGACATTCCATCTATGGATGCAATGGATAAACTATGCCATAAATATAAATTAGAAGAAAAGAGAGAGACAAATGCGATCACAGTGTGGACGAGGCACAGGCCGGCGCAGCCTGAGAAGAGCAAGAGCGTTGAGCAAGATGAGTTGAGCAGTGGGGCCACGCGAGGAATAATCAAGCTGAATCAAGCACGGGGGGAAAAAATGTGCTGTGCATGGAGGGGGTGAGGGGGTGACACATAAGGATTCATTAATGTTTTAAGCAGCTCAGGGTCAAGTCTGGTGAATATAATAAAGCAGTGGGGAGGGCAGGATGGACGGGGGGGCGAACTGCAGCACAGGCCCGAGGAGCGATGATGGTGGGGTCCACAGTGCACAATTACGCATAGAAACGCTGGTATTCGAGGTAGCTACCGAAGTTGTATTTTTGGAGGAGCGCGTGGGGCCTGCTGCGGGTCGGGAGGCGGTTTTCGGATGGATGGCGGCGAGAAGTGGCGGGCCCCAACGGGACCGGCAGTCAGGGTGGAAGCTATTGATTGACTGTGGATATATCGTAGGCTGCGCAGTGAAGGTATGTTTGAATTGTGGAAGGGAGCAAGCACGCAGGGGTGGCAGGAGGGAGCATTTTTGCGTAATAGGGAAGCGAGGGAGAGGATTGCCAACATCTGTCAACAAAGCTAAATGGGGCCACCCGACCTGATGTATTGATGCCGCGAATGATCATGATGCGCCCCGACGAGTTGCGACAACAGCGGGAGCGCCTGGGTGGCGAGCACACGCATTGCGCACAGCTTCTGATGGAGTGACACGCTGTCAAAGTCCTTGTAAGTAGAGGCGTTTATACATCACGAATCACCTCTGATCAGAGGAGCTGTGATAGATCAAATCCCCACATACGCCTGCATTCGGAATGATCCGACAGATTTTGCATCACGTTACGCGGGTATGAGTTTACGGCCGCCCGACGTCTAGAAAGACTTGTGCAGCGCATTTTTTATGATTGTCCACTACCTCGCCATGTGTTCGCGTGCACATCTCCATCTTATGCTGACTAAACTCGCTTCGGCCTAGGGCTGTTCGCTGTGCCCGTGACGGGCACGGCCGTCGTTTCGACGGGTGAGTGACGGGCCCGAACCGTTACCCAACGGTCCGTCGAGTGGTTGAAAAATTCCTCGACGGGACGGGACGGGTGACGGGACGGCCGTCACGGCCAACGGAACGGGCTCGGTTCTGCGAAAGTTAATGCACCGATGTAAGTAGAGCAGAAAGATGCTTTAATTCACCTCAAAGTTGCAGTTGAATCAAAAGCTTTGAGGAAGTCGAAACTCTGCGTCAACTAGAGCTGAAATTTACGTTTCTGGCTCCAGGAAAGCAGGCCAGCAAGCAAAATGGGACCATTATCGACACTCTGTGTGTATTTGAAGTGCCACCTCGATCGGGAAAGAATATAAATCAAGTTGAATATAACTTATCAAGTTGAAGCAAGAGTTGAAAATCATATGTGAGATGAACCAGATATGGTAATTGATCACCAATCTCGCGGAGAGGCCCAAGAAAGGACAGTATGAGAGAGCTCATGTCTAGCAACCGGTGTGCGAACTTTAGTAGGCAGTGAGCCCATTTTGACGCCAAAATCGCCAAATATGTGCGAAGATTTCTATGGTTTTTACGGCCAGACCCGTCGCCCGTCAACAACGGTCAACGGCCGTCATTTCGACAGCCGTCAGCTCACCAATCCGTCCCGTCGTTTATTTTTTCCAACCACCGACGGAACGGGTCGGATACCCGTCGCACGGAACCCGTTGAACAGGCGCAACGGGCACGGCGCACAGCCCTACTTCGGTCATATTCGCGCAACTATTGCGAGGCGGAGAACACGCGCGCAGGCTGAGGTCCGGCGCATCATTGACACAGTGAACGCAACGGGCCAGCAATCCATAAATAAAACATTCATTCAGGTGTGGGTGTCCGTCCAGAGTATTCTAATCACGCTCAACTACAGCCTTGGTAGCGCCGTTGGTAGCGCAATGACGGAGAAGCCTACATAGACTGCTGTATTTTTAGGTACTGTCCTCGTCAATTTCGACCCCCATCTGATGCTTTCTCAAGTCATTTAAACAGAAAATAACAGTAAATTCAAATGGAATCTAGGATAAATTATTTTTGTCTAATGCATTTACCCGTTCCATTAGAAATAACTCTAATGAAATTAGCGGCTGTACAATTGCTCTTGTTTACCTACTCGGGGAAAAATAGGAGTTACTCGGTGAAAACCAACAAAAAAGTTTTTTGTTCTACCCAGCCGAGGTCCCCTGTTCGGCATTTTCCGTCTTTCGCTCCTCTCCGTCACTGTTCCATTGCCTTGATGAGCATTAATGAACATACCTTCGTCTGAGTGCTGTCCAAAAAAGATGAGAGACTCCTTAACCAACTTGACCACTGGCATGACCTTTGAATCTGGTTTCACTACTCTTTGAATCTATCCATGCTGCTCTTGGCTTGCTGTTAATTTGCCTTACACCGTCAACAGTGCTCTTATTATTGGCTTACGCGTATCCCGATCAGGCGACCGCTCCTTTCTGTCTTCGCTCCCTCCTATAAACTATCTCTCGGCTCCAAGCCTAACGGTGTGATATGGTACCACGACGGAATTTCTCGACTGGTTCCAGTTGCGAACCCGATGGTTTATTACATTCGCTACACCTCGGAAACACTGTGATCACTCAGCCTGAAATACTTTGTTCGCGATCCGGACCTTAATGCATGATCATTTTATCCCATGCCCTGGTGAACCACTTCATTTTCATATATTCCAAAAGAAAGAAAAAATTAAGTACGAGTTGCATGCCGGGCACCGCCACGGCCCTTTACCCCAAGTGCTTGTCCGTCGCCTTCGGCAATGATGAGACATCCCCGCCAAATATTTATAGCAGGAGTCGGGAGAGGCGTCGTTGTGTCGGTCATCGTTGTATGAAAAGGGCGCCGTGGATGAGAAACTGCTTGTAAGTCCTCCTCCATTTAGTCCCCTTTCCCTCCTTTTTCTTTGTAACAATACAGTGACTTTGTTCTTCTTCCATTTTTTGCAGTGCTTCTGTATACCGATCTTAGTGACCCGTACATCTGCGATGACCATTCATTTAATGTTTTCCCCCAACATTTCCCATGAGGCTATTTTTATGCCATAAATTTGATGTTCCAAGAATTTCACTTTATCATTTACTCTCCACCAGAAGAACTACTACATGACAACCCACCCTGCCTCATACGCATCGTGGCTGTGTGTGGGTGGGTGGGTAGCGAAGGCCTACTCCTTCCCCCGGTCTTTCAACCAACGCACTCCTTATCTGCCACAGACCACTTTGTTCATTGAATATTCCTTGCACTTTCCTATTGTTATATTTCTCTCACCGTAGGTTGACGTCATTGGTGCATTTGTTAGGGTCATTTTACCTTATTCAGGCTGCTTAAAAAATCGGTATTCTGATCAAAGAAAGCCTCACCTCGCCACTCAGCAACTTGAATGTTAGTAATAAGGCTGAGTACAATTCTTCCTATCTGTCTATTGTACCATTACAATCAAATCGACAGGGAGGGTGACGCGTGACTCATTTGTCCAATTCGACAATTCGACAACCACCAAATTTTTGCGTGACAGGCGAAAAAAATTCGACAAATTCGACAGAAATCGGGCCGAAAATGAGCTTTTTTTGCATGGTAACATCGATTTTGGGGGTGACAAACCACCTGGAAAATTCGACAAACCGCCAGGTGACGAGTGACGAACCGCCAAAGTTCACCATCAACAGGTACCCGCGTGACGTGTGACTGTCGATTTGATTGTAATAATACAGTACTTGAACCAACCACTTAACCTGCCACTGAATCCTCCACATTATGTGATTGTCTATCGACATGAGTCATGCCGAAAGCACTGCTCATTTGGCATGCAACAAGTAGTGAAGTTGACGATATTATCAGGCCAGGAATAAAGCCACGGCTAACACATACAACCCGACATGTTCAGAAAGGGGACCTAGCTGGGCTATCAATTTATCTTCCTTCCTATCCCAACTTAAATGACCAAAGAGCAAGGATAGCCGACTAATGACTCAGATAGTTTACGTGGTTTGCTTGTGAGCATCATCCACAACACATAATAAAATCTTGGCAACAAAGTTAACGCCTTCAGCAAATAACCCAGAATGAGCCAAAATAAACCAAGGGAATGTTAATCCCACCTCTACCCAAATTTTTGAGTCTGAACATTGTCAGAAAAAATGGTATTAGGGAAGGGCTTGTAAAGAACGCTTACGAAATGAATTTAGGACTCAAGTGGGAGCCTGAGTGTCGCGTCAACGGTTAGTCTGAGTCGATATGGTCCGCTAGGAAGATAAGGTTTAAAATCCATGTTCAGAGCACGGAGCCTGCTGAAGTTATTCGTTTCAAACCAGTAGCGCAGTTCCTCTAGTACGCGGTGGCTACGGAAGACGACACATAGGACCTCGAACTTTGAAAGGAAGGGCTGTACAGCGCGGAGGACTCCAAAGGAACTCGACCCGTTTACATGCACACCCGTAGTCACATCCACCAACCTCTTCACAACCACAAGATGAAGCCGGACGAAGAGGGAAGCCTGCTTGCTGCAAAGCAAACAGGAGCGCAGGAAGGTCAGAGCTTGAGGAACGGCTGCAATAACCTGTAAATGCCCCCCAAACTCAACATTATCCAATAGGATGGTCAATAAAAAAGTCCACTTGAATTCACCACTCTGCATCAACACGAACCGAATGGTAAGAAGCACGATCTAGACAATGGATCGTGACGCCTCTGTGAAGTTGTAAAGACTAATCAATAAAACGACGCAGACACTCACCTGCCACAATCGCTTCTGCCGATATTATTGGATGGTAAATCGACGCAAGGAGTCATGCCAAACCTATGTATGCGTCAGAAAAACAGAGCTGATGATATCTAGACCGAAAAAATAAATAAAATCAAGAATCAGACAACGTCACTGTGACTCCGTGCACTCACCTCTCAATAGTATCAAGTCGAGATGACGCCATGGCTAATAGACCAAGTCCACACCACGTATAAGACCAAAAAGAACCAACACCAAGCCAAGCACAGAACAAGCCCAGTAAAATAATGACTCAAGCAAGTTACGTGGCGAGTGTAATAACGTTCAAATGTCATCCAACACACGTAAAAAACCTTGGCATCCTAAAGTCAAAACTTATAATAGAACACAGCGACCCGGAAAAGACACCGCCATCAAACCAGGGCAATGGTATTCCCATGGCTAGTCAAAGTTTTGAGTCTGAATCGTGTACAAAAAAGTGCCCTGGAAGTGCTTATAAAGAACGATTACCTAAATAAATTTAGGACTCGTAAAACCACCATCTTCAAGCGGTCAAAACCAGGTACGCAATATTCTATTCAAATTTGCGCTCAAGTTTCAATTCATTATTTGTAGGTCAATTTGAGCTGCACATTGAATCGGTTAGCGAAGTCAGTCATTTTCTGGCTCATTATCAGTCTTGTCCATTCTAATATTACTTTCAGGGCTAACCTCAAAGCACAAACATCGGACGATCGCCAATCCAACATCCGGCCCTTGTGCACGGCGCTACGGCCTGATTCTAATCTTACTTTCAGGGTTAACCTCAAAGCACAAGTGTCAGACGATGGCCAATCCAACGTCCCGCCCTTGTGCACACGCTCCGGCTCGATTCAAATCGTGGATTTATCATCCTGTGAGTCTCAAACCTTTCCTTGCGCTTGTTATATATTCGACCTCATCAATTTCAACCCACCCTTATATATTCATCCTGGACTGCACAGTGCGTATACGTTACTATTAGTTTATTTGTATTATGACTAACCACCTATTTCTGGTAGATTCACCTGTCTTAGCCAGCGTACATACTCTCCTTTCACTTGTTACTTACTCGCCTCATTCGTTTCAACGCATCTACTGTTGGGCTGTACGCCCCATTCCAGGTATGTATTACAGTGTTTCCCAGTAACCATATCACGTTTGTTTAAACAATTTGCGTCTAGACGCAAATTGCCGTTTAAACAGGTGTTTAATCTAAACATGTTTAACGGCACGGGCCGGTGATCAGGGCCGTTGAAAGGGCGGTTTAAACAGTGTTTAAACGCGTCAAAAAAGCCATTTTATACCAGGGTTCGAACTCATGCCCACAGTTGCATTAGTACATAAGCAGGGAGACGAAGCAGCAACCTTCTGACTGGGCCAACTTGGAGTGATGATTCAGGCATGTAATGCTCCTTTATCATGGGCCTGTGGCCCGGTACACAAGTCCAACTTGCTGAGTTGAACTGGACTCAAGGTACGGTTAAACAGGCTTACAAGCCATAGTTTAAACACTGCTTTGAAGGAAAGAGGAAGAATAAGGTTAAGATATATTTCCGATGAAAGGAGTAGTTGGATTTTGTTTCTTGTCATGTTAGATGATGAATACTTTACTTCCTTCAAAGTTTCCAGTGACTTTTCTGTCCTACATTATAACAGGCATATTAACGATGTCTTAAGCACAATTCAAAACTGCCCTGAAGCACATATATGAGCAGGTTCAAACTGGTATATTTCTGATGGAGTTGCCCCCGGTTGAACTGCTTGGTCAGTTCAAAAGGATCCCTGAAAGGACAGGTGATAATGTCACATCTTTTATGCGATGTGGATTATAAAATCCTGCTGTACCTGATATAACTGTCCGGAATCTGAGAAGGTGGGTCAGCTTGGGATATGCAAACACTTCAGGTATATTGAAAAATGGTGAAATACAAGTGGTGCTACTCTGAAGCATTCACTTCCCACTCAGGCAAGGTCAATCAAGGAATTAAATGGAAAGGGCTGTTTAAGTTTCACCTCAGGGGCACAATCTATTAGAATGCCAAGAGGACATTAAGTACTTTACCTCAAGGCCAGAGTGGTATGTTAAAAAATTGTGGCTTCACTCAATTTGGTGATTGGTGGGTGCACCGGCTCATCCTTGCTGCCCAGAGAATTTGGATAAAAGGGTATTGTTGAAGTCAAATGAAATAAAGAGGAACATCAATCAAAGTTTTACTTTGAAAGTCCAAAGATGGCAGGCTGAGATAGGGTTGTATAGTATGGTGAGGGTCAGTTCAACATGCAGACGAAAGTTAAGCAAGCTATTAGATTACAGATGAATGGAACTTAGTATAAATGCACCAATGAGGGATTCAGACGAGCAGTGTCATCACCTTGGCCCAAGAACTTGGAGCAGCCATGTGCAGTCAAGGAGTTAGTTTCTTCGTACTGATTGAGCAGAGACAATAACAGGAATGAGGTTCCCAGAGCACTCACACACATCTTCTTATATGATAAAGACAGCAGCTCTGGGACACTATTGTTCCAGCTCTTTGTGTTTATATCCGACAGATACTAATAAAAACACATCATTTTCTGGAGGAGTGTGTCCGCATGAAAGAAAATAAGTAATTTGTGTGCCCCTAAAGTTTTAAGATATATAATTATGCCAGTGGGATTTGGAGAGAAAATAATTTAGCATATTCTGGTGCCCAGAGTTCAGATGCTCGAAGTTGAACTCCGGGTTACTACAGGAAGGTTTAATACCTGGATTCAAAATAAAGGCGGCACGCCCGTGCACCACATCCAATACATGGCTCAAGCTGCTTGAGAACACCATTAAATACAGTGGCTTCATGAGCTATGCGAGGATCCGGAAAGGGACTGAATATGCGCCTGATTTAGTCATGTTGGCTGTAGCATAGTCCACAGAAATGGATTATAAACCTTAGCCAGTCGAAGAATTTTAGATTCAGAGTATGTATCACCAATGAAGAAAGAATAGGCCCTGCAAAAGTTGCAAAAGTCATACAAAATGAAGTGAAGGAAACATAACACCAAGGCTTACAGCTGTTTTCAAAAACGGTATGTTGCTGCTCCATTTCTGCTTACCGATGTTTGCCGCGGCATCCACAGCTACCCACGGCTGTAAATGCAATCACTTCAGATAGCTATAAGTTCGATCATTTTTCGTGTATTTCCCACACATGTCTTCATTGGTGACCTTTACTTACTGAAAACAATCAAAGACACTCCTCCCCAACAATGTTGTAGATGAAAGTGTGGAGCGCCGGGGTTGATGGACTCCACAGCCGAAGGAGCGAAATGGCTAGTCGAGGAGACTGCAGCAAACATGGGCAAGCAGAAATGGAGCAGCACCACTCGATCAGAACTGGTATACTTTTGAAAACAGCTGTATATGCCAGAATATCAGAAGAAAATCTGAAATGGGAAAAACTGCCCAATCGTGGCAAGTTCATAAAAGTTCAACAAAATCTTGCACCCTGCCGGAGTGTACAATAGCAGCTACGAGTTTTAGTACTTTTTTTAAATGGCTGAGTCAGAATTGGACTTCAAGTTGCTGGGTCAATGGTAAATTCAACCTGACTTTGAACATGTGGAGTGGAGAGTGATGCTCAAGTACAGGTGAAATGATTGATTCAACTGTGTCTGGTCAACCAGCAGAAATAAATTCTAAGATATGCAAAATTAAATCAAGGCACTGCCAAGCCACAAAATTTTACTTGCACACAGCAATTGATAATATGTATATATGTGAATGAACCGACGGACAGGAACAATTCTGATGTTAAATCACTTCGGAAATCAGAGCTCGGCCGCTCACCGCAGGGTCAAAGCACGAGGGTTGGAGTGCCAAGGAGCGGTGCAATAACCGTGATAATTTCCGACAAAATATTCGAAATGTTGATCAGAAAACCTCGAAGAAAGTAAAGTATTCATCATCTAACATGACAAGAAACAAAATCCAACTACTCCCTTCATCGGAAATATATCTTAACCTTACTCTACTTCTTTCCTTCAAAAGCGGTGTTTACACTATGGCTTGTAAGCCTGTTTAACCGTACCTTGAGTCCAGTTCAACTCAGCAAGTTGGACTTGTGTACCGGGCCACAGGCCCATGATAAAGGAGCATTACATGCCTGAATCATCACTCCAAGTTGGCCCAGTCAGAAGGTTGCTGCTTCATCTCCCTGCTTATGTACTAATGCAACTGTGGGCATGAGTTCGAACCCCGGTATAAAATGGCTTTTTTGACGCGTTTAAACACTGTTTAAACCGCCCTTTCAACGGCCCTGATCACCGGCCCGTGCCGTTAAACATGTTTAGATTAAGCACCTGTTTAAACGGCAATTTGCGTCTAGACGCAAATTGTTTAAACAAACGTGATATAGATTCTTTGTTTCCGGCTCAACCTCGCCGCAATTCCATTTTGTGAATTGTGAGTCTTCTACTACTCATTTTAATCATTCACGGCCGCCCTTATCTGGCCGGTTCAATTGGAGGTAGGTTTACTGTGCACACCAGATATCCCACACCCGTATATACACTCATCCACACCTCTCTGCCCTGCGGTGCCAAGTTATCATGTATACCTTATTCCCGACAGACACACGCACAAACCACGCATCAGATATCTCACACTTCTCCCCTTCTTCCCTCCGCCGTGGCATGTATATGCACTTGCAATTGAAAGCTTTGCGAATGGGTTCTATGGATTTAAAAACTTCGCTCAGATCCCGACGCTAGCGGCTTTGGCTTCGTTTGATCCTACTATGAACCGGCTGTTGGTATGCACCAGAATTCAGTTCGACGCAGACTGAAGATGAAATGTGCCTAATTTTGTTACGCATCTTCACCTCAAAGTTCAAGTTGGAGGCTGATTTTTCTACACCCTTCCCAGCTTGAATGGAAGGCAAATATCGCCGAATATCCCTACTTTCTTCATCGCGAAGCTATACCGGAAAATATTCCTATAAAAAATCGTCATACGTTCCTTGAAAACATTCTTATGAAAATTGAGATAATTGGAATGAAATTCCGCTGTAGCAGATGATCCTTTCCGAACTTTCCAATTTGGCAGTGGATCTTGTGGTCCTTGCCAGATACTTGTTGAAGCCCGACAGGAGATTGGGTTTCTTCCTCCCAACCGTTAACGAGCACTACGAAGTGGACATGCTCTACGAGGGCATGGTGCTTGTTGCAAACTCACTGCAGGATTTCGGATCGTGGGGAAGACGAGTGATCCTGTTCGACATTATTGACGACACCAGCTAACCTGCTTCGCAGCTCATCACCATTCACAAGACAACACGACATTCGTATCCGCCACCCTCGTTTGAGGACGAGGAGCGCCCACCCATCCAGCACATATCGGGACATAAAGACTTCAAGGAGCAGTATTTCCGCGGATTCAAGAAAGAAACCTGACATCCATCCAAGTGCAACACGATTGGCATAATAGTCAATAATGGGACATATAGTATATATGTGCAAAGTCAAGGCCGCAGAGCGATCGGCCGAGCCTGCGATGATTGTTGTTGTTTCTGCTGGTCAAGCTGTTTTCGTGTCTGCTTTCCCTGAAAAAAAATACAATTGTTGCATTGAAAATGAGTGCCGATGCATATTGAGCGGAGGATTTGCATCAGGGCCCGCACGTAGGGCATTTTCTGACAAGATGAAAATAACTGCGCAGGCGTTGCAGCTGTATGGATGTGAGAAAAACAACAAAATAATCAGAAGGTTTCGAGGTATGCGAACCACATCAAAGCTGCACTTCCATCTGCGTTCCGTGTCACTTCGCAAGCAAGCTCTAATGCAACCGGAAGCATGGTCACCGAAGCTATCCTGCTTCTACGCACTAAGAAGCTTCGGAGGCGGCGCTGCGTGGGGAGCTATGACAGCGGCAGCGGGCGGAACTGTGTACCGCCAAAATCCGAAGGAAAAGCTCCAGGGCGCGCGCGATGACAAAACCGCCGCATGAGGACGTCAGGAGGGGATCACAAGGGGATTCGGACATCAAAAGCATTTTATCGGTTATATGAAACAAAATACGGTCCTACATAGTCCAGGCACATGGGCTGCGCAGAAATTAAATCAAAAATACGAAACTGCCGGTCCGCGTCGCGGAATGGATTATATGCGTTGGAAATCCTTCTTACTGCGTCGAGAGTCGTTTTTGCGCGCAGGGAATGCTGGATAACGCGTCGAGAATGGCTGGGAACGAAAGAGGAGATAATAATGCACCGGATCTTCCCGCTGCAGGCCTGGCTGTACGCGAATATGCAGCTATCGCATCTAGGAGAATAGATAGAGCGCTCAGTAAGTGATAAATTGAAGGAGAGTATATTTACGTAGGTATGGAAGGCTAACGGCATGACTAGTCGCGTCAAAGCGGGAAATTGGATAAAATGGGCACGCCGTAGCGAGAAGGGTGGCAAAAGTCCGATGGAGAAGAGCTGGCCCACGTAGGTGCGTGGTCACGCGCGGAATCATTCTACGTTTCGAAGATACATTGAAAGGAGAACTGTTAGAAATCGAGAACCAAGGCGCGTGTGAGTAAATGGAAGCAGAAGAATAGGGGCATGAGTCGGAGGGAAGCTGGTTATTAAATAAGTAAACCAGAAAAATCCGCACATCGGGGGGGAACATCGTAGGTATCAAGAAGTAGAAAAAGAATAGTTCCCCAAAAATAAGCCTTCGGTGGATGAAAGACTCATGAATGAAAGAAGAAAATAAAACACTCACCACCATCGCCGTGCCCATCGCTCGTCTACCCAAATGTGGATATACCTGAATTATAGTAACGGCGTGACTACTAGAACTGCAAATAAAAACGGTTGAAAGCACCGAAATGAATGAGGAATTGAACAAGAAAATTTGCGTCCCACCAGCGTCTTCAAGTGATTTCGATTCGGATTTGCGCTGTGGTTTCACCCTGGAGGTCTGGGTAAGAATGGTCAGTCCTAATGAGTATAACCGCGGTGAGAAACCATACCTTGATCCAGAAGCGCACATTTTGAAATGGTTTGAACGCAAACTCACATAGTTTCCGCATGGGCCTTGAATAGAATCAGTAATCAATGAACTGACTATGCGCAACTTGACCGGAGTCGAAAAGCCATAGTTCCGTGCACAATAACGGTGCAACAAGATCGGTTTGGATGCGAGATTCGACTAAGCAAGGGAATACATATGAGAACCGGCTTACTCTGAACTAAACAGGCATAGTTTCGCCTCATGTAAGCTCAGACTTGCATAGTTTTGAAGTACTGAATACCAATCAGCAAATAAAAGTACCTTGAACCCAAGGACGCACCTGTAGCATGGTAAATGCCTTGCACCCAAGACTGTCCTTGGAGCGTGGTATGTTTCAAGCAAAGAGGGGAGCATCAAGTCCAAACGCATACCCAGATTAGTTTCGGATTTGCATAGCTTCAGCATGAATATCTGCAACAGAGTAAGAACAGATACCTTGAAAGAAAGCTAATGAGAAAGCATACCTTGAACTAGACGGACATGACTCGGACTCCGCCGTTCTGAACTGGTGATAAAGCGGATATGCATGGTTTACCCGGAAGGCGCACTAGGCCTCACAGCGAGAAAAAGACGTGAAAAAAACGCGTCAGAACACGTAGAGTTAAAGCACAGGAATTAGCAGACACGGAGGAAGCGGGGGCTTGACGTGGTAGAAACAAAAAGGAGACTCTAGGGTTACAACACAATAGCCACATAAAACGAGAGGGCGTAGATAGAACTTACTAGTGAAAGGCCAGAGAAAGTTTTGAGTGCGTGTTGCGTGGGTGGAGCTTGAGGAAGGTTTGCCCCCGATAGGCTGTGCGGGGTGCAGACCAGAGATGTTGGAAGGGGACCGAGCGCGGGGACTCGGAGGCGAGTATGGGGCGCTGCGAGGAAGAATTCGGCGCGAGGTGCCAGTCCTGCTCCCGGAGACTCCGAAAATCTATAAAAAAATAATTCCTGGCAGAGAACCGAGGGCGGCACTTCGCGCCGCGAAGGCGTTGGGGCCGGCTCGCGGGAGTCCAGAGACCTAAAGGAAGGGCGTGGGGGCTGTGGCCCCCGACGAGGAGGTTGTAGGGAGCGTGTGGACGGGCGCGAGGGGCGCTGCGCGCCGCGGGAGCTGAAGATGTCAGGGGCGGCGCAGGCGCGAGGAATGGCCAATAACTACGTGCGGCGAACGTGCTGAGGATCAAAACGCGTCCTACGGCGCGGTGGGAACGCTAAAAATCGAACAATAAATTCGAGAACAGCACAGCGTGGTAGTGCGATGGCGGCACGGCGAAAGGTCCGTCAAGAAGATCGGAGGCAGCGCTGCGCGCCACCAGCATGCGAGGGTGATGGCAGGAGGGCAAGAGATCTCTTTGAGAACACGAGGACGGTGATCGTAGCAGCGCGAAAAATCGATGACAGGACCAGTAAGAAACTTCGGAGGCGGTGCTGCGTGGGGAGTTATGCCGGCAGGGCTTGCGGAACTGTTGCGGAACTGTGTACCGCCAAAATTCGAAGAAAAAGCTCGACGGCGCACGGGATGACAAAACCCCCGCACGGGGATGCCAGGAGGGGATCACAAGGGGATTCGGGTGTCCTAAAAAACATTTTATCAGTTATATGAAAGAAAATACGGCCTTACATGGTCCAGGCACACGGGTTGCGCAGAAATTAAATAAAGAATTCGAAAGCACCGCTCCGCGGCGCAAGGGGAGGTTATATGCGTCGGGAAAGTCTTCTTACTGCGTCAAGAGTCGTTTTTGCGCGCAGGGAATGCTGGATAACGTGTCGAGAGGTGGTGTTGCCATTGGTGGGCCAGTGGGAGAGGGAGAGTTAGGGCATCGAAAGTGGCATGGGCGGGCGCGGGGATGTGGTAGTATTGCGCTTGAATCGGGAGGCGGGAAAGATGCGGGGCTCTCGCACCAGAGGTTCGGGTGGCACAGGGAAGAGGCACAAGCACGTGTTTGACCAAAGAAGCCACAACAACACATCTTCCTTTGCAGAGCATGCGCTTGTTCCATAGGACACTACTGGCTGTGGTATTAAACATTTGTAAATGGATATGTAAAATAAAGACAGAATACAAGCAATTTCCGCTACCGTGGCACCTGCATGCCCGATTCGACGGTGATTCACAATATTCTCACACTACGCAACAAGTAAAAGTACTACAAAAAATCCCCAAGCCTCACTTGTAATGGTTTATACCCGAGCTGAACGAGTGACGTTCACCTCAGCCGTTGGACACCAAACTTTTGAGACTCAGCACGGACTGCGTGGTTGCTGAGGCTTATTCCCATAGTTCTCAACCAGTTTGTGCTGACCCAAATCCGGTGGCTACCGTTTCCCAAAAAAATAACCATGTGAGGTTTCTGGCTCCCAAACTTTACTACTGTCTTTTCTTGACAGAAGGTGAATGAGTATATAGAATGAATGATTAATGAATTACTTGTAGTGGCCTGAGATGACTTACAAGAGAAAAAAAAATAGTTGGACAAGTCTAGTTACACAAGTGGACTAGTCCCACACAATAAATCTAATGTTTGCAGGACTAGTCCAGGCACATAAATACTGGCCCTGGACTAGTCCAGCCAGATAAAATACTGATGCTGGACTAGTCCAGCAGAATAAACAATATGCATGGGACTAGTCCATGCACCTAAGTACTGACACTGGATTAGTCCAGCTGTATAAGTAATGCGACCTGGGACTAGTCCAGGTTCATAATATAAGATGAGCGGGACTAGTCCACACACAGCAATACTGATGCAGGACTAGTCCAGGGTATATTTGGTGAGTCGTGGACTAGTCCAGGCCAAAGAGAATCCGGAGCTGGACTAGTCCACACTGAGAATAGGAGGCACGACTATTTGCAAATATGTAAATATAGGTAGTGCTGGAGTATAAATAAAGAATAAAAGAAATAACGGTCATTCAGGTTTGTTTAGAATGTGTCATCCGCCGCTGTCATGTGCCTTGATTGAAATGAAATATTACTGTGAATGTGCTGGAGAAGTAGGCAAAAAGGCCAATAAATAAATCACAAGTGCTTTATGAGGATGCATGGAAGTAAAATCACAAAAGGGCAATCATTGTTTTAAATGGATGGAAATGTTGTGAGAAAGCGATAACAAAAACAAAGAAGAAGACTGGGTTGCATTTCCACATGAAAGAAGCAACAAACAAGGAGGGGCGAAAGCAAACAGTGTATTGAAGCAAAAAGATAATTGTTGAAGGATGCTGGGTCTCCATTAGAGTATATGAAATCAATCGAAAAGCAACACATCGAAAAGTGCCGCAGATATGCAACATGGACACATTTAGGGTTGCAAAGCAGAATTTGAATAGAGAAGGAAAAAATATCGACTGCAGCATGTAAGACCATCACATGGAATGAGCAATAGCCTAAGAGGAAATGAAGATATAGTGTAAACTGCAGCGTCCCTGATGGTGCAAAATGGCCCGAAAAAGCAGCGAAAAAAATGTGTTGTGGGCGCGCCCCGATGCGCAAAGAAGGACCCCAGACACCTCTGTGATGTGACAAAACTGGATGCGTCCAGACCCAGAAAAATCGCATGCTGGGTCTCCCCAGCACACCTGGGAGTCCCCCAACCACTCCCCCCAAAAAAGCGCCAAGACACCCGGGACTCTCCCCGCGAAAAGCTCCCTGGGGACTCCCTACCGTCTTAGGGCAGTTATTCAACATGAGGTCAACTACCCCATAGGGGTACCCTAGAGGGGTTGACTGAAGTGAATTTCTTGAGCTCACGAACTTTCATAGAATGCCATCAAACTGATGAATTTATGCGAAGTAACGAAGTGACGAAGATGACGCGGACTCAGTGCTCCCCGCTCCAGCCTTCTGTTCGCGGGCTGCAACACCCCAAACAATTCCTCCATGTTCTTGTATAGCTTCATTCGGCGGATTCCAGAGGGCACTGGCTTCGCAGGATCACCGGTTTCAGACTAATAGAGTCCGGAGATTAATCGGGTTTTTCTGAGAAAAACGTGAGGCAAAATGCGTTCGGTACTATTCACAAAGTCAATATAGTCCGGGGGGATTTCGATTCCCAGGTCTCTTGGCGCAGTGAGTAGTTTTTCCGATAAAACAAACAAACTGTGAAAAGCTTTCACAGGAGGCAGATTTTCTCAAGTATTTCCCTTCTTTCTTTCTTCGGAAAAACAATCAGGAGGGCATCGGGGGCCAAAATATGTTCCGTCCTCACTTCAATCTCGTCCCAAAATAATCCAGTCTATTTCTTGCCATGAGCAGATTTTCGGGTGAAAATATTTACGAAAACTCGTTACAGCGGGAAAATTTAGTCTGCGCCTGTTCCCCGCTGTTCCCTGCGCAAAAATTGCTCGTTATTCTCCGAGGGAAAAATCAGGAGGAGATCGTGTTTTTTTTGTTCTTCAACTTCTCAAATAACATTTAATTTATTCTCGGGAGACGGCGCACATTCTTGCACCGCTGCTTCACAGGGAGGAAATGATTAATCGGGGATGCAGTGAGGCGAACTGCTACTAACAAATGTCTGCTATTGTTCGAGTTGTCACAAAATACTACAGACTCAACGCGGGGAATCGGTGGGTACTGAGAATTCGAGTTAAGCAGATTCTTGACAGGATGAGCAGAACTCAATGCATATGAAGAAGCGTGCAAGCAGTGGGCGAGAGGGATGGAGGTACCGTGCGCCGTCGTGGTGGAGAGGAGAAGTACCAGTAGAGGTATCTTCGGGCTTCCTTGGATACTCAGTACTTCAAGTATTGACGGTACAGCGGCGCATGTTTTGTACCGGCTATCCACTGCATGCAGAGATTCATTATTTTTGCTTGCGCGCTGTGAAATGGTAGTAGGACGAAGAATGATCAGCAAAATCTGGACCTTTCAATGGATGGACACTTCAGTTAAATTGGAGCGCGAGGCGGCGCAGACGAGGGGCTGAAAAAAAAACCGCGGTGGATGGGCATCCGGGGAATGAGGCTTACAACAGGTACAAGCAGGGGGTCTGAAACTCGGAGCAGCAGAGAAAATATGCACTCCTGTAAATTTCAGCCGCAAGCGTATCTTCTCCAAAAAATGCGTTTTGTCTGCCGAAAACCAGGCCCAAATGAATGCCAGTGCGCACGATGGTTGTGCATTGAGTATGCGCGCAATGCTTGTGATTGAGTACCTCAATTCGCCGTGACCCAATGTGTTGTGAATAATATGCATCGTGTGGAGGAGCATGCGTATGCGGGCCCGGGGGGGGGGGGGCGCAGTGAGAAGTTGATCAGGCTGCGGCTGCGCTTTACCCCAGAGGATACTTGCACGAGAACATGAAGAACGAGGCACAAGTCCGACATCATACGCGGTTGCTGGAAAAAGGATGATGTACAACGCGGAGAGGATATTGAGGTCGCGCGCCGGCAGTAGGTATATGTTCCCAGACTTCGTTGCAACTTGGTTGATTGCCCCATGATTCCACCTCGAGGCTCGGAAACGTGAATTATATATGCCGCATCGACGTATGGAAATCGGGATCAAGACAGCGGGCGGGGATTCCGCAGCAGAACGTATGAAGACCTCAAGGAGAGCAACAACCGAAGTATTTGTCAATTTAGGTGCACGGACGGGTGCAATACTTTTATAAGCACATGTGCATACCGCATGCGAAACTAATAAACATACTTGGTTAAATTAGTATGCATAAGTAATGCTCGCCCCGACACGATCACGCGTCGCTAATCGTCATGGCGCCAAGGCGTCGTCCGTGCGGGTCTCGATGACCGAGCGCAGAACCGTGCGCACACGGGCTGCACATCCCCGCCGTGTTGTCCGCGTGCAGCCCGCAGCCCCGGCTGAGGAGCGGGCGACAGGAAGCGTCGTACCGGGGGGTGTCGTAGTCGCCAAGCGGGTGCGGCGCCGCAGAGGGTTGATGCGGCGAGTGGATGGGTATGTGCGTTGGGGAAGTTTTAGCCGTGGCCGCTACGCATTCTGCTGGTGGTGCATGTCGGCGGCGCGGTGCGCTGCCGGTGCGGGCTTTGCGGAGAGGGTGCGGCAGGAGCAAGGATGATTGAAGGTGGTGGGCGGGGAGGCGACGCGCGCGATGGGGAATGGCTGCCGTCGGTGCTGGCTGGTGGTGCTGTCACAAAAAGGTCTATTTGCTTATAACGGATGGTGGCCGTTGATGGTGCTGATCAACAGTCATCAGAGTTAGGACCTTAGTTGAAAGCAGTGGTCAGCACTCATAATTCACACTCTTTCAGTTACCAGCGGTCATAAGCAAGTCATAAGTAAGATGCATGGAAGAGATGTAGAGGTGAATTTATTTCGCATTGAATCAAAACGAGGCAAGGGGATTAGATATACACGTCTAATAAATATTATTGAGCCTCAAAAACATGTCATCATCAGCAGTATCCATGGTAAAGTATAAGTTCCGCCGAGAAGTTCCACGCGCCGGTGGGAGGAGTGCACCGCAGGTGATATAAGTCAGTGGTAAAACTCCGCCTTCTCCACCTCGAGGGTTTCTGGGCGCTCTGCGGGCCATGTAGCGAGAGTACGAGGACTTGGACAATGGACGCGTTGGCGATTTCGACTGGCACGTGAGGGTGATATCATGTGTGACCAAATGTGACCCTCGCTCCACCGCTCCTCTTCAACCACCACCATGCTTCGCTAGTGACGGCTATAAAGGCTGAGCCTCTACTGCCCAGGTTCGTTACCAACCACCATGTCCAATAACTCCCAATCTCACTCTTCCCAGTCTTCCTCCCAGGACTGTACTCCGGATCCCAACCACGACCGTGACTACACGGCCATGCAAAAAGAATTGATTCTGCTGTGTACGCCGAGTAGGAGTGGCAATGAGCTTGCCCAAGTGTGTCCCTTGCTATACTGTACCACCCTGTAGGAAAGCAACCCCCCGACGACCGTGACATAGGCGTTGCCTATTTTTCAGGCAACGGCCACCACCGTGATCGTGACCGTTGCCTGAATAGGCAACCAGGTTAAAAACATTATTATTTTGGCGGCGCCGCCATTGTGGACCATGTCCTCCATGTCAAGTGCGGAATCCTGGTTGTGGACAAAGGTTGGTGAACAGAAAGGGAAGAATCAGGTTCCAGGACAGCAACACTAGTGATAATAGTTACAATACTCAAGACGATGATTAGAGGGCCTTAGATACCTATAAATATTTTTTTCGATTTTTTTCAATGTCACGATTTTTTTCAAGCAACCACCCCAACCGTGATCGTTACCTGTCGAAAAATAAGCAACGCAACGGCCCCGTCGTGACCGTGACCGTTGCCTTCCTACAGGGTGGTACAGTACTCTCTTTCTGATCTGATTTCTGTCCAAGCTCCGTTCTCGCTTGGCCGCATCCGTTGATGATCACGGCCGCGTCGTCACACGCCTCAAATGCCGCCTCGACGACTTGGAGAACCAGTCCAACAATCCTCGCAAGCGTGGTCGCCGTGCGTGCAACCACCGCACCAAGGATGACGACATACCATCTGGAAGGCGCGTACGTCAAACGGGCCGCAAGTTCGTTCTCATCTGCAGCCTCTGGCCATGACTCGATGACGACGATGCAGAGTCTTTCCTCAAGGCTACGCTCGACGATGGCCACGACCCGGAACTCCGCTTCAACAGCGATGACGACATCCGCCAGGGCCAGCTGCGTGAGCTCTTGGATATTCTCCCAACAATCTCGAGACATTTCGTAGCCGCGAGTGGTTTGCGAGCGCTGTATGTGATCCCTGCTCATCTTCTTCATATACTTACTCATCTCCCTTAGTTCATGGATGGCGACGGCGACAATAATCAAGGCGGTGATAATCGAGGCGGTGACAACCAATGCGAAGACTCAGACGAGTAAATAGCGCTTTTTGTCCACTTTTTAATGCCCTAGGCGGGCAATTTTTTTTTTTAAAACATTTTTTGCCACCTAGTTATGAGTGCTGAAGACCACTTATATACGCCCACGAGCGGCTGATGACCGCTCAAATTCCTCAACCGTCGGTTATAAGCAAGCTTATTGCAGATGGTGTTTATAACGGCTGACGGGCGCTTACCTGCCGATATAAGCATATAGGCGTTTTTGTGACAGCAGTGTGTGGTCTTGGGAATGCATCCAAGAGCAGAGCGGCGAAGATGCATGCTCTGGGCGCGCGAGGAGGCGAATGAGTCGTATGCGATGGGACAGCCACCACGGTCGCACTGGGGTCCAGCCAGGTTGGAGGGTACTCTGCAAAGACTTCAGACACCTGCTACTCAGGCGACGGAATTCGGCCCGGTAGATAGGCTCGATTCCAGCCTGTACATGAGAGCGAGCTCGTCGATGTACAGGCTGGTCGATCTGAGTTTAAATTTGGACGACAAGCTGTGTGTCCCCATTAGGCTATTCTCGGTAAAGCCGGGAATTCCCTTTGCTTCGCCAGTCGATAGAATTTTACCTTTAATATGGTCGGTATATAGCTATAAACATAATTCAAAAGACCCGAGGCCAAAGCGCTAAGTATTGGCTGCATGAGACTTTCTTTTGTTTCTATTGTCCTTGTTTGCATGGAAAGCCGCCCGCACGGAATACGGTCAGGAATAACCTTTTTCGGAAAGCTCGCTTGTATTGGAAATTCAAACTCAGATCGACTGGTCTGTTACATCGACAAGCTTGCTTTCATGTAATAGACGGTCACTGGTCTACCCGGTAGACTGTGCAGATCACTCTGCGTGGCAGTGCATTGCATGTCTTCAAATTCTTGGCTACCATCCACGGACGCACAGCACAGAATCGTACGCCATGGCAGCACACAGACAGACTCCTAACCGGCGCACTGTTGACCGATACCAGAGCTCGTAGCCGATGCCTGGTCTATCAGACCAGCTGTCGCGTTCTTAGATCAGGCGTAGTATCCGCCGTTTATCCTAGGGAGGACTGCGCATCAGCGACTGGGTGCTCCCGCACACACACCTAATCCGCATGCTGGCCTCGACCTGCCGCTCACGCATGGTGGGTGCTCCCAGACGCGGAGCTATCGCTCCTTCGTAACCTCCTTCTCGCCTCCACCCTTGTCACGTAGAACATCCGAAGGGCCCAGAGTCTGGGCCCTACTCCCATGCGACTGCGCCGCCCTCCACCTTACGAGCCTGTACCTCATCTGGGACGGCGCGTACCGCGTGCGCGCGCGGACCTCTCGAATCCCGCGCTGTGCGCCCTGCCGGGCGTTCTCCATGCACTTGTCCTCGACGGCCCACCTCCCAACCTCGCGTACGTGGCGTATGCCGCGGACCGCATGCCCTCTGCGCCCATGCCGCGCCCGCACCGTTCTCGTGCTCGTCCGCGCACGCCCTGCTCGTGCTTATCGGCCGGATGGCGCCGGATGCGGGCGATCTAAGAGCAGGGCGCGATTTCCACGGAGGGATGGGAGAGTTGTTTAGACTACGCCCGCGGTGGATAAAATGATGCATGCATGGTGCACTCTTGCTCGCCACTTTCTCGCTTTCCATTTCCGCGATACATCTGCGCCTCCCTCCGGCGCCAATAAGATGCCATCCATTCCTTCCCTACCCATTCCTTCCCCACCCACCCCTTCCCCGTCCTTCCGTACCCTCTTTCCGTTTCCTCCCCTCACCTTCTCCCCCCTATCTTGTATCCATATCCCCAGTCCACTCCTTAATAGAGCCACAGGCGGCCCTCCTGCACCGGCGCGCATCGCAGGGCTGGAGTATCTCACCTTCAGTTCCCGGCATGCGTGCGTGCGGGGGTGCTGGGCCACGACGTGGCGCGTGCGCGTCCTGTGACTCGGCCCGCGTGCCTGGTTCGACCCCACGCGCGGCACTGCGCTCCGACTCGGCGGTGCGCCCGACGCCGACGCACTTCGTCTACTTTAATTCAAGCCTTACTTCGTGCGGCGACTCGGATCCTCTTCGGGGGGCTCATTTTCTATCTATCTATCAAGTTTGCCACTTTTTATTTTCGTATCTTCTCGCATCTTCTTGTGTGTCGACTGTTTATCAATGGATACCCGCCGCGGGTTTTTGTTACTACTTCTTGGCCTGCCGCAACGTCAAGGTTCCTCGCCAACACTTTTGGTGTCCGTGGTCTGTTCGTTTTTTTTTGCGTTGCTTCTTCGCTGTATAATCTTGCTTCCGCGTGTTCTCCCCGTTTTTGTGACTCTTCATATTTCTTTCGTCCCATTCAATTGCCTTCCCATTTCTTTTCCTCCGTTCCCATTCCTCCATTTTTTTCTCCTCCCGCCTTTGCGCACTCAGACGTGGTAGCCCATTTTGGCTTCAAATTACTGCTCGGACATGGCGCGCGCGCGCACGTCCTGCGACACGGCCGGCGACGCCGAGGCATATCATCTACTTCATTCGTGCGGCGAAGGCTCGCCCCCCCTCTTTTCCGCAGCTTCCTGGGAAATCGACTCTTCATCCTCGCTCCCCTGCGCCTTGGCGTGGCAGCGTTCCTCCCCCCCTTTTCGGGTCTTCAGTGTCTGGATGTATTCGTATTCTTTCATTCGTTATATTTTCATTCCCACTGCTTGTTTTTCTTCCCATCCCATCCTCTCCCCATTCCAATTACTCCCCATTCCTTCCTGCCCCACCATTGATTCCTCCGCTGCTTTTCCCCCTCACTCGCGTGCTTGCTCTTTCATTTGTTTATTCTGCGGGGTGGGGTCGTTGACGTTCTTCTTTTGTCTCTTCTTCCGTTTCTTCTTCCCCGACCGCATTCTTTTCGTCGTTTCTGGCGCATAGTTCATCGCACTCTCCTGTTTCCCCATTCCTTCTTCCCATTGATCGCTCCGCCCCTTTCGATTTCTCCCTAACTTTTATTCAATTCCTTCCTCCCTCATGGTTCGGTACACATTGCGGCTTGTGCGCCTCTTTGTTCTGTTGCTCATTCATGTTTTGGGGGCGTTGTGGGGCCGCTCGCTGACACTCTCATTTTCTTATTCACTTATTGGGTATGATATGCTGGCGCCCAACGAATGCTGCTGCTTCCCATCGATCGCTCCGTTGCTTTTCCCCCATCACTTCCTCGTGCTTGCTCTTTTTCGTTTATTTTATTTAGGTGCGGCGCGCGGTGGATGTGAACACTGGCGTGCTTCTTCGTTTTCATGCCTCCCTCCCCCATTTTTTTTTCAATTCCCGTCGACCTCTCCCCTGTTCTTTTCCCATCAACTGCTCCTTCACCTTGCCACATTGCGAATTGCGCGCTTGCGCTTTTGTTTTATTTATTCATCTGGGAGGGGCGCGGTAGGGTGGGGCGCGCGTGGGCAGACATACTTTCCCTGCTTTCCTTCCTCCCCTATTCATTGCTCCGCATTTTTTTCATTCCATTGATGGCTCCCCTGCCCTTTTTTCGTCCGCTTTTCGTCACGCATGGTGCATCGGCATTGGTTCTTACTCTTTTATTTTATTTACTCAATTCATTCTTTTTTTTGGGGGGAGCGGTGGGGCGTGGGGTCGCTGGCGTGCTTCCTCGTGTTCCTCCCCTCCTCTTTTTTTTTAAAAAAAAAATCTTCCTATTCGTCGTTCCGCCGCTTTTTTCGTCACGTATAGGGACTGGCGCGTTTCTTCATTTGTTTGCTCTTTTATATTTTTCGGGGGACGCTTGGGGCGTGGGGCGGATCGCTGGAAGACGTGCTTCCTTCTTTTCCTTTCCATCCCCCCCATCGATCGCTTCGCCTTTTGGGGGCTCGTATACCTGATCACCCACCACCCTAGGGTGAAGCTACACAATTTTAAGATATGCTACCCACCTAATCCCAGTTTATACGACGAATTGACGATGTTGACGACCTTCAGCCTGTACTGCTGCCTCTCGAGGATTTCGGGGATGCTCAGTTTACGAGTTGAATCGCATGTTATTCTTTTCTCACCGTTATCAGTAGCCTTCCCTGATACGACGATTTCTGATTTCATTATGGCGCAACTTTTGGGTGTTGAATTGTGCATTGAACTCCTGAGCTCCCTTGGGCCTTATGACTCAGAGAAGTATGGCGGAGGTTTGCGCAGGATACGGTGTGGGAGTACCATTTGACGCAAAGGGATCTTCTGATAGCCTCTTAGAGCCGTTATTACTGCCCCGAATTTGCCCCTTCCCCAAATTTCAACATAGCCGAGATGTCCGAGAATGTTATTGAACACGAAATTGATGGACAGTCGTCGATATAGACCTGTCAGACCCAGACTCACAAAACAATGTTTGGGCTCGCTAAATTAACGCCAGCGTCTACTTAAGCAACAATACTTGGGCCAGCTCGAGTACATATAGAACAGCAGTATAATGGCCGAAGCTTGCGCTTAAAATTTTCCAATAATGACTATTACAACGTGATTGAGTGGCTCAGTACTTGTTCGAACCTTCAGGAAACGAATGAGCCTTTTCGGCATCAGTTACTTTCTAAGAGTGTTGAGTACTCTTTCTTCAGTTGCCCACGACGACCATCAGGCGCTGACTGGGTTGGGCACAGCTCCATTTATGCTTCTTCAGAATGTCCCTGTGTTACATATTTGGCAGTTCTTGAACATATAACCTCAAGTTTTCCGTTGCCAGAAACCCTTTGCCATCTAAAACTGCGTATTTTGAGTTTGCTTCGCTCAGGATATTACAGTAACATCGGGCGTTTCTTCCATGTTAGTTTTTAGCTGAACTGTTGCGTTTCCTCCGAAAATTATATGCACTGGTCTGCTTCCAACATGGGCTGCGACTCTATGATTAGCAATCTATGGTTCTAAAATATGTTCTGCCATAAACACGGTCAATAGACTTCAATAAAACTGACCGAAGCGCCTCTCAGCGTCTCACGAACTGGTGAGCAAACAACTGAGCGAGATCTTCCCGACTCACCGAACACGAATTCAAATACTGTGAATTTTATCAGTTGGTGGCAGAGGGAGAGGTATCCAAGATGTATATTTATGCTCGTATCCCGGACACGGTCATTTTAAAATCCTACT
Organism: Mycena rebaudengoi; assembly: GCA_029282285.1. Lineage (NCBI taxonomy): Eukaryota > Fungi > Basidiomycota > Agaricomycetes > Agaricales > Mycenaceae > Mycena > Mycena rebaudengoi. The sequence continues at coordinate 300,485 of JARJCX010000070.1, forward strand.
GAGAGTTGACACATAAATTGAATATGAAATGGATCCAGGTGTGAGTCGATTCTAGAGTCAAAGGCTAAAGGTGCGGGATGTAGACACTCCAGTTCACATCCATGAGCGACTTCGTCGCTGGGGCTCGCAGGACAATGAGAGGGAGTACAATGAGGAAGAGCCGGGCGATCGGGTAGATTAGAACGGAAAGTACAAAGATCCCCTTCGCCAATATATCTAGATCCGAATCTTCGTCAACTAGGTCCGTGCCCACAGCTGCAAGGCACGAAGCTATAATCAGCGGAATTGCAGTAACTGATAATGCGCAGCATCTCCACGTCCACATGTCGACGATCAGTGGTGGCCGTTAAGGCTTAATCTTTGGTCGGCCGGAGCCTTAAGGCTTAGGCAGGGTTAAGGCTTAGGGAATAAGGGATAATTAAGGGCTTAAATCTATTAGGAAATAACTGTATATAGTACAGAAAACGGTATTTTGGGCCAGGCTGCGCCTTGTAGTACATTATAAAAAACATATCCGTCGCCGGACTCCTCGATCGATTGCACCATCATCAAGCCGAGCATCCCGCTTTGAATTGATCACGGTGATGGCCGACGCAACCTTTGCAGTCTCGAAGTGATTTTTGCTTTGTTTTTGCCCCTGTCGAAAGGGTCTTCAAGACCCATGGTGGAGGAGACAAGGCGCGCATTTTTTTTTTTCACGAGTACCGGATCTCCGGCTCGGTACCACCGGCCCAAACTCTTAAGCCTTAACAAGTTTTGGACCAATCCATTAAGCCTTATCTTAAGGGCAGCATAAGGCTCAATTTCTTTTAAGGCTTATCCCTTAAGCCACCACTGTCGACGATGGAGGCAAAGTCTGGCGATGGTGCCCGTGGTGTTCAGATTACATGCTGGTGGTAGTAGTCACATTTGGATTGTTATCAGCCTTGTAAGAAGCGAAGGTACCACAGTGGAAGGGCTGGCTGTATTTGAGGCCAAGCCACGCCCGCCGAACAAGCCGATTTGCACACGCCAAAAAAGCCATCACAGCCAAATTCAAACTCCGATATAGGGGCAAGCCGATTTGCCAAGCCAATCAGAAAAGTCTGGTTGTCTTTTGACATTTCCTAGGAGAAACTGAGCTCGTTTCTTATATAGATTCAACTTGCAAAATGCTTCGACATGCGTTCAACAATATGTACACTGGAGCAGGGGGGCAGGGGGAGTGGCCCCTCGTGGCTACAAAATGATAATCTGTGGTCCCAATTAGAGCTTCGAATACTTCCGGGCTCTGATGTCATGGCTATGTAAATATTCGTCACCCTATTATTATTTTCCTGTCGTGGCGCGCGCGGGCTCCCATCTCTATCCACGTCACCATGATTGGCCAATGTTCCTGACTCACGATTATTTCGGGATACTTTCTGGTTGCATTTAGATCATCCTTTTCTATCCGTGCTCGACTGGCAATTGCAACCGGGTCCTGTTCTATATGTCTTCTCCTGGGAAAATATGAAGATTTCATCACCTTGCTATTTATGTGCTGAGAACTCCACCTGCTATCTACCAGATCAGACTGGTTGCAATACCAACCATCATAGCAATACACCTACCATACTCGTATTCCGCAGATCTGATATTTACTTGGTTGTTCATGGCTACCGTCGTTTCTCCGGCACCCTTTGAAGGGATTTCCCACATTCGATCCTTCTAGGGTTCTTCAAACTGCATCCAAGGTAGGATCTGCTCGCGGGCATCTTCGGAACCGAGACGGCATATAAAGCACCGGCGTATTGTACCCGTTGTCATTTCGCCATCATGCCCTCTAAAGCTCGTATCCAGGATGTGCTCCAGTTTGTCACCGACACAGCGACGACTGTCCGAAACAGTTCGGTGGTTGCCATGGTCCCCTTCCTCAGCGGGGCTGCAACACTGACACTCTCAATCGTGGAAGTCATCAAGGCCAGTTGAGCTCAACCATTGACCAGCATTGTTCACCTAATTTCTCCAGACTCTGAAATCCAGCAAGGATGAAGATATAGAAATCATGGAACAAATCCATGAGATTTTGGCGGCTGTGATTGTGGTGTATGAGACCACAAAAATCAACGGAGTTCTTCCTCCTATAATTCTGTCCGAGATCGCCAAGTTTGTCGAGTAGGTTGCAGTTGGGTCTTCTTTCCACCACAACTCGAATGATAAATTCCAGAACCCTTCGCAAAATACATGTTTATTTTAAGGCCAAACAAGGAATGGGAAAACTCAAGCGCTTGCTCAATCTGACTGAAAATGGAAATGAGGTCAAAGTTTGCAAAGCCGAGCTGGAGAAGACATTGGACACATTTCGCGTGAGCAAAGTTAGACAGTTCTGAAGCAAAACATACTTATACTCTCTAGTTGCAAATCCGCATCTCAGCTGCATCCGCAATTTTTCTAATGAGAAAGGATATTGGGCAGATGCACCAGGAATTGATAGAATTCATTGCTGCCCATCCAAATATTGCACAGTCTGACTCTTCATCAGAGGTAGCTGTAACTGATACTGATATGCAGCATAACCCAATAACTGTTGCTGTATTACAGGTGTCTGGTACACATTCAGGAACCACGGGCAGGTACAGACGCCATTTCAGAACCATGAACCGGTGACTCATACATCCGTAGTTCACTGTCGATCTCAATGCTACCACCTGTCCCACACATATTCCATGGTCGTGAGTCTGAACTGAGAGAGGTGGTTGACCTCCTCAAGGCAGATTCCCCACGGATTGCGATCCTCGGTCCAGGGGGGATGGGGAAGACTAGTTTGGCCCAAGCAGCACTCCATCATGTGGACGTCACTGCCAAATATTCTGAGCGATACTTTGTTCCCTGCCACTCCAGTCTCACGCACACAGACCTTATCTCTGCTATCTCTGCTCACATTGGATTTGAGAGTGCCCAGAACTCTCAGGTGATCTTGCAGTATTTCTCATCCACTCAACCATCACTTCTTATATTGGACAATTTTGAAACCACCTGGGAACCTATATCCACCCGCTCGAAGGTGGAAGAGCTGCTTTCCCTCCTTGCGGGTGTGCCTCACCTAGCATTGATGGTGAGTTGTCCAGTACTACATCGGATCAATGTTTATATCACTCCCAGATTACCATGCGCGGAGCTGAACATCCTGGGAAAATTGCATGGACCCGTCCTTTTCCCCGTCCATTAATCCCACTATCGGATGCTGCAGCTCGTCAAATACTTGTGGATATTGCTGAAGACCATCATGAGCCAAAAAAAGTTCAGCAGCTGCTGGATCTTACCGACAATCTCCCATTGGCCGTCACTCTCATGGCCATGGTTATAGGATATGAAGGCTGTGACAGAACCCTCTCACGCTGGAAAGAGGAGAATACCCATTTGCTTTCCGATGGCTGTGATCAGCTTTCAAGTTTGGATATCTCGATAATGCTGTCATACTCAGGCCTCCGAATGACTCATGGAGCACAGCAGCTCCTAAGTCTCCTCTCAATGTTGCCGGATGGTCTTTCAGATGCAGATCTCATCCAGAGTGGACTTCCCATTGAAAATGTCCTCGCATGCAAGTCAACCCTCATCCAAGTGTCTTTGGCACATGTGGACAACAGCCAATGCCTCAAATCTTTGGTTCCAGTGCGGGAATATGTCCAGAGAGTACATCCTCCGTCACTGAACTTAAAGATTCCACTGCGCCACCACCTCCATGCAATTCTTTGTGTCGGGACCAAGCTTTGGGGTCCACCTGATAATCTTCCTCAAGTCATGAAAATGGCAGGGAATATTCACAGTGTTCTTTCTGATGCAATCCAGGATGATCCCCCAACCCAGTGGGAGGTTACACTTGAAAGTGTCATACATTTCAACCGATGCTTGCGCTTTGCACGAACAGGTGCATCGAGCCTCATGGTGGAAGTTTGGCCACAAGTACTGCTGCATCCAGGAACAGCCACCTATGGCCTTTATTTCACTGAATTTCTGAAATTGGCCAGTATCAACACTGTGCCCATAGATTTCCAGGCATGCATTGAATTGGGAAACACCTTTTTTGATGGAGCGCCCCCGTCTGAGTCACAATGTGAGATTTTTCTTTCAGTGGTTGGCCATGAGAAACTAAGTAATTGATAGGTCTGTGGTATCATAGCCTAAGCTTTTTCTATTACCGTCGGAATCGTAGTGGAGAAGCACTCCACTACTCCGAATTAGCCCTTTCCCTCGCAGAGGACGAGACCAGCATCATGCACCCCTTCTGCCTTCTCACAACAAGCCAGCTATTACACATTACCGGAGGTCATACACGTGCTCTCGCCCTTGCGCAAAAGGCCCGGCATATCAGCGAACTCGTTGGTGACAAACGCACCGGGACCATGGCGATTTTCACGGAATCCTCGTGTCATGTGGCTGGTGGCAATTTACTACATGCCGAGAAACTGTGCAGAGAGGCCCCGGAGCAATATCCCACTGAAGAACAATTGCCAGACATCCTTCTCACCAAGACCGAATACCAGGAGGCCCAAGTATTGCTGTTCAAGATTTTGGAGCGTCGATCCTCATGCACACCCCCCATTTCGGACACAGTGGTGTGCCACATCAATCTTGCAGTCATTGCCATTGAGATAGGAGCCGAAGTGGCAGTCATTAACGGCCACCTCGATGCTGCCCGGACCCAGTGTATGACCTTTGCAACCTGGGTCTCAGGCATTCTGTTGTGTGATGCTCTGGCTGCTCATGTCGAGCTTCTGCAGGGGAATATTTCACTGGCCCGAGAGACATTTGAGAGATGTTTTTCTTCATCCCAGGATTCCAAGGATGCACAAGTCACCGGCTTGTGTCTGACAATACTGGCTGATATTCAGCATGGCATGCACAGTCCTGGGGTTACAATGAAATGGGCAGTGGTATACCTTGCATTTGGGATGACCACAAAGAGCAAAATATCCACTACGAAGGCACTCCGGTGCATTGGGGATCTGTTGGTGATTGACAGGGATAATGATGTTGCACTCAGTCTGTTCATTGCCACATTGGACAGTTTCACGTTCATGGACATTCACCGTTCCAGAGCCGACTGCATGGTCCGCATGGCTGCGATATTTGAACAGCGAGGAGAGTTCAGAAAAGCCGTTGACCTACTGCAGAGGGCACACCCACTCTACGAACGGTCCTCCCAGCAAAAAGAAATCATCAAAATCGATACAAAGCTTCGCGGCATGGGAGCAGTTGCGAAGGATGATGAAAAACTACTTCAGCAACTTGCGCAACTGAATGTCCCTGTCGGAGATCTGGGGGGAACTGAAATTACAGAGCTTGATGAAGATCCCACTGATATGGGTGGCGAAGAGAAAGAGAAACAGAGGGTGTTTTGCGTGAATTCCATTAATGCGGCCTGAAAAGTTGAAAATAATCTTGAGTATGGATTAGCATTCTGACTTACATATTGAGTCTTCTCGTCGGCTCAAAATACACGAAATTTTGAACCCTACTTTCACTTTGTACTACTGAACTAATGAGTTGATATTCGCTTGATGACCCACCCTCACGACTCGACTTGAGATGAGTGCATCAATAATTTCTTTGACGCTTCCCGTCGTGCAGGATACTCCCCTGAGCATCTTCCCATGAGGAAACAACTTATACATCTCCACAGTGCGTATAAAAATAAAAGCAGGCCGCTGAAAGAGATATTGGTGGAAAAGAAAAGAAGGCACAGACAGCCATGACAGAAAACGAATCGGTCGATCACATGAGATCACCAGAACTTTCCCCATACGACACTTTCAATATATTATATGGCGGACCTAGACTCATAACCAGTCTCTACGTTGAGCAAATATATACCCGAGTGTGAGACAAAAAGAATTATGTAGGCTGATAGAGTTAAAATTGAGTGAGAAAAAAAAGGGGGGAGTAACAAAGCTCAAACTGGGAACGGAAAACGGTCAATAGAATTTGCATGTGATGAATAAAAAGGAGTTCGAAATTTTCGCCGTTTGGATTTTTCGACTTCAACAGAATACAATATTAAAATTCTGAGTGATGGGAAAGTTCCATCTGTCCCTAAATACATTACCTATATAATTTAATAAGTAGCGTAGCCTGCCGGGGCGGCAGAGCCCACTATCCACGCTACCTATCGGTCCTGGTCAGCTCTATTTAGTCAGCTCCGAGTCTGTTTAGTTGACTCTGTAATTTTCGCTGCCTAGTATCGGTCCTGTTTCTTGCCGGTAAGAAGTCCGTACTGTACTGCGACACGAAGCCAGATTTGGGGATCTTGCTGCAATATCAGAGCGAACAAGAATCCGGGCATTTTCAATACCACCTGAGAGACAATGATTCCATTATCTTATCTCACTTGGGTAAAGGCCGTGGCTTTGCCCGGCATGGAACTCGTACTTGGTTTTTATAATAGTACTCATTAGTGTGAAATTTTCAAAAATTTAGCAATTGGGAGAGCCGATAACGCACAGCAGTAAAGATCTCGGCACCGATCGGAGCTTGAATTCGTGATCGACAGCTGAGAGTACAATAACCACTCTGTTTGCACTCCGTCCTTGCCTCACCCTCCTTACAAGTCCCCTCCTCAACATTTCCATGATTTTCTGTTTCACTTTCCGCGCTGCTTGTCGTCAACCTTTGGTTGACTCCTCGCAGTCAGTGCGGAAGTTGCCGACCAGCCTGAGCCCCCACGGTCGGAAAACACCGAAGGATTGATCCGAGGTCGCAAAAAAAGTTTTTGTTTTTTCTCCTGACTCCTGAGCAACCCCTATTTCCTCAAGTAAGTAAACAGGTACAATTGTACAGCCGCAATTTTCAATAGATTTTATTGAAATGTATGTAGGGGCTGTGCTTAATTTAAGTACACACAGCCACTACGAAGTCCCTCCACGTTTGCCGTCTCTAATGAAAATCAGGAGTATTTTTGGTGCCCCGGAGTTTGAAAGGGACGGTACCTATTACATAAGTACTCGTAATCCCACCCGGGATCTCTAAGTCATGACACAAGAGTGTATTTGCTGTCCAAAATTCGGTTAATCTGACCTTCTGATTGGCTCGGAGCTGTGGAGCAGCCAATGAGAAGGCTGGATCTCAAATAATTTGAAGAAATTTGTGAAAGCAAATACACTCCACACCAAGTCCATTAACAACAGAATGTACATGTGTTTAGGAGGACACCGCATCGTACCCCCTACTCCCCAGACTCTGCGGCGATCAACCCGCCGTTCACGAGGCGCATGACAACTTGTAGACTACTACTACGTGTCAATTCAAGCTGAGAAATGGGTAGATAGACAGCTTGAAGAGCCGTCTTTGACCATCTAATCTCCAGCATACGGGGGAGTGCTCCGGTATTGTGGGCGACCGCTGGACCTGAATCTGTTCATATCTGTAATTTGACCTTCCTCAACAAAGGCATAAGTAGCGGGTTTTGCAGCCGGCCCACAACATCGAGCGCTGCGAAGGGTCAATACAGGCATGACCAGCCGAGGGAGGTGCGGGGCAATTGCACTCCATACAGCTGGAATAATGCTGTGGGTTTCGAGTATTTCCAAATGGCAAGGCGAATATCCGGAATTAAGACACGGTCAACTTTGAGTGCGATGAGTGTTGTAACGTTAAATGAACAGAGGGTGGAGGACGTCCTAACGCTCAGTGTTCGGAGTGTCGGAATGGAGAGGCCCATGGCGGAAGGGAAAAGATGGTAAAAAAGGCCTTTCATCCCAACTTCCTGCAGGAACATCATGTGGGGCAACGTGTCTTGGACTTCGTCCCATTCGACACTGGTTGCCTGGTACCTAAGAAGCTGAGAGTGTGGAGGGGGATGATTTCTGCCATGCCTCCAGCATTTCATGTGCACTGTCGTAATGGCAGGACTCATAATGCCATGCAGAACAATGGCCCATGAACCAAGTACACACGAATATGGTGGCGAGACATCCCCATATGATGTCAAATAGTTTCCCGCAGTTGTTTATATCGTCGCAAGAGTTGTGAACACTGTTGCTCGCAGGCTGAGGTGCTGCCCAGAGAGTGTGTAGGCCAGCAGAAGTAGTGAAATAATGGTGGAGTGGGAGGCTTGGGTTGATCGATGTCGACAAGACTTGAAGGTGAGGCCAAGGTGAGGCTTCTTGAGTCTTGACAGCTGGCATGGTCTGGGCATGCTCACGAGTATATACGAGAAACAAAAATGAAAACATTTATACATCAGATATCATATCATGCTGGGAGATGGCCATGTAACAGTCGGCTAATCGAAGCGGTCACTTGGCGTGGCATCGGTGATGGGGCATCCCGCCGCACTACCAAAAGCGGATGTTGTCAGTACTTGCTTATAGCCCCGGGAATGAGCTTTGCTTGCTTCTATTTTACTTAGTACCTAGTAGGTTGCTGTCGGGGCCTGATATTCACGTTCCGTGGCTGTGGGGGTCTGTGCTCAACAGCCATGAATATCAGGTGCCGATGGCAACATACGATGGCACTGCACCATATACTGATTCAAAAGAAAGCGCCACTGCTCTGCGGATCTTTGATCAAATAGCTAGGTCCAAAGGAAGATACTGATCCGAACCGACCCCCCGATTTTTCTACGGGGGTGTCCCCGGGATTTTCGGCCATATAAGGGACCCTCCACGGGCTTTAACGGGCTTTTGGGCGGGTTTGGCGGTAGCGGGCCCAAAACAAAACCAAATGGTGTCGGGCAACAATCAAGATGATATCCCGAATTTTCCGGACATGCTTCAGGGGGTGTCCCTAGGCTTGGCCCACCTCGACCAAACGGGGACCCCCGTTTGGAGAATTATATTTCTAGAATTTTAGTGGAATCACACTTAGTGGTTTGGGGGAAAGGAGCAATTCATTCATTCAATTTCAATCTACTACAAGCTTATATACTACTGAAAAACACAGCCTCAATGACTCCAAGTGATTCGATTGCCATTTCTAGAACCTTCCAGCTGCCTAATTCCTTCCATCAAATTTTCTATGAATCATCCATCATTCCAGAATATTCTACATCACTCCCTAGTACTCTTCAAGTCCACTTTGATGTCTTGACATGTTGTAGTTTTATCCTAAATTATTAGTGACTAGATTCGGAGATTACCTTAGTTCCTCAAGAATCTGATGTGTGGGACAAATCAGTCCTGTCTCCAAACACTTTGGAGACATGACAGCACCCCATATAAACCCATACCTAAAGGTAGCAGGAATGTGGGAAAACATTAAAATGGTCCGCATTCTGAGTGCAGAGCACAGGTTCCTGCTAGTAGTGAATACAGTGGTGGCGATATTCTGGTTTATGGCAACACAGAGTGATCTGCTCTAGTGATCTGCTTGTGGCTGTCTTGCCGTCTGATGCGATATGCGGCAGGCCTCCAAAGGGTGTTCAACCATGTCTTTCTCAACTAGGCATGTGTGGTATGGACAGGTAATTCTTGGTGGAAATCTTAGGTTCAATTGGTGATTTTAAATTTTTCCCACTCAAGTTGTTTGACGTTCCACACTGACCACAAAGCTATAGTCTGTTGCTACAGAAGTCAGTGGATAGTGGGAAGCTACCAGTGGCCGCGTGTTATTAATAGTTAAGGGACAGCACTACTTACATCTATCCAGACTCCTGAGACAGGAGCTGCATAAAGCGGGATACCAGAGTCCAAAAACATTTGATCCCCCAAATTTTCAACTTTTTGCTGAACATGAAGTGAGGGCAGTTTTTTTTCTTGACATTTGGGATAGACCTCAGTTTTCCTGTTGTGGCCTCAATTAAATTCGAATATATCGAACGAGATTCAAATGTTTGCACAACGACTTTGCTCCGTGATTGATTCCTCAGATGAATGAATTCACGAAGTTATTTCAACTTTTAGAACTCTTAATTACACATACAGTCCTTAACCGCGAAGCGAAACAAACCGTGAAGTGAAGCACCACATGTTTTGTATCATGTGAGCATCCCCCAGGGCCCGACTTTTTTGAGCGCATTCTAGAGTATCCAAAACTCATCTTCACAAAAGGAATTGCGCAGGTAGTCATTCAAGAGCTCAAGAAAAAGAAATCTTTTGAATCACTGTTTGGCTCAGTTTTGTCACCAATATTGCAATTGAGCAGCCACTGTCCCTCCATGCTGTGCAGGAATTACACAGTTATGGCATGTATTGGGGGTTTTCAGGGTCGTAGAATTAGAATATGGCCCTCCATCACGCCGATCTTCCTGTAGTGTTTCGCTTCGTGGCTTATTGCACAATTTGATGGCATCAATAAATTGGGCCCGTTCTCCACCAATACTGAAGGGATTCATTCCAACTCTTTGATATCCAGGGAGCCATCTAGTATATACATTGAGCGAAAAAAAAGTTTGGGTGACTATCGCGTTTTATCACGGATAAAATTCCCGGATCGCTTGAGCATTTCGCTTCCCGGTTAAGGACTGTATTTTTGTCCACATTGCTAGTCTGGAGCTACGAGAAACGTTTCCTGGAACCACACACACAGGTTCCAATCTACTCGGAATAATATTATGTTCGGTTGTTGGATCGTGCCATCCAGATCTAGAAGAAGAATTAAAGTGAACTGCAGCCTTCTCAAGCACGCTCTCAGCTCTGTAAACAACTTTTTTTCAAGTTATCTTTTTGTGCTGGTGGGTCCATTGGAGTGTCGAAAGATCATTGGAAAGTCCTCGACAATTCCGTAAAATACACATTATGCGGCTGTGTTAATTATAATAATCAATTGACAATGTGATTCTCTGTCAATCGTTCCCCAGTTCTGTGTCGAGAAATTGGATAGTGTATCCTTTTCCCACACCAAAAAAAAAGGACGGACATTATGGCAGTCTAATCTGTCACCAGCTCTACCAGGCTTAAGCCCAGCCCATTGAGATAGCAAAAAACAACTAAGCCGGCTTAATTTAAGCGGGCTTAAGCCCACTGAATACCAATATAGACCGCTTTATTAACTGGTATACTACTACAAAAAGTTGGCTTAAGCCGCGGCTTAAGTCCCACCCTAAGCCAATCCAAATCGGTTAAGCCAACTCCAATGCCGCTGGCTTAGGTGGCTTAAGCCGGCTTGTTCCACCATTCCGCCGCCGACCACGAGCCTCACGAAAATCTGGCTTAAGCCGGCTTGAGTCAAAGTGGTCTACCATCCAGAACAAATGTACCTGTGAGGCTTAAGCCGGCTTCACGGTGACATACGATACCATCTGGTTATGAACTCCGCCATTCAGAAGAAACACACCCGTTTCAATGAGCAAAACAACAATCTATTTTATTTCATCCCAAAAAGGATCATCAGTGAAACTCGCTTGGACCGGACGTCACATTTTGATCTGATGACATAAGCACCGTCCCGCCGTCGCCAGCTTGTGGTACTTGAAACTCGAAGGAGCTTGTGAGTAGCTTAAGGAGCCGCTGGACCCCTATCAGTTCCATCTAGAGCTAATGAAGTTGTCATTCGACGGCTACAAGTCCGGTCATCTAACACTTGAGCAGAATCAGTATTTTGATCTCGCTCATGCGAGCCACTCACACTAAGCCATCTCGACGTCCTCTTCCTCGTCCTCGTACTCCTCCTCGTCGTCCTCCTTCTCCTCCTCCTCCTCGTCCTCCTTCTCCTCGTCCTCCTCGTCCTCCTCATCCTCCTCGTCGTCGTCCTGGTCGGCATCGGCTTCACCGTCACCCTTGACCCCTGTCACCAACTTGACTTTCTCCAACCCCGCCGCGAGCACCTCCGCAAACATTGCTTCGTGCTTGCCCCGTTCACCCTGGACGAACGCCACAAGATCGCCTTCATCGTCTGCCAAATGACGCCAAATCTCATGGCTACGCAATGCGGAGCGGGCTGCGTTCTCTCTAATCACAAAACGAGCCGCCTGCTTTTTTGCGTAGGCGATGTGTCCGATTTGCGAGGTGTCAAGCAGGGGCACTATGTTTGTCCACGCCCGCGCGGTCTCGGCAAAACTGCGGCTCGTTGTCCGCAAGTCTGCCAGTCGCTGCTCCACCTGGTCTCGCCAAGTCTCCATCTCTGCCTCCGCTCGGAACCACTGGACACGGTTGCCTGAAGGACATTCATTAGCCCCACCAAAGCCTGTCACAACCCGACTTACCGTCGTCGGTCCAGGCCTTGAGATCTTCTTTCGTCATGCTCCCCATTGTCCCAAAGGTCCACAGCCAGCCAGATTTGCGGTTTTTGTCGCTCACATTCGATGTTGCCCGCCGCTGGGTACCAGTTGGCCCTGATAATCCAACTCTCCTGCCTAAAGCAAGGCAAATCAGATTACAGAGTTCCTCCGTGCGAACGTTCACATACCGGTGGCTCGCTTCACCATTTGAGTACGCCCTTGTGAACTGTCCAGCATGGTACTCGACGACGACAGCCCCGGTGCCATATAACTCGGGAGCTTGGAGCCCACGGACACTGCCCCTTGCGCCCAGATTGCGCCATCTGTCCTCCGCGAGTCCCCCAGCTGCCTGCGAGTTGCGCGCGATTTCAAAAATGTGTCCGCCTCCGTCAGCACAGGAAAGTCTCCCTCCTCTCCCGTTGCATGTCCCAATTTCATCATCGCCTTCCGTGCCAGCATGTACAGAGCGATGTGTAAATCACGCCGCCGCTCTGCGTCCTGGATCTGCTTCACACTCGTCGTAGCCTGCGCCACGCCTGAGATGTTCTTCCTCTTCCAGTCGCGCAGAGTTGTCACTGCTTGTGCACACACTTTGGTCTTTTTGAGCGCGTCAAAGGCCGCGCCTTCGCGTAGCTTGGCTTCCATCTCCGCCATCGTTATCAGGTGGTGATCGGCGCGTGCCCCAGCGTCGAAATCAGACGGTAGATGGAGAACTTCCTTCTCGACTCCACAGTTCTCCTGCTCGTTGTCCTGTCTATTCGCCCAAAGAGCCACATGAGGCATAAACACAAACTGTTCACCCCGCCATTTGGAGATCTGTTTTTCCAGTTTGGTCGTCGCCTTCTCGATGTCACTTTTTAAAGAAACGAGTGCTAGTTTCTTGTAAGCCTGGACTAACAGGCGCAATTCGAGTCTAGCATAAACACAGTCAGGCCAGACGGGGCGCCAGTCTCTGCAACACTCACTGGTCGTGTTGAATCTCAAGGCCTTGATTCAGGAACACCGCCAGCTTACTGACCGAGATTCGCGTGCTTGGCAGCGCTGCCTCGTCCGCCAGCATTTGGCGATAAATGAGAAGCTTTGAGGGTACCTCTGGATGACGGTGCTGTTAGCAGTGACGCATAGGAAGTTGTGAACGACTGACTCTCCAACCGCTGCCTGTACACACTCTTCACGTTCTTCATGTCCCGCTTATCCGGCGCGCGCAAGACCGTTAACCAGTCCTCGTTGACAATCTGCTCGGCGTATTCCAGTGATAAGCCGAAATAGATGTCGCGATGCTTGACGAATAGCCCTGCTGCCTCCAGTAGCTCCTTCACCAATGAGACAACTGTGAATACATCAACCAACGGCCAAGCACGCAGTTATGACATGGATCACATACCGATCTTGGTCATTTTATTATGGTTCCAGTCGTTGTGATTGTTGATAATGGTATCATGGCGATGGCCGCCATTTTGCTGTCGTACCTGGGGGCCGATCTGGTTTAACTCCGGCCAATAGTGCTCGGCAGTTTCTCCGTGAAAGTGGCCTGTGCATTTCATGTACGCGGTCGAGTACACATACATGCAGCCATCCTGGTGACCCTGCACATGCAGCGCAGGTATCGCCCAGTGAATTTTTTCCACAATAGGGACCAAATCCGGGAAGGACTTGCTAAACCGCTCCACGAGCTTGACCGAATATTGACACGCTATATCGTAGGAGACGACCTGGTCAATCCCTTCCGACTCTAACTTCAGTTCAACTTCGATATCGCTGAGTGGGTCCCCGGTTTTCAGTGATTGGCGAAGTGCATGCACCAAAGAGGCATCGACATTAATGAAGCTGCATACAACTCGTCAGGGGAAACCTCAGATCAACCGACGTCGAACATACCGCTCGCCGAGTTCCAAGTCCACCGATGCGCTCACGAATACGTGGCTGCACTGCGTGTTCACGATACCACTAATTTCCATATTTTTGAACTTCTTCCGGTCTTGGCTGTTGACGGCTTTGAGAAAATTACAGGTTGACTTCTGCCGGTGGAGGTTAGCAAGCTGCGAAAGATCCATGCAGGGAGACGCGCCTCAGGTTTCTTAGTGGCCTCAGGGATTTTCGCGAAGTATTTCTTCAACGCTTCGGCTTCCGGGAACTGTGCCGCCCCTTTGTACAGCGAGACATCGTTCTTGTCAGTGTTCTTCTTGGACTTATTGCAGTGAAAGTTGCCGTCAAGTGTCCTTCGCTGCTGGTTCAGGTGCCTTCATTGACTTTAGTACGTCTGGTGGACCTCCTGAATCGTCACTTACCGCAAGTCTTCCGGCAGTGATCTTAGCTTCGGGTCCATATTGAAGCCAGGTTCGGGGCAAGCCGGGCATAAGACCGCGAGATTGCCCGCTGGCCTATGAGGGATTACTCGCTCCAACTTGTGGACTGCTCCCAGACGCTTGCAAGTTACAAGAAGGCCCCACAGGCGAGACACGCGGATGAAGTTCTCATACATGTCCTATCTGTTCATTAGATCAATTCTAGATGGGTGGCACGCAGCGACTTACAGTGACATCCGCGGGGAAGGCGTTATCAGTCAAACGCCGCAACGATCCGACATAATCGAAGGCTGCCACTTTGGACTCCAGGCTGTGGATTTGAAATTCCTTGAGCACCTGGAAGGTGAACGCCGACGCGGGTCTGGTGAAAGTTGAGGGGAATAGTCGGGCATCCATGAGCTGTGTGACTCGGTTGTTGTCCTGGTGGCCACAAAAGCGGACTTGGGTTGAATGGAGGCCATTGGTGTGCGTCACGGTGAACAAGATTGGTGCCTCTGAAGGTTGGACGACGCTGCAGTCGCGTCCGTGGTGGCCAAGCTGAAGGGCTGACCCGACTTTTGCCATGTCGTGCCGGACATAGAATCCCTGTTCAGCGTCCCAGACTTCTGCCCAATGGAAGGGATTGTTCCGATGATCGCGAACGAAGCAATCCCGACACGACGCCTCGTATTGGGTGCAGTCGAAGCACTTGACCTCACGGAGCTTCCCCGTTTCGCAGGCACACGGCGAACCCATCGTGATGTCGGCGGCGTGTTGCAGCATGGACGCCTCGAGCTGTGGGCGAATTGCTTCAAACTCCTTGTTCACGATAGCTGTCTGGTATCGCTGTCAATATCGGGCGCGGTGCACTTCATGTAACGACAAACCTGGGTCTCCTTCTCCTCCTGAGGGGTTTCCAGCAGACCGTCATCACTCGGCTTCACGTGGGTTTTTTTCTCTTGTAAAATTATCCGCACTGGGACCGCCTTCGCCTTCTTTCGCGTTGAGCCTTGGTCGTTCAATGTTTCCACCGTCACGTCGCCGGCAGTGATCGGTTCAACGGCGGTACTAGATATACTTGCGGCGAACAGCTTCTGAGCTTTTCGGGATGCGTATTTTCTTTTCATGGTTGGGCTAAAACGAATTAGGACCAGAAAGGTGGGACATATGTGCGACTTACTACTACTTGAACGCGGTCACTTTCATTCGCAAACTGGTATCCCCGGAGTGCCGATCCAATCTGGTGTTTCATGTCAGACACAACAAAAGCAATATAACTGGGTCACACTTACGAGTAGAAGCAACACAGCTGGAGAGTTTGATTCTGAGGAGCCAATGTGTCCTGTAGATGATGTTCCAAAGCAATGAGAAGAGGGATATAACTATATGTAGAAGACAACGTAGAAAGTAGAGCCGTGATGACCACAGAGAGCGTTAGATATACGGAGAAAGTAGTACATATTGAAGAGAAGTACATAGAAAGTAGAGCCCGTTGCGTCCAGCAGTACCTATATACGGAGAAAGTGGTACATGTTGAAGAGAAGTACGTAGAAAGTAGAGCCCGTTGCGTCCAACAGTACCAAAAAAAAAAAGGAAACAGAGCGCGAAGTACAGTGAAAACGAAAGCTGAGGCCGTGAAACAATTAACGGGTATATACGTGAAGAGAAGAGAAGGTAGGCATATATGAAGAGGAATAAATAGAAATTATAGTCCGTTGCGCTCCGGGCAGTGCCAAAAAAAAAAGAAAGCCAGATAGGTAGAAGAAAAGTAGGGACAGGGACACGAAATCACTGACTGAAGGAGGGACCACAAGCACCAGAAGGAGTATGGACCCAAAGGTCACACAGCAGTCGCGCCGACCGAAGTCAAGCACAGAGGGACCGAAGTCACCTCAGGTGTGGGTGGAGTGGCGGGCCTGGGTTCATCAGTAGCTGGGCGGCAGGTCAATATTTTTACTTACGCTGAGTTTTTGGCTTGCAGTGGACCGTGGTCAATGTCCAGGGGTCGCCGTCGTCGTGGTCGTCGTCGTCAAGAGGAGAGGCTGTCACAAATGGTCACCAGGATAGCACGTGATTACAGCGCGTCAAAAGACTTAGTCTAAGTCTAGACTCGATCACTCAGACACCACTGAGGGTACTTAGTTCAGACCAGGGAGTGGACCAGAGTCACATAGAATAAAAGCTGTTTACAAATTACACGAACTCTTCTAAGCTACTCTTCGTCGCTGTCGGAGATGACAATAATATCATCCTCCCAATCTGATCCGTCACTAAATTTCGCCAACGCCGCATCCTCTCTGGCTTCCTGCTTCCAAGCAGCGGCCTCTCGCAGTTGATCAGCCATAGGTGCATGTGAAAAAAGAGAGGGGAGTCTTCCTGCAGTCGAAGATCCTGCAGCAGACGAAACATCGCTGTGGGATCTCTTTCTCTTGAGCGTGTTCAGGCGAGAAGGTCTGGCAGACGAGGAGGATGCAGCAGGAGAGCCTCCATGTCGAGTCCCTGCAGCTGAGGAGGATGCAACACTATCGCGGGTATCGTCGGCTGGGACGAGGTTAGCCAAAGCAGAAGGTAAAGAAGTATGCCAATTTACCAACGGATTGCTTGATTTTCATTTTCCAGGTCCCTATGCCAGGTAAGGACTTATCCTTGAACGGCTTCCGCCGATAGAGTACAAGGTGACCGTGGCCCCGCAGGTCAAACGCAGCAGCAACGGAGTCCGTATAATTTTTATAACGGCCAGAGTATCGCTCGTATTTGATGATGCTGGACCTGCCTCCCTCATCGTTTGCCGCTTGAATGGTGCGAAAGATGGGGTACAATGTTAGGTCAAAGCTCCGGACGTCGGGAACCAAGAGAGTCTGCTCCATCGGAGCCTGACCAGTAGCGGTATATATAATGACAGTGATCGTGCGGCCTATTTATCGAAATGTTCAGTAACTCAGGAGCATAGAAAGAAACAATGATTCACATTGGCAATTGTTGACGTGCTGGATCGGTCTGTCATCGCCTGAAACCGGAGTCAGTTTCCGCGCGACGACGGAGATGATTGCGGGTGTATGTACCTGGTACTGCGCGCCGCTTCAATGGCTTCGCACGGCGTAACGGGGCCGGTTGCACCGCAGTAGGTCGGAATGGGGTCTGCTGCGCCACCGTCTTCTCATGAGCGTCGGCTTCCTGCATCGCGTGCCATGCTTCAAGGACATCCATGCCCCTCTTCTTCGCTATTTTCAGAGCCGCTAGCATTGCAAGTGTCAGAAGCCTGATTGAGGTTGAGACCTCCCACGTACCGTTCCTCTTTGCCTCTGGCTCCATATCAAGGGCATCAAGCACAGCTTTTGTCTCGTCCCAGGCCTCATGGAGAATCTTGACGCGCTCATCAGGTAGCGCGGGGCCAACTTGTTCACAACAAGTTCCGTTCGCGCACTGAGTTTTGATGAGCGGGCAGTAGGTGAAAATTTGGAAGCTCTAGACGTACATGAGACCTCGCCTGTCCCACCGTGTCACGGACACGGGCCCCAAGGCTAATTTGAAGATGATGTGGGCCGCCGCATTTGTCAAAGTTGTCGACCTTGCCAACCGCGGCGGAGATGAAAGCAGCATGAGGGCTGATCTTTTTGTTTCCCATGAGATGAGTAAGAAATGGCGGCAAACTACTCCACCAACCGTATTTATACGACAGACAGAGAGGTCCCAGCAACACAATAAACTCCTCAAATTTCAAAGGCCATTCGAATCCAAGCAAAAATTATTGTCTTTTTTGTCTTTACGAGCCATTCACATCGTGTTATCAGACGTCAACCAACTCCGGAATCTCCGACACAACACCCGAATTAATCTCGATCCCTGCCATTTCGCCCAGGTGCTGGCTCAACAGCCCTGCATACAGAGCGATTTTCTTGGTGTACTGACACGCAATATCATAAGAGACGATGTTGGTACTGATGTGGGACGCGATAAGCATGAGTAGTAGTAAAATTGAGAACCTACGTAAAAACCCGCATGCCTACGTCTTGATAAATTTCGCTACTTAGAATAAGTAATGCTTAGTGAGTTTCGTAGGGACATTACCATGTATCTCTGGCGAAGGTTCAGTCTTTGCGCAAGGTTCCGCCGTACCTGCAATACTCAAAATTAGCGGCGAGACTCCCTGTATCAAAAAAGTCTAGGCACTTACCACACGTGGAAGATGTTCGGTGAGTCCGGCAGTCAGCACTTGGATTCATCATCAGGGAGATGGAGTAGTGCGGTCCAATTGTGCATGTACCTGGATCTCTTGTTCTTAAGGATAATTGTGCAGCTATTGTTCTTGAGACAGCCGAGACCGATCGTGGTGGTTTAAGCGATTGTCGGTCCGGCATGCCGGAGGCCTCTTGTGGTGCGGAGGAGATTACAGACCAAATGGTCATGTAGCGAGTGATCCCGACCGAAGTCAAGGAGCCATGAGACCGACCGGGGGTCAAGTCTTGGCGATGTGGAGGTAGAGTAGCAGGGGAGATGATGTGGCTGCGCAGTCACATGAATGAATGTGTCGGGTGCAATTATTTTCTCAGATAATTCGTTCCGGAGTTCATACAAAAAAGCGACTCAAACCAATGTAATACAAAATGACTGGCCCATTAAATACATGTCTCCCTTATTTAAAATTTACTCTATTCTAACACAGGTGCTACTGGTAAATCTCGAGGTCGTCCATATCCGAGTCAGTTACTCCCATGTCGCGAATCAACAGCGTGCTCCATTTAATCTTCAACCAGCTTCCGACGCCCCACCCATTCACGATCCACACCTGAAAAAATGTGTCCTCCCACTCCTCCGAGTCGTTGATGGTGATGTGGTCGACCATATGCAGACGTCGATCCTCACGAGGATATAAAATGATCTCGGACAGTGCCTTTACACCCTGTAGCTCTGAAAATGAGATAGAGAGTAAATGAAAAAGAGACCACTCTGCTCACCAACGTCCAGAGAATCACGGTCACTGGTGTGCCAAAATCAAGAAGGTAATCGCTTGCGGAACCGCGTTTGGCTCGCTCTGCTGCGCGTTGAGTAAGAGGTGTATCTTGACTGGATCCCTGAGCCATCATAATCTTGTTGTGTAGTTTAAAGCTCAGTTAGGGTTTATACGCCTTGCCTTGTCAAAGCGATGCTTTGCCTTGGTTGCTTTGATTCGGTGAGGGCCGACAGTGGCCAAGCTTGTGTGGATGAAACAATTAGGCAGATGATGAGAGATCCATTATATCTAGCACATATGGTGTTCGTAAATGTCGAAGTCGCGCATCTCTGTGACTCCAAGGTCGCGAACCAACAAAGAATTCCCCACAGGGACCCTGAGCGGCGTGTTCCACCTCGCCTTCTCCCAAGTGCCGAGCCCTTGTTCATTGAGCATCCACAACTCAAAAAATCCTGTATCATAATCCTCCCAACCATCCTCCGCACAGATTGCTTCCGCGTTGTCGGCGAGGCGAAGGCGTCCATCTTCGCGAGGATACAAGATGATCTGTGTCGGGTTGCTTTCATCCTGGAAACGGGAGTGAGTGATTCAGTGAATAGTTGACAGACAAAAGTCGCTACTCACAAACATCCAAATGATGACGGTCACTGGCATGCCAAAGGCGAGCCGGTGGTCGTGTGAGTGTGCGCACCTGATGCGCCTCGCTAAGGCTTCGGTAGTAGGGCCTGTACCCTGGATGGATGGCTGAAGCATGTGGTATTCGATGACCAGTAGCAATCTGGACGACTGAATATATAGCTGGGCAGACGAATCAAAGCGATGACTAAGATGTACTGCACACGCTTTGCCGTTGCCCACCGAAGGTCTGGACACCTGTGCTTTGACCTCGATCCACTGGAAACAGGGTTAACACATGGATTCTAGGATATTCAAGTCACACTCACTCACTTCAAGACTTGGGGGATGCATCGAGCCTGGGCGGATTGAGGCCGGGGGTAGCATGGGGAAACCGACTGGAGGCCGACTCAAGGTCAGGCGTTGTGGAAAGCAAGCCGACCACGAGGTCAAGCGAAAGAAAGCAAGCCGACCGCGAGGTCAAGCCAGCGTCAAGAGAGAAAAGTGTTTGCTTGTGTTTACTCTCAATGGCGTCGTCTTCAGCTGACTCAAAAAGGAGATTCACGCCTCGGTCTTTTTTCCCTCAAGAATCATTTGGCTCCAGTTTATGAATTCAAGAAACAATTGTATTGTATTTACATTACTGCATACATTATGTACATTATCGTTTGTGGGCTGGTGGGGGTAGCTGGCAGGAATTTTTTTCAAAGACAGTACGCGCGACGAGTCCATGTAATGCTCTTGGTATTACGACCCCAGCTCATGCTCAAGGCGCATGGGAACAACGGCAGCCCGACCAAAAAGGTCCCAGAAGCTCTGAGTGTAGTACTCCGCGACCGCAAATTCAAGACGTTGTTGGTCGGCCTCCGGCCACTCAGGACGCATATCGACAGTGGTAATGATGACTGGCCGAGGAGCAGTCTTCCACCCACACATGAGACGCGCAAGGCGGATGATGTAGGGGTGTCGATCCAATAGATTCGGCGCTGCGAAACCGGCCTTGCTCTCATCAATGGCCATACCCATCAAGACTTCCCCTGGAAAGCATTTGCGGCATTCTTCGGGGCGCGACTGCTGCGATGCGCGGGCATCGAGGGCCAGGAGTTCGAAGCGAAAGTTCGTCTCCGCAACCTCCCAGATCATCTCCTTGGCCCGATTGAGGTCGACGTACTCGTGGTTGTTGATGACAGCGGGGGTAGTCGCGTCCTGCGACAACGTTGCATGCTGCCATTACACTAATGAAGAGCGGCTGCAGGACCTCCTTGCGGTGGTGCGGAATCTTCGCCCGGGTTGGCTTGACCTTGCCTTTCGTCATGGTCACCGGCACATTGTTGTCGAAAAGGCGGCCGGCCAAGATCTCACGCCATTCATTGGAAGAAAGCAGCGGAAGCTTTCCGCCTATGAGTGCATGGAGAAGGGGGTGATGAAGGAGCTGAAAGTGATGCATGATGAGCTGCCGGCGTGCTGGGTCTTCTGCGCTAGCCAACAGTGCCGGTTCGGGATAAACATAGGATTTATCACTAGCACTGCCGGGAGGAGGGTTGCTGACTTTTACTTTGAGGAGACCAGCGGCCCACGCCGGTATCGACGCGGGCATTTCGGCGTGCTCCAGAGGCTTAAACTTGTTGCGACCCCCGGTTTCGGGCAGCTTTGATCCCGGTCGTGTTGTGGTGGGGGCGTTGTCTGCAATGGCATGTGAGACGAGAAAGAAAAAGAAAAAGAAAAAAGAACTAACAGGGTCGATATCTAGAATCACGTCGTTCATTATCATGACGGCTGGGTCTGGGCTGCGGAGAGGGATGCGATGGAGCTGGTGGTGGCGCTGTGGCAGTTACATCCGACGGGGAGCTGAAGGGGTCATGGTACCAGGATGTGGCCCATGACAATTTGTTTATAGCCTCGATTCGAGACTCCACTGTGGGTCCTCCAGCTATAAGCGTCCCAGCTGGGTCGGGTTCTAACTCCAATTGGGTCCGGGGGTCCACGACGTCGCGGATGGTCTGGACGATGGTTTTTTGAAAGGCCGCTATGGGGCGAACAAACCAGTATGGAAGATTCGCCTTGCGGAAGGACTGCGCAACGAGAGGGTCGAAGACGAAGGCGCCCATAGTTTCGTCAGGGCACCTTGTACCGTGCTCGTTGGGATCGTTCATACGAGGCTGGTAGACCGAGAGGTATTCCAGGAGCCCTGTGAGCTCGAGGTAGGCACGCTGAAGGGAGGTGACGTCGGTCACCATCTGCTGGTAGGAGACGGGTAGGATTTGGAGGCGCTCCAGCCCCAAGCGGAGAGAATTCTCCAGTATGGCGAATAGACGGTTGGGCGCGGAGACGGTGACGTTATAGGCGTCACATTCCTCTATCAAGGTGTTTACACAATATGCGAGCGCATCGAAGCGATCGGTGCAGAGCCGACCAATCCCTCGAGCGGACTTCGCCCCGTCGTCAACCTGTCGCAGGTCCTTGGGCTCCGGATCCCACCACATAATCCCCAGTTTGCCGGTTGTGCGACGGCAGGGCATCGCGGCGAGATGAGGGAATTTGACTGAGAATTTCTGGGGCCATTGGGCGGGATCGTCCGTGCCGAACCGCATATCTTTGCACCGTCGGAGATCCTTCCACCGTGGCAAGTGGGGAATATGGGGCGCGAAGGTGGTGATGAAGAACCACTCTTTTGAGGTGGGCTCTTGTACAAGAGTGCCGGACCAACCGTCGAAAGCTGTCAGTCGGGCTACAGGGAATGTAAGACAATATTTCAGGTAGATTGAAGAATAAAACATACCTGTGGGGTCGCGGTTTTTCAGGAGATCGAATCGAAATTCTTTGGTGGCGATGATATTTTGCGCTGCGTCCCTTGTGTCCCTGGCCTCCCTGGCCTCCTGGGTGAGTGCAGAATCCTTTGGTGTGTCGGGGATGATGATGTTTTGAGCCGCATGGATGATGGCCGCCGTGGCCTCGGGGGTGAGTGTACCCTCCGGGGTGAGTGTGGTTTCCATTTGTGGTTTCCGGATGCACGACGTGAGGGAGACCAACCGAAGTCAAGTCAGACCGACAACTGTCAGGTCAGGTATGTCCGACCGAAGTCAAGACGGCGTTGGAGCCGGTAGTTTCGCATAGGCGTATACGAGAGCGGAGAGATCGAGAGAGAGATTGGTGTGTGTCTGTTTGTTTGGCTACACCTTCGGTATTGACGTGATCGCTGATCGCAGTAATCTCCAAGTCCACTTCGTCTTGGACTGTACTGTGACTTCGGTCCAGGCGGTCTGCGGTTGACCTCTGGTCACCGGCGCTGTATGACCTGACAATTGTCGGTCCCTCCCCACCCTCTCCTACAGACCAGATGGTGCAGGCCCCAACACTAACACAATAAGACAACTACGCGAGTACATCCTTGTTTTTTATGTCTTGTTCCGACGAGACAATCTCATAATCCTATAAATTGCAGCCTTTTTCAGCCTTCTTGTCCACTTCCAACTCGTCAACTATGCCTAAACTACCCACTCCTCACTTCACCGCCAGTTCGGCAATGAGGTGCCGCATGAACCACCCCCGAGATGACGAGCTGGACTTTGAAACTCCCATTACAGCGATGATTTGGATCGAGGTACGTCCCACTAAGGCTCGTAGCACACTGTTATTAGCTGATGGTGCCTTCAGGACGACCAAGTACCCCTTCAAATCAGTTTGTATCCGCGCGAGGATATGCGTGTCCGCCTCTCGGATCATCGCGTGGCGCTCGCAGCCGCAGGTTTCAAAGAGATAGAGGGGAAATGTGTGCAGCACTTTGTACGGAAGGGGAATGGGCGTGGCGTGTGGACGGAATGTGCCTGGGATACACCGCTGAGGGTTTTTGCTGTAGGAGATGCGCTGCTACTGAGCCACGAGGACGTCGAGAGCTTGCAAGATTTTGACCTACACGAAGCACATATGCGTTAGCCCTATTGTAATTGTAATGGATTATATCTTCCTCCTGCCTTTCCCTCCATATTCCGCCCATATTAAACGCTTGGACCGGAGGCGCTTGGACCCTTCTCTGGCCAAACAAGCGGCAGGAGGTCAAAGCGCAACCAAATGTGCGTTATATTTAAATAAAGACTTTGCTTCCACTCACGCCATGGTACTGTCTCACACGGACGATTTTCCACTAAAGAATTTTGGGTACGTGTAACCAAACGAATACCTTATTTTATTTATTTTTACCTACAATAAAGCTTTGAAAAGGGAACATTAAAAAGCGCGAATTCTACTGTAAATTATCCACCCCTCGAACCGCCAAAGCATGCCCGGTACGCACTCAGTCAGTGCTTTGTTGCTGATTTACTTATGATTATCAAAACAGCTCGCATATTTGAGTTTGGTGCCAAAACAGCCAAAGCGCTCTCGATACGCATTCAGTCAGTCCTTTGTTGTTCATTTATTTATAAACAGCTCGCACATTGGGTTTATCAGCCCAACCACCACCATGTTAGCTCGCACCTCCACCCAGCAGGCACGCCCGGCGACTGAAGCTTTAGCGCGGAGAATCAGACGCACATATCCCAAGGACTACTTGCTGGATTTTAGTGCCCCTGTAACGGTTGTAATTTGGACCGGCGTACGTATATATATACCTTACTGGTACCAAGCTCACTATGTTGTAAAGGAAATACCAATGCCAGCGGAGCTTATCCTGTTTCCCTCGCGAGGATGGGCGTCTGCGGTTCGCCGACAACTACAGCGACCTTGAAACATTCGATATTAACGACCTCAAGGAGGAATATTTTAAGGTGTGGGTCGTCAATGAATGGGGGATGGGAACCTGGGAGAAAGGCAACTGGAATACTCCTCTACGGATTCCTGCCGCAAACGCTTTGCTGATCCGCGACATGGATGTCGAGGGCGAGATCAAAGACTTCGAAATTTATGAGCGTCACCTTTCTTGAAATAAAATATGTGCCTGCAATAATCTTGAATTTAAATACATGTCTGCAATACCATCTGATGTACCATGAATTTCTCGTGAGAGTGGGATTTGAGCTGGTTAGGAAACTTTGGTCGCTAGAACAAAAAAAATGGCCATACAGCAAACAAACTGTTTTCCAGGCCTCCAGCCACCGCCCAACCTCGCCGCCCTGGGTTCGAATAATACACTTTTGATGCGCCAGATCCAATTTTCTAATCGCCGAAGTGCCTGGGTGAGCGGCTCGCAAAGTAGTTTTGAATTTTCAGTACATGTGTGGTACTGTTTGTCGTTTGCTCTCGACGCGTCAGAACACATGTGACTGATGTCTGCACTGCCCTCTTCCGTCTTCTCTCTCATAGACTTGACCCCTGGTCGGTCGCCCATGTTTGACCACTGGTCGGCATCGGATACATGACCTTTGGTCTGTATGGTACTCCCCCAGTAATCACCAAGAACATAGCTTGTGCGCCCGATCAAACTCAAAGACAATAAGGACTCGGAGGTATCAGCCTGTACTTGTACTTAAAGGTACGTTTGAGCATTTTGGAGGCTATTTTATTCCTCATGAACAGCAGTTGCGACTCTGAAGTCAGCACCGACACCGCTCCACCTATGGGAAACGCGCCTGATTCCGAGACGCCTCGTGAGTTTGTATATCGCTCACACTATATACGACTAAACTGATGAAGTTCTAGCTCATTCAATCTCCGGGCTAGTGTCCACCGACGAACCTGACATCCACGAGGCCATCTCACCCCAACGTCGCGACATCGCTATTCAATGGACCTCCCACCTTTGGCTGGAACGATTCGCGCACCCTGCTGAAGTGTTCTCCTCGGACCCGCGTCGGGATCGCGGCACTTTCATCTCCCACTTCGCCTCTCTCGTCATTGCGGAGGCTGAGCGTCGTGGCCATTTGCACCTCGCTGAGTACATCAACAATTATTGGGCCATCCCCCTCAGCGACACCACCCGGCCAGTGGAGGACTTACCGTCCCCTGCATTGGCAATGACTGATGTGAGACGTCCTGGATATTAAGCCAGTATCCGTCTAACTCACGCACAGAATAGATACAAGAACTTGAGGCGGGCTATTAGACTTCGGTCCATTTGAAATAGCAAGCCTCGCGTTTGGGACTTCGACGCGCATTATGTTGCCCTGCATTATGTTGCCTTGCCTTGCTCGGCCTGCCCCGTCTGCCCGGAAACGAGCCTTCCTGACTCATGGTGGGTCTGAAATGGATCATGATGCGCAATTATTTTTGTACACTACTGTTTTGCTACTCTGTCTTTCCATACGGAATTATTTTGAAGTAGCCTGATATTCTATTTAAGTTATAGCTTCGAACCGTGAGCAATCATAATTAGAATAGCGGACGACACTTGAGTACTTGATGAAAGGTGTGTCTGTTAATTGACGGTGTCCTGATTTTTCCTTCCCTACTTTCTTCTTATTCAAAGGTCTCATCGAAACATTGATGAGACTGAATGTTGATAATAAGCCTCCATTCGAAGCAGCTAACAATTACAGTATCAAAGCGCTGGTATCCTGTGCCCAAGCCTGCATGTCTCTGCATATTGCAAGCACGTCGGGCCAAAGCACAGGGCTGGAAGGTGTATTTAACGCTGTACATTTCTTCTTCAAACTTCAGCACACCACATTGACGCCCCAGCTAAAGATATACTCATTGCGCTCATGAATAACACCGAGATGCGGGATACTACCTCCATTGCATCACCTAGCAAACTCATCCTGGCCTTGGATGCGGCGATGGCGGAATGGAAGGCGCCGACTGCGAAATGGCGCAGTCCCTCGTCCGAGGCACGGCTTCTGGTGGTTGTGTGGATGAGAGTAAGTCAATGCATCTGATTTTCTCTTCTCTTGTGAAAACCCTAACTCTTCTTGAGGATGACGCCGAGCCTGTGCAGATTCATCTGGACCCAAATGCGGACGGAAGCATATGTTTAACCGATCACAAGCTGCAGCTCGGATCTGTGGGGATTGAACTACCGGATAAATACGAGAAATATGGGGGCAGAGGGAAAAAAGCGAACTGGTGCAGCTTGATTTGGTCCACCCGAATGCACATAAACGGGAATGGAAAGGTACTTTTGTTACGAATGAAAGGAGTACAACAAGGCCAATACTGTATTGAATTCCTGACGCGTACCAGCTACATATGATGATACTAATACAATATATTACGATTCTCACCATCCTGAACACACAATTTGACTAAATATGAAGATACTCGTGCGATATTTCACACTGCCGTCATTATTGCGAGCCGGTGGTTTAATGTGTAAATGGATTCGCTTATGCAAGGCTTATATCCATCTTGCATTTAGATTACAGAACAACCGAAGTTTTTTGGGGGAACTGAGTATACTAGTAAGTACTAAGTACAACCACGAGCCTGGATTTTTAAAAATTGTTATGGTGTGCTCCGAGTCGTTATTATTTGGTACAACCATGTATTCAATTCATATTGTGGGCCTTTCCTTTGCACGAACCAATATATTTGAGCCGGGCTCGGTCTCGACTTAAAAATTTGAGCGACGTAATCACGTGCTGTCTTCGTGACCATTTGTGACAGCCTCTCCTCTTGACGACGACGACCACGACGACGACGACCACGACGACGACGACCACGACGACGACGACCACGACGACGGCGACCCCTGGAGGACGACCACGGTCCACTGCAAGCCAAAACACAGCGTAAGTAAAAAACCTCGACCTACCGCCCGGCTACTGACGAAACACAGGCGTGCCACTCCACCCTGCCACATCCCGAGGTGACTTCGGTCCCTCATGCACTTGACTTCGGTCGGCAGACCTATGTGACTTTTGGGTCCATACTTCTTCATACACGTCCGGTGGTTCTGGTCCCTCGGCCTTGGCGCCTTCCCTTCAGTGAGTTGTTTCACACTTTCCCACCCAAGTTTTTCTTTTACTGTACTTCGCGCTCCGTTTTTCTTTCTTTTTTCCACTACCCGGAGCGCTACGGGCTCTCTAGCTATTCTTCTTTGTGCTCACCTACTCTCTTCATATATCTACAGTACATGTTACTCTCTCTCTGTGTTTATCAAGTTTTTGGGCAGTGACTATTAATTGGCGGCTCTGAAGAAATGATTGATCCACCATCTAGAGGCTAGCTTCGACTCACCGCCAAAGCGACGCCAAAGCAACACCAAAGCACTAGGATTGACCATTTTTGGATAATGTGATTTGGCCTGCGCGAATATGATCCAAGCCACCGTCTTTGTCTGGATTGACTCAAATTGCGAGGAGGTCGATGTTCGTTCTACTTTCCCCCCCGATGACTAAAATATTCACTACTGAGCAGGACGCGTACATCTCGAGCTTCTTCTCCGCCATGGACGAGGTTGTTGCCACAGACACTGGCAAGGCGCTTAGCCAGTGGAAGGATATGACGGTCAAGGCCATATTGGCCTCCCCGTTGTTCGCCACCCCGACCATGGCAGCGACGAGGAGTCCCGCGAACTTGTCAAAGAAAATCAGAAAGAAATTTAACAACCACAAGACGCAGGATGCGATCAAGCAGCGAACGGGTGCAGGGCCAGCATCGACGGCTCCCCCGACGGCCCCCGCGCATGCCCCTGCGCGCGGCTCCTTCTTGAGCAGCGCCCCCCTCACCGGCAACTACCTGTTCACGATCGAGCGTCGAGACGCGATCATGGAGGCTGCCACCGTCCGCGCGACTGCAGAAGGGGTAAAACCCTTTTGGCGCTACCAAACCTGTAGGAAGGAAATGTGGGACCACCTTTCGGACGATGAGCGAGCGGCCTACGATGCGCGCGCGTTGACGACGGCGAGGGATGTGAGCCTAAACCAGAAGGCATTGCAGCATGATCTCTGGCTGTTCCTACATTCGTCGTGCGAATCCGGCCTTTTGGGGCCTATCGAGTTTCACGTCCTGTATGCGTACCGGCAACCCACAGGCGGTCTGGTGGGTGGCACGTAAGTTCCCAGTTGCCTGGGATTTCAGGTTGACTGAGTTATTTCAGCGTCTGCGTGCATACACCGGACAACACCATTTCCCTGCAGCAAGAGGTGAAGGACTACAAGGCGAGCGTGTTTGATCCTTGGATGGGATTCGCGTCAAAAGTGCTTCCAAGTGAGTTGAATATAGCGGACCAGCGCGACCCACACTAATCTTAATGCCGTTAGCGGTGCCTGCTCCCAATGTCAACGCGATCGAGATACCTCGGTCGCGTGCAGGTGTTCCGGTCTTCCCTCAGCTCAACTTGAAGGAGATGACGCCTGCGAGTATCACAATCGTTCTGAAGGAATTTTTCACTTGTTTGTGGGGTACGTGTTGCATGATTGACGTGAGGTTGCGGACTGATGACCGTTTGGGATAGCCTTCTGTAGACCTTCAGGCGGCGAAATCCCTTGGTCGGCGATCGCTGCCAACAATTCTGAATTTTACGACACAAAGATGTTTGGCCTCCCTGTGCCACTGAAAAACCTGGAGGCTTTGAACTCGGGCGAAACGTGCGCACTGGCAGAGTGGCTCATGCAGCGTTTGGACGACATAGAGGCTTTCGTGTTTTGTC
This sequence comes from Mycena rebaudengoi, assembly GCA_029282285.1. Taxonomy (NCBI): domain Eukaryota; kingdom Fungi; phylum Basidiomycota; class Agaricomycetes; order Agaricales; family Mycenaceae; genus Mycena; species Mycena rebaudengoi. The sequence continues at coordinate 329,974 of JARJCX010000070.1, forward strand.
CTGCGAGGGGAGAGAAGGATGCCGCGGATGAGAACGGTGATAAGGGAGGATCTGAAGACAACAAGGTAGTCCTCATAGAATGTTGTGTCCTTTCAGCTCATCTTCTTCGCAGGACTCTGACGGCAGGCCTGAGGATAAGGTAGGGAGCAAGGTAACTTGATTGTGTTATATGTGGCCTCCGACTGACTTTTGTGTGTAGGCCCCAATCTCGGTGAACGCGGGCGCTGCGAAGGTAACATCTTTACCTTTCCCCTTACCAGTCTAACTGCTCCTACCTTAGCTGCAAGATGGCGCCGCGAAATCTCCGAAGGTAATTGTTATTTACCTAGCGTTGCGGCCTCCTTACTCATGCTGCCCCGAAGAAGCAGACCGTTCCGCCGCCCACGACGAAGGCACGCTCGCCCTCGTCTGCAGGCTCAGCGGCGTCGGACCTGTCAGACATAGATGACGCCACTGTGCCAGAAGCAGTTGTGAAGAAGCGGGCCACGGCAGCCAAGTCTCAGACGGGCGGTGTTGCCACGGGAGCCAAGGCCAAGGCTAAAGCGCCAGTAGCCCCGCCCGGTATCAACGCGTCGAAGAAGAGGAGAGCCGACTCGACGGGGGAGGCAGATCCCCTTCCCGTGCAGAAGAAGGCGCGCAAAGGGGAGCTGCCAGCAGCCGCACCTCGGAAGACAAGAGCAAGAGGTGGACCTGCCGCTCCACCACTGCCCCCGGTTTTGGGGCGGAAAATCAAGAACTATTTTTATGAAGTAGTAAGTCGTACTATCGAAGCTCCAAATTGTGCATCTCACATAGGATGTTAGGGAGACCCAAACCTACCTAAAGGTTACTCGTGGGAGGATGATTATGAAGTAGCTAGTGAGTTTCCCATTCATACATGCGAGAGCGATCCGACTGACAGAGGCTGCAGCTGCGTAGATTTTTTTCTTGTTTGTGTCTTGATTTTGTGAGCGTTGCAATGAAATAGTATGATTGACTCTACAATGCACGTACTGAGCTGCCTTGTGACACATCCTCGCCTGGGAAGCTGTCCTCGACGACCTGAGAAGTTGATGATTTATGCTTACATCATTGGATCACAGGATCGACATCTGGTCCAAGCGACTTTTCGCTGATTACCCTTATTGGGATAAATTAAAGTAGGTGTGTTCATTCAAATTGGCGAGGACGTTCACTGACGCCTAACAGCTACAGGTCGACGGCGGTGTAATGATTGTGATTTCACGCAAACTGAACTTAAGCCGGCTTAAGCCCACAAATTTCATCTGGCAGCCATATCTCAGGTACGTGGACGGCAGTTTGACTCAAGCCGGCTTAAGCCATATTTTCTTCAGGTTCGTGGTTGGCGGCGGAATGGTGGAACAAGCCGGCTTAAGCCACCTAAGCCAGCGGCATTGGAGTTGGCTTAACCGATTTGGATCGGCTTAGGGTGGGACTTAAGCCGCGGCTTAAGCCAACTTTTTGTAGTAGTATACCAGTTAATAAAGCGGTCTATATTGGTATTCAGTGGGCTTAAGCCCGCTTAAGTTAAGCCGGCTTAGTTTTTTTTTGCTATCTCAATGGGCTGGGCTTAAGCCTGGTAGAGCTGGATTCATTGGCAGTACTATTGACTTCTGTTCAAGCTATTTCTTGCCTTCCAACTTCTTTGGTAGGTAGGTAGGTATTACACGGCATGGTCCTGCTTAGGAACACCGGTTTGGGGAAGTATCCCGGTATACTACAGGTATTATGTACACCATCGTTCCCCACCTCCATTAGTCTCCCGAGCCGAGCTCACGCATCCATCCAGCTTCCCGTCACGCTGTAGAACCCAGTTGACCAACAGAAGAAACAGTAGTGAAACAAAACATTAGTACTTTTAAATCAGTCAGCCCATCCGAAACAATGGAGTCGCGTAAAAAATCTCAAGAACTTCATGGGCAAATTTAGCCAGGAGAGCGACAGTTGAACGTTCATAAAGCACGGATTTGAAAAAATCAAATGAATTTTCTTTATCCAAGCGGCGGCGTAAGCTCAGTGCTGTGGTGAATAATTTCTCCAGGAAGATGGCTCTCAGGGAAACAACCTCGGGCGATGAGTCACATGAAAAAAGCGCATGTTCGGGAATTTCAACATCACTCTGGCAAAACCGGCAGACCCGCCTAGAACGGTCGTCTTCTCGTGGGTGCTCATGATCCACATATCGTAACACTTCGACGGCAAGTAAATTGGTTGACAGGAGCAGCGAGGTAAGCGCTTCTCGGTGCTTCTGTGTGTTCACTATTGACAAATAATGCCGTAGTCGAAGGGTTTCCGGTGCGGGAGGCTTGTCTTTTTTGTGGTTCACGACGTCCTTGTATCAAATAAAGGTTTTCTGACGAGTCGACGACACCTTGTATCCATTGTAGCATGAGTTTATCAACCAATTTTGCATAATCCAATATGGATGCAGCCGTAGCATTTGCAAGATCGGGTCCCACACATGTAAATGGAAGTTTGGAAGCTGCAGTCAGGAGATCCTTGGCCCAAGATTTTTGCCCGCGGTAAACACAGAAGGTAAGATCCAACGACTTGCACGGATCATTACGCTGAGCATTGAGCTTTTGAAAGCTTCAATCATTTTCTAGACCTGCGGCAGACTGCAGCACGAATTGACCATGGTCGACTCCGAGGATACTGCGAGTGGCAGATTTTTGCGCTCGGATATTCTCGCCAGTATATCAGAGCCAGATGCTCGTATCCTGACACTCGAAGACTTCCTTGCTTCCTTGTTGCTTCCGCGCGCTGCGAGCGAGATAAGTTCCAATCACGACTTGACGACTACAAATACCCCGTCCTCACCCTCCCCGCCGAAATCACGTCGGAGATATTCATACACTTTCTGCCCATATATCCCCTACGCCCTCCGCCCACTGGGCTCCTGTCACCCGCGCTCTTGGGACAAATATGCCGCAAGTGGCGCGATGTCGCATTGGGTACGCCTCGACTGTAGAGCGCCATCGACATCAAAGTAAACCTTGAGATCGGAGAGCTCTTCTCTGCACAAGGGAATCTTCTCAAAACCTGGCTTGAGCGATCCAAAAGTTGCCTTCTAAGTTATCCCTATCGTACAGTGTCGCAGGGTATATGAGGATGGCCCTTGTCAATGGCATCGTTTGACGGACACAATTCTCATGCACTCGGCCCGCCTGGAATACACGAAGCTGATCATTCCTTTCCTTGATCTTGACTGGGGCGAGATTCGAGGCCCCTTTCCTTTACTCCGCGATCTGACTTTCGGCCCAAGCGACTACCATAGACCGGAAGTCGCAGTGATCGCTTTTTGCGATGCACCCACGTTGAAAATAGTACACCTTTCCCTGCTCTTAAAACCGTCCCAGGTAGAGTTGCCATGGTCGCAGCTCACTACCATTTTCATGGAGAGGTGTAAGCTAACGGAGATTGTGCATATCCTACGGGATGCTGTTTCTCTTGTACAATTCAGTGGTACTATGTGGGACGACACTGATGATGTAGGGATCATCCCACCCTTCTTGCATCTTCAGTCCTTGATTCTATTTGACGAAAAATATACTTCGCGCTGGCCTCAAAAGCGAGTACTCGATGCACTCACCGCCCCTGCAATGTTCGCTCGAATCCCTCCATGTCACCCACTCCCAGCACAAGGCGGATTATCGTGCGGCTTTCCGATCAACGTTACGAGTACTTATGTTTACATATGTTATCGTTTCTTTCAAATCTCAGGGCACCCAAAATCGATCACTTTTTTACTAGTTTCCGATTTCGTTGAGGGACCCCTTTAGTGGCTGTGTGTAGTCTTCATCCTATTTCTATTAGTTGAAAACATATGAAAAATAGCGGCTGTGCCTTTGTTCGTATTTGGTTAATTGTTCGTATTTACATACTCGGGGAAAAATACCCCCTACTCGGTGAAAAATCATCACTTGCGCAAACAATGGCAAAAAAAAATTTTGTAGTCACCGTCATCCTTCGGCAATCTCCCTCCCCCTTTCGGACTTGAAGAAACTGAAAACCATAAAAACAGGACGGGCGTCGGGATCCTCCGACGAACTTGTGACGAACTGTGTCTAACTACAATGGAGCGCAACTTTTTTTGTATGGCATATTTATGCCGCTTTCAATATCGTATAACGGCATATGATATACTTAGAGTGTGGTTGCAATATTTATCGCGGGAAATGGGGGCGTGGGGCATAGTGTTTGGCCTTGATTGGCAGCAGAGGCTGCGTTTTGTTTGGTTCCGTTCATGTAAGTACACAATGATCACTCCTGACTTTCCGCCATAACGTGGCAACCCAAAACGGGAAATTTGATGGCGGCCAGCCACCAGCATTCGATGACGGCAGGTCGGCAACTTGCCCTAGTGTGTGGCTGACATATTGGTTCATGAAAGATGGCCGCGGAGCACGATGTCCCGGAAGGGAGATCGTTCTGCACCCGGCCCTGATCCTGATTGATCCTGCATGATCCGTTTGTTCCGGTAGATTAGATTGTTACATTTATATTGGGCCGATCCGATCCTGGGGGGCATAAAATTATAAGAAATGAAGTTGAAATAAAACCACGCCCTTACCCTTGATCAGCAGACACCACTAAGAAATCCCAAAGCCGCACTACGCACCTGCATCGCAGAGAATGTTTAGAGAAGTGTCTCGACACCCTCAGGGATGTTGGACACGAAGTGGGGGCCTTGAGGATCAAGTCATAAGTCATTGGAGTTGAGGTCAAACAGTGCAGCCCCAATCAAACATTCGACACATGGAAGAAAATGTAGGTTCAACTGTAACGGGTTGGTGATCGTTGAACTAACGGAGATTGCGCGGTCGATGATTTTAAAACAACAGAAAAAAGTCAGTATGCGAATTGATTGAAGCTGGTAAACATGTACAGAAGAAGGTATTCCGGGGATTTGCCTCAGCTGCCCAGCTGTATTATAATAACGAAGGTCATTAAACTATGTACGCCGTGTATTGAGCTCTGGTTGAACTCTGAGAGTGTCAGTTCAATTTATAAGGGGAGATATATCGAGGAATACTCAGAGCGCACTGCTAAACGACGTACCGTGGGGTGCCGGCGGCGGAACCCCGTTGCACCTTGTGCTCTTGAGTTTTTTTTTGTGTGTAAACAAACAGTGTAAATGAAAATTTAGAGGATGAATTTGGGATGAATCAATACATCTAATAAGTCCTGCATTCTCGATTCGAGTCGACGACGTTCCGGGAGTCTGAACATGCACAGCGTTGATATAAATCCGGGCCCCCTTGATATGGATGCTCTTAAATTAGTCGGAATATTGGAAGAAGAATTGGTTACACGCCTAGCTTGCGTGGATTGGGTGCAAGATCCCCGCTTCCACCAGAGACCGTTGCCTCAGGCTGCAGAATATTGCACAGCAATAGTGAGCAGACATTTTTGATGCGGGTGCAGTGATTTGCAGCCCAGGTTCTGGCCAGGATTCGATGGATTGTGCCCATATATATATGGTGCATTTTCCACAGTCCAGGGGGATTCGAACGAACGGCGGAGGGAGCCCAAAGAAGTGTTGACAGTTGTTATGAGAGGAAGGATGGACGCGTTTGATGCGACAACGGAAGTCCCGTGAGGGAGCTATTTTTATCTTGGTTACTATTGGCTTGCACGATCTCTGTTAGAGGAGTTCGCGACATAAATCTTGAAACCGGTTATCATTTCCAAACACGGTGGCTGATCTTAATTAAACCAAGATGCAAAATGCATTTATTCTCTGCGCTGCAATAAGTTTACGGCTTAGATCTTTGGCCGTAATACTCTGCTAAATATCCTGGATCTTCCTCTCTTTTCTCCTTTTTTCTCTCTTTTCTCAACTTGAAAAACTTGAGAAAATGCAATCTCTCCACGGACATAATCCATGAGCCGACATATTTGTGTCTATGATATCTCTCCCTCTCACCACCACATTGACTGCCTCGCTCTCACCATAAACCACACCCAGCCTCAATTATTCCATTGCACTCTATGCAGCCGTAATCTTTGTCTCTAGATCGCAAACACCGAAGACGGGAAGAAGGCCCAGATCGAGGCATATCTCACCGAGCGCTCCCTCCGCGCACCGCCCCCTGCGTCGAACACATGTGGCCCCGTGCTCAACGTTCCATCCCGCCATCCCGATGCGAGGCCCCGTGAAGCTCCCGCCAAGGGTTGTCCGGGCAAAATCTCAAATCCGGCCCTAAAAAAGCTTATCCTGGGGCGGATTTTGGGCCTAAAAAAGCTTGTATCGGACAGGGGTCATCACGTGTTCCTCAAAAAAAAATCGCTCCCCAGCGCGGCGCCTAACCCGAGCTGATGATAAGCAGCTACATTAAATAGCTTTAGCATTAATCTTGAGTGTTAATTTTATCTCCTTCGACACGTCGCCGCCCGATCTAGTCAAGGTTGTCCAGCATTTTGCAGTGTAGGGCTTCAGAGTCCGATGTATCAATCCTTTTTCGGTCCGCTCAAATGCATTGGGGCCAATATTGAAGAGAAGATGTTCCACTCTTGTGTGGGTATAAAGCTGAGTCGTCTTTGCATAGCAGGAGAACAAAGGATCTTCTGCGTCATCTTCATCCTCATCATCTGATTGGGGGCCCTATTACCAAAAAAAAAAGGAATCGGACGAGTGGCATTGTATTTCTTAAGAAGGGATTGAATACATTAATGATGGAAGCGCGAAACCCAACCGACGCCGCTGGCAGTGGTGGCATGCATCGTGAGAGGTAAGAGAGAAGAACGAAATGCCGGAAATGCCGAGGTCGGCATTTCGCGATGGATCAATTCAAGATTAAGACTAATATCAGTACAAGATTGGGTCAAATGTCTTGTGAAATTTGGATGAAACGGTCGGAAGATGGCCTGAAAAAGCTAATGTTCCGGACAACCCTTGGTAGGAGCTTCACAGGGCCTCCGATGCGCCTCCCGCCCACAGCACCGCCTGCCCCGCCTCCTGTGTCACTGGCCCGCCTCGCAGCAGCTCCCGCCCCCTAACCGCCCGCCAACTCTCTTACACACTCACACCCCCAACATGCTCCCTCCTGCCTGTTACTAGCCGAACCCCCTGCTAATAAATATGCTAGAAGTACATATGTTCACCCTAAATGATCCTATTACTTTTTATATAATCTGGCTACCCCAATACAGATTAGACGACACTTTGCAACCCAAATCTACCTACCCCCTACACTCCAAATTCCATCAACAATTGGGGTGTGACGCTGCCTTGAACATGTCCTTCGAGGGAATTTCTTGGGAAAATAGCAATACACTACACCACCACGTTTGAGCCGATCCCGCATACTGCTATCAAATGGGCATTTATTTTCCGGCGCTCATTTGTTTATGGCCCGGTTTCGGAGTATATGAACAATAGCCAATGGTGAATTGTTCCACACCTGCACTGGATTCAACACTATCCCTGCACAATCTGTCTTCAAATATTGTTGACGGTCCATTGGTTTGTTATTTGATTTCACTGCTTCGTTCTACTGACTCTCGTACCGCATCAACGAGCACTCCCTAATCTTCCACACCTATGCATTGGCCCGCTCCGCCCTGGGCCGCTGCACTGAGCATCCCGCATCGCCACTGCAGCACATCAACAAGTCGGCCCGCTGCGCTGCGCCTCCCGCCCACCGCAGCACATCAACTTTGAGAAACCCTGGGACGGGATGCCGAAGGCGATGCGAGGCCATTCTTCTTCTGATATTATTTTATTCTTATGCTTAATCTTATCATTTGGTACTTGGAACATATAACAAAAAAAAAAAGTAAGTACGAGTTGCATGCCGGGCGACGCCACGGCCCTTTACCCCAAGTCGTCAAAGTTTTTCGTCGGTGCCGAGAACGATTCATATAACGTGGAGGGATGAAGGTGGCGGTGAAGACGACTAATTTCTGCGTATTTCCCTCGAAGAATATCGGTGCATCGCAATTTAACATCTCCCAATATATTAGCTCCTCCGCGGCCTCGATTCTTCCCTTCACTAATGTACCCACTCTTTTTCATTACTTCCTTCATTGGAGCTAGTCGTGGTTGTGTTTTCGCCTACTTTTTATCGCTGTGCTACATATCTTGGAATGTATATGCAGTTGAAAGATAAGCCAGGTGTTGCAACCGGGTCTTCTGATTACTTTATAATGGCCGGGTTCCAAATTATAGCCACAATTTCTCCATGGACTCACTCATGGGCCTTCCGGCGCCACTGGACACCCGTCTTTTTATCTTCACGCCAAAGTCTCGACAAGTGCGAAGCAACCATGGCGCCGAGTTTAAATTACTTTGCCTCACTCCCTGTATCGTTGCGCGAATATTTTCCCCCGCTCCGCTTGGTAAAACCCGCCTAGGAACTCGCAGACCCAAAAAGTGATGACTATCACGCCGCCAAATGCAAAATTTCAGGGCAGCTGACAATGTTACTATTAATTTGCCGCTCCGTTCTACGGCAAAACCTGTGGCTGTGGATTCGGAATAGCCACCTGCCTTGTACCGGAGCCGATGCGATGAGCTGTATGGTGTCATTCCCAATACCGCAGGCGATACCGAGGACTTTGAGGTTCTTGAAGTCGTGTGGCAGGCCCGTTTGCCAAGAACTTGAATCGGCAGGTCCTTTAGGGTATTGTACCTCGTTCCGATGGAGTCGTATTGAAGAGACATCGGGTGGTTCCGCCGTCGTGGAACTCTCCGCATTTAAAGGGAAGATAGGCTGAGGGTGCCGTCGCGGCACAGATAATAATCTATCCATATATGGATATTCTTGGTGCCAGACGGCGACCTCGGTACTCAGGCTCGACGGGCATTTGTGTCGCCACAATATCTGCAGGGCAAACGGGCACTACTGCCAACTGCCAAATGTGTTTTTACATTTTTCCTTCTGAATATACTAAAGTACTCGTAAATATTCTTTTAGTTATACCCAGGCACTCGTATTCAGGAGATATTCACTATACTTGAGTCGCCTCTCCTCAGACTTCCGCTTACTTCTGTTTGCGTGAAGACAGAGGTGAACGACTCTCTTACTTACTTACTTCTCCCGAACTGACTCGTACCTAGTTACTATCTATCTAGGTGAATACATATAGACTTCCGCTTACTTCTGTGTGCGCGAAGAGTGAGTTACTATTTATCTAGAACTCTCGCGCACTTTGTTGTCTCATTCTTACAATTCTATATAGTAATACAATTGGATTCCTGAAGAACTTTTCCTTGGTGTTCCAAATCCACACGGTCATTCTTTCTCTCGGAGTCTTCCCGATTTTTTCTACCCCATCGCCCGGCTCTTCCTTATCGTCATTGCCCTGCGACGGATGGCAGTAAGGAAGGATGGCGAAGGAACGGCGTTGAATGGTGGCACTTACCATAGGGTAGGTGCCACGGAAGGAAACTTCTACGCAGCGTGGACGCGACGATGATGCGGCGGGACGCGGCAAAGTGCATGGTAACCTCGCCGCGGCAATGGCGTCGGACGCGGCAATACGCGGCGGTATGCGGCGCGTCAACGTGCGGGACGTGGCGTGTTCAAAATATGATGCGGCGCTTACCACACCTAATTCTTTCACGAATAATTGTAATGATCAACCTTCCATTGCTAAGCAAGAGTTCGGTGAGCTCCCAAAAGGATTGGCACCAGGAGGTGACGTGAAGCTCGGACATCTTGCGCGTTCTACTTACTTACAATGGCAGCAGGGATATTATTGACAAGAGCCGAATCGGGCCGGAAAAATAATTCCCGAATTTTCCGGACGTGCTCCAGGGGGTGTCCCTAGGCTTGGCCGACCTCGACCAAACAGGGACCCCCGTTTGGGGAATTATATATATAGGGAATAGCTCGCTAACGGGAGCAGATACCCCCCCAAAAAAACCGCTACGATTGTTTTCTCATTTTTCTTCCTTGATTGGCCTCCTCACTTTGTCCTCCTGGAATTTTGATGTGGAATCCGGGGGCCGATTCCAGGTATTATAAGGATAGGGCCTACCACGATGAAAAGCTCGGCCATCTCATTTCAAGTAGGTGTGCAACATACACCACCAGGTCTTTACCCTCTCCTTTGTACGACGGTTTTATGCGGGCGATCTCTGGGTTTGAAGTCAGTGAGTAGGTACGATTAAACCTTGATTCAACCGAGTACATATTACTTTCCAGTTCAAGGTTAATTTCTGTTAAATAGGAGGTTCAGCAACATTTTTGGAGCAACGGCAATAGTACGGACCCAGACCTCGTTCAAAGTGCATAAGATATCCTGCCGGTGAACAAGAGAAAAAGACTGTTTAATACAACATAATGACCGAGCCTTGATTTGAACGGGCACCTCCTACAGAGGACGAAGTAAATACTGGATTTCTCGTAGGTGTACGGCGTACATCACCAAGTCTTTGGGCTATCTTTTCTTTGAGTAATATATTCAGCCCCGAATGGAACGGGGACTTAGCTTGTGACCAATGCTTCGCATGCCAGTACAAGTTCTGTCGCCTTTTCCCAATAAAACAAAGTGCCTAATATAGTTTCAGTGATTTGTTTCCGCATTCCTGGAATGACTGGCACAGGCTTAGCAGAGATTAGGGGGAATGAATTTAAAATACAGGACATCAACCTCCGCCTACCTCCGCGTCGCGTCGCATCAACACATTAAGCTTAAGACCAGTCTCGGCTAAGACTTCGATCACCAGGTCCATGATTCACCTCAATGTGTCACTCAGAGATGCTCCCCGGCTTCACGGTGCCTCAGTGAGTAAAACTGGTTAATTTACATAACTGGGACTGACCGTATTCAGAATTGGTGGGACATACTCTCATGTGCTAGTAATATTATGAATGAAACTAGGATTCACCAAGCAGTAAGCTGATACTTCCTACCTTGAATATGGTTCCATTCTCAATAGTATCCACAGTTTACTATTTTTCACTTCTAAGGTTCAGGTGAGTTCTTACCCTAACCTGGCTGAAGCACCAAATGCATACACAATTTGGCGAACTTGGCTGATTTGTCCAAATTTGGGTCCATTCTAACAACTATGCTAAATTTACACAAATTCAAAAAGGAGTGTTTTTCTGATGTACAGATTGATTGAGATCATTCAGATACCAAGTCGTTCAAAGCGAATGCGCAGTGGATTCTCAAGGTTATTCACCCATGAAGGCTTATCTGGGTGTCCATCCGGAGTGAGAGCAACAGCAACTTCAAATGTGCTCTGCCGAACATTGTAGAATCTTGAGCTTGGCTCCCAACCTCGGTGGAGCTTTGGCGAGTGGCACCGAGCTTCAACCAAGGCTGAATATGCTCTGCCAAATATTGTGGAGCTTCCAGTGTGGCCCAAAAATGCGGCGGAGCTCCGGTGGGTGGCAGAGAGCTTCGACCAACACTGAAGGTTTTCCGCTGAACATTGTGAAGTCTCTAGCTTGACTCAAAAATTGCAGCGCAAGATGCTGGAGTGGGTACAATTCTGGAGCTTGACCCAGACATCTCCGGCAGAGGTGGTGGATCTTCGGCGAGTGGCACAAAGCTTCGACCAAGGCTGAATGTGCCCTGCCGAACATTGTGGAGTCTCCAAATTGGCTAAAAACTCTTGGCGGAGCTTCGGCGGGTGGCACAGAGCTTTGACCAAGGCTGAATGTGCTCCATTGAACATTGTGGAGTCTCCAGCATCGCTCAAAAATCTCGGCAGAGCTTCGGCAAGTGGCACAGAGCTTCGCCCAACACTGAATCTGCTCCACCAAATCTTGTGGAGCTTCCAGTGTGGCCCAAAAATTCAGCAGAGCTTCGGCAAGTGGCACAAAGCTTCGACCAAGGCTGAATGTGGTCCGCCGAACATTGTGGAGTCTCGAGCTTGGCTCAAAAATCTCGGCGGAGCTTCGACGAGTAGCACAGAGCTTCGAGTAAGGCTGAATGTGCTCCGCCAAACATTGTGGAGTCTCCAGCTTGGGTCAAAAGTCCCGGCGAAGCTTCGGCGAGTGGCATAGAGCTCCAACCAAGGCTGAATGTGCCCCGCCGAACATTGTCGAGTCTCCAGCTTGGCTCAAAAATCTCGGTGGAGCTTTGGCGAGTAGCACAGAGCTTCGAGCAAGGCTGAATGTGTTCTGCCAAACATTGTGGAGTCTCCAGCTTGGGTCAAAAATCTCGGCGGAGCTTCAGTGAGCCACACAAGGCTTCGACCAAGGCTAACTGTGCTCCGCTGAACCTTGTGGACTCTCGAGCTTGGCTCAAAAACCTCGGTGGAGCTTCGGCGAGTGGCACAACGTTTCAACCAAGGTGGAATGTGCTCAGCTGAACATCGTGGAGTCTCCAGCTCAGTGTTGCAGTTAAGGGTTAAGCCTTAATCAAGGCTAAGGCTTAATATGGCCTTGATATTAAGGCTTTATAACGAACTGCATGCTTAATTTACCCCTTAATATCATCACGTGCATCATTCCACGTGGCATCTCTTTTTTTTTTTGCATCAAAGGAACTGGTACTTCCAGCATGCCTCCAAAGAGGGAGCTCTTTGGAAGTTCTTTTTCAAAGGCCCAAAACAAAATGCATCCATCAATCTGCATCCACCATCATCGATGTGTCGAAGACCCCCAAACAACACAGAATTAGTATTGAAGGACAGACTCAAATGGGAGGAGGCGGCATTTACAGCAGGTATGTCTAATCCTACACATAATTCCCACTCTCACCATTATTGACCAATGACCACCAGCTCGTGAAGAATCAAGCCATGTCCGCGGAGAGAAGTCTGCCATGATCACACATCTGAACCATGCCCATATGGGTCATCAGTGGCCAAAGGAAAAGCTGCACAGATCAAGGGTCGACCACATCTGTGGAGTTGACCTATGACAAGTCAGACACTGCACCAACCTCAAAAAACGAAAGAGGTTGTTTCGCAATGTCAAGAAGGCCATGAAGCAGCCAGAACTGGTGGCGCCAACATCCCAGATTCCCATTTAGTTTGGCAGAGATAGAACGTGTCCACGATCGGTTTCTACGTGATGGTCTTTGTCTACAATAACAATGGGGGTAGCCAAACGAGGCCATAAAGATCTTGGTTTGAAGCAGCCGGGGATATTTGTTGTTCCTTGTTGTGCCCATCAAGTGAGTGCTACAAATTCTTTCCGTATATTTTCCAGTATTCTCATTCAACCAAAGGACAACTTATTCTCAGCGACTACTTAGCGGTTAATGAGGAGGCTTCTGTGGTTGCTGAACAGGCTACAGATCTCATTCATTGGATTCTTTCTCATGACCGCGTGCGCAAGATCTTTGATGATGCGCAACCCGAGAACAATTTTGTGGTGCTCGTGTATCCTCTTGCAAACATCACCCGGTGGACAACACATTATGTGGCCTTTCATTGTCTCCTCGATCTCAAAGCTCCCTCTGGCATGCAGCATACCTTCGCCAGGAAGAGATAATCGAAGTGCAACTCGGACGTGAGCAAAACCGGAAGGCGGTAAAGAAAATAACCGAAACTGACAATGCTCAGTGCAATCTGCTCGAGAATACCCATTGCTGGCCCTCGCTGCAGACACTTGTTGATGAGATCATCAGGAAAAACCGAAGTTACTCTGTGGTCTATGAGAGACCACCATAGACAAAATAGACACCATAGTAAACCCACGTCTATGAGAGGTGGGGGGGAGGGGGTGGGTCCACTCTCATAGACCATGATAGACACCACCAGTAACACCATAGCACAGATAGGAGCCATAGTCATAAGAGAACTCAGAGACACCCAAGACAGCCGTAGGAAGTGCAAATAATAATAATAATAATAATATATTGAGTAACAATGACAAATGGGCTAAGTAAAAATCTGCGCTGAGCAATCAATACGTTGACACGAATCTTGGCATTAACAAAGGCACAAGAGAAGTGTTCGGCACTTGAAGACGAGAACGTAGATAGGCGAGAGGGTTTGCATGCGGCTTGAGGCTTGGAGGCTCTTGAAGCTGTGAATTTGAAGGCTTGAAGCGTGCGGCTTGAAGCTTGAAGGATTGAAAGCTTGAAGCTTGAAGGCGTGGAGGCATGCAGGCTTGGAGGGACTTCCACAGCTTGGTGTACATGGAAAGGCCCAAACGGGGCAGCAACGATGGCATTTGGCCATGAGGCTTGCAGTAGGTCTTTAATCTTGCAGTGTGCTTGAGATACTCCAGAGTCCAGAGGAGGAAGGCGGGTAAAGGGAGACGGGAGATGGGAGAAGATGGGGAGCGAAGAAAACTTTCAAGGCCACGTGTCCTGATGGCGGAGTTTGAATGACATGTCAAATGAGCGCGTGGCATGACATCAGCCGGCCCGAGTAACTCCGACTCATACCGCAACTTTCAACTCGACCTGCGATACTCGACACGAAGACTGGGGGTATGCCATAGTATGCATTCGTAAATTCACCCATACTATTAATTTTCATTTCTGAGACCGTCATATATAGACACTCCAACAACACTCAGAATGGAGTTTCAACCTACAGAGACCAGTATAGACTATCATAGACACACAAAGTGGGCGGGAAACTCAATAGACTTGTATAGACTACCATAGACTATGAGAGTCACCACCGGAACTCTAGAGCATTTGGGTTTTTCCTGATGATGGAGCCAATAATATGCAAGGCGACCAAGTTCTACTGACCTTTGCAGGCCTATATCGTCATTTTACACAGCACTCAAACAAGACTGTGTCCAAAGGTATGCTCGTGTGGCTTGAGAAGCGTTGGGCAGCATTGGACCAGCCTCTGTTTATTTTCTGCCTCATCTTGAATCCGTATGAGTGTATTGAGCGATTTGGTGACAAGGCTGGGCTAAATGTATTCGCCTTAAACACGGAAATCATTTCGGTGTATATACATATTTTATCTGCTGTGTTGAGCTAATTCATATTTTTTTATAGCTCTATCGACGTATTCACTCAAGGCCAAGAGATACCCCGTGAGATCCAGAGGAGGATGCTGAGAAAGAGAAGGCTGTTCCGACAGCATTCATGCAATATTTGGCAGGAACTGGCAACTTTGCTGCCTGGCAAGCACACAAGAAAGAGTTTCAGAAGCAGCATGTGCATATTTAATTCTCATTGGTGCATGCACCTGATGTAACCTGCTCTCTACTCAGCCAGACGATCCCCTGTTGGTCTGGGAACAACTGAAAAGCTGCCCGGATGTAACCGAACTTGAGCACCTTGCCAGTCTTCTGCTCAGGTTCAGAATGAATCAAGCACCAAATGAACGTGATTTCTCTGACATAAAAGTCAAGAAAAGCCGTCTTCATAATCGTCTCAAGCCCGATAAACTACACAAGATGTCAAAGGTATGTTTCATTGCACCATCTTTATACATCACCCACTCTCCTAATCAGCTCGGAGCGAACATTCGTGCTGCTAACTGTGAAGCGGGGCTGGTGGATGAAAGGGCCGCTCACGGTGTCCACAATCCAATGAGAGCCGCAGGGCTCCTGGCCATTCCATGATATGCTGATCTTTTGGAAGATGAAAGTGATGGCCCCTCAACCACGAAATTGATCAAGTCGTCGGCTGATTGGCGTGTGGAGATGGCGAAGTGGGTGAAAGCCACGCAGGAGAGTGAGGAGAATGAGGATGAGGAGGCACCACAGCCTCCCCAAGGCGGGACATTCACGCAGCTCTATCTTTCCACGCTCACTGGCGACACTATTTGGTGTAATGGTGGCAAAGCCAGTTGGAAGACTGCGTCTGACGCAGTTCACATGAGAAAGACTGCTCATGGAGCTCCTTGCTGCAGAAGAAAGTGATGATGAGCCCAATGACGGAGCTCTTTTGGTGTCTGGAGATGACTACGATATGTGAAAGACAGTCCAATAAATATTTACTGAGTGTTCGCGGAATGCCTCAAAAATCACGTGTTTGCCCTTAAGGCTTAATTAAACCTTGACCCTTAATAAGCCCTTAATATCATGTTAAGGCTTTATATATAAAAAAATGCCTTAATAGGCCCTTAAAATGCAACACTGCTCCAGCCCAGCTTGACTCAAAAATCCCAGCCGAAGATGCTGGAGTGGGTACAATTCTGGAACTTGAGCCAGGCATCTTTGGCGGGGGTGGTGGAGCTTCGGCAAACCACACAAAGCTTCAACCAAAGCTGAATGTGCTCTGCCGAACATTGTGGAGTCTCCCACCTGGCTCAAAAATCTGGGTGGAGCTTTGGCAGGTAGCTCCGAGCTTCGACCAAGGCTGAATGTGCTCCGCCGAACACCATCGAGTCCCCAGCTTGGCTCAAAACTCTCGGTGGAGCTTCGGCGAGTTGCACAGAGCTTGGACCAAGGCTGAATGTGCTCTGCCAAACATTGTGCAGTCTCCAGCTTGGGTCAAAAATCTCCGCAGAGCTTCGGTGAGTGGCACAGAGCTTCGACCAAGGCTGAATGTGCTCTGCCGAACATTATGGAGTCTCCAGCTTGGATCAAAACTCTTGGTGGAGCTTCAGCGAGTGGCACAGAGCTTCGACCAACACTGAATGTTTTCCGCCGAACATTGTGAAGTCTCCAGCTTGACTCAAAAATCGCAGATGAAGAAGCTGGAGTGGGTACAATTCTGGAACTTGAGCCAGACATCTCCGGTGGAGGTGGTGGAGCTTCGGCAAGTGGCACAAAGCTTTGACCAAGGCTGAATGTGCTCCGCCGATCATTGTAGAGTCTCAAGCTTGGCTTAAAAATCTCGGCGGAGCTTCGGCAAGTGGCACAGAGCTTCAACCAAGGCTGAATATGCTCCGCCAAATATTGTGGAGCTTCCAGCATGGCCCAAAAAACGCAGCGGAGCTCAGGCGAGTGGCAGAGAAATTCAACCAACACTGAATGTTTTCCGCCGAACATTGTGAAGTCTCTAGCTTGACTCAAAAATTGCAGCCCAAGATGCTGGAGTGGGTAAAATTCTGGAACTTGACCCAGACATCTCCGGCAGAGGTGGTGGAGCTTCGGTGGGTGGCACAAAGCTTTGACCAAGGCTGAATGTGCCCTGCCGAACATTGTGGAGTCTCCAGCTTGGCTAAAAACTCTTGGCGGAGCTTCGGCGGGTGGCACAGAGCTTCGACCAAGGCTGAATGTGCTCCACCGAGCATTGTGGAGTCTCCAGCATGGCTCAAAAATCTCGGCAGAGTTTTGGCGAGTGACACAGAGCTTCGACCAACACTGAATCTGCTCCACCAAATCTTATGGAGCTTGCAGCATGGCCCAAAAATCCGGCAGAGCTTCGGCGAGTGGCACAAAGCTTTGACCACGGCTGAATGTGGTCCGCCGAACATTGTGGAGTTTCGAGCTTGGCTCAAAAATCTCGGTGGAGCTTCGACAAGTGGCACAGAGCTTTGACCAAGCCTGAATGTGCTCTGCGAACACTGTGGAGTCTTCAGCGTGGCCCAAAAATCCAGCGGAGCTTCGGCGAGTCCCACAAAGCTTCGACCAAGGCTGAATGAGGTCCACCAAACATTGTGGAGTCTCCACCTTGGGTCAAAAATCTCGGCGGAGCTTCAGCAAATTGCACAAACGCGCTCATGGACCCTGCCTTCTCGGAAACAGGGGATGACTCTGAATTGCATGTCCTAAAACTCACCCATAATCCAGTTTGGGACCGCATTGATTTGTGCGCCATCTGGCATGATCTGTACGAGACCTGGAATAGTGCTGGGGACAGCTTCATGGCAAAAAAGCAATCGCGCTGCCAGCGGTCACAACACTGCTGTGACAGAACTGTGATGGGCAGACAACACTGTGATGTATGCAGGTTACAACACGCAGCTTCAACCAAGGCTGAATGTGCTCCACCAAATTTGCGGTCCATGAATTCCAAATTCAAGTTGTGGTCGACCCCCATGAATGCCAAGTTGCCTCCTCACGCTCGTGGTTCTTGTTCCACATCACCGCCGCAAAAAAAAAACGTGGAGCTTCGGCAGGTAGCACCGAGCTTCGACCAAGGCTGAATGTACTCCACCGAACACCGTCGAGTCCCCAACTTGGTTCAAAACTCTCGGTGGAGCTTCAGCGAGATGCACAGAGCTTGGACCAAGGCTGAATGTGCTCTGCCAAACATTGTGCAGTCTCCAGCTTGGGTCAAAAATCTCCACAGAGCTTCGGCGAGTGACACAGAGCTTTGACCAAGGCTGAGTGTGCTCTGCCGAACATTACGGAGTCTCCAGCTTGGCTCAAAACTCTCGGTGGAGCTTCAGTAAGTGGCACAGAGCTTCGACCAACACTGAATGTTTTCCGCTGAACATTGTGAAGTCTCCAGCTTGACTCAAAAATCGCAGATGAAGAAGCTGGAGTGGGTACAATTCTGGAACTTGAGCCAGACATCTCCGGTGGAGGTGGTGGAGCTTCGGCAAGTGGCACAAAGCTTTGACCAAGGCCGAATGTGCCCTGCCAAACATTCTGGGGTCTCCAGCTTGGCTAAAAAATCTGGGTGGAGCTTTGGCGAGTGGCACAAAGCTTCGACCAAGGCTGAATGTGCTCCACCAAACATTGTGCAGTCTCCAGCTTGGGTCAAAAATCTCGGCAGAGCTTCAGTGAGTGGCACAGAGCTTTGACCAAGGCTGAATGTGCTCCGCCGAATATTGTGGAGTCTCCAGCGTGGCTCAAAAATCTCGGTGGAGCCTCGGCGGGATGCACAGAGCTTCGACCAAGGCTGAATGTCCTCTGCCATGAACATTGTGGAGTCTCCAGCGGGCTCAAAAGTCTGGGTGAAGCTTCGGTGAGCCACACAAAGCTTCGACCAAGGCTGAATGTGCTCGTGGGTACAATTCTGGAACTTGAGCCAGACATCTCTGGCGGAGGTGTTGGAGCTTCTGTGAGAAGCACAGAGCTTTAACCAAGGCTGAATATGCTCCGCCAAATATTGTGGAGTCTCCAGCAGGGCTCAAAATCTCGGTGGAGCTTCAGCGAGAAGCACAGAGCTTTGACCAAGGCTGAATGTGCTCCACGGAACATTGTGCAGTCTCCAGCTTGCATCAAACATCTTGGCGGAGTGTCGGCGAGTGGCACAAAGCTTTAACCAAGGCTGAATGTGCTCCACCAAACATTGTGCAGTCTCCAGCTTGGGTCAAAAATATCGGCAGGGCTTCGGCAAGTGGCACAGGCCTTCGACCAAGGCTGAATGTGCCAAACATTGTGGAGTCTCCAGCTTGACTCAAACATTGCAGCCGAAGATGCTGGAGTGGGTACAATTCTGGAACTTGACCCAGACATCTCAGGCGGAGGTGTTGGAGCTTCGGCGAGAAGCACAGTGCTTTGACCAAGGTTGAATGTGGCCTTGGTTAAAGCTTTGTGCCACTCGCTGAAGCTCCACCGAGATTTTTGAGCCATGCTGGAGACTCCACAATATTTGGCGGAGCATATTCAGCCTTGGTTAAAGCTCTGTGCTTCTCGCAGAAGCTCCAACACCTCCGCCAGAGATGTCTGGCTCAAGTTCCAGAATTGTACCCACTCCAAATGCCAAGTTGCCTCCTCACGCTCGTGGTTCCTGTTCCACATCACCGCTGCAAAAAAACTTGTTGGCACCAAGCTCACTGGGCACCGACGAAGTCGCCCCAAGAAACATGTCCGACATGGGGAGTCCACATGCATGGTGCTGTTCTCCGGAATGAGGAGGTCTTCGAGGTCTTTGTTGTCTACGATATCTTCGGTGTCATCTTCTCCATCTGGTATGACATGCTCTACAACTACGTATTTTGCTTTCCCTCTCTATTTGACGGGATTGGTAAAGGGGATCGGGTGCATGCCAATCCGCCTCTTCCTTGGGAGGGTATTGCCCACGCTGAGGCCGGGGTTTCCCCAAGGTTGTGTCAGGTGTCGGCGCTGGTGAAGGCAGGCCGTGGGGCATGCATGCTTCATAATCAGATTGGGGGTCAGTCCACGCTGAGGCCAGGGTCACCCAAGTTTGTGTGGGGTGTCGCGATCAATGTGATTGAGCATGGCGGACCTTAGAATCATTTTACATGCCCAATGAATATTCTGGTGGCACGCTGTCGTGCGTATAATTTGTTATACGAGAGGTGCGCTGGAAGTGTCGTTATTTGAGCGATTCTCTCTGGTTCGAAAAATTATTGTATCAGGGAGTTATCACTAAATTGAGGTGATCTCGAAAATAGTGTGGGGTGGAAATTAGTAAGTGCAAATCTAGGATAAGTAGGTAATGTAGGTAGTCCTGGGAAAAGAGTATTCTAATGTAGGTAGGGGAGGTAACGTACAAAAGAATAGGGGGTAGCTAAATAGAGGTAAATCTAAGTAGACACGGGAGCTCGTATGAATGTAGCTAAAATGTAACTACGTGTAGCACAAGTATTACCGTCAAAGAGAAGGGTTACTCGGGAATCGTATGCCAAGGTGAGTAAACCTGCTGATCCGCAAAAAGTATTATACTACGTAAGCTTTTACCGATTGATTCTCACGACTAGAAGGGTTAGGCGGGTATCGTATGCCAAGTTGCCCAAACCTGCAGGTAGTAGAAAAATTTATTCGAATGACTAATTGGATCAGTCGGGTATCGTAAGCCAGGGGTGACCAAACCAAATAGAAAACAAAGTAGCCAACGGGATGGCGATCCGATAATATACAGTTGATTACGAGGGTCCCTCGGGTATCGTATGCCAAGGGTGAGAGAACCTAGCAGTCGTAACAGTCACTTTCGGTGTGAAGCGCTGAGGTACTTATTAGGCAAATGAGCTAGCTGATGACTAACTAAGATGACCAAAAGCAGTGTAGAGACAAACAAGAGCAAACTTATAGACATAAAGTACTGGTGGGCTAATCTTTGATGCTTTATTACTACGCGAATACAGCGGCTTATATACTACTGGCTACATTGATGAGTCATCCTGATTACAAAATCCATCCCTTGAAACGCAATTTAAGTTGCCAGTTGCTAGGCGACCCTAGTTTCCCATCGCAATTTAGCTTGTCACCATTGCCTAGTTGTCAAGCAATTTATCACCAAGCTGTGCGTGATTAATTAAAGTTGCTGTGCTGTTTGGTAAGTGGCTGTGCAATCCTGTGCTTAATTAATCAGGCAGGCTGTGCGTGATTAATTATTCATGCTGTGCGGTGTGGTAAGTGGCTGTGCAATCCTGTGCGTAGTTAATAAATTTGTAAAAACAAATGACCAATTGTGTGCCTGCTGCTTCGTAATGCAAAAAATGCGAATCTTGTCCATTCGTGATGATTCGAAAAATAGCGCTAGACCGTCCGTGTAGTGGGATGTCATTGAACTGTCCTCAATTTCTTAGAGGCGAAGCGTGGGTCATAAATCGATTCTGACTCCAAACACTTTTGAGTCATGACAACGCACTTTAGGAATATTTGAAAAGACATTCAAGACGTCATTCTGAATCTATATTAAATACCTTTTGCATGTTCTGGTGCAAGTTATGTGCAAAACATTTCAAATTTGAACTCCATATCCCTTGTGTGTTCAGGCACAGAGCCTCCTCTATGAACACAAAAATTATGCTAAAGGCTTCCCTGGAAACATTGGGGAAACATTTTAAAAACCTTCCTCAAGTCCAGCAGGAGAATCTTCTGAACACATTTTAAATATTTCTTCACAGTTTCTTATGTGTGTTTAGGATATTCTTGACCTGTGAACAGAGAACATATGTAGAAGTTATTCTGGTGTGTATCCTGAACCTATCTTAAATATCTTCTTGTTTTTCAGGGCTGCACATGTGAAAGTTATCTTGAAGATTATCGAAAACATATGCAAAAGAAATTTAAAAAATCTTCCATTTTTTCGGGGTTGTTAAACTGAAATATATCTAGAACACACTCTAAATGCCATCTAAAACATACTTGAGACATCTTTTAAATACCTTTCATTTTTTCTGCCATGAAACATGGGTGATTTATTTAAATGATCTCTCAGGTATTCCCTGCCAGGATATTTGAAAGGATTGAGTAAGATTACACTGAAGGTATCCTCAACAAAACTGAAAGGAACTTTAAAAATCTCTAGCATATTCTGCCCCCAATTATTCAAGAAACATTTAAAAGTCATCTTGAATATTCCGGGACCACAAACTTGAATAATATTGTAAATATTCATTGGATACCTTTAGCATGTTCTGGTCCGGAATTAGTGCATATCCTCCCAGTGCCACTGCGAGAGTGATCCCGTGAACCCGTACTTGCACCCGTCGGTAGTGACGATGAATGGGGTGCCGTCGAATTTTGGACCTTTGAGAACGGGTTCTTGTGTTAGTGTGATTTTTAGGGCAAGGAAGGCTCGCTGTTCTTTCTCCCCCCACACTGCGGCCAGGGCGTGGCCTTTCATGGCGCGACGATAGACCCCTTTGCCCCGCTTCCGCGGAACCTCTGCGGAACGGATAAGGTCAGTGAGCAGTTGGGCTTTTACCCCGTAACCTTTGATGAGGCTACGGAAGTAACCCGTCAGGCCGAGGAATGCACCGAGGTTTTGCAAGTCCCTCGGTGTTTCCCAGTCGACGACCGCCGTGAGTTTTGTGAGGTCGGGCTTGATGCCATCCGGCCCCACGCGCGCACCTGCGAACGTCGCCTCCGTTACGAAGAACTGTAACTTTGCCGCGGACAGGGTTAGTTTCCGTTCGCGACATCGGGTGAACAGAGCTCTGAGGTCACTCATTGAGCTGGTGAAGTCGTCTGCGCCCATCCCGCCGTCGTCAACGAACAACTCGAACAGGCTTCCAACCAGGTCTCCCAGCTGCGACGCCGTCATGTTTCCGAAGGTGGATGGTGCACCGGTAAGGCCGAATGGCATTCTTTTGTAACAGAAATACCCTCTGCCTTCGATGTAGAAGCAAATATAGGGCTGGTCCTCCTCGCGTATCGCGCATGCGTAAAATCCTGAAGCGAAGTCGAAGGTATGCACCCACCGGTGGCCGCTGAGGCACTGCTGCTTCGCGCGGATGTCACCCTGCGGGACCGGCGCAACCTTTGTGACGTCGTTGAGCGCTTTGAAGCTTTGGCATACACGCCACTTCTGGTCTGCGGGGTCGTAAGCTTTGGGCTCGCATTTAGTACCCTCCCACTTTGTGTGGAATGCCGACTCGAAGCCGCCGGCGATGCATTGGTCGTCCACCCGCCGCTGAAGCTCCTCGAGGGTCAGCCCGTCACCGCTATGGGCCTTCTGGGCTAGAGTTGTAGCACCGCAGCATTTGACGTCCGGAGGATTTATAGGGCGAATGACGTCGGCGTCCAGCATTTCATCAATGACTTTGTTAAAGAAGACTCGTTGCGGCGGGCTGAGGGGTCGTTGGCTGACTTTCGACTTGAAGGTTGCACCAGCGGGTACGTCGAGCCTGTGCTCCGCACCCGGTACGGCGTAGACCTCGCTCATAGATAGTCCGAAGACATCGACGAACTCGTCAAGGAGCGCATCCACTTGTTCGCGCTCCTCTGGCGATAAGTCTTTGCCCACGTTGATCCTGCGCTTGACCTCCGCCATCCGGCGAATGTCGCGAGGGTTCGTCTTCCTTGTGAAGAGGCTCCTATCCACGCCGTCAGCGCTTTCTGGCTGTTCCACGCCGGGGTCGTCGCCCCCGACACCGGCGACGTTGTCGAGCACCCACATCTCCGTCCATTCAGGTGTTGGTTCCCCGATTTTTGGAACATTGCGCTGCGCGCAGGGTCTGCCAGTGTGGGTGTCAATATGGTGCATGGTGTTCAGTCTTTCAGTGGATTCTACTGCCCTGGTGGGGGGCTGCAATTCCCCCCCCGAGTGTTTCTCGCGTCGAGCTTCCACAGCTCGTTGCACTGGCTTCCAGGTTCCGCTCTTGTCTTCAGGTTTATACGGTCGGCGCGGTAATCTAGCGCCAACGGTGTCAGTAACGTTGACAGCTACGAGGTCGATGTGAGCTGGGACTTCCCTCAAGGGGGATCGCGAATCCCCCCTTGAGTTTATCGCGCGTGGGGTTACATAGACCCCGGTTCTGCCCAGGCCCTTCATCTTCCGCCATGCCCTTCGCTCTTCCTTGGTGTACTTTCCCCGCTGGACGCCTTTCTCCCCAACCAGCCCCGTGAAAACCGGCTTCGCTCGCGCTGCCGTTACTCTCTGCTCTGCCGCTTCCGACTTCTCCCGCTCCTCCCCTTTCTTCTGCCTCGCCTCCCTCCACTCTGCTATTGCCCTCCTCCGAAGGGCGCTGGGTTTAGGTTTGTCTTGCTTGTCTGTTGCTGTAGGAATTTCGTCTGGAGCTTCGTTCAAAGTATCGACAGCATCAGGTACTTGCCTTGCGGGGGATAATTGATCTTCCCCCGTTTGCTGCTCGCGCTCTCGCTGTTTTTCGCGGTCCGTGATCGTGGCTTTATCGCGGATAAACCCCCCGCGAGGCAAGTCTTCGACCCAAACACCCCCATAATCGAGAACGCGGATGAGCCAATTATAGATATTCTTACCTCCGAGGAAACGCAGGCACCGTCAAGTAATAACGCCGACACGATTAAAGCGAAGCCCACGCGCCGGGGCAAGAAAGAGAGGCGTCTCTCCCCCCGTAGCTGCTTCTCGCGTTGTCTCGTCCTCCTTCGTCTCCGGGGAGGTCGTTCTCCACCAGCGACTTTTCTCGGCATTTGTCCGTGATTGCCGCCACACCGCACGGAGCGCTTCTCCTGTCACGTTAGGCTTGTTAACCTGCCCCCATCTGGAAAACAGCACACTGCCACATAGTACTACGTAGCGACCCATAGAGCCGTAGAGGCCATAGCCATGTCCCCCTCTATGATAGATCATCATAGAGTGATAGAGCCGTAGAGCCGTAGAGCCGTAGAGCTATGTAGAGCTACGTAGATAGCCGTGAACTCACCCGGATGTCCCCAAATGTAGTATTGATGTGGTTATTGCTGCCTATTCGGCGCACGGATGGGACAATAAAAATTGGTATTCACATCTACTACGAGGTACAAGCCCACACCACACTACACTGCCCAAAGCCGCTGAATTGAGGGAGAACCAATGTCGGATGAATGGCCGTATCATCGCGGACGCTCGGGCGGCGTGGGAGAAGGGAAGAACGCGGGCGTGAAGCGTGATGGCGGCAATAAATGTGAGTTGTGGATAAAAATAAAATAAAGCGGAAACTCACGTTGCTTGTCCCGAACGATGGAACGACAAAGAAAAGACGAGAGTATGAGAAATCAGAATCTTGAATCTTGAAGAACTTGGAGTTTGGAGCAGGCTTGGAGTAAGAATTTGAGGCTTGAACCTTGAAGTTTGAAGTTTGAATATTTGAATAGCAGAACTTGAGATTTTTTTCGGCCTTCATCTTAGTCTTGAAGAAGATGGAGCGGCGAGCGGTCTTGACAAAGACTGGACATCCGAAGCCCCAAGAGAGAGAGAGAGATCTCAGGCGGGCTTGGGCATAGCCGGCGACGCAGGTCCGGAAGAACGAGAGGCAGAGGTGGTGGGGGAAGGAAGAAAGACGCGTGGTCCTAAGCGATTGCGATGAGAAAATCATCAAGTCCGAACCGCCACATCAGAGCACATCCGAGCGCGGACGCCTAGGCGGCTCTACACGGGCGGGTGGTAGACGGCGAGGTTCTCCAGGGGACAGGGGATGCAGGATGCTACCTCGGAATGGCAGCTCTACGGAGCTCTACAGAGAGCCTGGGCAACTATCGCGTACTACCACGTGTGCCGGTGATCTATCACACCGGCAGGCATCTATCAGACCAAAAGGTGTTTCCAGATGCCAAGGGAGTACTTTTGAAGTGAAGGGGTGCTTGCCTCGCGGCAGGTGCGCTACTACCTCCCGTGATTGTCTCGCGCGTTGCAGGTTCCTCCGTCGTGGTCATGACGGGGACTGCGTCATCGTCACCGTTCCGCGAATCTGGATGCGAGTCCCTCACATGCACCGTTCTGCTGCCGTCGTGCAGTACGATCACATCTGCTTCGTAACCGTGCCATGCGTTGAAGGTTTCCAGCAGCGGTTTTCCGAAGAGTATGCTCCAAGCTCCCCCGCTAGGGAACACCTCGAAATCCCCCGTCCGGCTCACCCCATTAATTGTGGCAGTACCACTCCACACCCCTTTGGACGGTATGTGGCATCCGTCCGCCATGCGAAGGATCCGTCGTGACGCAAGAAGTCTCCCAAGCTGCTGTGCGGCTTTTCTGTAGACGTCCTCGTCGAGTGCGTTCGCCATGGCTCCGTCATCCACCACTGCTTCTATCTCCACTGAATCCCCTTCTCTGCCTTGTAGTAGCACATTGTGGGTGAATGGCACACTTTTTCGACTCCTCACACGAGTTCCCACACTATACAAATCAAAGATATCTGATTGTAAGTGATTGGAATACAGTTGAGCATCTAGGATAACCTCCGCATCGTCCGTTGGTGGTAAAACTCCTTCCCCGCGACCCGGGGCATGCTGTGTGTGGGATTCGTTCTTGTCCCCGAGCGATTCCTCGTCGTGCTCGGGGACTCTCGCTCCTCTGTTCTCCTGTTGGTCTAGGGCCGTCCCGTCCTTGCTCAAGCAGACGGCCCTCCCGCTTTTCCCTGGCTGCGCAAGTACTCGTGGATGACTGAGGATATACAAGATGGCACACACACACACATGTGATGCGAGGCCAATGCGAGGCACATTTATAGCAATGTGCCTCACTTGCTTATGAAACCCAGAGAAATTTACACCCTTGTTTCCTCATTTGCGGAAGGGGACCAGCCATTCAATGCCCCTCCCCTCCCTCGCTGCGCTCGGGGGGTCCCCCAAGCCGGGGCATTTCAGGCTGGTACACTAAAGCCTCGTTCCGCGTAAATATCTGTCCATATTTGCCTAACCCGAACCCGAACCCGAACCTCTAACCCGAACCACTAACCTCTAACCCGAACCTCTAACCAGTGGATACCCGCAGTTAGGGCGCGCTGCGCTTGCCCTAACTGCTCGAAAGGGGTATTTTAAAGCTAATAAAGAGATATTCAACGCGTGAGAATGTGCCTCATCTTCCTAAATTAGCATCATGTTGCCATCATGTGCGCCTTCTCAGCCGAATGTGCCTCACATCAAATTTATGTGTGAGTGCCATCTCGTCGGTCCTCTGGATGACTCGTGCGTCGTATTCGGCCGTTCCGAAGACATCGTCATCTTCGTCAGCATCTCCCGCGTCGGCGACGACGTTGATGTTCGCTGCCCGCTCCGCGCGTCCGACTCGGGTGTGGATTGACTGAACGATCTGGCGCCACCGGAGTTCGACGTCTGGTACAAGGAGGTTGCTGGCCGTCGTGCACTCGGCCGAGAAATGGCCCATGAGGCCGCACTTGTGGCATTCTCCCGAGCCGATGGGGGCGGTGCCCGGCGTCAGAGGGTATGGGCGGTCCTCACTCGGCTTGAGGGTGCCGTGCTTCTGATTGTACGTGGTGAGTTGTTGGGCGTACGCTGCCATGCCTGCGGCGTTGCGCGGGTGGATGGTGACAGGCGAGGTGAGCAGCATTTGCATGCGCTCTGCATCAGGGCGGTAAGGGCCTCTTGGGGTTGCCGTGTTGGCGACTGCGGCTGGGAATAGGGTGCGGCGGACGGGGTCCTTCCGGGCTGGGGAAGAAGCGGCCATCCCGGAGAACGCGGCGGTAAGTCCACACGTCGGGGTTTGCTGGAGTGCCGTGATCGTCGAATTGGCAGTGTTGATCTGTGCTTCCATGGTGGCCATACGGTCCTCCAAGCGGCGAACGGACGCGACGTCTGTGGTGGGGATGTCCCGGATGGTTTGGACCAGTTCCGCCCACGTCGAGCGCTTTGGGCCGAGGCGGAGGAGCAGGGAGTCTGGGATGTTCTTGAGAACATGGGGAATGAGGCCTCCATCGTCCTTGATCCGCGCTGCGAGTTCCGCCACTTTGACCACCCATCGCACTTGACCCCAAACCTCCACGCCGTCCTCCTCGAAACGCACGCCCACTTCGGCCGGTGTCAGTACGACGTTGAGCAGTTCTTCCTGCAGCTCCCCCTTCTCCTTGACTGCCATCTCCCTCTCCGGCCACTGCGCTTGGAACGCCCTCGTAAGGTTCCTGAACGTGTCCTTCTCCTTGGCGGGCAGTTTGTTGTACCAGCTGTTCGCATAGCTGCCGGACTTCAAGCTCAGCTCAAAGTATTCGATCTTCTCATCGTCTTTCCACGCTGGGCTGAGCAGGATGCGCCGACGAATGGCATTGAGGAAGTCGGTGGCATTTTCGCCAGCAGCGTCGCCTTTGAAAAGGGCAGGGCTTGGTTCTGACATCGGTTCGTTTAGGACTGGGGGGTTGGTGAGGGTGACGAGGGCTGCGTGGAGAGCGACGGGGTCGGGGGCTGGGGCAGGTGATGTGGCTGGTGTGCGAGGGCTAGGCGCGCCTGTGGACGGGAATAGGCTGGAGATGGTGAGTGAGGACTCGTCGGAGTCGAGATTGGTGAGTGTAGGCGTTTTGGGACGTGGTAGGAATCTTCCTGTGGAAGAGTCGCGGTGTGGGTACGGTGGAGGGGCCAGGTTTCAGTATTTTCGGTGAGAACGGCGTATATTCGAATGTTTTTTCAGCTATAGTGGGCAGTTTTGGGTAGGCAATTGCACTCTCATCACCAGATGGAGATGTATAATGCGCTCTCTGTATCGGCTAGGTGAACTCGGCAGCGGATGCGGAGATCAGATAAACTGCGAGCGGGTACGGAGCTGAGAATGGATGATGATGCGTACTCTACGCTGCGTAACATGTACAAACATCGGCTAAACTACTGAATACTCTATCTAATCGACCGTATGCACTAGTGCAACGCGCGTTCATTAAATACCATGGCCTGTGGCACCTGCAGGTTAGAAAAAAAAAACGGCAAGAAAGAAAAGGTTTTAGCTAGCCCCGGCTCGAACGTGGTCCTCTCATAGATCTAGACCTTGACATCTTTCTTAATTGTCGTGGATGTGCGACATACACCACTAGGTCTCTATCCAATATTTCGTGTGCGTAATGAGTGACATCTCGGTTTAAATACAGTGAGGGGTTGGTAATAGTACACATCAGATTCGAGCGGAATTCGAATGTGCTGATCGCATATACCACAATAATGCGCAAATGCTAGTGGTTGAACGTGAATATGATCTAGAAAAGACATGAAATAAAAAACACTCGACATCGCACTTCATGACCCGACCCCGAATCGAACGGGGACTTCCCACACAGAATCATATTATACAAGTCCACTTTATTTCTCGTAGGCGTGCGATGTACACCACCGGATCTTTACACCCTCTTTCCTCCCAGGATTTTATACGGGTGACATCTCAATTTAAGATGAGTGAGTACGGTTGAGCAGTTGCTAATTTTACATTATAATCAGTAGGATGCAGGCAAGTCATGGCGCCGTTTGTATGAAAGCGAAAGCGCGCTCTTCCTAGGAACGTGCGGTGGTTAAAAGTTGTAGTACAGTCCCTCTGGTTCGTATTTTCTAGAGATGTGTGCGTCTAAGAAATTAATATTCCGGCTATAGGCTCATCCTAATCATTGGCTGGAGTTTCTTCCAACTACTATGTCTTCTCTGTTTTTTTCTTCTCTCGTCAATTGTGAATAGATGACGCACATATGTTCGAAGC
The DNA here is from genome assembly GCA_029282285.1 of Mycena rebaudengoi. NCBI lineage: Eukaryota > Fungi > Basidiomycota > Agaricomycetes > Agaricales > Mycenaceae > Mycena > Mycena rebaudengoi. The sequence continues at coordinate 359,476 of JARJCX010000070.1, forward strand.
AAGATACACAGTATAGATCAAAAATGGCGCCGTTGCGATGCCACTACTACGTCTTCTGCGTTTTCGCCGAACCACCGCCGGCGCGGAGATCCGCAGTGCTCGCCTTCCTCTTCGTTCCTTGATTCGTGGACGCGAGATAGCGCAGCCGCAGCTGTTCGTATACGCCCATATCAAAGCCCAAGAACTGTAGACCATAGCATTTGACCTTCATCTTGCCGTCCGGGAAACAATCCGGCATTTTTCTGTTGCCCAGTCGCGCCGCATGGTGAATCGCGGCATGAGGCTACAAGCATGTACCATGAGATACGTTAGTTGCATCCCGCGTGAAGAATGAATATACTCACCACATCCCGAGGAATATCAAAACCGGGAGCCTCGCCTGTGAGCCTGAGCATCGTATAGATACCAGCATAATACACATAGGCGCCCCGGGTCATGAATAAGTCAAAGGTCAGGCCGCAGAATTTGCCCGTGTGGGAGAACGTGTCCCATTTGTCGGCCGGTTGCCAATACTCATGTGTTGGGGCGAATACCAGAGCGTGAATGCAGTCAGGATGTGGGAAGACACACCGCTTCGGAAAATGTACCGCTTGCCTGGATAATGGATCGATCGATCAGTCCACATCATTACAAGACGCACGCAGTTACGCACCGTTCTGTTTTGAGGTCCTGTAAAATACAGATCGTTAGTGGTCTGCAGATAGGAATAAGCCACCATACATGAGAGAATACATCAAATGGCTTGCTGCTGGGTACGACATGGATCGGTTTAAGAGCGTCAAATCTTATGGGACGATTTGGCGAAGGCAGACGAGTCATGAATTTGTAGCAGAGAGCTCTGTCGGAAAGTCCAGGCGCATGATCCGCGTCTAATGACTGTACAACCCATGTTATATCAAAGAAATGAAATAGCTCCTCTGGGCGCACCATTCGATCGTTCGCCCCACTTTCAGACTGGGCGGAAGGTTGCGAGGGACAAGCCCCAACACATTGCTCGTACTGGGTAAAACGTTAGGGGAGAACAACATTGAGTAGAAAGGAAATCACAATACCTGTCGATCTGGACGACTCTCAAACTGGCCAGCAGCCGACTGCGCTTGAGGGAAAGTTAAAGCCGGAGCGCCTGCTTGATTCACGGAAGGCACAAGGGCGCCAGCGCCTCGCTCCTTCACAAGCTGATGGTGGGTTTTGTGAAGGCTTACGTAGGCCTAAAAAAAGTCAAGAGGACACAACTGAAAAACGAAGTGCACATACCGTCTGGAGCATCGCATTGGCGCGCAAAGTGGAGTTCAACTTTTTTCTCTGACGCTCGCCGCTCCTCGTCCGCGGCTTGTTTCAGTTCCTGAAAGGGAATTGATGAACCTAGGGAGGGGATGTAACTACGAATAACGCACGTCTTGGACTTGAGCCCCCGCTTGGAGAACGTTACCCATCTGGTTCTTGTTGGTCCTCTGGAGATTTTCGATTGTCCCCTCGCGTTCTTCATCTTGAATCTCCGCTCGAAGAGCGCTCTCTTTCAGAGTGTGGTTGATCCGCCGCAGGTTTTCGTTCGTCGTTTCGTGTTCCTGAGCTTGAACGTCAAGTATATCGTAATCCTAGCGCAACAGGAGCGAGGGAACTAGAAGCCACCTGTGATAGTCGACGATATTCTTTGCGCTGGTGAGCCAGCTGGTCCAAGAGAGCAACCCGGGCAGATTTCTCTCGTTGTAGGTCCTAGGGATGGAGCCAGTCGAAATGTGAGCCGAATGAAGATGTAGGAGCCAGACAGCTTACCTCGTTCAATTGCCGAGTCAGCTCTGTTGAACGGGTCGCAGCTTCGGCCTGCTTATGCCTGGAGGTTTCCGCGGCAAGTAGTTTCTAGGGATACGTCAAATTAGATACAGAGATATAACGAAAATAGGCATCACATTTTGCAGCCTCTTAACAGTGGACTTGATTTGCTCGTTCTTGTTTTGGAGATCCATGAGCTCCACGTCCGTCGCTCTCAGTATCTGCCCTGATTCTGGTTCACTTACATCTTTCAATTTCCCTATTTGAGCCCTGTGCGATTCGCCTGCAGAGAGTAGAGTCTAGACGGATATATGAGATAAAGCAAGATGACAAAAAAGGGGGAGTACTTCTTCCAAATCCACAGCGGCGGACTTGAGTTGTTCGTTCTCGTTCTGGAGCCCCAGAGCTCTACATCCCTCGCTTTTAAAGCCTGTTAAAAAGTATACGTTAGCAGCCGAATGCTCGTATCTGGTTTACTCACCGTTGTCAGATCCATGGCGTTGGACTTGACTTGTTCGCGGAGCTCCACAAGCTCGTCCCTCGCTTTCCACACCTGTTGGAGGTAAGTGACGGAATGCACGTACCCACTTCACCCACATCTTCCAATGCTATCGTTTGAGCCTTGTCTGCACCACTGGTATTTGCCGCGTCCATGGCGGCGAGCTTGGCTTGCTCGTTCTTGTTGCGGAGCTCCTCGAGCTCCACATCCCTCGTCTTCAAAGCCTATGGTAAGTAACAACGGAAAGCCCGTCGGATCTGGTTCACCTACATCTTCCAACGCGAGTATTTGTGCCTTAGCTGCGTCGCGAATATCCTCCAAGGCGGATATTTCCTGGTAATAATGAAGTCGGAATCAAACTGAACATGATAGAGTGGCAGTAGTACCTCCTCCAGGCGCATCAGGTTCGCCCGGCAACGTGCAACCTCCAGTACAACCTTCGCATGCCCTTGTTCGCCAGTCGCAGCAACAGACTCGACGTGTTGCAGCTTCTGTAAGCCTCGTTAGCATTCCGCATGATGCCCGTTAGAGTAGATAAAACCGTCTGCAAGGCGCGGAATCGGAGGTCATTGTCCGCCACCACTTGGGTGAAGAGCGTGGTTTGAGAAACGAGCTGGGATTTGCTTTCTTGAAGGGCCTGCGGCAGGGTGAGGAGAAAAGGCGAGCGACGTCGATAAATAATACATACGATTTCTAATTCTTGCTTCTGCGCACGCTGACGTTCTAGTTCTTGAGCGGCTTCTGAACGCAGAGACTCGGTAGTTTGTGCGTCCGCCTGGGCTTTCAGGAGTTTCTGGGGAATATCAATGGAGAAACAGAACGCATAAAGTAAATGTATACCTGCGCGAAGAGAAATTTCTCATTGTAAACCTGGCTGAGAGCAGCTTCTTGAGCGGCCAGATCCGACGCGGTGGTTTCCAGAGACTCAACAGCTGGATGTTTGAACGGCTGACAATCACAGGAGCGCTCAAAAGCAAACCTTTTGTAATGCAATCTTCTCCCCCATTTCTGTGTCGTACTTCTCGTGCAGAACTCGAATGGCCCTCTCTTTTGCGACGCGTTCCGACAACAAGGTCTAGCCGAACGTCAGCAATCTCCCCAGAAGCTGAGAAGAACCTTGCCTCTTTCTGTCGTGCGAAGCTCTCCCGCTCTTGGGCAACGAGATGAAGCTGTTCCTTTACGTCCGCTTCCCTACTATTTAGATCAAGGACGCGCTCCTCAAGTGCCTACAGAGATAAGAAGAATGCGCAGATGAAACACATTTACTCACCGAGAGCAGCTCGAGGCCGCTTTCCTTTTCGGCTGCGTACAAGACCTGAAGCTCAGCTAGCTCCTGAGTCTTCAAAATAAGCTCGGATTCGGCCTTTCAAACGGTCAGTGCGGCGTGCGCTATCACTCAAAGACGGCCTGCCTACATTTCCCGAGATCTCGGTAAAGAGAGCGTTCTGAATTACCGTCCGCGTGAGTATTTCATGGGGGCTCGACTGAGACACACATTTTCTGATAAGCCAAGTTCCAATTCCTTGACCTTTCTCCGCGCCTCGGTGAGGGCGTCTGAGAGGAATTTGACCAAATTTTGGGCCACATCAGGATGTGCGTTGAGGGCCTCGTCCATGTCATTTGCGGCCAATTGACCGCAGGATGAGCCTAACTAAGACGGTATTTTGGATTTCTTGTCTTGTCGACCTCAAAAAAATTGCGTCACGGAGGTGACTGTTGGGTGACTGAGGTTGTCCTTGTTATCACGCGTCTCGGCTTTTCCGGGCCGACTCAAAACGCGCAAAAACGCAATTTTTAAATTCTACGGTTATTAGTACCTGAACATACAATAAAGGGTAAATTTCCTCATGAACGAAACTCGACTCTAAAGCTGACAATGCATGATCACAGACACTTGCATATTCAAGAGCACTTCATCAAGTTCATACCTCCCGACACAGGTCCAATCGTTCAAAAGCTTCAACAATCGCAAACGAGCCGCCATTGAACATGCGTTATCACACAAATTTACGTGTGTATGCTCACTTTATGAATTTGCATATTAGAGTCCCGTCTTGCCTGTGAGTAGCTGTAAGCTCCCCCCAAATACAAGTTCAATGATTGAGCTCTTACGCTACTTCCTGCTGTCCGGTCTTGCGGAAACTGATTTTACTTCATCCTGCATCGATTGCTTGAAATCAGTTCAGGCCGAAGAAAAAAGAAATTGAAAGATTTTAGGTGCTATGACCAGCTCCAAATCGAACGGGGACCCCCATAGAGTCTCGTATTTGAAACCGTATTTCTCGTAGGTGTGCAGTATACACCACAGGGTCTTGACCCCATCTGTCCGAGATCAGGATTTTTGCACAGTTTAACTTTTAAATTCAGCACGCACGATCCAAACCGTCAAGATACACACAATTCAGATAAGCAAGGTATCGATGCAGCCCGCGCCGTTTGTACGAAAGATGATGCACACCGTCCAATGAATGCGCGTTGGTAGCATAGCTGCACCTGCAGGTTGAAAAAAGAAGCAATAGAACAAAAAAAGAAAAAGTAGCAGTAAGCTCCATATTGAAGTTTATCGACTATGGGGCGGTCAGAGTAAGGATTCTAAAGGCGATTCTGATCGACGATTCTCAAAGCGATTCTCGGGTGATAAAAGCGTGAGAGAATCGCCGTCATGAGAATCGCTTTTCATCGTGTAGAAGCTCCTCTGGAGGCGCTTCTACGACGATTCTGAGGCGATTGTGATTCTCTGGAATTAAATTCATCCAGAATCGAGCGAGAATCCTCATCAGAATCCACATCAGAATCGCCTCAGAATCGCTACTCTGACTGCCCCTAATAATTCATTGGGATTTCATACGAGCAATCCCAACATTTAAATTTAAATTCAGCGAAGGAAGGACAATCCAAGCTGTCAGGATGCAATTCAAATAGGTGAGTAAAGCCCCGCTGTTTGTGCGGAAGCGAAGGCGAAAGCGGGCATGAATGCGCGTTGATTCAATATCGTGCGAGGTGCTAGCTGCAGGTTGAAAAAAAAAAAAAGAAAAGAAAAGAAAATTTCGAGGTCCGAGCAGTTTATGACCCTGCCCCGACTCGAACGGGGTACGGACTTTGACTTTTTTCTATATACTTGTCGTGGGCGTGCAACGTACACCACTGGGTCTGTAGCCGATATTTTGTACCAGGGTTTTATGCTAGCGATTTCTGGGTTTGAAGTTAGGAAGTAATATTGAGCGCTGAGCGGTATAGTACACATTAGTTTCGAGCGAAATTCGCCTGCTGTCATTTTATGTAAATTAATCACGATAATAATGCGCAGCGGCAGTCGTACTTAATATGATATCGTCTGGGGAACCTGCAGGAAACAAAACTCAGAAAAGATCACGACGTTTCTCACAGAGCCAGTTGTTGCGGGACTATTCCTCGTAGGGGTGCGGCTTACACTGCCAGGTCTTTGAGCCGTTTTTATACAAGGGTTTTATGCGGGCGCATTGATGAGTAATTTAGATTCTTGAACGGAAGAAGTGGCGTGTTCTGATAAATAGGAGGTTCAGAAGTAACGACAATAGTAATCCGTACCTTGTCCAGCGTGCATACAATAGCTCGAGGCGGCATCTGCGGGTAGAACAAAAAAAAATGAGCATGACCCGGCCCCGAATCGAACGAGGAACTCCCACATGTGCGAGCTTCAGAGATGTACACTTTACACGTCGGCGTGCGACGTACACCACCAGGTCTTTGACCTCTCTTTCTTACCAGTATTTTATGCGGGTGATTTCTGAATTTAAGATGCGTGAGTACAGTTGAGTGGTTGCTGAGAATTAAATAAGAGGCAGATGGTCGTGGATGCAGTGTTCGTAGTTTGTATGAGATTGAAAGTGCGCTCCTCTGATGAACGTGCGGGGTTAATATCATCATACTCGGCGGTACGCTCGAACAGGGCGCAAGAAAAAACAAAACAAAACAAAAAACAAAAACAAAAAGAAGCAGCCCGTACATTGAGCGTACACAACCCAGTCCCGAATCGAACGGGGAACTTCCCACAGAAATCTGACCCACGGCAATATTTCTCGTGGGCGTGCGGCGTACACCACCAAGTCTTTACCCTCTCCCTTGCGCGGGGGTTTTATGCAGGCGATGTCAAGGTTGCTCAAGCGAGTACGCACTAAGTACATGGTCCAGTTCTAATAAATCGGAGGATTCAGCATCATTTTAAAATAATAATAACATTATGTAGTACGGACCTCCTCGAGCGCTAACATGGCGCCGCACGGTGGTACCTGCGAGCAGGACCACGGGGGAAGGAAAAAAAAAAAAAACCTAGCGTTCCTTCCATGACTCGACCCCGATTCAAACGGGGACCTCCCACATGTGAGCTTGGACGAGACGTGCGAATATTCCGGTGGGCGTGCGACGTACACGACCAGGTCGTTACCCGGTATTCCGTATGCGTGATATATGCGGACGATATCTGGGGTTAAAATTCAATGAGTCGATCGAATTGGCGGTATGTCATAGCGGTATCAGTTGGCGGGGTGGGCGAGATGAGTGAGCCGAGGACGCGTCTGAGATGCTCAAGGGCGTGAGATAGAGCACAGGCTGTAGGAAAGACGTAACGCGAATGTACGATGATGGGGATGCGTAGAGGTGACGAGTGCGGTGCGGAGGGGCAGGGGGGACGTTCTGCGGGCCTGATTCGCATGCGCGGTCATAGATGCTGAAGCGGCAAGACGTGCTGCGATAAAGGCGAACGTCCTCGGCCGCACCACACTGTGAATAGGAGCCTCGACTATACCGCGCGCTGAGGCCGTTTATGCAGGTCCTGCGCGCGCACGGCGAGGCCGGGCCTGCTGCTATCGGGAGCGAACGCGCCGAGTCCGCGGCGCACGTCGAGAAGTGGTCGTCGGGCGTCGGGATGTATCGAGTGCTGCTGGGAGTGTCAATGACGGCGCTGGACTGCGCGGGCGGGGAACGGATTGTGAGCCTGGTGCGGTGAGACGCTGCGGATTCCCTGAGGGAACAAGGTGGAGTGTGTCTGCGTTGGGTGGATCGGTTGGTATGACGAAAAAACCACGGACCTCGAACCAAGCCCTGCGGCCCAAACGATCAGAGAGAAAGGAAGGCAGGGAGATCAAGCGCTCACTTCGAATGTCGGAGGAGCTGTGACAGACGGGCGACGAGCCACTAAAACCCGGCGCGGCCTGTGCATCGTGGTCAACCCGAAAAACTCGCGACCCCCATGCAAGAATGCGTCGTCTAGATCTAAGCTATCCTTCCAGTGAGTTGGTGACATGGGCGCATTCGTTTGGAGGAGCTGCGTCTGAACGCGCCGACATTCTGCGCGAGCAACTGTTAAGTAACTGAGTGGAAGCAAGAAGCTTGAGGCTGTGCAAACATTTGGCCGTGTTGGTCTCCGGATCTTTTCGGCCCGAGTCAACTTGGTGGGCGCGAAAAAAACGCGCTGAGCCAAAGCCCTTAAATATGCTCTCGCCATGCGCTAAAATCTATCGTACGCATGCCGAATTTAAATCTACTACGGTCCCGTCTAGTACCTGTAGCTTTTCCCCCCGAAACAAGTTGTATCTATTTTAAATTGTCTCCCGGCAGCTCCGTCTTCCAGTCTCGCAGAAGCCGCACAAACTCCCCGTTATGCTGCTATTGGATGTGTAACTAAATGCAAGCCGAGCAAAGAAAGAAAGAAAAGAATATATAGAAAACTATTATGACACGGCCCCGAATCGAACGGGGACATCCCACGGAGCCTGACAAATTCGGCACCCCCCCCCTGCTTCCTATAGTTGTGCGACATACACCACCGGGTCTGCTATCTAATTGCTTCTGCAGTGTTGTACAGTCCCTGGGTCTGCATGTCATATTATAAATAGCGATTGAACTGGGTGCACGTTACTTTTCGGGACTTTCGAGCTTAAATTTCTGATGAAGAGGCCTACGAATACAACCTTTATGACAAGAGCACGGACAGCCTACCTGATGGTTATAATTAATAAAATACTGCCCGGCGAATCTGTAGATAAAAAAAAAGGAACAGTGGAGTAGAATAATGACCCAGTCCCGAATCGAACAGGGACTTCCCACAGTTTTGTTTTCCTGCGCAACGGTTAATTCTCGTAGGCGTGGGGAGTACACCACCGGGTCGTTACCCGATATCTCCTATCGGGATTCTATGCGAAATTCGAATGCTGTCTGGGTTGGAGCCACGATTTAACCGCGAACACAATTACCCTCTAGCGGAATTGGTATGTGCTGATGAGTATGGGTCTAGGTTTAAAATAATGAGGCTGATAATGTGCAGCGCCAGTTGTCAAAAGTGAATGTTATATCGCCTGGGGGACCTGCAGGAAAGAAACTTAGAAAAGACATGCAATAAAAAACTCTCGACATTGCACTTCATGACTCGACCTGACTCGAACGGGGACCTCCCACAGACCAATAATTTTCTATTACCAGTTGTTGTGGGCGTGCGGCTTACACCACTGGGCCTGTACCTCTTATTTTCTATCGGGATTTTATATGGGCAATTTCAACATTTAAATTGAAATTTAGCAGCGAGGATTCAATTCAGTTCGGGGTGGCTGCAGCCCGGGCCGTCCGTGCGAGAGCGAAAGCGTGCCCTCCAAATAAATGCGCGTTCGTTTAATATCATGGGCGGCGGCATCTGCAGCTTGAAGAAAAAAAGACGACAAGAAAAAGAAGAAAAAAAGATGGGGTCCGTCTCATCAGAACCCAACCCCGACTCGAACGGTCCCACCTTGTTCCTATTTCTAGTGGGCGTGCGACATACACCATCAGGTCTTTGAGCTCTCTTTTGTGCTGTTGACTTATGCGCGCGACTCTGGTTTTGAAGTCACCGAGTAGGTACGATTTATCCAAGTACACATCTTTGTGAGATAGATGAAATAAAATATGGAATATTGCAGGAGCACGCAGACCTAGGTAAAGCCATCGGCAAGGTCACGCAGCACCTCAGAGACAGTCGGCCGGAGCTGCGGCTCGAAGGACCAGCATCGGTCCAGGACAGACCATGTTCTGTCCTGCACCGTATTCTCGTCGTAGTCCGCCCGCTTGGGCCGCAATTCGGCGAGGATTTTCGCTGTCACGATCGGTCTGGTGGGCCGACCTTTGGGTGGTTCAGAAGTCAGAATCTAGGGCCTCGTCTTAATCCCAGGAGTACATGGATGACTATGAGCGCACCTCGAGCACCAGAAGAGCGAAAGAATACACATCGGAGCTCTTGATTACGCTTGGGTAGGCTGATTCTTGACGACTCGTCCCCACGCCGTCAATGACAAACCACAGCTCTGGCGCCATATAGGGTGCTGTTCCGACATTCGACGTTGTGAGCCCTCGACGGCTGACTATCTTAGATACGCCGAAATCGCATATACACGGCACCCCTCGTTTGTCAACGAGAACGTTTTGCTACGTCAAAAGTTAGAGAAAGATAAAACCCTGAGATGCATCGCACGTACAACTTTCAGGTCTCCATAAATAATGTTCTTCGCGTGGAGGAACTGTAGCCCCGAAGCTACACCAAGAACTTACAAAGTTTAACGGTTACTCTCCTTCTCTGTTCCGTAGGAAGAATAGAAATTACAAGCTCTTCCCTTTTGGCCGCCGGATGCTTGCTGAGATACCTTCCAATGTTCCCGAATTTTAAAAATGGCGATATCAGAACAGGTAATGGTGCGAGATCGTCGCACACGCCGATAAATGGAAGGATATTCTTGTGTTTAAGACGGCTCCAGACATCGACTTCGCGTTTCAGGCGCTAGCCAGAATCAATATCATATTTTAACCGGGTTAGTGTCAAAGGCAGCTCACCCTCAACATCTCCTCCTGTTGGGAGCCATCATCCGACATGCGAATCATTTTGATAGCAACCTACGAATTTAAATAAGAAATTGAACGTGACAATGACGGTTTACCGCCAAGTGGCTGAAAACTCACGCGAAGCGACCATTAGAACGAGTCAATTTTCCGCGGTAGATGTTTGAGTTACCTCCACCAGTGAAAGGGTACTGATCATCCTGTTTGATGCGACCTTTGAGGTCTCGCCCATGGAAATCCTGAAGAGACTTTTCCTGGAAATGCCATTAAAATCTGAGACAGGCTGGTAACAAGATATCTCACCCCGAACGTAGTTTCCTCTCCACTGGAAGTTTTCTCTCCCTGTGGCATGATGTTCAAACTTCAGCAAGAGTAACAAAACCGCCCGGGACGTGCAGTTACAGTTTCGTTTTGAAGAGGGGCAGCTTCGAGCTAAAGTCCAGAGTTTTTAAGGGCACCAAACCAGCCAAATCTACCACTCACCTCGTTGGGTTCAGAATTTCCGTCTATTATGCTCTCATTATCCCGTCTGCAAGAATGTTAGCGGAATCCGGTATTCACGGGCTAACGCATATTTGAATCAAACTTTCCGCAACGTCTGGCATTGCTGCTTCTGATCCCACATTAAAGTGAGGAGGCCCCAAATGTGTCTTGTGACTGCCTGGTGATCCAAGTGAATTTGAATGGGGCGATCACCTCGGAGAATATGCATGAAAACAGCATGCTCAGTGAGTAAATGGTGGTACGGTTCAAGTCCAGATATAATCTGCCGAAATGAACGAGTCAGGAACATAGACTCACTGAAATATCACCTAACCTCTAGCATGACCATGGAAAGAGCGCAAACGTCCCCAACTGTCGTTCGAGCAGAGGATGTGCCGGGCTCGACTGAGAAGTATTCGGGAGCAGTAAATTGAATCGGGGAAGAGGATAAGGATGTGGTATTGGCGGCGGGACCTAGAATCCTGAACATCCCGTAGCCGCAGATGACCGACAATCCCAGTAATATACCCCGCACTGGAAACATCAGTGGCAGACACCGGTAACCACTGATGGGTGACCCCTGCTCATCGTGAGCCACTGAGCCTCACTGAGAGCCACTGCTAACCACTACGAGCTCAGAAGTGTTCCATAAAAATTGAATAGTCTGTGAGAACCGTTGGGGTTCACTGGATACCTATGGAAATCTGAAAAGAAATGATCTCTGTTGTCAACATTGATGCACAGCACCAATAAGTACTGAAAACCACTGTCACCCAACCAATACTGCAGTACAGGGTCATTTAATCTCACTACATATTCCACCACCATTTATCATTTCTCCTATATTTCACTGGGAAACAGTGTGTATCAGTGATTCCCACTGTTTCCACAATGCTCGATTTGCAGTTCTATTAGTTCACCCTAATCCACAGAGGTTACAGATTAATAAACTAGTAACTATCCCCAGAAACAATTTCAGCTGCCAACTCATATTCTACACAATGGAGGTTTACTCCCTCTACTTGCCCAGAAAACATATTTCATATTTAATTAGAACCCCGTTGATTTCCAGTGGGTATAATTGGAATCTGTCAAATCCAAACTCAGCTGCTGTGAATCATAAAACCAATATTATGTGGCAAAAGTCAGCAGTTAACGGTGAGAGCCAATGGGACTTGCTGGAAACTGCTTGGGAAAGGAGCGGAGATATCCGGTGTCGAACATCATCTGCCACTATCTAGTCTCCTTGATCAATGGTAAATAACATTCAACAGTGGCCACCAGTAAACTTTCCAGTCCGGGGTTTATAACTCGACAATCCGGCTTCGTTGATCAATACTTTTTTCTACGAAACAAATGAGTACGGGCTTGATAGGGTTGAAGGAAGGGTAGGCGCACTGTGCATAGATTACCATGGACAATCCCTTGGGAGTGAAAATGTGCTAGTCCGGAAGCAACACCAATTGCCTGTCAGCGATTCAGATTCGTCCCACGCAAAGTATTTGAATCCAACCGACCATTGGCAGCCTTTCCCCTGGATCTTTTGTGTTCACTTTTAAATATTTCATTACAGGCCCCGATAAGCAAAGCGGTGATATTAGAGCAGGACAGAGCCCAAGGTCAAGGGATATTCCTAGGAACGGAAGAATATTCGGATGGTCCAGCCGTCTCCAAGATCGGGCGGCTTCATATAATGACTGGATTCCGATGCGATCCAATTAAGTGGACTCCACTTGAAACAAAGCGAAAGAAAAATACACTTTACACCTTTCTTCCAGTGTTTTTGGCTCGGAATGCATGCGGCGGAAAAGCTTTATCGCAACCTAGAACTGGATGTCAGATTGAACAACAAAAAGTGAGATGAACTTACAGCGAAGTTGGATGCCGTAAGTCCGCCATCGAAATCAGGAGTGAGTCCTGACGCTAACTTTGTTAAGTACATAGCTGGTGAAATCCTCAAAAGGAGTCTTGAACAAAATCCCACAATAAATGTCAGCAGCGCCTCCTGAATCGACTGGATATTTATCCGACTTCGTTACGTAGCCAGTTAGATCCTTAAAAAGGGTCTTTCAATGAAGAACATCAATGACAAGATGATCGAGTCGTACCAATTCTTTCAATATCAGTTGATGTGTCGACAAATCATAGACAGGGAGATCCCATTTCCTCTGATTGGAGGGAAAAAAAGCAGACCCGAGTGATTCCTCACTGCCTGCCTCACTGAACCCGCTCAGCGACGCCGGGCGAGGGCTCAGGCGAGGGCTACCCGATGACAGGCCAGGGATACTTGATGACAGGCCAGGGCTACCTGATGACAGGCCAGGGCTGCCCGATGACGAGCCGGGGTCCCTAGAGTAGCCGATAGGTGTAGGGTAATGGTATGCCCTAGACGAGAAAAGCTGAGTAATCCAGTCTCCAGACGCTGAGTGAGGGTTCTAGTAGGTTGACGTTGGAGCCTGATATTCATGTTCCGTGGCTGTTGAGCAGAGCCACCCACAGCCATGGAACATGAATATCAGGCTCTGACGGCAACCTACTATGAAGGGCTAATACGATGTATATACGAACAAAGAATGAATCACGGTGGTGGTACACGATCGAGCAAGAAGTGACAGCCGTCACGCTCGCGTCACACCTATCGCCGATTCACTCTTCCCTTGGCTTATCCTCTGACAAGCCCAAGCCGCTCGTGCCTTGCGTCGGGCGTGTCTCGGAGCAATTTATTTGACAACAGTTTAACTCGCATGAACTGCGCGGCCCTAGATCTGTCTCTGAAATTCTTTTTTTCTCTCCCGATCCCTCGCCAGTAATAAGTATGTCTCGTTCGTTTGCCGGAAGGTCTACCTGAGAAGTCCGTGGCAATGTTTCTATGTTGGGGAGTACTTTCAGCATGGGTGGTTCACAAAGTAACTTATGCAAATTAACTTAGCCATACAAATTTAACTTTACTTTACTTTTGGCTCAGGAAGTTAAGCGAAAGTACAAGTAAAGTAACGGCACGCCCAGATCAGCCATCAAAGTAAGTGTGGTTGTGTTTGTTGCAAAGTAACTTTTGGTGAACTTGACGCCATTGTGAGTTTCTGAGGCCTTAGTTTGGAAGGAGATATAGCTCATGGAGCTCAAAATACTCATCCTGCCTCACTATCTGACCCAACAGCCTCATGGAAGAGAATGTTCTCTTCAAATGATAGACAGACTCACAGCGCTGGCCCGTGAATTAAGAGGGTATTTAAGTTAGCTCCGCTTCTCAGCGTATACAAAACCAAATAAAACGGGCCGAAACTTCATAGAATATATCTGATTTAACTGAGGTAGAAACTGCGCCGAGGTTTCTCCCATTGGTCCGGGATTTGCCGAGCCAATGGGAGAAACTCGGCACAGTTTATACCTCAGTTAAATCAGATATATTCCATGGAGTTTCGGGCCGTTTTATTTCGTTTTATATACGCTGAGAAGCGGGGCTAACTTAAACGCCCACTTAATTCACGAACCGGCGCTGTGACTGTCAAGCATGCAACCGGCGTACCGTGAAATGTTCTCATTTGAACTCTAGATTGCTGTATTTTCAATTTGGGTGAGATGAATGAGACCTAATCTACATATTTTACATGTCTCTCAAGCTCCCAGAATTTCATCTGGGCCCATATTGAAATTTTGAACCAGTTAAACATGAGGTAAAGCTATCCATTTTGCAGCTGCCACCCAAATATGAGCCTTAGGGTATTGGTGGAACAGTATACAGCCAATACACTGCCAGATTTTCCTTAATCCATGATCTTAATGCCATAACGGTTGTTTAACTTGGCCAACTGATGGCATAAGTATGTTTGTTCATGTTTGATTGATCAACTTGGACAGCCAAGTTCGCGAGTTCGCTGAAGCTACAGCAAAGTTCCGCTCAGTCAAAAATGTCTCTCTCTCTTTTGGTTAGGAAATGAATCTGATTGTTACGACGGTCTCCTGATCTAATCTTACGCTCATTGCCGCCCCCAAACAACGTGGTAATCAGAAGCTTCCAAAGACGGGGTGGATCAATTTCACAAATTGTGCAACTACTATGTGAAGCTAGATGAACCAAGCAGATGTAATGGTTCAGAGAGTATCGGAATTCAATTTTAATATCAATCTGTCACCTTTTGACGGTCATACAGCGGGCTAAGATGTTAGAAGGACTGCGGGATAAAAACACATTATTTGAGGTGCCGCAAATACAGAAACCTATACAAAATTCTGTCCTGGGGCATAGAGAGGCCAGTGAGAACACGATTTCGGGTTGAAACAAGTCGTATATAAGTATTCAGGTCCGTTTCAATGCTCCCAGAAATTTACTGATGGTGTTAAAGCATTTAGAGCCCAAGGGTCCAAACATCTCTATAATTCGACACACCAAGCAAATGTGGGTGAAACACATAATGGAGTGACATTTAATGTGATGTATGTCTTCATATCTTCACCTGGGATACTTTTAACTGGTCAAGAAAAAACTTACTTTGAACTGTGCAGGTAAAGTAAACTGAGACCACCCGTGGGAAAAGCTCTGGTAAGTAAAGTAAAGTTAGCCATGCCAAAATTAGGTGGTACAAGGGTCGCCGGGGCGCTTCGCGCCCCGGCTCCCCTTAATAACACCTTGTTTTTCTACTGTACGATACGTGCTCTTAGGTGCGATCTACATCGCCTCAACTTGTGCAGTTATTTGAAGAGGGCATTATTTCACAATAATAAAGTAACTGTAAATGTTGTAAACTGTCATGCTGTACAGTCGCGATACGAGTAGGTGCATTGAATATGACAGACAGGGAAAGTGGTTGGAAAGCAGAAAGCTAGACATGATTATGCCAGGGCTGCATAGTAGCACCCCGTGAATGAGGGGAAAAAAATATGCACAGACCCATTGGCAGTGGTCTTTATTTACCCGTCATCTTCTGCAGTACTGCCAGCGCGGGGCGTCTATGTGTCGGGGAGGACCTTATAAGACCCTGACCCAAATATGTGAATATGAGCCACCTACCTTGTCGAAGTACTTTGGGGCATTGTAGTCGGCCGACCCCAGCTCACCGACCCACCGTGCGCCGAGCGCGTCCAAACAAAGTGCCGTTGTCGAAAAAGTGGTCGAGGGGTTTGCCATTCCATGCCCAAGACCGTCGGGTCGTACCAGAACATGCACCACGACTCCGCAGCGTCGTACTGCTCACACCGGCACAGCGCACACTGCGGCTGGTTAAACACGCCACGTAGAATCGAGAACTGGTTTGGTCCGTGGTCATAGTTGAAGAGCGAGGTCGGGCCGGCAACATACATGTGGAAGTCCCTGATGCAAACCAGCGGTAGTCAGAAGCGAGGAGATGGTGTCAAAGCACCAGTATTTCGCCGTCTCGGCCCAGGTGCCGTTTTCGGAGATTGACTGGGCACAGTTCGCGGTTTGCATTGTCGATGCCCGAATCAGTGTGGCTTGAGATACGCGATAAATAAAACGCAGCGCATATGGCTGCAGCTTGAGTTGACGGCAAACCCTTGAATTGAGTCCTCTCGCCGTCGCTTGAAGCACACTCAAGGCTTGAACTTGAGACTTGATGGCTCGTAGCTCGAGTTGAGATGGCTGCGGCGTTGGATTTGAAGAGGCAGGCAACTGAAAATACTGCCGGGGCTTGAAGGAAAGAAGATAGTAGTTGGCGGCCACAGCTTGCTCTCTCTAACAATCCAATACTTGAGTGGCGTTCAACGTTTGAACTTCGAGCAACAGAGAGGGCAAATATAGAACACTTGAGATTACTTATGGGCGCGGGGGCGTGGCGTTGGCTGGTGCGAGTTCATCGCCGCGCGCAGTTCTTTTAAAGGAATTAATCGCTGCCACGTATGGCCACGTCCCACCAATGAATCATGAAGAGTCAAGAGAGGCCTTGAGTCAGAAGAAGTCGGCGATGGCCGAGCGGAGTTTTAAAAGGCTTCGGACATGATAATCTTATAAAGAGTAGAAAGTACCAAAGTTCCAAGTTGGGAAATAAGTTACTTTATTGGCCCTCATCGTCGTTCTGATGGATCGTTGTGAGCTCGATATGAACTGATAGACATCTATCGGTGGAGTTAGTGGCGACGGCCTTAGGCGCTTAAAGTGCTGTGAACTCTGGTGAAATGCAAGCGAGCCGGGGAAACCCCATAGCCGTGTCCTTGGGCGCTTAACGCGCTACAGCTTTCGAAGGAACCATCACATTCCTTTAAAGGAGCGCCTTGTTTGCCGTTACAGGTTCCGGATACTGTACTATTGTATTTCGACCAACTGTTCAAATAACGCATAACGGCGACCTGTAAACTGACCTCCGTAACGCGTAACAGGCCAGAATTTGTCCAGATTTGGGTCAAAATCGGGGTCAAAAATTAAAAAATCGGCGGCCCGGATACCCTATGATAGTAATTTCCCACGGAATGAACACTACTGCATAACGCGTAACACGCTGCGAACACTTGGTCGAAATAGTACAGTATCATCCAAGATAATGACACTGTATAGCGTCCACAATTCAAGGGGTGAGTGAGATCTGGATCTTGGCCCCCATTAAAGTCAGGCGAAATGGAATTCCTTACTTGCAAATTCCAGGTCAGTTTCCGACTCCCAAAGTCTCATATGAATGCTATCTTAGGGCCTGATCGGGTGCCGCGCTTCGCTGAAGCGCCTCTTCCAAAATCCAAGCGGGGGCTGTGTTCAAGACGGGTTAAGACTAGACAGCAGTAATGAAAGATCGTCCCATGACCAGAGGAAAACTAGTACAGGCAGAGAGTCAGTAAATAGAAATGCTCCAACCACGCAGACATTACCGTAAATTGGGAACTGGCATCTGCCGGATCTTCTGACATACTTCTGACTTGTTCCTCGGAGGAGCGGCGGAGCACACGAGCACATGAAGGAAAATTGTTGACTGATGTGTGACAGATCAGAGTCAAAATAGCTGCAAACTTGTTCGCCGAAGGGGCCGAATTAGTCAATCCAAGGCTGAGCGGAAGAAAAAAAATTGGGGAAAAAAAAGAAACCGTTTTCTGGACGAACTGGAGCGAGGGCAACAACTTTCCAAATCTCATGCCACAAAGTTTTTCGAAGCAAAATGGGACCCCTCCCTCCCTAACCAAATAAGGAAATTTCTTATCTCCGAAGCCCCTTGCCCATGACGAGCTTGAAAGTCGGTTAAATACCGAGACGACAAGCATGGGTAGGTAGGTAGGTAGGATTACACGGCCTGTCCCTCTCGGGCCCAGGAAGTATCTAAGTGTACAAGGCGATGCGTACACTAAGTCCAAAATCCAGCTGGCCTGCAGACGAGCTCTGGACCCTTGTCACCTGGGTCTAGACCCATCATTTCGGTAGTTTCCTTCACGGGCATCAACGACGCTCGGTCATCGTACCCCGGCATCCCGCCCTCTTCCCACCTCTCCCGCCACAACCCCGGAGAGTTAATAGTGATGATACCGCACACATAAAAAAAATCAATCACTGGACAGAATACATCTAGTTGAGGGTCCACAGATGATCATGAAGGACTGCTCACAATGTACGCGCTTTGAAGAGTTGGCCAACGGCGCTGTTGGTGAGTACGGTGAGGAGACACTGAACAGACGTTGCCAGCACGAATTTGATCAGCGCCCAAAAGTCGCCGGTGACTGATGTGACTAACAAAGCGGAGCGTCAGCCGCTTCAGCGAAGCATCGCGCCCCAATCAGGCCCTAAGATCACCCGCCTTGCAGGCAAGTTTTCAACCACGGACAGAGTAGTTGAAATGACCCGATCAAAATGCCACGGCCTGTTCGGGCATGATTTTGGACGTGGGTCCGGCTACAGTGGCTAAACTTTGAGAGAAACCCGACTGCGGTTCAAATGTATTTAAAGACATGCTATCTGATCTCATAATTTGACGAGGAGGGACTTGGGCTCAGTGTCACGGGTGGAGAAAATATCTGAGCGACTTCTCGAATGTTGTGAGTAAATACCTAAGACTGGACTTATCTTCTCATCTCGCAGATTCGATGCTGCTAACATCAATATCTATCAATCTCAGATCGCCACAGGCCAGTGACAGGCCGACAGTTAGTCATATAGGTGCTCGTCAGGTAGGTACATAGGTGGGTAGCATTACACGGCACGGTCGTGGCGTAAGGCTCCAACAGTTTCCGTGTGTAAACGTTTATACACGGTTATAACCGTTTTTGTTTCCGTTTAGTGTGCCTAAGGTGCTAAACAATAAACAAACCATTTAAAAACGGTTTTAAACGGTTTAAATTGCGCTGGAACTGACCGTCAGTTCCAGTCAAGAAATGATGTTCGGCCGTTCGGCTTCATGGCAACTGGCTTGATCAGTTTACTCTTGCTTGTGTTCCATCAAGCTCCCAGTGAGAAGTCCACATGCGGAGATATGGGCATATCGGTTCATATCGAAGGCAGATCTAAAAACGGCCACATTCGTAGGCTCTCCTATGAAATCATATGAACGGTGTCAAAGTTTGTGAAAAAAATCTCCTAAAATTGCGCACCTCATATGAAAACGGCCACCATTGAACGTTCTCATAGGCTGTCGTAGGAAATTGCATTGGTTGCTACAGGAGCATACCTCCACAGATGTACTTTTCACTGGGGAATTCCATGGCTCTCACACAGGCGCACCCGGAGAGAACATCTCTTCATCTGAACACTTTGGCTTATAAAATGTGACGGAAAGTGACGAGACGCGCAGATCTTTGATTCTACCACCACCATGAGCCATAATGCTCCCCTGCCCTCGCGCTCTCGAAAAGCATCCAGTCGCCTCCTCGATGGTAGCAACAGTGAGGCACCCAGTGCTGTGCATCACGCTCTCCTGGAACAAACCCAAGCGTGTCTTAACACCGGTACACCAAACGTCGGACCACTGCAGTCACTGGACAAGTGCCAGAATCACGAAACAAGAGAGGCAAATACTTACCACCTGACGGCAGATGAAATGATGATAATTTGCAGTTCTGGATTGTTCTGGAGATAACAGAACCAGGTCGGTCAAAATCGTTGACAGCATACGTTTACAGACAATTGACGATCTCCCACTAACCCGAGTAAAACAATCCCTTGGGGAAGATTGACGACCTCCCGGCAGGAGAACCTCAATTTGGGAGATCATTAATGCCGAGAGGATCAATTCGGGAGATCATCAATGCGGAAGATTGTCAATTCGGGAGAGGGTCAATTCGGGAGATCATCAATGCGGGAGATCGTCAATTGGAAGCCTGTTGTTGAAGTACGCAACGCACGTGTGATCTCTTCTCTAATAGAATGGTGGGAAATAGTATACCCGGTGACCGCGAGAAGCGCACTGGTTCGAAAAAAAACCTAGAAAATACCGTTTATAAACTGTTTTATACGGTTTACAAACGCTTTCTAACCGTTTCCGTTTAGTTTACAGGTTTTCATAAACGAAAACTAAATGATTGGAGCCTCATCGTGGCGTATATCAATCATGACACCTCCCATCCTTTTTTCAAAGATTTCTCTGATGAGCGGGGTTTCTCTGAGAAACCGGGTTCCTCATTAGAATTATCCTAATTACTGACATCCTAATAGAGTCGAAGTCAAAGTCTGGAAGCGCCGGGTCGATGACGGCCTGAGAATCGGCCTTGGCATGCTTCATCCATGTTCCTCATGCATTATTAGACGCCAATGTGACCTCTTCCAAGCTCTTTGTGCATCCAACATGGCGTCCCCTCCGTCCCCCCCGTCGTCCGTCTCCATGTCCCGCTCACGTTCCTCGCGTGACGACATTCGGTTGGTGGCGGACACGATGCTGCACTCTTCACTCTCACGCAATCCCTCGTCGGCTGCATCTTCCGTTTCCGACACCGGCACCCTACCCAACTCCATGTCCTGGTCACGCTCCTTGCGTGACAACAATTGGTTGGCGGCGGACACGATGCTGCGCTCCTCACTGTCACGCAAACCCTCGTCGGCTGCGTTTTCCATTTCCGGCACTAGCACCCTCTCCGGCACACCGGAATTTTCCACACCCCCGTTGTCCGCCTCATCCCACCGGTCCAGCATCGCGCGCAACTCCGAAGCCCAAATCGACACGCCCGCCGCCAGCATGCACCTGCTGCGGTCGAAATCCTCAACCGCGACCACGACATCAAGCACTCGCGAGCGGCTCCGCGCGGTCGAGGTTGAGCGTGATGAGCTGCGGCGCGCCGTAGACGGCGACACGCCCGCCGCCAGCATGCACCTGCGGCGGTCGAGGTCCTCAACTGCGGCCACGACATCAGGCACTCGCGGGCGGCTCCGCGCGGTCGAGGTTGAGCGCGACGAGCTGCGGCGCGCCGTAAACGGCGAGCGGGCGAAGGCGTCGGAGTTGCGGCGCCTGGCTGCGGAAGAGCATGCCATCGCCGAACGGCTCAAGCGCGAGAGCGGCGCCTTGGAGCTGTCTCCCACCGAGGTCAGGCTGCGGGTGCTCGAGCTGCACCGCGACGTGCTCGCACCCAGCACCAATTTAATGCGGCACTCCTCGGCAGGCCTGTTCAAGGCGGCCTGCTCGACCGACCTGCTGTTCCTTATCGACACCACGGGCTCGATGAAGGGGAGCATCGATGCCGCCAAGAAGCAGGTCAAGAGCATTGTGAAGGACATCAAGCTGGCGTTTCTCAACGAAGCCGACGTACGCATCGCAGTCGTGGGATACAAGGACCACGCGGACTCGCCCAATATCCAGTTCCTCGACTTCACTGAGTCCACAGAACGAGTGCGCTCGTTCTTAACCGAGCTGACCGCCATTGGCGGAGACGACGCACCGGAAGACGTCCTGGGCGGGCTCCACCAGGCACTTAACGCAACCTGGAAGCACCAGACGCGGTGCATCATCCACATTGCGGACGCACCACCACACGGCCGCACCTTGAATGACATGGCCGACACAGGTGCTGCTGATAGCTACTCTAATCCAGGGAGCGAGCCGCATGGCCTCACCCACGAACCACTGCTCAAGCAGATGGTCGGTCTCCACATCAACTACGCCCTGCTTCGTATCAACGGATCCACGGACCGAATGGCGTTCACCTTCCTCAAAGCGTATGCCGCGGCTTCCCCGGACTGCAAGCTGCACCAGTACAATAGCTACTACAGCGAGGCGAACACCATGACCGCAATTCGGGGCGGGGGACTTACCAAGTGCAATGCCAAAGCCGGATTGTTTTTCGAGGAGTTGGAGCTCGGCACTTCGTACAGCGCGCTTCGGCACCTAGTTGTCCAGAGCGTCACCACTTCGGCTTCGCGCACCGCGGTCCGCGCGACGATGTCGATGGCTCGAACGAGGAGGGCGGGGACAGATAGGAAACTGGACACGCACATTGCGGCCATCGAGGAAGATGATGCCGATGATGTGCCCCTTGAGGCCGTACCGCCGCATTGGGATACGCCCGGCTGGCTCGACGAGACGCTGATGGTGGAGGGCTTCTCTCTTGACGTTGTGGTACATGGCCCCAGCACGCTCAACGACATGATGGCGCACGATGACAACATCAAGATGAGCATCACGGAACTCACCATCCACAAACGGTCGCGTCCTTTTGCCCAGGGCACACTGCGTGTGGCGTCCTACGCGCGCACAGCGGCGTCCACCAACCTGTTTGTAGTCAAGTCATCCAAGCATGCTGGCAAAAAACTCGCACACCTGGCCGAGGACATGCGATGCCAGGCACTGTGCAAGGCGTTCGCGCTCGAATTCAATGCCCTGTCTGGCGAGGCGCACTCGATCGACTTCATCGTGACCACCTGCTTGAAAGGTAAGGCGGGAACGATCTCGGGAGCCGATGAGTGCATGTCCCTCGAGCCTTTCATCGACGGCACCTACGTCAAGTACAACAACAACTGCGGCTACGTCAACGAGTACATCCCCGACGACCGCTTCAACCAGGCGGCGCAGGCCTTTTCGCACTTCACCTTCGAGCGTTCCCGCGGACGCTTCCTGGTTAGCGACCTGCAGGGTGTAGGCCACGTGCTGACGGACCCAGCCATCCACACGTCTGATCCCAAGCGCTTCCAGCTGGCCGACACGAACCTAGGCCCGGAGGGCTTCAAGTTCTTCTTTGCCACGCACAAGTGCAACGGCATCTGCACCAAGCTGGGGCTCAAGAGCCGCGCCGCCATGCTCATGTCGGGTAGCTACAGCTTCCGTGAGAGCTGGCCTAGCATGGACCTTACGGTGTGCTGCTCCAACAAACTGTGCAGCAAGATCGTGCGCCTGGCCAGCGCCAAGATGTCCGACAAGTTCCCCGGCTACAGTTGGTGTGACGGCTGCTGGCCGCAGTTGCGCGCGACCACCGTCAAGTGGATCTGCGTCTGGCCCGGCCCGCACCACGAGTTCAAGGCGTCTAAGTTCTTCTATGAGTCTCAGGGGCGAAGCACGCCGCGCAAGTGTTCTGCGCACCGCGAAGACACGGTGGTGTCTAGGACAGTGGTGGTGTCTAGGACAGCGGTGGTGGGCGGCAACTTTTGGACCAGGCTGAGATCCGCAACGAAGAACTTATCCTCTGGCAGAAGCCGGTGAGAGAGAGGAGCGATTTTGTGAGTTTTATTCGGTAGAGTGTCATCATCATTCATAGTGGCCGGACCTTTAGGTTTGTTTGGTTTGGTACCCATTTCAAAACCAATTTACACATATGGCTTTGGTCATCCTTTTCTAGTATTGTTTCACATATTTCTCTTGTATCTCTGGTCAGAATGGTACCGTACTTGTATATTAAGTAGGTAGCAAGTGATTTCTTGCGCACCAACTCTTACCTTTGAGTTGCACAGGAAAGAGCTTGAATCTTGCAGGGTATAAGTTAGCACATTGTTCTACACAACACGGAAACGGAAATAAACGTTTAAAAATGCGTGTAAACGTCTATAAACAGTATTAAATTCCGAATATTTTCATCAGCAAGATGTTTCTGGTCTGGCAGGTCTGGCGCTAGGCTTGCCAACACCCGCCATGTTCCCAGAAAGTGGTCTGGCGACATTAACAGATATCGGGCGCCATAAATTTTTATAGTGCCAGAATGTTTACCAGATCGCGCCAGGTTTCCCGCCAGAAACATCGACACATTCAGTTTTCATCGCTTATTCAGTAATTGAATACAAATAATTCATATAATCTCACAGATATACTGATATTACCGAATCTAAAAACCTCTCGTTCGACTCGGGCCTCCATCATTCTGCCTCTGACAACCCATTTTCTTTTTGAGGCGCCACTTGAATGCCGAGTCCGGGGTTCAATTCTAATGAATCCATAGAGCGAAAATTTGAGGCAGCAAACACGATAGCTGTTTGGCTGCTGCATGTAAGCTGTTTCTTCAAGAGGGCTATTCAAGTAAGTCCCAACGACATCCATGCCGTGTATAGAGCTGGTGTACTGCAATGTGTGCGCGAGGTAAATCTCCGAATTTCTCGTATTCGCTGAGCGCATCGTGAGCGGAGGTTTCTATGAGCTTGAGCAATTGCTGGATTTAATCCGTTTTGGACGACATGGATAGATTAGGAAGGCAACGATGAGTTGGTTAATAAGTAGTTCAGATTGGGAACAGGTAACTAGTCGGGCCGAGGAGGGCGGAACTCTGGCCCAAAATATTCTTGAACGGCTGGACAGGCTGGACGACGTCACGGCAACAGAGCCCGTGTTTCCCTCTTCTGTTCCCGATCTTCTTTTTATGCCGTTATGTCCTTTTAACGACATGTTTCTATGGAGTCTATTCGGAGCTGCGACCTGAGTTCTGATCAGTATACGAAAGTCCAAGAAGTTGGCGCGGTGAGATCCTACAAATCCTCAACAACGGGACGGCGCACGGCAATAGGGCTAGAGCCCGTGTCTTCCTCTTCTGTTCCCGTCCTTCATTTTCAAGATGTTGTCATGTCCGGGTAAACTGAAAGTGACGCCAACTGCCAACTGTCGCCCCAGTGGCGTCAAGGGGCGACAGTGGGGGCGGCAATCGCTCTGAGTATAGGCTGATTTTGGACATTCTGGTTCGTCATACCAGACCATTTCTTGTGTTGGGATGGATGGGATATATACCGTGCACGTAACATCAGAAACTTCCCAACAAATCTGCCAAAACTCAAGTTTCAATGTTCAAGGGGCATCAGGTGGCGTCGGAATTTACTTTTGGGAGACGGCAGAGGGCGTCAATGAGGCGTCAATGAGGCGTCAATGGGGCATCAACTGGGCGGCACCGTGACTCGGTGGGGTGCCAGTTCTATTTTGGGGATGTCAAGATTACATGTCTGCGGCTCAAGTAACAAAGCGGGTATAACTGGATGGACCCTCATCCCGTGAGTAGGCCGCTGTCGGTGATTTTCTCTCTAGAACTACTTGTCGAATATCTCAATGGCAAAATGAAATTGAAAATTTTCTCCCATGCAACGGTGAAGTATAATGGCAGTAGCATACAATGACTTCCCCTCCCAAGCATCACAATTTGAAGAAAATGGTCGTAGTCTTGGGGGCGATAAGTGGTGCGTGACGTGACTTCGGGGGCGTCAATCTTCCCATCTGGGGGCGTCATTATCGTCGGCAAAGGGGGGAAAAAGGCGGCACTAGCGTTATTTTCACCAACCCTATTATGTTATGAGTCATGCTTCTATTGAATCTACTCGGAGCTGCGATCTGAGTGCTGGAAGTGCAAGACGTTGGCACGGTGAAGATCCTACACCTGTTTGTCTTCCAGTGGACCTACAATGATCGGGAGAAAGTGCTGCGGCTGGTCTTTTCACCTCGAATATCCAATCTCCGAGAGGACATACCAAGATGAGCTGTAGAAGTCACTTGTGGGAAGATGGACTCCGACTCCTTATTTGCAGATGGTTCTTTGTGGTCCTTTTTTAAGGCTGCCCACCACCGTCTCGTGGACGGGGACGACAGTCAATTCCACCGTCTCCGACGAGTACGACCCTCATATAAATGAACGTCTTCCTCGTTTTCCGGACCTCTAGACAGGACGGGATGTCAAAAAGACGCCAGTTAACGGGATGCTGTTAGGATGCGGAAGATAAGGCATTATAGGCCAAAAAAAATGGGGTTTGAAGGGTTGATGTACTCACCCGACTCAGGCACATCGCTGTATAGTTCTTCTGGAAAATCTGAGAGAAGGAAGGTTAAAATTTACGAAGATTCACAATATCTGTAAGTGTTCATGTGAGTGGTTGAACGATAATAAATTCCAGACCTTTTGGAAGTCCCTCTGCATATGTCTCCGGAACTCGGGACTGCAAGCCGACAATGGTGAGCGCAAATATGGACCATTAGGCAGGCTGCGCAAGAGCCACTGGAGCCACCAGGTGTACAGTACCCACATTTTCTTTCGATGTCAGTTAGTCCAATTTGACACTAGAGTGTCCCTCGTTCATGCTCGCAATAGACCTAGATCAATTTAGTCACACAGCGAAAAATCGATAGCCACCTGGTGGCTCATGTGGCTGCTGTGCAACCTGTCTATTTTCAATGAATCTGACCTCCAAAAGGGCCCATCCTCCCGCAACCCGTCAACGGCCCGTCTACGGCGGCAGTTTGACGGGACGGGCGCATTTTCACCCTCTATTTCGTCGACCGAGGGCTCGACGGGGTGGAACGGCATGCCGTTTCCAGGCCCCTCAATAAACACGAGTACGTTGGTCAACCCTATTCTTTGTATTACATAGCTGATCGGACTGGCAGGACAAGTCTAACTCCATTCTTTTTTAGTACGCACAACCAGAATGGCACAAAGAAGAACGAGCAACAGCCCCCCGTTGAGCGCCTAACAACCTCATGGGGTCTTTAAGTCCGACTGGGGAGCATGCTGTAGATCTGCCCCAGCTTTTGCGCTCACCATGCCGCTCATATCTTCGAGTCGTATAGTACTTCGTCAGATCGTGAGATGAGGATCTTCGTCAGTTGATGGAGGACTATGGAGGATCGTCGTGTTATGATTGAGAATTGATGCAGATCTATCCATATGTACGGCAGGACGAGAGTGAGCATCAGCACTATCTTGATGCGCTGATGGAGGCTGCACAATCTTTTTCCTTCATTTGCATGAAGAGGACCGACCATTCCATGCCCCTCCCCACCCTCGCTGCGCTCGGGGGGTCCCCCGAGCCGGGGCATGTCAGGTCGGCACACTAAAGCCTCGTTCCCGCGGAAATTTCTGTCCTTTACCTAACCATCTAACCACCTAACTCTAACCCGAACCTCTAACCCCTAACCTCTAACCTGAACCCTAACCAGTGGATGCCCGCAGTTGGGGCGTGCTGCGCTTGCCCTAACTGCTCGAAATTCGGTGACACG
Source organism: Mycena rebaudengoi (assembly GCA_029282285.1). Taxonomy (NCBI): domain Eukaryota; kingdom Fungi; phylum Basidiomycota; class Agaricomycetes; order Agaricales; family Mycenaceae; genus Mycena; species Mycena rebaudengoi. Next base: position 386,362 of record JARJCX010000070.1, read on the forward strand.
TGAATACAGAACCGTTCGCATCAGCTGAGCAAGCGTGTCCAAATTTGGCATGCAACGAACTTGCACGCTATCCGACGAAGATCCCCGCTATCCGACGAAGATCCACATCTGACGAAGTGACGAAGTATGTGAGGGCTCTATATCTTCCTCTCTGCTATAGGTTTTCGATATTCGCGCTTTGTCCTCAATCTCCCCATTTGCACCTTTCTATCGACCCCCTAACCTCCTCAATCCAACAAGAACTGGTGATAGAATACCATTTTTTCATTTAGAATGGTCGCAGGCATGCCATTGCTCCCGTAAGTAAGTTCGTTGATCCCGCTGATCCCCGGCATCTCCGAGATGCCCGAAGTAAGTCCGCACCACCAATTGCGCTGAGCTGCTGAGTCTCCAAGATGCATCTGCGCCGACTCTACTCTTCTATCTTATCAATTTAAAGCATCAGCTCACCTTCATTTCTTTCTTAACTCAGCGTTAACTAACAATTAACTAATCAGCTCTTCACCCGCACACCTGATTGACGCACACACAAGCCGCTGACCAGCTCTTCAACTCAGCGCGCCAAATGTATGCGAGCTGATTCAATTCAACTAACCACGATTCATATTTTCTAATGAAATCTAACCAGACAACTTCTAATTCCTGCGTGCACTCCGGTTTGAACGCCCCATCAATAACAATCTACTACCCGACTAACCCTCAACAATGCCCATACCGTCCCCATATATCTGGGGCTCCGGTCTGCACGCAGACCTAGCAGGCACCTAGTAATATGCTATGTGAGCATCCTAGACCCTAACTACGACACGGGGGGGTGCGAGTCGTATCACTAGTTTCCGTAATGATCACCCTTACTTAGAACCAGTGCACTTCTCGCGGTCGCCGGGTATACTATTTCCCATTCCATTAGAAAGAAGATCACACGTGCGCTGCGTACTTCAACAAGTACTGGCCGCAGGCTTCCAATTGACGATCTCCCTCTTTGACAATCTCCCTCTTTGATGTTCTCCCGCCCAGAGGTCGTCAATCTTCCCCTGGCAAGGGATTCCTTCACTCTGGTTAGCGGGACATCATCAGTGGCTTGTAAATATATGCTGCAACTTCCCCCATTCCAAGACTTGATTGAATCGGACACGCAACTGATTAAATACGATCATGTGTTTCGATGAATGGGGAGGGCTCGTAGGTATCACGTTCTGCTGTTAGATCCAAGCTCCCAACCTCCGCCTGCTTACCCATACCATTCTCTACTTCTACTTCCTTCCTCGCTGCTCTCGCTGCCTTTCTGGCGGTCAGCGTCGAGGCTAATCCGGTCGCCTCTACCGAGGTCAACCTCGAGGCTCGAACCACCATCTTCTCGGGAGACGGTGAGAATCTTTCGACCCATTCCCGCCGGCCAACTGACCTGATTGAATCTCCCTCAGCCACCTGGTACGGCCCCAACGGTAACGTCGGCGCCTGCGGGGCCCCCATGCAGAACTCGGACTTCATTGTCGCCTTGTCGTCGGCGCATTACCACAATGGCGCGCATTGCTGGCAGCATCTCGATGTCGAATGTTCGTTGGTCTTGGATCCTTCTTCATCAAATTATATCTAGCAGGAGCTTATATGAGTTGTAGACAATGGCAAGCACATCGATGTCACCATTGGAGACCTCTGCCCCGGCTGTGGCACCGAAGGCATTGATCTCTCTGAGGGCGCATTTGCGGCTCTTGCCCCCCTCAGCGTTGGAAGGATTCCGGTTCAGTGGCACTTCAAGTAGTTCCCAATCGCAGAATATCCAGTTCTGAGTGTTCAAAGATGATCTCCCAGCTTTGATTGAAATTACTTCTTGTGTTTGTTCGTAAATGCGTCTTCTGTAGTTTGAACTTTCGATGAAGATTGTGTCGAGTGTTTCGATATTTCAGATGCCCAGCTAGTCTGCAGTTCAATTTCTTTGGCCGGATCGGTATCTCGGACGGGACGCATTTGATATTGTGTTCATAGTGAGCGGTTTGTAATAAAGAGTGTATTAAATTTTCAGGACACTATGTACCTGAACGATTCGGCGAGGCGAAGACGCTGTTCACGGAGCGGGGACTTTGTTCGGCGCATTCAAGTGGACATCACTGAATTTTGAATCTGAAGAGCATATCGGTGGAAACTCTGAGGATATCCGAGTACTGGTGAAGCCGCGGTCAGAGGGTGTCGCAAGTGCGAGAATGAGTATCCGAGGGCAAAAATTCTGTCCCCAATCGAGAGTTTCGAGACCAAGAAGGAACCAGAGGGTGGTGACAGAGCTCAGTCAAGAGCACCTCAAAAGAACCGTATATCAAATGAGATATCAGACAATCACGCCGAGTTCACGTCCGCGAAAAGAGGCCGGGAGACTCAAGAAATGACGTCGACGATATCATTGCGGGTATGCGTCCAATTAGGCTGCATCTGTCACCAGCTCTACCTGGCTTAAGCCCGGCCCATTGAGATAGCAAAAAACGATTGAGCCGGCTTAACTTAAGCGGGCTTAAGCCCACTAAATACCACTATAGACTGCTTTATTAAATGAGATACAACCACAGAAATTTGGCTTAAGCCGCGGGTTAAGCCCACTCTAAACCAATCCAAGTCTTCGTAAGCCAACTCTAAGCCGCTGGCTTACCTGGCTTGGGTGGATTAAGCCTGCTTGTTCCACCATTCGCGCTGCGCCGCCGTTGGGAGATGAGGCGCGTGAGAGCGCGGTCGCAGGAAGTTCGAGAATAGAAAAAAAAATCCAACGCGGGATTTATATAACAAGCCTGTGGGAAGCTAGCTCAAAGAAATTCCCCTGCCGGAGGATTCGGAATGGCTTAAGGCGGCTTAAAGAGACAGGCGTAAGCCGATTTAAGGAGACAGGCTTGAAAACCACGCACCCAACTTTAAAAAAAAAACTTGGATGACGTGAAGACTGAAGCTGCATTGCTGCAGTGGAACTGGGATGTGAATAAGCCAGTAGAATTGAACCAGGGATAGAATAGGGCAAGCCCTAGCCACCAGAAAACAATTCTGTGCCACTGTCGGGCAGCATGCGTCGCGCCACCGGCCCACCGAACGAGCCTCTGCCCGACATACTTATTGTTCAGAGATGTCCGAGTGCATTCGCTAGAGGACATAACTGAAGAGCTATATGGAGTGGGACGTAGAGGCGTATAGTGGCGGTCGCGCGGAAGTCGAGAGCAAGAGGCATTGTTTATATAACTACGATCAAAACTCGGAACAAAGGGATCGAAATATTGATGGGCAAACACAAGACAACCAGCAGCACTTTTCGTTCCTGCATCATGTCGACTGCTTTCACCTTTCTTTTTGGATCCCCTCTGCTGCCATCCCTCCTCCTCATCCCTCACTCTGAAAGCTGACTGATATATGCAGGGAACACTGAAAACCTATCAGATCATCGGATTGCTACGGTGCCACCAAGTCAGAACGGTCACCGGTGACAGTGGCAGAGGGTCCGTCCGGCAGCTAATGGTTTCGTGATTCCTGTCCTTTGCTGAGTATTATTAGATGCTTAAAGCGGGTTCAGCTTTCGTTCAATATTCGGACTTCCTGCCCCCACCCGCACCATTTCCCGCGCTGTCGACGGTACGCAGCGCCGCCCCCCCTCCATTTATTATTATTTAATGCTCGGTTTTCCAGTCACTTTTCTCATGCTCCGCCAACGTACCCGACTCGTATGTTTGCCTTTTTATTATTTTAAGAGACTAACTTGAGTTGCCTTATTTTAGTATCCCGAATCTCTCACCATCACCCGCGTGCCCCCGCTTTTTTATATATATTTCGACTCCCCGCTGATTACCTGCAGCGGCGACCTCAATTTTTCACTCCAAGCTGTCGCGTCCCCGCTAATTCTCTCGCTTGTGCCATCATCTAGCGGTGCGGAGGCTTTCCATTGAAGATTTCGACTCACCGCCACCTACTGTGAGCTCCCCGTGGCGCGTCGCCGGCGCGGAGTGCCGCTCAATTTTTTTATCAAGATACTGTCTCCCGGTAATCTCTTTCGCGCAGCACCATCATCTCCCAACCTGCGCACGCGGCACAGCAGCGTGGAGTATATTCTCGGACCACCCCCGACCCCCCTCACGGGCATAATCGCTCGACGGCGGCGCGGGGCGAATGGTGGAATAAGCCGGCTTAAGGCTTAAGCCAGTGGCACTGGACTTGGCTTACGGCGGACTTGGATCGGCTTAGGGTGGGCTTAAGCCAAATCTGTGAAGTAGTATAGCATTCAATGAAGCAGTCTATCGTGGTATGAGGCGTAACCGATTGACTTGGCAAATTGACTTGCCCACCAAGCGGAGTTTGAATTTTGGTGAGTTGACTTGCATTAACTTGTGCGTGGATTGACTTGTGCATGGACTTGCTTACACTCACTTCTGCCACTAATTTCAAGTGTCCCTCATTAGCCATAAATAAAATACCCTTAGTCCCTGCGTCATGTAGGACCTCCCTAATGAGGCTCCCACGGTTGTCGAAGCTTTGATGCCGTCAATGAACTCTGCTCGTCGTTGGTGATGGCGTTGAGAACCTCTCGACTTTTCAAATCCCAATTCTGCTCACATGTCGCAAGCTTAATGTCTCCAGCTCAGATGATGAGCCCTCAACATTGCCGAGGCCAATGCCGCCGAGGTTCAATCCTCGCCGCCGATCCCATCAAAATCGCGCTCATCGTTAATCCAAGTTGATTCAATTTTGCCCTTCCCTGCAAAAAATTTATGGCCCATGGCCTCCTATCCTATTTTCTCTTCACCAAGCCTAATTAACAGTTTGAGTAAATTATGGGCAGAACTTCAACTTCCGCTGGTTGGCTTGCGTGGAGGGGCCTAAATCTAGCGCATATGTAAGTACACATATTTCTAGGAGACAACAAGTGCCATGTAGTCATATTGTTCACTGCGAGACAGTAGGCGATGCAAGTTACTTAACTCAGGCTGGCCGCTGAACCAAGGATGGAAGTGTGCATTTTGAATGAATCACTTCTAAGACAAAGGGGACTGTCCGGAACCACCATAACATGGTTGAATGTCATTGATAATGCTTTAAAGAACATATTAATATACATCAGAGACCAGAAAAGTGCCTAAGTAACTAGTTAACGGCGACATTTGTGCGTGGGTCACGTGCGAGGCGACAAATTGACTTGCGCACCCAACCTGAATGAACTTCAAATATGTTCTAGAGGCTAAATTTATAATACAATTTGAACTCAATCACTTGGTAGAACTTATCAAAGGATATGGGAGCGAATTCCGGAACGAAATTAATAAAAATAATTGTGCTAAATCAATATATACTGGGATAATTATAAAACCTGTGCTACATCCCGCCCCTAGAGCTGATAACCTCACCAGCTCAACAAAAAGGAGTTGTATACCTGTATAAACGAAGTTACGTCCACAAGTCAATGATCGAATAAGGCGACACTGTAAAATTGCCTCGGCAATGCTGTTGTTGGCGGAAGTGTTGGCACAAGTCGACACATTGTGGCTGGTAAATAGTGCATCTCAGCAAGGGAGGTATTCAATACTATGTGCTTGGTATTAACATGTTAGTCCAGCAGCAGGTTGACCGGAATGTGTCCAAGCTTACACTCGACATATGTGCGTGCCAAGCCAACAAATTGACGTGTGCGTGCGACAAATTGACTTGTGCACCAAAATCTATGCACAAGTCAATCCGCGCCGGCACAAGTCAATTTGGCACGCTCAAAAGTGAACCCTCATCGTGGTATTTAGCGGGCTTAAGCTAAGTTAAGCCGGCTTGGTCATTTTTGCTATCTCAATGGACCGGGCTTAAGCTTGGTAGAGTTGGATTCATGCGGGAAAGATTACATAATGGCCCCCCAAGGTGTCGTTAGTAAGCAGCCTTCATGCTCGTCGGGTTTATTGGAGGAAATGGGTAGATGAGGTTTCCCGGGAGTCCAACCCGGGAACATTTTCCTCGATCGGGACCCCTAAAATCCTATACAGTGGACCCCTGTCCTCTTTCTTTGTGACCGCACCGCGCTGCGGCAAGCTAAATGATTATTTGGGCGGCAACATATTATCATTTGCCTACCTTTGCAAAACATTTTTGATGTCAGTTATACGCGCTCAATTTTTATCCAAACTTGCCCGGCTTTGACCAGTAGCATCCGTATAGTACGAAGTTAGAGTTTGCACATTAGCGGAAGGTTTGGGCGCGAATTGAGGCCATGGCGAGACTGCCGAGGTGGCCATCAAAATGACATAGCTTTGCAAAAAAGTTTTGATCTTACATTGGGCTTGCGCGGGGCTCGGTTGCCCTAGAACCCATCTCAAGCGACGCAGGGGAAGCAGCTGAATCTGCCCTAAGTTTACTTGGAATAAATTGAGGTCAAAGTGGGGTCACAAACGAATTTAACTTTCTTTTCAAAGGTAGGCCTTTTTGCAAAGGTAAGCCAAAGATAGTAAGTAGGACACCAAGGGCGAGTCCCGGGAACTTTCCGCACGTGTCGCCGATCGCCAGAGGGGGTTATAGAGTTTGCTTAAATATTGATGGCAATATTGAGACTTGGATAGGGGAATGGAGCGGCTATTTTACGAATTTTACAGATTCGCCAAGAAGCACCTCTTAATAATCCACTTTAAAATGATTAGCGGCTGGTTCAGGGACGAACTTTGGAGGCATGGACGCTGTTGAGAAAATTGTCAGAGCTTGCAGATAAATTGAGCAATTTACAGACTCGAGCACATCATCGAGAAGCGGCCTTGGCATATATGGCCCGCGCCAACGTCACTCTCGACTTCTGACCGCTGCTGAGGGTTTGGGTTAGCTGGTCTCGAAGCCTGAAGCGGACGGGAAGACTACCATTTTTCAACTACAAAGTGGTTGGTGTTGATGGAAATCACTGCTGGAGCGTTGGGGCATTTTACAGGATAGGGAGACACTTTGAAGGGGTGATTTTGGGGTCAGAAAATCAGGAGTTATGGTACCTTTCGATGGTATGACTCCCGAGGCAGTAGGGCAAGTAGTTATTGGAAATACTTTGAATATTCAATGAGCTCACGAAATACCTGGAGAATAGTAGTAGAGAGAATCAATCCGTGAGAAGTTGAATTGATGGGTTTGATTGTAAGTAGCTGAGCACCAGATGAAATGTTCTCGACCTCAGTACAACAAGTTTTTTTAAAAGAAACCCTGGGGATATCGGAAAGCTTCACAGCAAAATTATCTGGCTGTGTCTGGGAAAGGCTGGGCAAAATGTACAAAATACAAAGAATACTGTTCCCTGATCAAGCACAGTGCTAAGACACGTCTTTGGGAATTCAATTAAAAGCATAGAAAACATGACGGGCGGCCAGTGCTGCCAAGGGAAGGAAAGGATCCGTGCCTCAGGCTTTCCAAGGAGCAATCAAGCATATATGATGGCACCTTGATGGCCAAGCGGCCAACCATTACCAGACAGGGCCCAAAAAAGGCAACTCGGAATGTTTGTGTGAAGCATGGAAAAATGCGTGTGTGTGTGGAAGCCCGAGTTGTGTGTGGAAGGTTTGTGTGTGTGTATAAATAAATGTACAAAGTGAGCACTTGGTCGAAACACTACAGCCTTACTATTACAATGTCAGTGCCACCAACTCAAGAAAATGTCAGATATAAAGCTCGGACGCGAGGCCGCGCCAAAATTCGCATCGCTCCTCTAAGGAGTCATCTACTTCTTCCACACTAATGTCACCTGGATGGAGAAGAATTCGTGGACTTCCATCGCTATTCCCAGCCATCTGTAAAAAAATTAGCTTGGAATCAAGCACACTAACCTCACACTCACAGGCCAGGCAATGGAGTCAACAGCCACAGGGGTGCCAGAGGTCACGAAGGATGTCCAGTATTCTCGCATCACGACGGCGAGGGCCTCGTCCAATGGATCTAGTACTTGCGTCCCGGTGAAGAATGCAACGAGCTCGTCGCCGTGGGCGGATCCGAGGGTGGGATTGTGCCAACTTGGATAAGTATTGAGCCACATGATCAAAAGGAACCCATGAATACGCACTGATATTGGTACGAATCCGAACCAGCATCTGCCACGGTACCAGTGACCAGGAGAGCTGTGCAGATGTATCGCATCTCACCATACATTTGCTGACCTTGGAGACTGAATGAATTATTATAATCTAAAAGTGGATAGTAGTCGGCGACGGCGGTTTGAAATGACTCGTTCGTCAATGTAGTGTATTGCCCGGCCAAGAAATTGTACACTGTGGTCTCCGTCGCGTTTGCAGAGGAGGTGTTGGCGTTGGGATTGACCAGCATCGCAGACCAGTTGGCACCCTCGTCCGTGTTGGATCTGGCGGTAAATGAGACGAGCAGCAATGAAAAGAAAAAAGATACCCACCCAAACAGAACCGGAACATGAACAAAATTTCCATTGCTCAGTGCATCCACCGGGAGTTCTTGGATATACGAGCCGTCGGCAATCGGCCCGAAGGGATAAAGGCTCGATGTCAGGTTCATCAGAGTCTTGCTCCCAGCAGTCGCCAGAGTATCGGTGGACGTATTGCGCAAGCAGGCCATCGTGGCGGCTCCGGTTGCTTTTTTACCACAACCGCTGAGCATCAATACAAGTTTAGCAAGGAGCAGTGTAACTAGTACGAAGGAACTTACGCTAGACTAGCAAACTGGGTAAAGAGGTTTTCGACGAAGGTATCGGTGTAGTCCAGCAAAGAAAGTAGCGGTGGACTGTCCCCAATGGCTTGGTGGAAGAGATCATCGTTCCCACCGCCATCGCCGATCATCTGAACAGCTTGGAAATTAACCGAAGGATGTATTTATCCCAACCACTCACATGATACAAAACGGAACCTGCTCCGGCAGATTGACCCATGATTGTTACCCGCCTATATAAAAGCTGAGCGGCGTTGCGGGGTGTATGAAAAGATTACGCACGTTGGGTCGCCTCCAAAGTCCTCTATGTAACTTTGAACCCATTGAAGTGCAGCTTTCTGGGAAGTGTTCACGTTGAACGAAATATCAACTGGGGAAAACACCCACCTGATCGAGAAGTCCAACATTCAAGGTGGCCGTTATCATGAACGGGCGTTCCGGCTAACTCTCTTCAGTTGTGGTGCGTCGAGCACAGCACACCACTCACCCAAAAACCCGAATTGTCCCAAGCGGTATTCAAAAGTGGCGAAGATCAAGGGCTCTGCTGACGACAGCAGGAGATTATCCGGCGGATACTGGGTGTTTCTCAACGTAAAATCGGGCCGGAATATAATTAACTTGCTTACTTTGGATGTCCGGCCGCTTTCAAAGCCTCCGCCTGCATCTCGAGTCACGACAAAGACATGATGAAGGTTGTAAGATACTGACCATGGAAAAAAACGAGAACAGGCAACGCACTTGTAGCCGTGGTCCCAGCAGGGATATAGACCTGTTCAAAGACAATGTTAAAGATGAATGTAAATCAATCTCAGAAGGTTCGAACGTTTCCAAACAAGCAATCCTCGTCCGTCGTGGGACCCGAACCCTTCTGCGTCGTTCCGATACAAGCAAAACCGTACTGAAAGTAAATGTTTTGGGCGGCGCAAGTTCATAATATGGCACAACGTACGGCGGTCGCGTTGACGTTTCCTAGGCTTTTCGACGGAGGTGATCTCGGGGGCTGCCACCTCAGCTGCCCAAGTGGCGGATCCGCATATCGGATGCCAAGAAAGGAGGTGATACCAGTCGTTGAGTTCGTAAGACCGGTGAAGGTTCCATCTAACAAAAAAGACTCAGTATGTACCATTATCGAAATCGTTGTGACAGAGACTTGCAGTCTAGTGTAACGGTTGACAAGGCGGCGGCCGTTGTGAGTGTTAGGTGGCGTACGGCGATGCTGAACAAGGACGCAAAAAGAATCATCGAGAAATGCAGCGGGGACGAGATTGGCCGAACGGTTCTCGGCTCATATATACATATTCCCCATCGCCCGAAATGATGACCCGACCTAGACGCGATAGACTGTGAGGATAGGAGTGACCTAATGGTTTCGAAGACGGGGCAAGATCCTCTGTATCAAGTTAATTTTAACCAAGAGAAGCTCTGAACAGAAAACGGCACCATCGACTGTCTCGACAGACAGGTGGGATCCGACCGACCGACAGAGGCTTCCAAGCGGCGAAACCGAAGTTCTGGAGTACATAAGCCATTCATGGTGACGACCAGACCTGAGTCGCAGGTGTCTAACCATGTCGATAGGCGTTAAAAATGGGGTGTGAAGCCCGGGGTTAATGATCCAATGCTATCGGGGCTCCGGGTAGTTGCCGAAGTCTAATAACAGAAACCATGAAGACAAGCAGGGGAGTTTAAGCGTCGGGGCTCGGAAAGCAACCGAAATCAGTGCCTCACTGGCATGAGAGAGCGAGTTTGTAATCCTTCCAAGTCGCCACCTAGGCGCCGACCTCCGGCATTCACAAGCCAACTGGAAGGTGCCTTTCGATCGGGTCGAACCTGAAAATGGAACGAGCCAAAATGCTCGAACAGGGAATGAAAATAATTCAAGGCGATAATGCGGCACTGCGCCAAAATATTGAACGTTCAGGGGCCCCGTCTGCACAGCCTGGTAGACACGTGCAGACCTATCAGGATCTGCAGCTGATCCGCAGGGTGTGGACATCAGTTCCGCGGACTGCGGATCCTGATCTGCACAGGTCTGCACGTGTCCACCAAGCTGATACTTCGGAGGTGCGGCCTGAAAAACTGCCGGCCTTCCTTTGGTGACGCGCTCTGGGATGGCCCCATGTCCAGTGGACGAATGAGATGTCCGCCAGCACATCGAACTCCTCAACGGAGTGCGCGCGCGTTTCAGCTACTGTACCTCCTCCACGCCTCCGCATCTGGAAACGTCAATAATTTTTGGCGCAAACTCGAATGGTTTAGTGAACTTACAGAGACAACACCTTTGCAAGGTCGGACAAACCTTCGAGCTGTGGCTGAACTTCAGGCTCACTCGCCCCGAAACTGTCGATGTAACGGCGGCCAGCGTTGCAGCGCCCGAATGTCATTGAGAAAATTGAAGGCTGGGGAAGTGGGGGAGGTGCTGTTTCGCATATGCGATGTTTTCCTGTCCCAAAATGAGCGGGAATTATGTATCGGTAAATCAAGGGAGATATGTACATACGAGTCCACATAAAAAACCGCCATCTGCAGTGTCGTAATCTGTGGGGTATTTTGGAGAGGGAGTCCGAGACGGGCGCACAGACTCATGATCGCTGCAATCGTTGATGCAAAATGAAGGGAAGGTCCGGTTCGCCGCTACGAGTGTGTGTGCGGCGAACATCGTGTGGACCCGCTCCTCGTCATTTGTGTATCATTTCAATTTGACCTCCGTTGAGCCGTCGGTCATCCTCGGTCATGAATACGGGGTGCGCGCTTCAAGTTCAGAAATTGAACGTGCCATTCGACAGCCAGGGCCGAAATGATGGATGTTAACGGATAATGCTGGACGAGGCGAGACTGTCTTCCTGCTTTGGTGGACGTCCATAAACTTTAAGTATCAAGGTTAAACGGACTAAATGGGAGAATTTCCATGAGAGCAACTCCTAAGAATCCTGCCAGTAGGGTATCTTCCGTAATCGATAGTTTCTCCACGTTGAGGAGCATTTTTGGACAATTGCACATCAGGGAACTGAATGAGGGTATTAGGGGAAGTCAAAGCGGTCAGATGGACCGATTCTGGAGTGTACGGCCCAATCCTATCTCTGACGGCCTCACATACACCGTCCATCTCGCAATGACCTCGTCGCGAGGCTTCAAGTGCTAGTTCTCGCCTCCTCAATTTCCTTCATCATTCCCCGCTCTCGATGGCCGACAACCGTTGGAAATTTCCCGGGTAATTGTGGGACCTCTTCCAAAGCCCAGAAATGCCTAACCCCGGTGCTTCCAGGGAAATCGCCCCAGGCAATGCAGAACACAAAACGTCGGAAGGCAAAGAATTCCCCTTTCCGCACATCCCACTCGCGAATTCAAATACATTCAACGACACGCTGTCTACGTATTTGAAAAACCGCGATGGAGAGCAGGGTGGCCACAAGCCGCGCGCGAGATCTCAGTCTCACTCGACCGGCTCGATCTCCAACCTTCTCCTTGTCGTAACAGAACGCCTTGGCAAAGAGACTAACCGGGCCAATGCGTTGGACGCGCGTTGCGCTGAGGTCCTGGCCCATCTGCGCACGATCGTGGAAGACCGCGATCAACTGCGCCGCTCGCTCGCAAAAGTGCAGGAGGCGCTGGGTTTGTACAAGCTCCAGCTCGATGTGGCACAGAACGAAATTTTCTGGGCGCAGAAGATTGTCGATGGGATCGATAAAGCACGAGTAGAGGCCGAGGAGCAGGCTGCTAAAGACAGGACCCTTGCGCGGCAACTTTTTTCTGAGCGGGCGGTCTGGATCGCAAGGGAAGAAGGGCGGAATGAGGGCTTCAAGGAGGGGTTGCGCGAGGGCCGCCGCTGGGCTCATGAAGCTTCTCGCAAGCGCGCACAACGCACCCGCGCGCGCACTCCGACGGAAGAATATACCGACGGGCTCATCAAGAAGAGGTCGACGACGAGCCAGAAACGTACGAGCCATCACGACACTCGTCTCCCTTTAGTCGCCGGCACTGGTCCTCTCCGTCCCGGCGAGTAGCTCGAACTTTTCTCCCTCAATAACTAAGATCTTGATTTCCAGGTCGGTCCACTCGACACTACCGGATGCGGCCTCCTATGCGTCGACTCTACCTATCCACACCATGGCCCAGCCGGATCCATCGGATAAGCCTTCGAATCGGTCTAATCCATCATTGAATCGGACCAGTTCACCATCCTCCGAGTCTCACCATCCTCCTCGTGCTCTGTCATCAGCACAGCACACAGAGCGCTCCCCCCCGGCCAGATCATCCCGCCCCCTTCCGCGAGCACCTGAGCGCCTGCCGGAGCCCATCGACATCCGCCCCAACCGCCGAACATTCCGCGCCCCCAGTATGAAGGCCGACATCGGACAAAAATAAAATACACTTGCACTCCATTGCTAGTCCCAACAAATCCTGAGATATCCTCACCAGCCATTGCGAATCATTCGGTATCCTGGCCGATCCTTGCAGATCCCTGTCAATCACCAGAAATCCTTAAGGTTTCGTAAGGATTCCTGAGGACTCGGTCCTAACACAGTCCTCAGAAAATCCTAATGCAAAATGCAAGCGGATGATAAGTACATTCTCGCTTGCATCAGGGTCCTCAACAATCCTAAGCAGTCTCTCGTACGGCGCTTAAGATCGCATCATTCGGCTCGAAACCCGACTCGGGTCACTCGGGCCAGGAGAAAATGCCGCGACTGCCGCGGCATTGCCGCGCCAATCCCAGTGTTTGACTAAAGGTTAAAACTAGCATTTATTCGTGAGCATATGATCCCTGGAGGCTTTATTTGCTTGAGTACTGCACCTATTGACGGAAAGGCACTATCTTCGATGTGATTTCCCTACCAAGTTTCCCTGCACATTAGTCCAACAAACTCCAACTTACATCTTATTGTGTTAGAACATTAAATGGAGGCATTGGAGGCAAATTGGAGGCCTCATGAATCATTCCTCTTGATGGTGTTGCTCGTGTCAATGCGCGGCAATGTCGCGTCAACGGCACGGCAGTGCGCGGCAACAGCGCGGCAGTGCGCATCAGTGCGCCGCACTGCCGCGTCAACGTTGAATAAATCGATGAGGTGGCTCGCTGTAAGCTACGGAGTTTCCGGGTAGGAAGGTCGTAGACACAGTGAATCTTGATGATGTTGTGTAGACTTGATAGCGGAGTTGAGTCGGTAAAGTCTGCGTGTTTTGAATCGAGACTATTTTGCTTGCTACGTACTGTAATATTTATACTATATGAAGATCCTTCGGATCCGATCTACGACGACTCTTAATGAGTCCTACTGACTAGAAATAATGAAATGACTATGTATGAGTTGTAAAGAAATAGAGAAAGTTGAACCGCCGTAACCGAGAAATCTCTGATCCGCCGGATCAGAGCTGCGGCGCGTGGCGGATCCTTACACTCGCACTGGCGCCGGAGTTGGAAAAGTCGTTGCAACTTGAATGCTGGCAAAGTTGTTTGATCACCTCTAGAGTGCCTCAAGGTGCGTACAGGATGTTTCTCACATATTCTAAACCCAACAGGTTCGATCTCAAAAACATTCAACCCAGATCCACGCGGAAAATTCGAGATGCCGCGCGGCGGGGGTGGCTGTGCTTTTGACGCGACAGTGCCGCGTTCCACAGGCGTCGTTGAGCTTGGAGGCCGATCGAACCATAGTTTAGTAATGGTAAAGCACTGGTTAGACCCGAAAAGTCACACATCTACGGCCGGGATACTCACCTGGGTAGCCAATTCCGATGTTTGCCTCAATTTAATTTTCTGACCTCTCTGTCCCTCAAATAAATGCAGGTGTCATCTGAACGAGTTTTATCCTAATGACAGGTTGGTGTACAAGGTAAGTCCTCCACCTAGACCCATGTCAATTCAACCTGCCCAATTAGCATCATATGTTAGCTGTTGACGCGGCGCTGCCGCGCATCTCCCCGATACTCACATCCGCTTCTTCCCAGTTCACGCAGCAGTAGCGCGGCATTACACATCAAGTTTGTGGCACTTCCGCGTTAACCGCGCTACCTCTACGCTATAATTCATATTTTCTACCAGCTCGGGTGTCAGTTGAATGCAGTAAAATCAGTGCAGTCTGGTCTGTGCGGCTGTGCGCGGCTTGGTTTCTTGCAATTATTGATGTCAATTGAACTTCGTGAGAGATATACCAATCAAATTTTCTTTCCAACTGACAGCTCCTGCATATGACATATACCAATTATTCATTTGAGGTGAACCCGTGGTGCAATTTGCCAATACAGCGTCAACGGAAGTCTGAATAGTTAGACAGCTCTATTTCATGGAATTAACCACCTCGGATCCTCTCGCAATCGATTTCGTTATTCTGCACTGGTTGCTTCAGCGTTGAATTTGAAATCACATTGGGAGTGAGAATTGAATTTTGGGCCGGAGAGGACCTTCAGTGGGCTGGTCAAACAAGGAGGTTCTGGTCAGTTGCCCTTTCGTTCCATTTTTTGTTTTGCTCGCAGCTCAGTACATATTCTCGATGACCACTCCTTTTGAAGCTCTCTGACTTTCTCTTTGCCTGGGTGATTTGAAATTGACAGAGGTAAGGTCAAGTTGAACTCGACCGAGAAGTTTGAGTTCATGATCAGTTGTATTTGATTTCCTTCTCAGTGAATATTTTCTTTTTTTACCTCGGGACATAAAAAAACAGGCCCCAAGAAGTGCTCTCATGGTTGACTCAAGCTCCAAGCACAAGCTCTTTGTGAGGTTGAAATGCTTGTTTCATTGGCGCCGAACTGACGCGGTGGTGTCACAGCAGATTCCACGTTTGTTCGCATTCCCTGGTGTTAAAAAGGATGATTCATGATTGAAACAATCTAGAGCTCGTAGATGGTCAGGTCACTCCCAAAAGTCAAATTCTCCCCTGCGGAAAACAGAATTCTGGAACACTTGACATTACTTGATGAATCGGCAACATTCGTCATGAGCTAGGAATGCCCCAGCATTAGTTCTCGAAGTCAGTAGGGCTTCGGGAAGAAAATGAACGTTCAAGTTCTTTTAGGGGGTAAGAAGAACAGTTCGTCAATTCAATTCAAGATTCAATGTTAGTCTCGTGAAATCGAATCCAGGAGAGCTGTGGTTCAACCTGACCTCGGGAGTTGCACTTCGATTCTGTGTTGGCTTTACAGGAGAAGGTCCGAGATGGCAAAACCGACCGAGGGAGGAAAGCCACACAAGTGAACACCGTATAATTTAGAGTGCAAATCTGCCGACCTTATTATACCCATGCAATCCCCCGGGATGAAGTTATCGAAAGTGCGAATTCCTTCAGCGTGCAGCCATCAGCATGTGTGATGTTTTGTGGATGGTGCATTCATTTTTCTTCCCAAATTGAACCCGCAGCAACAGTTCTACCACTGTGGCTTCGCTAGGGTCTTTATTGAAACATTTGAACGGCTCACGACAACTCGCATTGTTGGGCCAGTTTTCAACCGTGGAAAACGATACTGTACTATAGCGACCAAAGGTTCAGGTGACGGGTGACATTAGGTCATGAACTGAACCAATTTGGTGCAGGTGACGGTGACCGAAGAGTTTTCGGGCCCAAATAGGCCGGAAAACCACAAAATTTTCGCTCCGGCATTCGCTGGATGTCCATTTATGGTAATTTTTGCTGATTGCCGATCAATGAACCTCTTGCTTAGTGAACCTTTGTGGTGACGAGTGACAACCCGTAAACCTTTCGTCGTAATAGTGCAGTACAACGAACAAACCTATTTGTCTACCTTCTGAGGGTGAGTAGAGCTTTAATATTGAAATAGTTCCCTCCACTCTCAGGTATCGAAGAAATGCACACATAAATGTCTCGTTGATCAAGAACTGTTCAGGAATAGAGTCATTGGAACTGGTCAGTTCAGCACTTACATGGTAAAGGATCGAGGATAAAGGACTTTGATTGTGATTCACCAGTGATTGTCTGTGGTTTCCCCAGGACTGAACAGCTACAGTGGTATCCAAATCGTCTACTTTAAGAGCAATAACGACGGGAACACTGTGCAGTGACGAAGGAATTGCCGCCGAAGTTATAAAAAATGTGCCTTAGATGGTCATGAATAATTACCGGGTGAGTTCTAAGGTGTGTATGGTGAGCCTGAATATTTGAGGTCACAAAAGCATCGGCAACAGCGTTGCAAGCCATTTAGGTAAACATCGGGACAGACAACTTCAGGTGAGTACCATCACCATAAATGTGGGACTTTTTACACCTAAACAATGTATTACCCTTAGGCAAGCACTAGTTGGCTCACTCCTGGGCCACACAGTACCTGTGGAATCAGCTAGAGGCTGCGCGGCACTGCGCGGCAATAACACAGCCACCGCCGCGTCAATGCGCGTCAATGCCGCGGCAATGCGCGGCAGTCGCGGCATTTTCACCCAGCCCGGGTCACTCGGCTCTTGCGCCCTCAAGTACGGGCGCTTTTTTGCAACTTGGTCACCTCTCCCCGCCCCGTATTTGTTCTTCCCCTATGCGACTAAACCTGCGACTTGGTCCCCGTGGACCTTGCCGTGAGAGGGACTGTTCTCATTCCTGTGTGGCCTTTATTGCCGCAAATCACCGAAGTACTCGGTATGATAATTGTTCATTGTTCAAAATGCGCTAATTAAATATAGGACTTTGAGACTTCAGACGTGGTTTGCTTCGTCTGTGACCATGCCTGGTTGTCCCACACTCCCAACGGTGACATCTCGTCCCAAAACAACTTGTTTGCCCGTGGCGGAACTTCGAGCGGAGCATGTACTGGTTTTTTTTTCCGTGAGTTCTGTTGCCATTCTCTTCTTTGGAGTGGTATTCGAAGGGTGCTGATTTTTCTTTCACCTCAAGTTGGACACTGTTTGGAATATGCGCTCCGTCTGTGTTTGTAGACTTCCTTGGGCTACACATTCGGTTCTGCCCTCAACCGGGTAAGCTCTCCTTTCAGTTTGTTTATATGCCCCAGTTCTAATCTCTTCACAAGCCCTGAAACATTGTCGACTTCTGCTCCTGCACCTCCCAGTGCTGCTCCGGATCTCGGAGGAGCAACCCATCGGCACGCCCCAACCACCGCATTCACTGGTCTTTCTCGTCCGCCAACCACCTCTATTCAAAATACACGGACCCCTCCGGTGCGCGAAGCCGTTAACGTGCAGTGGAGACTCTCTATCCAACGCAATCTTCACCCCACCGATGCTGGAGGCTCGACCGTCGCATCAACCGGGTCCGTCGCAGCAACCACTCCGACGAAGCGGAAATCTGACCCGCCCCGTCCATATTCCAGACCTGTATCGACCTTCTCCTCACTGGACGACTATAGATATCGGCCAATAATTCCGGGGGCGCAATTACCCGACCTCGGTGGCGCGCGGTGGCGCCCGCCTGGGGGGGTCCGGTAAAATCGGGGGAACATCTTGATTGGTCGGTCACGACATTTGGACTTGTTTTGAAGCCGCTACGGCCAAAACACTCCTTTTTTCCTTCTTTTGGTGGTGGCGCCCCCATAGACGCGAGAAGATCGTGGTGGCACCATGTCAGAAAAATCGGGAGGGGGGTTCTGATCGGTTTCCTGCTTGGGTCCGAGCGATTTGATGCAGGATCCGCGGAGATCTGGACGCTCACTTATATTCAGCTCAGGCCTTTTGCAGGTGCAGTGCCATCAAACGCTGGTAGCGCCCCCATAGACTTGGGAATATCGTGGTGGCGGCATGACAGAAAATCGGGAGGGGGATTCAGGTCACTTTCCTCCTTTCGTCTGAGTGATTTGATGTAGAATCCGCGAAGCTGTGGGGTACTTCATTATATCCAGCTGTAGTGAATATATTCAGCTGTGGTGAATATATTCAGGAGTGCCATCAAACAGTGGTGGGCCCCCATAGACTAGGGAAAATCGTGGTGGCGCCTAGCTCTCTAATCCGAGGATGGGGTGCCACATTCTCAGATTAGAGAGCTATGCTTTAACTCTCCATAGAATTTTAAAATGATTATGTCTGTAATACCGGTGCATATGTTTACATGTTGGATACCACATGCTGACTCCTGAGTGCCTTTTTCCGATCATAAAATTCACAGTATTCGAATTCAATTTCTGTGAATCATAGTATAATCTCCCTGCACGCTTTTGGACGAGCCAGCGGCATGCCGAGTGATAGGGTATGACAACTACGCATCGAACTAACCGCCTAGAGCTTTAATCGCCTCCGCCTTCGCCACGGGGGAACAAGCAATGATGAAGGATCTGGTGAAGTCGAGGGAGGAAGTGAAGAAAAGCGGCGGAGTCATTATCCTAAAGTGAAAGTATGGGGGAGGAAGTTGGGTGGGAAGGAACGTCAGTGTCGCGTACCCCACCGCGCCTGCCCCCAAAAAAGTAAAAGTAAAAGAGCACAGAACGAAGGAGCGCGCCATCATGAGGAACGGGAAGGAAGAATGGGGTGGGAAGAAAACAAAACGAGGAATCGTTGCAAGATCGTAAGAAGCAAAGAAGCAACGGAAGGACGCCGAAAACGCGGTCGGTAGAGGAGGAACACCGCAGCACGTTAGAAAAAACGCGGTGAGTTGACGACTCCGCAAGAAGATACGGATACGACAAACTCACGACAAAGGGGGGAGGGAACTTGGTAGACAAATTGAAAACTGCCTGCAGGGGGCCGCTGCGCAAAGCCAGTAGACGATGCGCGTCAGGCGCCCGCTGTGCCGCAACACGAGCCCGCGTTCGCCGTGTCGCAGAACGAGCACACGTAGGCGGGAATTTGAAGGCGAAATTCGCCGCACCTGCGTTGCGCGAGGCGGGAAGAGCTAGCCATTCGACGCGACGGGTGTGCCTGCCTATTTTTAGTGATAAGGAGCGGGCTCGGTGGGTGGACACGGGACGCGGGGAGGGAAGGTGATAGAAAAATGGGTAAAAAAATGAGGATAAAAGGGTGTGTGGGCGGGAGAATCAAGATGGCATTATCCGTTCTCTTAACGAAATCTCTCGAATCAGATTGTACATGTTTGTGAAGCATCCCCATATGTCTATCCCCATGCCTATTCCTCCTCTCTGGTGCTTTGTTCGGGACATTTTTGACTCCCACACTCGCACAGCTATGTTGCATTTTTAGCTACGTAACTCGTCACCAGATCGTACCTGCCGACCCTGGCAGCTTTGCAGCAAGCTCCATTATTTGAACACAAGATCTGTGCCATAGTTAAATAGAGTCAGGAGAGCATTTTCCGCAGTGCCGCAGCCGGGCGGCGATGCTGCGGACTTGCTGCGACCACCTATTCTTGCGTGGCTTGCTGCGGTATAAAACGACTGGCCCCGTTCTCATCTGTCCGCCCCGCTCTCTGAGCCAAATTAGTCTGCGGTGCATATCTCCATTCATTCACCTTTTTCTGCTCTTTTGGGGCGTTCCTTCTACTGGAATGAATCTAGAAATCAATATCTATCCCCTTCTCTTCAAATTCAACGGGCAGGCTGGCGCCTCATGGCCAACTACGCGCTGCGCTGCCTGCGCATTTCCCACTACGTGCTCCGTTGCACTGCTGTCATATCCTAAATCGGCTGTCTGTGCGCAGAGCCGCTGCGATACGTTTCAAGATCCGGGTCTTCTATACCGCAGCACGTTCATTTATATGCAGTAATTGGTAACCAGGTTTCGCATTCTGCCTCTTGCTTTCCCCCACATCCTAATCATTTTCCGATGAACGCTTCTCGCTGAATGGCCGCCATAGTTTGTATGTTTTCGCACCTTTTGGATCCTTCGCTGACCTAATTTACTCAGAAGGCACTGGCTGGTCCTGCGCCGCATCCCGGTAGTATTTTCCACAACGTCCACTGGTGCATAGTACGCGTTTTTTCATCCAGTCCACCGCTGCTGATGAATCTAGCAGGTCAATGACATCCGGTGACATCAAAATTTGCGCATACATTGTTTGAAAACCATGTTTTGCATATCGCCACCTACATTCTCCCACTTTTCAATATTAGGCTGGAGGCTTCTGCAGGGTAGATAATGTAAATGTGAGTTTTCCTGTTTCGTTTTCCGCCGTCGGCTCAGTCGACCCATCGATAGATGACCTTCCCTGGGGACTGTGAGGCACATTCTATTTCAGCCAGAACCACCTGCCCGCCACGGATGTCGCACTAGACTGCACAGCATGGTTTGGAGACATTTCCATTTTAAAATCTTACCGTACCACTCCAACCACAAGCATATTCTTTGCTTCCCAGCGCCTGAATGTTATCCTCTCAGCTCAACATTCTGGAAAACTCATCCAGTATTTTAATGCGCTCAATTTATAGCAGCTGAAATATGATTTTGTCTTTATACTCTCTTTCATCCTGAAGATTTCGAGCTTCTGCCAACTTATACCATGGTAAAACTCTGTGCTGCCCTCTGCAGCAGAGTACCACTGGACTAGGACATTATTACAAGTATTTTAAGAACCGCTTATTATTGTCCCTCCACGGATCTCAAATGTGGGAATTACATCAGCAACAAGTTGAGAGCTGCGGGACGCAGTTTGACGGTGCTGTGTTACTGCGAGATCTGCAAGGTAGATCTGCGGTCAAGACCGTATGTGGCCAAACACAAAATGTGCACTCCGGCGCCGCAGAAGGATCATGAGACTTGAAATAATTTAGGCCATATGTGGCATTGTTGTGGGGTTTAAGCAGTATTTACGTGTCGCCGCTTGCCGCAGCCGTTTTACTCACCCAGTCTGCCGGAGCGGAGCGAAGGCATTTCTTGTATGGGCATACGGAAAAGGCGGAGGGACAGACCAAAAAAACAAATTGGGTCATGAAAGGGAGCGCCGCACGAGGGACTTGCGCACAATGTGCATCGACGATGGGCGTCGGGTGCCCTGCCTGCCGCAGCATGCAAGTCGCAAATTGTAGCAAATGCGCCGCGGGCAGGGAGAGCTATCTATTCGATGCGACGAGGATGCCTGCCTAATTTATTTCAAAACTGAAAAGGGGTCTGGGGATCTGGGGACACGAGCCGCGGGGAGGGAGGGGAGGGGAAGGGTATTGAAAGGGAGGGGTCGGAAGAGAGGGGAGGGGACGGGGGGCACGGCGTATCGGAGCGCCCGGCGGGGGCCCTATCGAGGAAAGAAAAGTGGAAAGAAGGAGCGCAGCACATCATCGGCTCTGAGCAGCATTGTGCCAGTGACTCTCCCTTCCCTCCATCCTCACCACCCACTTCACCAGCACCTGCGGCCCCGCGTCCCTCACGCGCTCGGCCTCAGCTCCCAAGCACGAGCAAGGGATGCGCGCCCGGCACGCGCGCACACGGCATGCGGTCCGCAGCGCGCGCCACACACGCGAGGCGCGGGCAGTGCGCGGTCGGCGGCAGGTGCAGCACGGCCCGCCGAGTTCACGGCGTGGGATCCCCGAGGTCCGCGCGCGCGTGCACTGTGGGGTGCGCGAGCGCGGCGGAGACGGCTAGGTGTGTAGCGAGGGAGCGCCAACTCGGGGAGCGCGCGCCGCCGAAAGTTCTCAGTGACCAGCAGGTCGAGGGCGAAGCACGCGGTCGTTCATTCGCCTCGGTCCGGTGAATGACGTCCTGCTGGCCTAAGTACACTGCAAGAGACGCGACGGCACACCAGGAATAGAATCGCGCAGCAATGAAGCTCCGGATGCTTCACTGCCACTGGACATGGATCTGATCCGCCTGGCCGGGCCGAATTCCGATGCCACTAAATGCAGAGATTTCCGAAACTTCGCGGGCTCGCAGCAAGCACTGGGCAGATTCTAATATCTATCCTAGACTTTCTGAGGCAGTGAAAAAGCTGCCCCGAGGAGGTTCAGGTAGTAAGGCTAGCGATGTCATTTTGCACATGTCATTCATGTTCCAGTCTTCCAGAAACAGTAAATATTTTCTTGTCAGTGAGCGCCCATTTAGATGAGCCTTCTTAGTAGTCCGCGAGTAATTGCTGAGGTTACGAACGTTGACGGGTAGATGGCAGTGGCGGCGCAGCAGCTCGGAAGCCTCGGCCGCAGCTCATTCTTGGCTCATTCAGATCAGAGTCAACAGCCTGAGCTTTCTGTTGATTCATATCCCGAGGTTGCTGCGGCTGATATGAAGTCTGTCCTGTGTCCTCAACCCCGCTGCGTTTGTGTCAAATCCTGGCCGCCCTCGAGCCTATCGGACGAATCTATTTTGTAAAGTCCTAGACGCGTCAACTTTTGATCTGAATTGTGGAATTTTGCCAATGAGTACAAAATGCGCCCTCGCTGCGCGCCGGAGATTTGAAAACGACAAAGTTGTTGGCTTGCATTGAAATACTTACATAAGTACAGTAGTGACATCAGATGAGGAATGGACCGGAGGAAGGGAAGAGGAAGGGCGATGGGAATACCGCTCATGGAGCAATCACACAGCTTTGCCAAAATTTATTTGAAGGGCCAATCACACCTTCCCCAAGGAACTATGCGGCTCACTGCGGTCCTTGTAGCGCTGCGGTCCATTGTAGCGCGTGCGTATCTTACGTTCCAGTATAAAACGTGCGACGAGCACAGGCAGCTCTACAACCTCACCAACCATGCGATCCTTCCCTCTGCTTTGCGTGCTTTTGCATGTTGCTTTTTCGACCGCTGCGAGTCCTCCATTCAGCAAGGAAGTCCGCGACGGCCAAACCGCCACCTTAATTACTTTCCCGACTCAGCCCACGGATACTGGACTGAAAAAAATCCCCGATGCCGCGCACCCTTTCATCGCACCGGGACCTAATGATCAACGTGGTCGTGAGCTGCTCTTCTGCTTGGTCGTAGTGAAACCAAGCTAATGCCTTTCAGCCTGTCGTGCGCCTCACAAATATGTCTTGCAATGCTTGCTGTCTAACCCTGATTTCAGCCGGCATGAACACACTTGCTAACCACGGCTACATCCCGAGAAAGTAGGCGCGATCGTGCTTCCATGTGATGGTGATGCTAAGAAATGTACAGCGGCATCGCGACTTTTGAACAAATCACGCTCGCCCAGGTGGAGGTACGCGCAATTCCAATATTTCCCTCGCTCAGACATAGATACCTTCGCCTCTAGGCTTTCAATTTGGAGATCAACTTTGCCGCGTTCCTCGTTGCCGCGAATATGGTAATGGTTCGTAGTCAGTGCGCGTATTTTGCTCACAATTTCAGTTGATGCGCGGGAATCCGTTCGTGAACAAAATATCGATCGGCGGCGTGTCGCCACTCGTTCCGCCGCTTCCAGGACACATTGGCAGTAAAGTAACCGGCGGATTGGCAAAGCATGGAGGCTTTGAAGGTAAGCTCTTAACCTCTTCATTGTCTCCTCTGGGGTCTTACGCCCGCTTTACTGTTTTTCCGAACTAAGGCGACGCCTCAATCACCCGTGCCGACGTGCACATCGGCGACAACCGCAATTTTCAGAACATCCTCTACGATCTCGTGCGTGAATTTTCAACGTTCTTCTCTCGCGGTTGACGTTGTTTTCTCAGGACCTGCTGTATCTCGGGAAGTTTGGTGACAACGGACCGGAGGGAAACAACACAGTCTTCAATGTTCCGACGATTATTGCGATCAAGCAACACAATATACAGATGAACCAAGCGGCGGACCCAGAAGTGAGTTCCCCCGCGATTAATTCGCCGTTCTCAACATATTGATGATATTGCCAGTTTCACTTCACTCCCACGCGCTTCGTTGCCTCATTCACTGAGATTGCCTTCTTGCTTGAGTAAATTATTTGCACATTGAAATAGTCTGCAGCTTAACTCTCTTCTTCCAGTATTTTCGCAAACGGTAAAAATGATCACGTATTATTCCCCAATTCCAGACTGAAATGCTCGCAGGCACGACGAAACAGGCATCAATCTCTACTATCGGCTCGTTCTTGCGCAATCAAAGCTTCCCTCAAAACTGGCACCGTGCGGCAGCCCCGGTGACGGGCGAGGACCTCGGAAATACCAGCGGCCAACTGTTTGGCGCGATTCCCATTTTCGCCGGGCACAACGATGCGCAGGGAAATTTCGTGCCTGATACGCCGCCGCCCGCTCCGTTTGACGCCCACCCCGTAAGCCTCGACCTTGCCTTTTTTCGGCCCAGTTGCTGAATGGCGTATCGTGTATCAGGGATGTGGATTCTACTACGATCTCTTCGCGCAGATGCCTGGCGGTCTTGCGAACACCACAGGGATTTTTAAGAAGAATGTGGATTTCTTGTCAAGTATTGTCGCTGCGGCTGTGTCGGGGCCTCCGTGCAACCAGCCGCTGCTGCCGTTTGGGCCTCCCGACAACTAAAATCGTTTCTTTGGCCACATTTCTCTTTTTGACTCGGTATTTATGGAATGTGAACTTGGAATTGGGGCTTTATTGTTTCTCGTATTAGCACACACAAATATGCTGAGAAATGGGATTCAAGCAAATGTTGATTCCGCACCCGGCAAAATTTGGAGTTGAGATAGTGCGATGTGTAGGGATCAAACGACGTACGTAGCCCATTACTCCTAGAATGAGTGCACCTGGGAGCAGCATCGTCAATATGCGTGCAGTGAGTTTGAGTCAACTCTCGAGGAAAAGAAACTGACAACTGATGTGCCCACCACCGCATCCATCATCTTTGGTGTCCTGCCAAGTCATCTAAGCCGTGACGAGGCCACGGCCCTTTACCCCAAGTCGGCGTGGGCTTTGATGGGCGTGAGCAAATCGGCTTAATTGGGGC
Source organism: Mycena rebaudengoi (assembly GCA_029282285.1). Taxonomy (NCBI): domain Eukaryota; kingdom Fungi; phylum Basidiomycota; class Agaricomycetes; order Agaricales; family Mycenaceae; genus Mycena; species Mycena rebaudengoi. The sequence continues at coordinate 411,643 of JARJCX010000070.1, forward strand.
GGGCGCAAGCCGATTTTGCAAGCCAAAAAGTCAAGTGTCGAAATTAATGTTGTTGCATGGATTTTAGTTTCTTTTTGTGCGCTTCATGGATGATTGATTTCGGGGCGATGTTTGAGGGGATGAAATAAACAAGGCTCTCCGGCACCCACAAGCGATATTCTGCCGATTTGCGATTGCTTCGTCAAAATCCAGGCACACTCCGATGCGCCCTGTGGGTCGAGCAGGTCTGTCCTTTGGTTTTAAATCTGACCTCCATCTTGCCTCCATGTTGCACTACGGAAGTGGAGCATAGCACTGCCTAGCGGCTCATAGATCGTCTAAAGCAGCGGTATTCCGGATGAAGATAAAATAAAATCGATTTTACAACCTTATTAATAATGGCCGCCCGCTCCGTTTGAGTACCGAGTAGGGCACCGCAGAGCTAATATCCCAGCTTGAGAAGGGTTTTCAGCTTGATGGTAAGAAGTTTCTCTTAGCTGAGGTTAGCAACGGCTTATAATAGACGGTGGATATTAATAGAAGCTGTTAATGTGAGTGCCCACATTTTGTTTCACCGTTTGAGGACGCTACAAGCAACAGACCCACAGTTTGCGGAATTCAGATAATCTCTAGGCACATAGACTTCATTTCTGGAAGGACCATAACCCCAACTTCGCTCTCCTTCGCGAAAAAACACTTCGACTTATCGGGGATCTTTATTTAGATAAACTCTAATAAGGGTAATAAGGGTCAGAGCTCTTACGAAACTATAAGCCCTTAGCGCCGCTTACGGCGTCAAAATCATGTGGCCAAATGCAAATTTTCAGCGACCTGATGAGATAACTTAAAAATGATTGTGTTCAGAAACCAGTTTTGGGAAGCCTTATTTTGTACTTTAAATAATTGTTTTCAGGATGCCCTAATTTGTAGCTGGATTTCTTACCTTAAGCCACAGCTTCAGGGAGTCTTAAACTTGAAGTTTCAGGCCCAATTTCTGCAAGGCTGAAACGGTGGCTTAAATTCAACTTAAATTATAAATTTCTGTTACAGTTTCAGTAGAGCTGAAATTAAAAGATTAAGGGTACCCAAATTTAAGGCTGAAACTAACAGTTTCAGCAACAGCATAATGGGGCCCTAAACTAATAGATTAAGGTGCGCTGAAAATGGCACTGAAAACAATGAATTCAGGCAGAGTTTCGGGCACACTGGCAGGGCCGAATCTGTACCTGAAATTTATCTGTCCTTGAAATCCATAGTAAATGCGTGATGAACTGAGCTGTTTGCAAGTCGCACACCCGCGCAGCGGCGCGCTACCGTGAGTTTGCGCACAGAGCCCACGCGAATGAACTGTAGGAGATACAAGGCTTCAATCGATTGAAATGAGCTCTAAGAAACAGCAGAGTAATCACGCACCTTAATCACTTGACATTGTAAATTTTCGTCGTCAAGTTTGCAGTGATTGCGTGCGCAGCGTGAATAGGGGAGGCCCTGCCGTGTCGAACACTTGAAGTGGACCTTCTTGTTCTGCTTTTCGTATAGCTCTGCCGTGTGTGCTGGAGTGAGCGAGGAATGGAGGGCAGACGAGCCGTTGCTGAGAGCAAAGCCGAGATACGGCAGTCAATCTGATGATATGATCGCATTTTTATCTTGATAGACGATTGGCTGTCCTGTAGTCTATTGGAGGGTTTTCCTCCGGTAAGACTATTAGGGCTTGGGAAATCAGTGATCTGTCAACGCTCGGCTTGGGACTAAACAATCAAGCGTTCTACAGTAAGCTACGACCAAGCTACGACACATTCAGAGCCCCCCAAAATAGCGGTACGCAATCAGATATATATCCTGCAATCCCTCCCCTGTTTTTCCTTTTTCTTCTGTTTGCAACTGGATTCTTTTCGTTTTGGATGCCCCCCCGACCGACTTAGGCAATGGGCCGCGTATCAAAACCCAAAACTTTGTTGTACCAATCGCGGCAATCACCGATTTCGATTATCGATCAGATCAATCACAATTTGCTCTCCTTGCTTCCAAAACTCACTGAGACTGAGTCGCATTTCGACTCGTCTGAAACTTGGTAAGTAGCCAATATAACCTCTGCGCCTCTTGCCCACTCCGTCTTGAGACTTTCAGCTCGCTGGTACTTCGCCATGTGTCCCACATCCAGCGCCATCTCTCAATGCCTCCTAAACGCCGACATCCTTCGCTTGGTCTTCAGTTTCAACAGCTGTGAAACTTGGGAATCAAAACGGGACTTCACTAACGTTGCACTCGTGTGCAAGGAATTCGCCGCCCCAGCATTAGATGAACTCTGGCGAACCACGAAGATGAAAAGCCTTCTTCCGCTTTTGAAGCTCCTGCCGTCACTCAAGAAGATGAAGGGTACCTACGTGCGCTCCTAACTCGCTCCTTTTATACACTTTTCAAATTAACTCTCGCAGTGCATGCTCGGGCGCTCAAACGCAGACGAGTGGACCAGATTTGATGTCTACGCTCGCCGAATCCGGAGCATCACACTTACCGGGAACAATTATGACGACCCAATCCATTCCTCTATCTATGTGCGAATCGCAATGGAACACCCAACCCCTCTACTTCCCTGTGTCCGAACCCTAATCTGTAGATCGGCGGAACCGGCGAATAACTCGCTTCTCTTGATCACCCCGTCGCTTCGCCTTGTACAGGTGGATATCGACGATCGCCACGAGCTCCTTATATTCCTTTCCGCCCTCGTCACCGGAGCACCGGATCTGGAGGCTCTCATGTTACATGGAGACGTTGATCTATTGGTCCCTGATTGCATGAAAGGTTTTTCCAAGTTGCAGACGCTGGAACTCCGCAATATGGAAAATCGCTCGCCGCGCGCATTCCTAAAGATTGACGACCTCATGTCCCAATCATATGTAACCCATTATTCCTTGACGACTCCGCCCGATTGGGATCCCGCTCTAGCCAAACACACGTTCGTTTCCGGCTTCGGAGCATTGGAATCACTGACTATTGAAGGAGGGTTCCATGCGATAACAGCAGTTATATTCCGGGTGACTTCACTCTCGGTCTCTTGCGTGCAAATCAACTGCACCGATCGACCACACGATTTCGGGGACGGAGATGGCTGGTTTCCCCTCATCGACATGACACTGTCGCGCTGGGCCTCGACCTTGCAGGTCATTGCCTCGAAAATCTATATCTCGACCTCACACAGCCTGCGGTCGAATTCAGCAATATCTTTGCCTCTCTAGATTCTCTTCCCGCGCTGCGTAGGTTCACTCTCGCGAATTATTTTCCCATTCTTGTCCGCGATGCGGATGTATGCAAGCTCGCGACGTGTTGCCCCGCTCTCGAATGGATCGCCATCACCGTGGATTCCACACCGTCGTCGTTATCGCTTCTGACCACTGCCGCCCTCTTCTAGCTGGCCCAGAACTGCCTAACGCCGTTGAGACGACAGCGATGCCTGCTGTGCCTCCCCATCGGGCTCTCCGACATTTGACCATTCAGGGAATGGACTGGACGGAGGCCGGCCACCGGAAGGCCAAGGCACTTGCCCAGTATCTAGATCGCCTCTTTCCTCAGCTCGAGACGGTCAATGGGCCCAAATCTCAAGACAAGGTCTGGAACGAGGTCGAGGCGGTCGTTCTGATGTACCAGAGTCTCTGCGAGGACCCTCGCCAGTACCGCAGTGATTGTGAGGCGGCGCCACGAGACGGTGGAAATGAAGATCATTGAGTGTGCTACTATACTGGCACAGTACATTTTTTATTTCAAGTCTTGTGGTAGCCCTCCGAGTTGATCATTTGTTGCTTGTAATATTGTTTGTGCTGCAGTTACGACTAGTCACCACTACTCGATTGTTTGAAGGAAACTACATCACAGGTCGAACACGTAGAAGCGAGATAAATATAAGAAAAACACTGAGACCATTTACTTATTGGCAGGATAATTCGCATCAGCTTCGCCCATCCCTATCATAACGGCTTAAAGTGTGGATGACTGTAGCATACATTGTAGAGGCACGTCTATGTAGGTACAGTACCCGTATGTTCCTCAATGGGACCACTGCGGTAATGCATCCTCCTCCCTAAGAACTTCAATATAGGTCCAGATAACTGCCGGTCGAGTCTCGAAGTTCGAGAGCTTGGTCACCGGTCTGGCAGACTTGTGGTGAGCTCGTTGGAACACCGACCTCCTGACCTTCCGTACGGCAACTGAACACTGATCTCGCTCAATGATCACTTGTTGATTTGATCTACGGCACGGGATTCTCCCGTCCTCCGTGGGGCCTACCGGATGACGCGAGTATAAAGGCCCGCTGCGTTGTCGTCTGGCTTTCATTGCTTTTGCTCTTCATGTTATTCAGACAATCCCTTCTTGCACTTGCTGTTGCGCTCCTCCCCGGCGCGTCCGCTGGATTCTCGGGCAAGACGTGTAGAATCATGCCTCTGGGTGGCGCGTCCCACTTCTTCCCTCATCCTCCTCCAGTTGAGACCGAAATGTTCAGCATCGATCACCTTCGGTTCCGGCAGCACCGACGGAAATGGGTACCGCGCCGACCTCTACAACCTCCTCGCCGCCGATGGCAACACGCTGAACATGGTTGGGTCGCAAAAGGGCGGCACCTTTATGGATCCAGATAACGAGGGCTATCCGGGTTTCATCATCACGCAGGTGAACACCAAGGCTAATACCAACATGCCCATCTACCGCCCCAACATCGTCACCCTCCTCGTTGGCACGAACGACATGCTGCAGAACATCGACGTCGTGAAAGCGCCCGCGCGTCTGACCACTCTAATCCAGAACGTCCTGGACGCGCCGCCGCTCACCCTCGTCGTGCTCTCGACGCTGCCGCCCAACGCCGACGTGGCGACCAACACGCGGATCAACGCGTACAACGCCGCGCTGCCGGGCGTCGTGCAGGGCTTCGTCAACGCGGGACGCTCCGTGGTGCTGGTTGACTCCCATGCCGTTGTTGCGGTTGGCGACTTGGTAGACGGGACGCACCCGAACGATGCGGCGTATGCCCGCATGGCGCAAGTGTTCTATAACGGGATCCAGGCGGGATTCGCCAATGGATGGATCTTCGACGTTGATGGTCCGCCGCCCCGGCGGTCGATCGGCGGGAAGATGTGGGTCCCAGAGGAATTTGGAAGGCCTGTAGAACAGGCGAGAGAGCTGAACAACTGATCCCTGAGCTGTCGATAATATTTTAATGTAGTCGTGTTTATCCTTTGTGTATATCACTAGAACTCTGACAATCATCCTCTGGCTATACTTCAGAGGCGTAGATGACTGTAGCACACATTGTAGAGGCAAGTGTATTTAGGTACAGTACCCGTATGTTCCTCAATGGGACCACTGCGGTAATACATCCTCCTCCTCCTCCTCTTCCTCCGAGCTGGCTGTTTAATAAGTAATAATTGAAGTTTGATTTAATGGAAGCAATAGCAGGTACTCACTCTCTTCGACTGTCCCATGTAACAGGCTATGATTTTATTTTATAGTACGCTAAAATATACGACAGTGAACTTCAACCGAAGTCGCGAAGGACAAACTTGACTTTGTAGGAAATTACGCGTTCAATCAACGATTTTCCGAGATATCTGACTAAATACCTCTACATGCACGCACCTTCTCCCTTTTAGTGGCAGACTTGCCCCATTTTAGAAAAATCCAGTAAAATGAGTTTCATCTTCCAACTCGATCTCAGCAGTCGCGGCAAAAGCTGGCGCAGATTTGAACAAGTGAGGTCCGATGGTGCGCCCGTTTGCGGGACTAGAAGGTGAAGACAGATAGGGACGTAGGATAAATATACATTTGATAGGCTAGATTCAGAAATGAGCGGGATGCAGCGTAGACGGAATAAATGTAACGGTAAATTAAAGCCGCGTTATTCGGCGAGCCCGATACTGCGCCGGGAAGAGCGTCAGAGTGCCCGGGAAAGTTCGAGAAAGGAAAGAAAGGGATAACGAGTATGCAAAGGCGCTGGAATGAAGAATCTCAGTCATGTGTATAACTGGCGGGATTTCATTCGGGTGGCGGGGCACGGGAAGGAGGATAAAGCAGCCGCCTCGCACAGTCGCGCGTGGGCAAATGTGTGTCGTGATGGGCGTAGTGATAAAGAAGAGTGAAGGAGGAACAGAGAATGGCCGAAAGAGAGGGGGTAGAAAGACCGCGTCGAGTCCTCCGTAGATGAATAAATGTGCATCTCGACGCCCCAGTCCCCTCGGCATCGTCACCAGCACACACCAGCCGCCGCCCTCGCATCGGTACGAGGTACGTGGGGGCATGCGTCTACTAGAGATATTAGTGTCAGGATGGTATGGGGATGGTTTGTAGCGCACACCGACTCATCCGGAAGTGTATCCGGCGGGATTCCCCCAGAATGACAGACAGCGTCCACCGTGCCATTCCTCCGAGAAAAATGCGGACCGCGACGCTGCGGGCGGCTCGGTGCGCAGGAAGTGAATATGCAGAATAAGGTGGGAGACAGGAATGAGATGGGACTGGGACTGGGACTGGGACATGACGATGGAAGGACCGAGGGGAAAGAACTTGAACGGCCAAACGGAAAGCGCGCACCGCGCGTTTCTCGTCAGGGCCAAGCTGCCATGAGTCGCGTGGAGAAGGAGGATGGTGTGTGTGGAGCTGGCTACGGGGGTATTGCGTGAGCGATGCGTCAGGAAAGATGAGGAGATGGATTATGAGAATGGGCGGGAGCGACAGATGGAATACAGAGAAATTAACGATGAGGAGCATGGGCACGGATGAGAAATGAGACGAGGTGGAAGTGGTGGGGAAGTGAGAACGAAGTGTCTCCTGCGGGGGCACCGAAGCGAAGCGCTGGAAATGCCGACGCCGATGCCCCACTGGCCACTGTCCACCGTCGGCAAAAAGATTTGGGGAACTGCTCCATGCGAAGTGCAGTGGACAGGACAAGAACTACATATACGCATTATAAATGAAAGAAACAACAAATAGCAGGGAAGGTAGCATGGGCGGGTGGTTGCACGGGTCGAGAAAAGGTATCGGGAAAATATGGCGGAGTGGGAAGCAGCGCGATCCGGGGACAGCGCAGAGAGCGAAGGGAAGGAGAGAAGGGGATGGTTGGGAATGTGACGATAGGGAGGGGAGTGGAAAGACAAAACGCAAGCCGCGTGAGTAGTGAGCACGTACCGGTTGGGGCAGTCCCAATCTCTCGCTCATGGTCCAGTGCCTCCGCTGAGGGGCTTTGTCTCAACGTGCGCCTACGGCAGTCGGTCGTCCGTGGAAGAACGAGCCCGGTCATGCATTTTCGCTGTGGAGATAACTCTAAGAAGAGATTTTGAAAGCGGCGATCAGATGAAGGTAGGGACTGGGAGCGTACAAATGAAGGGCCGCGGCGAGAGATGGATTCCGCTGACCTGCGTTGGAATTAGGTCAGCCGTTCAAAGACGCCAGCACGGGGCGATCAGAGTCGAGTCAGGCGAGGTCCAGCGATGTAGTGCCGCCATGGAGACATATCCTCCCTGCGCGAGGAGAAGGCGTTTCGTCGACAACAGCGGTGTGAGAGAAAGGCATGGGATTTCTTTGCACAAACAGACATAAACCCCAGCATCTTTTGCTTCTGACCGTCATCCCAGTTCTGGCTATTCCGTCCGGTTAATCTACGAGATGCAGCCAATATCAGGATGTTCTGGGGTGGCTCATGGACGGTTTCCTTTCGTTCCCTCCCAGCATCGAGATCCTTCGGGTTGAGGAGCATGCCTTTCTGCTTGGGGAACCCGACTTTCAGTTACCTGTTGCAGATCAACACCAGATCATTGCTGTCCTCAGTCGCCTGTATATGCATCTCCGTGAAGTCCAATTCGGCTCTGAGTCGCTCGGTAGCTGCTGGACACGAACTGGAGACTCGTGGGCCAGAGAAGTATCGGGCTGTCGTGAGGTGGTCAAAGTCATCGCCCAGCACGAGTTTAATATTTGAAATACTTCTACTTCCGTGAAATTGTGTCTATGTTAATATTCTTGTATTTGAATTGTGTACGTGGATATCTTTGCTTCCATCGGCCACAAATCTGATTCTCTCCTGCACACCCACTCATATCCTCCTCCCCCCCCCCCCCACTCGGCTGGTGTGTAGCGTCAATAGTCAAGCAGCATACATGCAGAGCAGAGTGTACTCTTCCTCTCCATTTTTGCGGCCTGGACCCCTCAGCGATGGCGATGATGGAATGAATGTGATCAACCTACACACTCCTCCTAGGGGATTTTAGACGAGTGAAAAGGAGTATGGGTGGATCATAAAAGTGGGAATACGGGAGGCTGTACGGGAGAACTACGATGGTAAACGGTGCCGCTGAAACTCCTCTCCCCACGCTTCGTGCACCGCGGGCAAATTTTCCATTTATGGACACTGCTACAACAGATCCTCTGGGTCATGATGCACCGCTGCCCACTTTGCGTGCTCCCACTAGTTTCTCCCCAATGGATGCAGATATCGGTGTTGAGCCACTCCCTACTCTTTTGTTCTCAAGGAGATAAGTAAGGCTGATCGCGCCTAAATTAGTATGCGCTGACCCTGCCTGGCTGGCGTACGAGATGGTTTCTTAGTTGAAGTTTTCGGGCCAAGAGGTTTTGACGCGGGAAGTGCCGCGCTTGACGCGCATTGACGCGCAGTGACGCGGCATGCCATCAATCCCTCAGGAGCACGTTAATACACTATAGAAATGACTCTGTTATAGTCTGCACTGCCCAGAAAGATGTCATAGCTCAACAGGTGACAAAATTCTTCGCATCTAGAGAAAAATCAGTTACAAGTGGTGTGAAATTTGGGTGAAATGTGAGTTCAACATTAGTTGAACAATTGGATACTTATGAGAACATCTTGCTTTGGGAATTCAGCTAACTTTCAGCATGATTAAAGCTACGCTCATTGTGAACTCAAAATGAAAGTTGTATTGAGTGCGCGTCAACGTCTTGTTGCCGCTTGATTGCCGCGCGTTGACATCAGTTTCCCGCGCGTCAATCCTTCGGCCCGCGCGTCAATGATCCCATCAGCGCGTCAACATCAATTTTCCGCGCGTTAACATCAGGTTCCCACGCGGCAACCAGTACTGCACCGCGTCAGTATTTGCAAGCATAAGACATTATTGGTTCTACTCTTTAGTTCACAAACTTTAACATGAATCTGACGGGAATCTTCACAAAATAATGAAACTCGACATTTATTAACACAGCACAAGGCAGAATGTAGATGAGACGAGCGACCAAAGATACTTCTGTGTTGCGCTTCCCACAAGAATATCACGACTATCTATTTTTACTCCATCAATGGCACTCTCAAACAGGCTCAGTTAATGCTCAGGGTTATTTCATCGTTATGGAAAGTCAGCCACTACAAAAGTTTTTGATTTTTTTCGAGTGGATTAACAGTAGGTGTATAAAGAACTACATGGAGGAATTCACGGCCTGCAGACTCCTATAGGAGTCTGCCTGTGAAGATTTGGGCCGTCAATAGCCTTCTGAATCTCAGCTAGCATGCTGTTTAGTAAACAAGTGTGCCGCCGGCCTACACTACTGACTACATTTATAATTGTGCGCGTCAGTTCAACTTTCCCGCCGTCAACACTTCGGCCATCAAATCGGCATGTCGCGGCAAGTTCCACCAGCGCGTCACTGCGCGTCAGGCGCGTCACTCGCGCGTCAAAACCTCTGTGCCCGAAGTTTTCTTGCCTGCTTCATTGGTTTGATCCACATTTCCTGGACCATAAATCAGGCCAACCAAATACAATTTCAAGCCTTCTGTCGCACTATTTGCAGTTATCATGCAAGGAAGTGGATAGCGCAATCGTGAGAGCTGTTGGTGAAAGAATGGGTGATAATCGAGTCCCACTGCGTCAGATAGCAGAAGAATCCGTCCAGCCAAGGTTAGAATAGCATTCCCAAAAGCCAATGATTGTTGTCTGCTGCAAAGCCTTGTATAATTGGAGAGATTCCGAAGTAATAAGACAAGGCAGAACGTCGACAAAGCTAGAACAGCGAAAATCAACTCGAGGGAGGAAGCAAGAAGGAAGTGGGTCAGTGGCAATCGGCAATCAACGGCCAACAAATCCTAAGTTCTCAACCAATGCGCGACCAACTCTCATGCATGCCGGTCATCGACCTAATCCTCAATGCTCGAAACTATAATAGTAAGTATTAGCACAACCAGCCACCCTACAGGTTCTCGGGAAGACGCCTCAGAAAGGGCCCAAGCGACGGCTCCCGGACCGAAGCAGATCTGGGTGGCACTAATCACGGCTGCATGTCACGTCACCTTTCAGTCTCTCACTTTGCTCTCACCACGATATTCTTTAAGACGTCTCTGCGGATACCGAATGGAGAAGCGAGCTGGCTCCTCGGTTTCCGTCAAGAAACGCGGCCTCCCTGGACCCTCGGGCGCTTCAGGAGGCCACCAGCCACTGGGTATCCAGTGTTGGTATTTAAGGGGTTAATAACGGTAAATTTTTTTATGAACAGTCAAGACATTGTTAACATGTTAATAACGTTGGGATTGATAACGGTTATTTTAGAAAACCTCGATTTCTCACCGTTTTGGCCGGCTCAGGGTTACTAAAATATCTTCGCAGGGAGGAGACTCATGCACGGTCCGAGACACTGCGGCGGACAAAAGAAATTACCTGACGAAAAATGGCCCTGTACCATGGAATACAGTTTCCTGCCTAAATATTATCTTGGGAAGAAATAAGGAAATAGCCTGAATTTTTTCTCTTAAAGCTCCTCAGGTAAAATGCAAACATTTTCCCCAGAACAATTGGAGGAAAAAGTCCAACTTTTTCATTCAGAATCACCCAAGTAAATATCTAGCATTTTTCCTCGGGAAATTCCCGGGCCGATTTTTTCTCAGGAAATAGCCGGGCTGTTTCTCTCGGAAATCAGCGAGGAAATAGTCTGTATATTGCCTAAAAATCTCCTTGGGAAAAAGAACTTCTTTTTCCCAAGGAGATTTTCGGGAAATATCCCGGCTATTTCTTTGAAATTTTCCCGAGGAAAAATTTGGGCGGCCCCGCGTGGCCCCGCGCGGGCCGCGCGCCGGCCACGTTGCGCCCGCTAAAGCCAGCGCGCACGGCTTCAAGCGCACGCGCGCAGCTCCGAGCGCCCGCCTGCGGCCTCGACGCCACATGCTTTTTTAACTTCAAGACTTGCATATCTGGGCAATGGATGTAGATATTCAGGAGGCGGGAGGATGTATGTCTTTGTTCGGAAGGAGGCGCATCAAATGTTTGGTTGTGCGTGCCACGTGCGGCCCGGAGCGATCAGCTTCAAACCACCCACCTGTGACCTGGAGCGCCTTAAGCGGGATCGGAATACTTAGTCCATACGCAACGCAGTTAAGTCATTGCAGGGAATATTCAGGATGAGGGAGAGCCTGTGTCTAATCTTTGTTCAATGCTAGCAACTTGAAGCCATAAGCGGCCGAAACCGGGAAAACGCGTCTCAGTTCAGTAATTTGCCGAAATTATTTCACTACTGGATATATATTTGCTCCTGCCAAAATGCACGCTGCGTGTACGCTCGTCTTCATCACACAACGCGCCCACCACACTTTATGATTATAGGGTGCGCCATTCGGACTTGATCCGGACAGTGCTGACGCGCACTCAAAAAATGTGGACTGGAGCGAAAACAGGCACACCATTTCATGCCACCGGCGCGCGTGGCCACCCGCGAACCACGTGCGGGGCGCGCATCCGCTGACATCGGCGCGTGCCACGCTCTGCTTCGAGCGCCGGCCTCCCCTCCCCCCTCCCCCCCCTTTCTTTGTGGTTATGAATGTAACATCACAGTAAGTATCATGCTGCCGGTGCATGGCCACGCGCGAACCACGTGCGGGGCGCGTGCCCGCCGACGTCGGCGCATGCGGCTTCATGCCCCCGCACTCTGCTTCGAGGGCCGGCCTTAGTCTTTTTTCCCCTTTCTTTATGGTTATGAATGTAACATAACGATGATCAGTATCAGGCCTCTGGCGCGTGCGGCTTCAAGCGCCCGCGCTCTGCTTCGAGCGCCGGCTTTAGTCATTCCTTTCTTTGTGGTTATGAATGTAACAGAACAATGATGTTATAGGCATCATGCCGCTGGCGCGCGCGAACCACGTGCGGGGCGCCGGGCGCGTGCGGCTTCAAGCGCCGGCGCTCTGCTTCGAGCGCTGGCCTTAGTCTTTTTTTCTTTTCCTTTCTTTGTGATCATGAATGGAACAGAACAATGATAAGTCATGCCGCCGGCGCGCGGCCACGTGCGGGGCGCGCGTCCGCTGACGTCGGCGCGTGCGGCTTAAAGCGCCCGCGCTCTGCTTCGAGCGCCTGTCTTAGTCTTTTCTTCCCCCCTTTCTTTGTAGTTATGAATGTAACACAACGATGATATAATAAGTATCCTGCCGCCGGCGTGCGGCCGGGCGCCAACCACGTTCCCGGCGCCGGCCACGTAGTTTCTGCATCAAAATTTCCATTCTTGGAATGCTTGACGGTGCTGTGTGGGACTGGAAGATTTTGGAGGCGATGCCAGTCCTCTATCTTTTTTTGGCTCTCGGACGACACACTGGCGCATTTTATTGAACTTTGCCCTCCAGACGTGATTGGACAGTATTTGAGGCGGGCTCACAAAATGGGGACTGGTTCGAAAACCTCGTAGACTCGGAATAGCTAACATTTATAAATATATATATTGTGCGGCAAGAGCTCGATAACGGCGCAAATCGCAAACAGGCGCACCATTTCATGCCAACGCCGACGTGCGAGCCGCGTCCCGGCGCACGCGGCTTCAAACGCAGCTCCGTGCGCCCGCCGACGGCCTCCATGCAGCATGGGCGGGCGCGGATCTACCGCACACACAAATTACCATCTCTCAGGAAAATCCACGCTTCTAATTACCAGGAATTGGGTATAATTCGCTAATACCACAATTTATCAGTAAATACGCGATTTCCTCCACATTTCAAAATTAGTCGAGCTGGAGTAGAGTAATCCGGCGATTATAGGCTGATAGTCGATAGTTGCAATGAACATATCAGAAACACTAGAAAAGTCAGGCTAGAACCGGCTTAGAATTGTACTTGCCTGACTTAAAACCACTAAAAACACGCATGTTGATTAGATGAAAAACGTGTTAAATTCGTTTGAAACGAGGAGAAACACTCACTCGCTTTAAACTGGGCTTCAGGAGAACATCGCGCTAAAAAGGCGGTTAAATTGCTTCAAATACGCGCTAATTTCATTGAAATTCGCGTTAGATTCGGTGGAAATCATGGTAGAACCACTGAACATTGGGTTAAATTAACTGAAAGACGTTACAGATCCACGAGAAACGTGAAAAAGCAATCCCAAAACCATGGCGCTTATTTGCTGAGGATATGGGCATATAGGCGCCGGGGTTATTGAACCGAGTCATGTTTGATGCGCGAACTAAAAAATGTGGTCGGGTAAGTAAGTATTAATATATATTGGTCTCTGAAAGCTCGCATGACTCGCGCACCGCGCAAGCGCCATAATTGAATCATATAAATGTTTCTAGTGCATTTAACACGTGTTTTGGACTGGTTTCAATGCGGTTTTTGAACCACAGCGCGTAGCCACGTGCGCAGCAGCCGCACAAGATGCCAGATGGCGGTGTTATCAATCAAGACTCCACGCCGCATACCTGCGTGCGGCTTGTGGAATTGAAAACAAATCAGTGCATGAACAAGGACCGGAACTGCGCGCCGGCGCTTGAATAGCTCGCGCGTAGCCACGCGAGGCCGCATATTAGCCTGCAGGTGTTGTCAAAGGACTACGTGCGGCGTGTGCAACAATGGCAACAACTTGAAAAAACAAAAACCGGAGCCGCACGCGGGCGCGTGAAGGCGAACGCCGGCGTCAGCGGGTGCGCGCCTCACACACGGCTCTCTCGCGCACGGTGCATAACCACGGTGCGTGGCCGCGCCTAAACTGAAAGCATGATGCAAGTGGCAGGCGGGGATCAAATTCCTGGCTAGAATCCAGGCTTACCGAGCGAGTGTCAGTTCACTGTTTGAGTACAACTTCGTGTTAGGTTCACTAGAAACCAGACAGAAAACAGGGTGCCCAGCTGAAAACCAGGCTGGGCGTGGAATTTCGGCTATAAACAGCTAAAGAAACGTGAAACCAGCTCTAAAGACCGGGTTATATTTAGAGTGCGGGTCGATACTGCAGCCAGAATAAGATAAATATAGATAAAAACACCTTTTGAAACGACACTGCGTGCGCCATGCCCTTGGGGGCGCTCGGAGCTGCGCACGGGCACTTGAAATCACAGGCACCGGCGTCAGCGGGCGCGTGCCCCGCACGTGGTTCGCGCGCGGGCAGCAGGATGCTTATCATTGTTCTGTTACATTCATAACCACAAAGAAAGGGGGAAAAAAGACTAAGGCCGGCGCTTGAAGCAGAGCACAGGCGCTTGAAGCCGCGCGTGCCGATGTGAGCGGGCACGCGCCCCGCACGATGGGCATGTAGAGAAAGGCTATAAGTGGACGCGGTTAGAATAGCTTACAACTGTCAATCTATATCTTGGGTGGGATCTATTTACATACTTTAGTGCGAGTTTAAGCTCAGACTCAAGCTTAGTTTTTCTCATTGAAGTTATTCCAGCACCGCGCCCAAGGTGCTTCTAGGCCGCACTTGAAGCTGCACGCCGGCCTGAGCGGGAACTCTGCCGGCGTTTCGCCACTGAAAATGTTCTGAAGAAAAGTCTGGGACTAGGAGGGCTGCTTGTGTCAGAAACTGGCTGCCACAAAAGGTCTTAACTGGACTCTGCATGAGCGAACAGTCTTCATTAATCAGTGCTGTACACTGGCGCATTTTATTGACGTTCGCCACCTGGACTTGATCCGGACAGTATTGACGCGGATTCAAAAATGGGGACTGGTTCGAAAACCTCGTCGAATAAATAGCTCACATTTGTCAATATATATATATATCACAAGGCAAAATATTCCCGTTCATATCGGAAATAAGTAGAATCAGAGAGACTTGGAGGTAGAAACCGGCTCTGCCAGTGAGCGGGTCCCCAGTGTGTTATGTGACATCGAAGACAGGTTCGGATCAGAGCAAGACTATCAACGTGCGACAGCCGCCCCAATAGAATAACTGGAGATGATTTAGAGAATGGAAGCATCAGAGTGAAAATAGGCTCAAGATTGGCTCCCACAGTGATTCACCATCGTGATAAACCTGTGGAAACCGCAGAGCCTGTATAAGCATCTAACAGGATGACGCGAGTTGTAAACATTCAGGTGATGCGCCCAAATTTGGACCAACTGGAACAAGATCGCCTGGCTGATGGTAGTGCGCATGCATTTTACGAGTACTTATGTAATAAGGATCGTCTCTTTCATATCTCGGGGGACCTTAATTAGGGTCAGTGACAAAAAACTGTGAGGTACTTTTTAGTGGCTGTGTGAAGTCGTTTTTATCGCTTTATTAGAAAAAAACCTAGTGTATTTAGTGGCTGAGCATTGTACATGTTTACGTACTCGGGGAAAAATACCCCCTACTCGGTGAAAAATAACAACATGCGCAAACACTGTAAAATTTTTTTTTGCCATCGCATTCGGAATGATCCGACGTGTTTTTTTTCACTTGTTCCATCTGCGATCGCCAACCCAACGGCTTCACACCTGCTCCTGCAGGCTGCGATCGGGTAAACTGCTCTTCCACGTTCGTATGCCTATATATATAGAGTATACGTCGGGGTAACCGCGCCCTTAGGTTACCTCGCTGGTTACCCCCGCGTAAGCTTGCCGAGGTAACCAGCCCAGATATACGAGATACTCCGTGGTCCCGGAAAGATCCGGTTGATGGCCCGGTCCAGGGGCCGTGAACGGGACACGTATGCCCGCGCTCTTCACCGTCTGATCCAATCCGACGTGTTTTGGGCCATTTATGAACTCATACACATGTGCATGCATGCTCTAAGCTTGCGGAGTCACTTTACGGCCTATTACGGGCCATAGAAAGCATAAAATAGAGCAAATTCTCGAAATATTGCCTATAAATTGAGGTATTGGATGAAATAAAATGGCTGCAGGGACACTGCGAGCCTGAAATGATGTACTGTCATGTATTGAGAGATTATATTGAGTTTCAAAGGCACAACGACCCATTTCACATCTTTTATAATGCATAGCAGTGAAATATTTGGGCCTGAGATTCCACTGATACTCTAGCCTCTGAAATAGGATTCTTAGGTGATTCTTGAGGGAATAAACATATTTCATCACTCTGTCAGTACTTTCCATGAATTCTTTTGCTTGCTCAAAAAGATATTGGCCCACCTTTAACTGATGCTTCCCAGGTGAAATTTTACATTGAGCTTGCAATGAATCCAGGTTTGTGAGCACCTTGAGTGATCAGATATGCCTTAGGGATACACTGGGACATTTTAGGCCAGATTTACGAACATACCAGATACTCTCCACAGCTGGAAATTGCAAGAATAAATTGTGCATGATTGAACATGCACAATTGTGACTGTGAACATCCTCTGATCAAACACATTGAAGATATTCAATCGAACAATTTTTAAAAATGTGTTCAATCGGCATACAAACACACTACTCAATCGAACATTCAGATATTAGGCTGGGAAAATGATAGTTTTGGCTAGTGTTCAATCACAGATTGAACATGTTCAATTGGGAATCCTTCAGCTCAGATGTTCAATGTGTTCGGTTGTGAGGCCTAATAAGGTAATTCTCCTTGATTGGGAGTACGTTCAGCGAGGTAACCGGGCTGTATTTGAGCCCCTCTGTTTGGCGGGCAAAAGATCACGTGTGGGGTAACCGGGAGGGCACCGCGGGGGTCACCACAGCCGAGGTATATATATTTTTCCTAAATTACCGCTTCTGCTTGTGTAATTAGAAATGCCCACCCTTCAATTTAAATGACTGTAACAATTAATACTTCGGTTCATTCCGTCGGACTATCTGTTTCGATCTACGAGAGTTCGGTGATCCTGATCCACAGAGATCACGTGTAGTTGCCCACCCTGTATTGCCCTCCATTGCTAACAGGGCCATACAGCATGTCTCCACCGAGTAAAAAAAGGGGTCCCCTGCCAAAATTCCGACCTCAATACGATGCTCTAGCTCGTAAACCACAGACAATCTGTGATAGAGATTGGGCACCCTTTGGTTAAATGCATCTTTGGTTGGCAGTAGGGCATAAAACGTAGGGCTGCCGCCCGTTGCCGTTGCCACGGCTCAACGGCACCCGTGGAACGGGTGCCGTGCCCGTTCCGTAGAGGATTCTGATCTTTCCTCCAGGCACGGTCACGGGACGGGTGGGACCCGTTTTTACCCGTCGAAAAGACGGCCGCCACGGTAGCACTACGGCTCCACGGCTCGCTGCTTTTCAGCGCCTATCACTCCCAAAATCACCCTAGTAAGCCCAATTTGTCATTTTAGCTTTCTCGGGAATCATTAGGATGTCTGTTCCGAGATGAGGCGGCAATTTTTGTTGCCTGCAAGGACTCATTCCCGACGCGCTTTTACGCGCTATATTGGACATAGAGCTCATATGCACACCGGCCTATGCGTTGAACTTGTTGTAAGCTCTTAGGAGCTACTTTTCTTTAAGTTATCAAGGTGGAAGATGATCTATCTTGCGCATCAAAGCTATAGCTCGTCGCAGGCCGATCCACCATGCTCTCTCCGCATGGAATGAATAACATATGCGTATTCCATCTCCATGCCGCCACGGACATTCATAATTTTATTTACGCTGCGGCTGCCATTTTGACCCGAGGGACAAGGATAAAAGCGAGTGAGTGAAAATGGGGCATCATCTCGCCTTTCTGCTCTCGTTTCAACGATATGGCTGACCAGTGCGCGCTGAACCTCAACGGGACTCTCCGAGACGCATCGGACATCGATTTCTACGCGTCTGAATCTGATGAAAAGGCCTTGCCCCCTGCAAGAGCTGGTAATCATTCGCTGTCTTTTTCCTAATATTGTAACTAACTTAATTGCACAGGCCAGCGTCGTAGTACCCGCAAAAGGGAGACGGCTAAGCTCACCGAAGCACTCTTAGCAGAACATGCAGACGACAATGGTAAAGCTGCTGCGCCTCGCTTGCCCCGTACCCGTGTGGCCAACTCTAGTCGCGTCAAGGCCGTCCCGGAGAGCCTCAGCGACGAGGAGGATGGTAATTTCACTGACTCAGAGATGCCGGATCTCCAGGATGTATCTCATTCATCAGATGAAGGGGAGTCCGATGTCGAGGAGATTGATAACGACGAGGTGAGTTGTCCCATCATTTTAAGTAACTACAAGCTGCTTAAATCTGCATAGATTGCAGACCTCCTCTCCTCGAAGACAGTTCCAGCCCGCAGTGGCGCCGCTTCCTCTAAGCCACAGACTCGCCCCAAGGCTGCTGCTGCGAAGCGCACCCTCTCCAACGACTCCGTCGGCGCTCCAGCTGCCAAGGCCAGTCGGGCT
The DNA here is from genome assembly GCA_029282285.1 of Mycena rebaudengoi. NCBI lineage: Eukaryota > Fungi > Basidiomycota > Agaricomycetes > Agaricales > Mycenaceae > Mycena > Mycena rebaudengoi. The sequence goes on from JARJCX010000070.1 coordinate 430,100, forward strand.
ACAATTGAAGAAGTTGCAGATGACGAAGACACTCCGAAGCATACGGGAGTAAGCCACTCAGTTCTTCATGTTATTAACCACTCACCATGTTATTTGCAGCTCAAGAACCCAATTTATTTATTCTTCGACGCGGTACCCAAGAACAGCGATGGTAATGTTGGGAATGCTGGAGACAAGCACTACAAGTGCCGCCACGGAAATCGAAAGATCCTCACGATCTCAAAGGCTTCGCGGTACAATGTTTCAAGTAAGACATTCATTCTCTCTGCATTGAACCTTCTTTGACGAACATTAGAATTGTCCACATTCCTTAAAAACGACTTCCCGATCATGTTTCGACTCTTCCTTGCTCTCTATGCTCGCAAGGATGTACCGCCTACTCAAGGCGAGATTGACTTAGCTCGTGGGAATGTTTCAGCCGATGCAGACGCAGCAAAAGCATACTTGGGAAAGGTTGAGAATGCGACAGAGAATATTATGAAGGGCCTCGAGCGGCAGGCTAAGAAGGCGCAGGTATGCTTGGTTTAATTTATGGATAGATTTGCTGACTACATCTCTTAGGGCGACTTCGATAAGGAGGTTTTTCTCACTCTACTCGCTGAGTGGATCGTCACTTGCGACCAGCCCTTCGATGAGGTGGAAAAGCCCGAGTTCATCCGCCTCATGGAGTACACCCATCACGGATCGACCATCAACTTCAAGGTTCCCGGGCGCACCGCCATTCGTTCGCGCATCATGAAAATGGGTGAGGATACTATCGAAGGAACGAGAAAAATGTTCGCGGTATGTCTAATTAAATTTCTACTGGATGCTGGAGCGATCCTGATACCATTTAGGAGCTGGACTCTAAAGTCAGCCTCTCTCTCGATGCGTGGACTTCCAGCAACCAGCATCCCTTCCTCGCGATTGTAGCTCACTACATGACTAATGACGGCAAGCTGGGTGCGTTCTTTTAACTTTTCAGAGTGTTTCCTTATTCTAATTTCTCTACAGAGGAGCTACTCATTGATTTTCGCGAAATGGTAGGCCAGCACTCCGGCGAAAATATGGCCGAAGAGGTGTGGAGCTGCATTGAGATGTATGGACTCGAAGGAAGGGTAGATATTGAAACCTTTGACAATGCACTACCGGAGCTTATTGCCATCTAGATTATGTCCTTTGTAATGGATAACGCCTCCAATAACGATACCCTGATGGAGCATATTGAGATCAAGTGTGCTTCAGCAGGAATTCCGTTTGATGCGACTGAGGCACGCGTACGCTGCATGCCGCATACCGCCCACTTGGCGGCCATCAAGGTCCTCCTTCTTTCCCTTGCATCTTGAATCTTGGCTAATTATTTGGCTAGTTGCTTGAAGCCATCGGTGTAATTTCCAAGTCAGCTCGCAAAAAAGCTGCGGGCAAATCGGCCTCATACCAAGATGCTGTGACCGCACCACTGGCCCGAGAAGACGATGAAGATGCGAACGAGGAGGAGGAGGAGGAGGAGGAAGATGATGAACATGACTTAGAGTTTCGTCTTGAACAAGGAACGGGAAAGCTCCGATCTGTTCACAAGGTATGCCTCTTTTTTTCGTGATATTTCAACACTAAACCATCTCTAGCTTAGGAAGATCATTCGCTCCATCCGCGCAAGCCCACAACGTCGCCAGGAATGGACTCTGGAGGTGCAACTTTCTCCAGACTTTGTCGCAGGCAAGCTTGGGAAGCAGCCTCTGATGCCCATCTTGGATGTCAAGACTCGCTGGTCATCGACTCACCAGATGCTCCGTACGAGTACCTCTTATACCACTGCGTAGCTATTTAATTATGTCCTTTAGGCCGTGCAATCGATCATCGAAAAATCATCGACGACTTCGTTGGAAAGCATCGCGATCTCCATCAATGGGATCTTACACGAAATGACTGGGATGGCATCATTCTCGTTACTGGGTGGTTGAAGTCCTTCCGCACCGCTACAACCCTCATGTCCACCACGAAGCGCCCGATGCTCTCGTTCACTCACGCAATTTTCCGTGGCCTCCAGGAGGATTTGCGTACAAGCTTGAAAGAGCTCCCACTCTCGACGCCTTCTGTGCTTCGAAACGGACTCCTTGATGCGCACCGCAAGCTCAGTGATTACTATTATAAAATGGACCAGTCGCCTTATTACACCTGGGCTGCATGTGAGTCTTATCCAACTCTTCTTTTACTCAACTCTTTCTCATGATTTCAAGTCTTGGATCCTCGCATTTCATACGAGGGCCTCAGGTCGGATTTTTGCCTTGATGACGATCTCGGAACTCAGCTGGAGGCTTCCAAGACTGCCCTCGACGCTTACTACAATGCGAACTATGCTGGGAAGAACCACAACATTATTTCGGTTGCCGCGCCGGTTGCTTCTTCTTCTGCCCATCAGTCCGGATCCCCGCAGAAGGACTTCACCGCGAGGTACCGCGTCGAGCGGCGCGTTATTACTAACGAGCTCAGAGAGTATTACAGCCTTCCCCGTGAGGATTTCGCCGGCTGTGATCCCGTTCAGTGGTGGTTTGCCCGTAAAGCCCAGTTCCCTAATCTTTTTTGTCTCGCTCGCGATATCCTTTCCATTCCCGGTATGTTTCTATTTTATAAATAGTTGAACTGTGTACTGATTCCATGTAGGGTCTGCGGTTGCTGTGGAGCGCATTTTTTCGGGTGGCCGTGACACCATCTCTCTGAGGAGAGCGAGCCTCAAGCCCGACACCATCAGAACACTTATGATGGTCAAACAGCGTCTTCGACTTGCACGCAACGCTGTCCAAGAGATCATGGGGTAGTTCTTCGGTAGTTTAATTATCTCTGTGCACCCTGAATGAATTTTCTTTCCTGCATCGAGAAGTCTTGAGCACAATTAGAAATAATTCGGCAATGGGCGCTTAACCATCGAGCTTCCGATGAATTAGCGCCAATTATTTGATGTACTTTTAATGTAAAAATGATAGCAGCTCAGCTGGTTCGAACCGTACACCACTGTAGCACAACACAAATCCTACTGAGCCACAATAACCAATACAGACAGTGATAGAAAGCCGTACACACCATGCTTTTTCAGATCCACGGCCCGTGCTACCGTTTACGGCCGTCCCGTTGACCGACCCGTCCCGTGAGAGCTCACAACCTTCAGTCAACGGGCCGTTGAAACCACGGCCGTGCCCGTCGCATACCCGTCGAATCAACGGCCGTTGCCGTCACGGCAACGGGTGGCAGCCCTAATAAAACGGGTTTAAATAAATTTATACCAAATTGTATGATCCGAACGAATAATTGAGTATAAGGTGTTTGCTTCCTTGACTGCTTTGGTGAAACAACCCTGTATCTGATTGCTGTGCCAATATATATCTCAGTTGAGTTCTCGTCCCCTAGTCCAGCTTTATTAAGTGAAAAACTTCGTACTGATTCTTCTGCGAGAAGACATTATGCCTCGCGTTGCAGATCAATGATTAATGTAAGTACTTGGTTCTCAGCTGTGTTGCTGGGAACTTGATTTGCGCCAAAAAATTGCCCAGGATTTAATGGAATTGAATCCAATTCCATCAGAAGTCTGATATAGAGGTGGCTCGGATTACTCTCCCGCCTCGGAGCACGGAGCACGTACCAGGAATATTCTGACTTGCCATTTCAGGCATGGTCTAGTTTTTGTCCAGTACGCACACCCCTAGTGGGTGAAGGCATGAAAAAAAAAACATGGAACCCGATAAAATATCTATTCAATTTCTCTTGAGGCATTTTGGGAATTATTTTTGCACCCCAGGCGACATCCCCACCTCCTGCGCCATCAAACCATCTCAGGGTTCCCAGATAGCAGCAGCTCGGGTAATATTGTTAACACCCCGGCAATATGGGGTTTAGAATTATCCCTATTGTGCGGCTGTAGCATTCAGCAAAGGCCCACTTTGAGGACAAAAAATCAGTCATTGCATCGCAGTGTCAACCCTTTATTTCAAGAATGGGGCTGGGTGTCGGATCCGCTCTTTTTATATTTACTATGGTTCAGAGTTAACTACGACACAATGCTCAGGTCATGATGGCTGGCACTCGTTCTGGCTATGCCGCACTAAGGGTACTTAATTCTTACCCCGTAGGTTTATTTGTTTAAAGAACTGAGTGCTTTGTCCTGTGGATTCTATTTGTTTTAAACAGATAAACCCAGAGGACGAGCCTACGTCCTAGGAATTGAACGCACCTACTATCCGCTTGCTTTAATTTATTATCCCAATGGTAGTATGCTTTATAAACTCTGCTCATGACAGACAATCGACTGAAAAAAAAAAAAAGTACTCGTTCATGCCGGGCAGAGCCACAGCCCTTTACCCCAAGTTAGAACGGTCTAGTACCCTTTCACGGGGTCTACCCGTCGTAGAAGAATAAGCTTTCACCCATGGGAGCCGCGGAAGGGGCTGTGCTGCCAACGGACTTGGATGAGAGGGGGAAAACGGGGACATGAGCTGCAGTTCGTCACAATTCCGGCGTCAGGATCGATACGTGTCGAGCACCTACTCCACTGTAAAACGAAAAGAGCTGAAGGTGGGGATGAAGTACTGGGTGTGGATGAGCAACAGCTTGTTGAACTCTGCGGGACGGTATTCCTACTGGGGGGACATGGAGCTGAGGACAAAAAACTCTCGAGCCACAGCGTCGATGAATCCCCAGCAGAAGAAGTGGGATATTCAGCGGAGGTGATCACAGTGGGTGAGCACTAAATCGGCACCGATCGCCTGCTATGGGAGGAAATGTTGGGAGACTTGGGCCCGTTTTTTAGTTTGTAGAGTAGTTTCTGCAGGGGACTCGTGTGGGTTATTTTATTTTTATATTCGACATCGAGCCATCCCGGACTCCCTCGAATATTAGCTTGCCTCTCCGCGTTTTGGTTGGCCAATATGATGCGTTGCACTTCGGACATTGTAGTGTAGATGGCGGCGGCGACGCGTGGGTGGGTCGTCAGCTGCGACGTCAGCAGCTCCGAGAAGTCGAGGAAGAGAGGAGGCACTAGCTCTCCCGGCTGCAAGCATGCGGGGATAGCTGCTCCACGATGCATAGGCGGCGACGTACGATTGGAAAGCGACGGCACCAAACGTGAGTTTAGACCCGCTCCTCCCTTCCTTACGGGTTATTTGCTATACTTGTGCACATCCTCTGGATAACGGCCTCAATTCCTCGCCTAGAAGACCGTCCAGGAGCGTGCAGCGCGCGCAAGGTCATCGGCGCTGCATCGGCGAAGGAAAAGTGAGCTAGCCGGCCCGGGATTGTCGCGATCATCGGCGCTCAAAGCGCCACGCTCTTACATAAAGCCGCACAAGCCGGCGTTAGCGGGCGCTCCGCACAACCAAAATCGTGTGCCCACACCGAATTTACAAAGTGATCGCAAAGTGAAGAACATCTGTATTGAGGAAAAGCTAGTCTACATTTCAGAGGTCCAATTTCTGGGGGCGGAACAAACATTTGCTGTGGGATGTTCGTAGGAGATACTAGCAAGAGACTAGAGTGCCAGCTCAGGATGGCGAACTCCGGTAGGATCTAGAGTTTCCTCGGCACTCGAAGCTGCGGGCGGGCACGCGAAGCCACACGCGCCAGCGTTAGCCGGCGCTGAGGTCAGGCGCGCCGGCGCTCAAAATGTGCTGAATGTGTGCAGCTGCGCACTGGCTGATGGCGGCGCGTTCGCCTTCAAATTCAAGCGCCCGCGTGCGGCTCCGGTTTTTGTTGTTGTTTGTCCACCTTTGTTGTCTTCCCGCCATTATTCCACGGGCCGCACGCAGGTAGGCCACGTGCACTTCTTTGACAACACCCACATACTAATATGCGGCCTTGCGTGGCTGCGAGCTACTTAAGCGGTCTTTGTTCGTCCACTTTTTTGTTTTCAATTCCGCACACCGCTCGCAGTTATACGGTGGGGAGTCTTCGACAACACCACCATGCTGCTACGCACGTGGGCTACGCGGTGTAGTTTAAAAACCGCGTTGAAACCGGTCTAAGGACTCGCTAAATGTGTGCTTTAAACAAATAAAAGCGAGGGAGACTAGAGTCAAAATCGAGCCTTACCGTGAAATAAACTACGGTAGATTTGTTAATGCATTTTGGACAGATTGGATTCAAAGAATTGCTTGTAAGTTCCGCACATGTTGGCATAGGAAGTAAATAGAATTGACGGGCTAATCTACACGCAATTAGTAATAGAGCCCAGGCAGAGAAATTGTCTTGGAAAATGTCATATTTTGGGTGTTTTGAGAAATTCCGAGTTGTCGGTGAGAATCTGGGCTAGCATACCCCAAAAGCGGGGGCAGGCTGGGGGAGGTCGCAACAGAAAGTCAAAATGTTCAATAAAAGTGGCGGCGGCGGAGCGGGATGATGTAGAAAACAGCTGAGCTGGCGGGGATGCGAAATGTTGAAGGCTCACGGATTAAAAATAGGCGCAGCGCGGAAGGGAGGCCCCAGAACGCAGTCCAGACTGGAATCCGAAAGAAAAAGTCGAATGAAGAACTCACGAGATCGACATACAGTTGGCCGCGCGCGCCGGCTTCATAATCAGCGGGCGCTCCGCGCCCCGCCCGTGACCCGCGCGTAGCCACGCGCGGCTGCCCTAACCCTAAATGTTTGGAAAAATAGCAGGACAGAACATCGAAATAGAGCACGCACCTGCGATGTCTCGAAGGTTTCGTACAGAGGTCCGAGCATTGTGAAAGAAATCCAACGAATTACAGTGAAGGAAAATAGTGCCTAGAGTGGGCAAGAACTACGAACTAATATGCCATTAATAGATCTGCAGTAGAATAATGGTTGAGACATCGGAGGCAGTCATTCTACAAGGGGGTGCTTAGTAACTAAATAAAAAGCAGCTGAACATTGAGATAGCATACCTTGAATTGATGAAGAGTGGGAGCATAGTAGAAGTTAAATTTGAAAAGAGAAGTCGTAAATGCATCTAGTAAAATACAGCGGGCAGTAAAGCACAATATGCAATCAGTGCATAATGGGAATGACTGAGTAAAGAAACAAAATTAGAATATGGAGTACAAGAACGGCCTGCGGCCATTGTAGACTCTTGTAGCGCAGGGTTAGGACGTCGAATATTGCCAGTTTGAGTTGCATCTATTCGGAACAAGCTGTTAGAACAATGGAAAGCATTAGAAGATCGAATGGTATGTCTCGAATTGACCTAGCATACCCTGAAGAGCAACACCACAGTTCAAGTTAAACGTGAAGAGTTCTGGTGTAAACTTATTGTGACTCCATCCTCTGAATTAAAAAGTGGTCAGTAACGAAAATTATCTGGCCAAAGGAGAAGGGCGGCTCACGAATAAAAACGCGGGAGGCGAAGACCATGATGAGACGACTGCGAACAGCTTATAGTAGGGACCAGGCTTCAAACCTGAATAGAGGGGAGGGGAAATAGAACATCGAAATAGTTGGAAAATTACCTCGGAGGGGTTTCACTAACGAATACGGTGCGATGCAGATAGAGTACAATATGGATCTGAATAACATATGGCGTTTTTCGTATCATCTTCGTATTTGGCAGGAGTAGGCGCTTGGCGAGCGCTTCGCGTTGGCTTCGATTCGCGGTCCGCGTTGGGCCTGCGCGCCGCCCGCACAAAATTAAAAATAGCAATAAAAAGCTGAGGGCGCGAGGGGATTCGAAGACCGCAAGGATGCAAAAACCGAAGCGAGGTTACTACATAGACTTGTTTTTCCTTTTTTGTAAAACCAAAATTACTTGTGAATTTGCTTGATCGTCACATCTTGTCACAATCACGTCTTCGCGACAATGATCAATCACCTCCTCGACACGATGCCCTCGGCGCCGCGCCCACGCGGAGGGGCGCGCGGACAGCGCGTCTCTCCCAGCTCATACCTGTGTGCGCGCTGAATCAACGAACTCAAATTGAACTGGTGACATCGATCGCTTGGTTCGCATCGACGGCAGCGGCCGCGCTGCTGGCGAGAGCAGCTCGGCCGTGAATCTGGCTAGGACAGGGTTAAGGACGGCGGGCGGCAGTTTTACAGTGTGTATTCCACCCTTCTCCTCCTGCTTCATCCACCTGTTTTTCTAGCTGAATCCGACTGACTCCCCGCAAGCTTTGACTGAGTCCCGCGCAGCGCGCTCACCATCGACGGCGGTGGCGGTATTGGCTCGACCAGCATGCTTCATGCAAGCGCCCACGTGAATGCAGAGCTGAGGCTCGCAACATCGGACTGGCCGCGGGGCAAAAAGTGTGTGCACGCTGGATCTTGCTCATTATATTCTGGTGTCTTTTTCTTTTGTTCACTGTCGTGACTATGTCCTAATCGCGCTCGCTTGAACGCTTCTACGATCTTTCATGGTGCTCGCTATGCTCTTAATCATGTTTGAACTCAGGTCTAAGTTCCTCGAGCTACTCGATTGCCGCGCCGAGCGGGTCCAGGATGCAACGTCGAGGCCGCTCGCACCCGCAGCGCCTCCGTCCTCCCCCTGCCCCCACGCAGTCTACGCCCTTCAACCCCCGGCCTCGCGGCGCTGTGTCTCTTCTTCCACGATAGCACCGCAGATTTCTTTTTAATTCGACTTTTTTGGCCGTCCCACAAGCTCCTCTCAATGCTTGCACGGCGCGCAGCGACGGCGCTATCTCACATTCTGAAGTCCCACAACTGGCACCACACCGTCTTATGACGCGTTTGTGGCGTGCAGCCACGCCACCAATATTTCTACTGGCACTCGGCAATCCCCTGCGCCTTCCCATGACCGTCTCGTTATATATATCATGCACAGCGCGGCTTGCGCCCCAGGTTCTTTGCATTCCACTTCTTCGATCCCAGCAACAATTTGTTGCTGCCCCACCGCCGCCAACTTTCCAACTCCAGATCCGACCGCCAACCCCCCGTCTGCGCCATCACCTGATGCGTGCGAGGCGCGTACCGCCGACGCATCCCCTTTTCCCCGATAATATCTGGAGCTCCTTCACATACTTAGGCGGCGTGCCAGCAGCGCCGCGCCCTTTTTTTATTCGAGTTTGGGGCCTTTCTCGGGTCTCAGCCTCGCAGGATGGCGGGCGAGATGGAGCGCTGAAGCAAGCAGCACGAGGCGGGGTAGCACAGCAGCCCGCGACGGCGGTGTTAGCGGAGAGGCAGTGCGCGAAGGAGCGGACGCGGCAGCTCGCGCAGTCGAGGCGAACGGGAACGGGCTTGGTGAACTAGTGCATAGAGTAGATAGAGCCTGTCTGACGTGCCTAGCATGATTTATTGAAACACCGTACCACCGAAGCTAGCGCGCCTCAAAGCACGTCGATGAAGCTCCACGCCCCTGCTTGTAGCCGCGTGCGCCGGCATCGGCGGGCGCTATGTAGCCGGCGCGCGGCCCACGCGCGGCCGACCAAATTTTTCCTCGGGAAAATGGAAAGGAAATAGCCGGGATATGTCCCGAAAATCTCCTTGGGAAAAAGAACTTCTTTTTCCCAAGGAGATTTTTAGGTAATAGACGGAGTATTTCCTCGCTGATTTCCGAGAGAAACAGCCCGGCTATCTCCTGAGAAAAAATCGGCCCGGGAATTTCCCGAGGAAAAATGCTACATATTTACTCGGATGACTCTGAAAGAAAAAGTTGGACTTTTTCCTCAAATTGTTCTGGGGAAATTGTTTGCATTTTACCTGAGGATCTTTGGGAGAAAAAATTCAGGCCATTTCCTTATTTGTTCCTAAGATGATATTTAGGCAGGAAATTGTATTTCATGGTACAGGGCCGTTTTTCCTCAGGTAATATTTTTCGTCCGCCGCAGTGAGACAGCAAGGAGTTCCATGAGCAATTTTGTTTGCGACAACTTACAAGCTCCGCGTGAATTGCGTTGCGTGCAGCTTTTGTATCATTTTTGCCAGTATCCCAGCGATAGAGTGGCCAGGAGCCCTACTGTATACAAAGCGAGCAGTGTTTCGGCATATTCCGGGAGGCTTTTTGACGTGAGCATCATGTCACATGATGATATGAAGGGTTACTATCGTCCCCCACCGTCCCGGACGTGCAGTACTCGGACAAACAAGCGTATCTCGCTCAATTCCTGGCCGTTTTCTTTGATCTTTGGTGTTATATGATCTGCAGTAGGCCCTCTATGAATTTCTACCAGGAGATGCACCCAAGATCCTGTGGAACTCTATGGACAATTCGAAGCGATTTGGTGTATGGGCTATTTTTAGATATATGCATTCACCCAAGATCCTGTGGTGATACAGATACGAATTAACGAACCATATAATGTGTATACAGTGTCAATGAACATTGATACCAAGTTTCATGGCAGGAAACAAGCTGGTTCCATCACAATCTTGAAATTCAGAGATATCCAGATCTGGGGTCTGGCCTGTTCCATGGAAGATGGTACTACGGGAGGCCCGGAATGCATACAGATGGGTTTATAAGATCGGGCTGAGTACTGCTGCACGATTATGTAACGAATTTTGACTCAAATCTATGCCAAGATGAAAATTGACGATGTGGTCAACTTCGGTTTATTGTCGATGCCGCAAAGAGGCTGGCATCAGTGGAACAAATCTTCGAACAGCACAAAATATACTTGAAACAGTTCAAATGGACATGAGGAAATGTGCGGAGAGCTTCATCTCGTTCATATCCCTCCAAGTGAACCTTCTACAAACATATTGCTGAAAACAACCATAAATCCTGATCTCGCAGAATTAAATCATCCAACTGAAGTTTGAAGATGATGTTTAGGATTAGATGTAGTACAAGACATTAGATTAGATGAAGGGGAAGCAGTATACCAAGTTACAGTGAAATCGGTTGAGAAATGAGGGCGAGAGGATGGGATCAATCCTAAATCCGGCCATCACCTAGAACTCGGACACTGGACCGCACGCACCCGAAAGAACGGCGCCGTTTGATGAATTCTTGCCCGTTTCTTATGAAACAAAAATTGTGACCTGGGTAAAAGACAAATTACTGACGATAAAGACACTCAGCTTGAGCCTAGACCTCACGGATAAAATAATATTCACATATTTTCCTTAGGTGTCCGAGTTCTAGGGGGATGATAGTATTTAACACTTCCCAAATCTCTCCGCTATCTAGAGGGTTAATATTAAGGCCATATTAACTGTTACCGTTAATTAACTGTTAGGGATTAAGTACAACACTGTGGGTATCTTCCTCCCCATTACATGCTCACCTGGCAACTCGAAAGTCTAATGTGTCCTCCATGTCTCCTTTCCTGCTGGATTCAGACGCGTCCCGCGCCTGCATTGTCTGATTTTGCCCACATGGCTACCTTTGCGTGCCCGTCTGCTTCCGTTCGTCATGCCCCCATGCCCTTCCGTCGTCGCGCTCCATACGTCCACCCATCTGCATCTTCCCGTAATGCGCGGCTCTGCTTTGGGTATGGCTCGGCGCCCTCTACCCTTGGGACGTCGCCTACACGGTGCGCCTCCCGCGACAGGGTTCCTGCTCTGCTTTCCCCCATCGACGCTGCGCTGTACCGCCCTAGTGCAATGCACTGATCCCGAGAATGGCACCTCGTTTTCCTGTCAACGTGGGAGGCTTCATTTCCCCTCTGCTCGACTTTCCCCCTCGCCTCCAGGCAATACTCATGTCTCGCAGAACTCCGCAAATGTGATAATATGCAGCACATTAGTGTGGCAAGTACGTTTTCGGTCAGGTAATTCTACAGCAGCGCAGGGTATTTTGCACTCCCAAAGCAATAAACAAATCGTCGCTTCCACGACCACATCGCCTGTAACCGCGCATGTACCTCAGGGTCGAGGCGGCCGTCTGCCTCGGTCAACGGTCGTATCTGGAGTCGGAATGGGGAGCAGTTCGGTGCATGCTCAAGCCGAGACGACACGAATTTCAGCAAGAGGTTGTGCGTGAATTGGAGCCGCGATGCGCAGCGCAGGACACGTAACCGAGGGACAATGGGTGCAGCGCCGGAGCTGCCTGGGTTCGGGGCAGCACATGTGATGGCGCAGAGCAGGGTGTCGGTTATAAGGACCACATCGGCGCCCTCACCATCAACATTGCGTTTGTCGGCGATTTGAAGTTGCTCCAGCGAGGTGAGCACGGAGAGCACCTCGACGAGCTCAGCCTCGGTCACGCGCACATGGGACATTTTTAGTATCTTGAGACTGTGCTGGAATCCTGACCGTGCGCATAGTGCGAGGAACTGCGCGCGCGGCCATTCCAGCAACCCTCGCGGATAACGCGTACACCAAAACCTCATCTCTCGCAGGGCTGGCATTGTCAGGCTGGCGAGAATCTGGCCGAGCATTTCGAGTGAGTGTTGGGGATAGAACTCTCCAAACATCACGCAGGAGAACGAGGATATCGTCGAGGTTTGCGGCGCAACCTGGAGGTCAACCGCTTGATTCGGGTTAGTCGACCATTTGTTGCAAGTGAATGAAAGGTGGAAAGCGGTGGTCGTCAAGCACGACAGAAGGGATATGCATCGGGCGATATGTGTGGGATCGAGTGCTTTGCATCCGAACCCAACAAGGTGTTGGAGGTTCATCGTGGATATGTTCTCTAGGAGCGGCGAAGAAACGTACAGCCCGCGCAACACAGGCGTGGCCTTCAAACAATTGAGGGGGTTCTGAGACGATGCCATGGGCCCGTCGAGTCGTAGTTTCTGCAGCATCGGAAGTTTTCCCTCCAACCCTGAGAAGTAAATGCCCTCAATGGCGCAGAAGATGGTGACCGACGCCCACCGCCGCGACTGACTAGCGAGCAGATGGAAGATGCGGGGGTGGGGAGGTAGATTGTCGTCGTCTCTGATTTCGAGTATAAGGGGCAATTCACGGCCACGCCTCAGCGCGGAAACTAGCAGTGCCACGGTCGTCTCGAGATGGGATGGAGTATGCCATAGTACGCCATTAAGATCAATCTTCGTCCAAAATATGGGAGTGTCAATAGCGATCGTATGCCACCGAGAGCAGACTTGGGATAATATCAATAGACGAAGGTTTGCAAGGCGTTCTACCTCCGTCCAGAAGACATGAGGCCTGGCGTTAGATTTATAGGCAAATGTGTCGGTGTGGAACAGGAAAATATGGACGAGATTTTCTGTGGGAAGGCGCTGGATCGGCACATCGATGCTTGGTCGAGACTGCATTGTGCTGCGGATGAAGGTAAGGGGAGATACATGTTGCTCGCTGATTATATAGCGGAGAGAAAGGCAGTGCAAACACCGGTTTCACAAATGTGACATTATGTGACTTCTGTTTCAAAACGGTTTTTGATTAGGCTGATCCGGCATCAAAGTCGCCCGAAGAAACCGAAAACCAGCCATTTTTCAGCGCGATGGTTCCCACAATTTTTTGTACATACCCCCGCCTACCCTTTGAGCCACATACATGAGCCACATCTTAGTTTCGGTGGCAAGTTTCATTGAGCGTCGAGGAATGATGAAAAATGTATGTGGCATTTATTTTGTCGAATTAGTTGCGAGCGAAGCGAGCAATTCTACCCTAACACGTGACGAGGATGGGGAATAGCTGGGGTGGAAAACAAGAACAAATTCTACTATTAGCGGCTGGCAAAAAGTGCAAACAAGAAGGGCTTCAAACACGTTCAATTCTGCAGCTATCCCGCCAAATTTTGTTCCATTGCATTCGTATTTACTACGTGGTTCTAATGGTATAGGTCATTCGGGACGCAGGCCTGGATTGAGCGAAATGGGTTTGTCCAAATCGGGACAATGACTGTCAGCTGGATTACGAGTCTGCCGAACTCAAGCCGCGTGTACGGAAGTTGCCGTTCTAATTCGAAGCGAGCACCTCCGTGCTTTGGCGGATCCATATTGTAATCCGAGTCAGCCACCCCAGGGTGAGACCTGAGGAGGCCCCACCTTCTCTTCCCGCCCGCATCACTCTCAATAATGAGCTCCATGGTCTCCTTGACCCCGGCAGTGGATCGAGACCTGGAGCGATCGGCCCCACCATCGGCGTCCTTGAGTCCCAGATCAGAAAGATCTGACTTGACGTGTGATTTCCCTATCTCCCGTTCCTCTGCATACCAATAGCAGGATTTTTTCCCCCCCTTAGACTCGACGGCCTCCCACCCGAACTGATTCTTTACATCCTGGAGTGGATGAAGCAGATCGTTTTTTCGGAAGTCGACGAACACAATGACACTTTGGGTATTGGGGGAAGACTAAATGAATTCGTCAAGACAAGGGCCAACATGCGGTCGGTTTGCAAGGCTTTAAGGAACCAAGTCGATGTGTTACCCTCAGTGTGGCAACCTGTGGTTGTTCGACAGAATACAACCCCGGATGCCCTTCAATTTTTTCTCGGCAAACTGGATTCAGAGCCTTCCGTGGACATGTGGGTCTCCTTTTATGACCACCACTTCGATGTTCGGCACATAGAGGGGATGTTTCAGCAACTCCACAAGTCTCTTCATCACTGCTCCCGTCTGGTAATTACGAACCAAGGCGTCGAATTACGCCAGGATCAGGGGCGGGCTCGACGGGACGGCCAAGCCGCTAGTGGAGGAAGTTAGCGTCTTGGTATGGCGTGGATGGAATTTCGACCGTCCTGTGCTGGAGCTCTCCCAAGTAGCTGCTCTGAGCGTGCTTTGTTTGATCGGCATCATGATCGTCCCCTCCGCCTGGGACATCGACATCTACGCGCACCTTACGTCGCTCACGTTAGGGGCCTGTCTCACTCCTCTAAACGGTCTTCGTCAACTGCTGCATCGTTCAACCCAGCTACAGGACCTGACCCTCCGGTCCATTGCGCTCGAGGATGCCCCCGTCGTCGGACCGGCGCCCTTCCCGCTTCAACTCCGGAACCTTCGGCGACTGACCGTTCAAGGTCTCGCGCGGAATCTGGGGCTGCTCATAGCCGAGTGTGACCTCCCGGGGCTTTCGGCACTGGAAATCCACGTCGGATGGCAGGAGGACCCCGTCGATTTCGCGACCGCCTTCACCCGGCATCTCTCCAATGTCACCAGCCTGGCCATGTCAGGTCCCACGTACATTCCATCACTACGGGTGCGGGTCCATTCTACGCTCAGCGACTTCTCTACCCTCATTCCCAACATCGTGAATCTAGACCTAAGCCATGCGACGGAAGTGGTTTCTCCGGCGAGAGCGACGAAAATCTCGGATATCTGCGGAAATTGGTGTTGTCCAAAGAGAGCTCAGGACTTCGTGGAGGTACGAAGAAATTATGAAGAGACTGTCGCACTCGGGCCTCAAGATCCAGATAGCCCCAACCGAGTGGCGTTTGTACGGTTTTGTAGGCGACGGTGGGGCGGGGCTGCCAAGAATTTACTGAGTCTGCACCCCATATATTGAAATGAATATATCTGCGCGTCCGATAATCTGCTGTCACCAATTCCAGGCCACGCAAAGAAATGTTTACTCAACTCATTTGGGCGGGCGCGAGAGATGGAACAAAAAAATTATCACACACAAAGCCATCTCTATCGTTCGCACGCGGTGATAGTGCATGACTTGGGTTTGTAGACCCGGATATTAATTATGGACTGAAACATCATCAGCGGGGATTACACAGTACAGGAATCATGGATTGGGTGTGCACCGGCCGATAGAGCCACCCACACGTCATTGCGCACCCCAGAACGGCAGGGCAGCCTACCTGCAGCAGGCTGGGGTTTGACTCCCCGCATCCGAATTCAAATAAAAACAAACCGTCTTTTTCGCGGTTCAAGTCCGGACCTCACTGACTTCTTCGTGGGTCAAGAGATACACACTGGGAAATATTCGGCATGCTGAATGTCGCTCTTTTAGGTTTTGTTCTTCATTTCGATATTGCCGCGGCACACCAGGCACGTTCGAAAAAGAACCAGCAGATAGCAACGGCGGTATAGCGAATATATCATCCCACAATAGCAACAAATCAAACCCGGAGACCGCGATGCTGGCGGGTGTCTGGATCAAACAGAAGTAGCGGTGCGGGGACTCCTGGTAAAAACTTTTAACACAGGACGCGAGTCAAAGTAAGGATGTCGGTGTCGCGTTGGGGGACACTGAAAGGCGATCAGGGCTTGTAGTTGAGAGGTGTAAGTTTGGTCGGATTCAGGTATCAGAGAGAGTAGACGATGAGGCCACTGATTGGTGAGCACAGCCACAAGTCAACTCTCTCTCGTCTACGTCGTCTCTTTCTCGCCACTCGCCCCCGCCTCAATGCCCACCGTGCGGTGCCTTCTTCCATTTGTCCTCTTCACCGGCTTACTCTATCGAATCCTCCTCTCTCTTTCCTCTTTGCTTGTCCTCCCTTTCCTCATCCTTCTTTTCTCCTCGCCCTCCCTACTCTCCTGTTTCTTGCTTCTGGCGTATATACTAAAGTCTTCCTTAGCCATCCTGCGCGCGCGCACTCCTTTCGTGTCGCCGCCGCCTGTACGCCCTTCGCTCCTTCCCGCCTGGCCGGAGCGCCGTGTACGACATGCACTGCGACTACCTCCACCGCCCGCCGCGCGCGCCAGCCTTCTGCTGCAGTACCACACGGAACACGATCTGCTCAGCCACTACCCGCCCTCGCGCACCCCAGATACGATGCGCAGCAGGCGCTGCCGTTCCTCGTCGCGCGCGCCGCTTTCGTTGACCCCGTGGGCGCAGCGACGATCTTCAGCAGAGTCACCGCTATCAGTATTCTCCGCGCGCGCCTACGCGCACCATAACTGGGATGTGCGACACCACCGCCATGCGCAGCGCCCTATGCGTCCATTCCCCATCGCATACACCGCTTTTTCGCCTCCTGCCGCAGCCCCAACTACCATCTGCACCTCTACCCACGTGCGCAGCGCTCGCGGTCGCTGTTCTTCGTTGCCGGCCCCGCGCTACGATCATTTATGCGTCGCTCCTCCATTTCCCCGGACTATTATCGCCGCAGGAGCACTCCCACATGTCCGACGCCCTGTCTGCGCACACTGGGAGCCAGACGCGCAGCGCCACCGGTATGTGCAGCGCTCAATGCCGTCCGCGTCTGAAGCATCAAGAAGCTATCGTCGCGGGTGCGCGTAACGTCCCTCTGCGGCGCAGCTACCCGTACGTCCGCCGTGCGGCACCTCCCACCGTCTTTCTTTCGCCTCGTCAGCCCCTACCTCGCTTGAGCGTGGTGTGCGCCATCCGCCGGGGCTACCAGCGGCACCGGCTGTCGCAGGGGACCGTCTACAGCACCACTACACCGCAATGTACTGCGCGACTGCGACGTCGCCTCATGCACGCAATAGCGCTCCCAACGCCATGCCACACTGACATGCTCTACACCACGCCAGTGTGCACCACAGTCCCGACCCACACCGCCAGCCGTACGGGAAGCGGGTGATGCTCGCGTTCGTCGTCCCCCACGCCGCCTTCGTCGCGTCCCCGCGCTGCGCGACCGTCTTGATAAGCGCACCACTCTCACCGCTCGACGCCCGCGCCTGCTGCGCTCTTCAGTACCATCCGCAACACGTCCCGCGTCTGCGCGGCGCGCCATGGTCGTTCCTCATCGCCGGCGCCGCCTTCGTCGCCTTCTCATCCGCCCACACCATCTACTGTCCTGGCCGCTCGACGCACGCGGCTGGGCGCATCCCCAACACGACACCGACGTCCCCAGCACCTGTGGCAGCCGCTCTCCACCGCGCGCATCGCGTCCGTTAGTCGACGAGTCTGCGGGCGCTCGCGCGCGCGGTCCGGCTGGGAATGCGGGGTATGGTCCCCCGCTTTCCTTCTTGCTCATCTCCTCATAGATCATCCATGGTTCCGTGCGCACCCTACCGTTCCTTCGCACCCACCCGCACGACTCCCTCGCCTCGACATCTGTGTGGAGCTCCGGCGCTGGTGCGCGTGCGTTTGGGTGGGGATGCGCATTTGCCGCGCGCAAGCATCTCGCGCCCGCATTGTCGTCTCGTCGCACGTCGCCCGCCGCCGTCCTAGGCGCCGACCCCGGCTCCGCGGGCGCGCCCTTCCCTGTGCCGCCGCGCACCCCGCCGAGACGACACGCCTACCCCCCTCCCCGTGCGTTGTGCGGCGTGTACCTCGCGGGTGCAGGAGGAGGGGGAGGCCGCGGCGAAGGAGGCGGGGACGTCATCGTGGTGGAGGACGCGGAGGACGCAGCGGAGGGAGTAGGGTGGAGCGGTACGGTAGCTATCGGTATCCCGCGCCTTTGCGCCTACCTGTCTGCGTGAGTCGAGCGCGCTGGCCGTCTGCTCATCTGCATTCGCCTTGCTCCCTGACTTTGTGGGCTGCGGCTTAGGGCGAGCCCGACGGACGGTTTGGAGGACATGGCGCCCATATGGGCGCTGCGATCGTTGCCGCTGCGGACTGCGGTGCGGACACGGCATTGTGTGGGCGGGGAATATAGATGAGGTGTGATGTCGCGCCTTCGATCACACTTCTCGGTACTTCTCGGTTCTCATTACCTCGCAGATCCGCCACAACTCGTTCCAATGCCTCATCGCCGCCAGTACCACCGCATGTCGACCCACTCCCTCGGACCGGGCGCGAGCACTTGCGGTTCGCGTTTACCATGGGAGGACCGCGATGCTGGATGTATACACGACGCGCGTCGATGCAAGGTACGTCCTGTCTCGTCTCTGGCATGCGGAGAGAGGCTCCGGATCGCGCGCGGTCTTCGTGGTCGCGAGGACACTCCGCCTGAGAATTGTAGAGGGGCTGAGATGGAATCGTAGGCTCGTCAGCGCCGTCTGCGTGGCGCCATGGACTCTTAAATAACCCGAGATGCGCCGTGATTCCGCGCAGATGCATTCTCTGGACTCAGCGACGTCCTCCCCTCTCGTGCTCCTGGGCCGGGTTGTTACACCGCGGAATATAAGCTAGATAGATCCAATATATATCGTTCTTCGCGAAGTGGACGAAGTTGTGTGGCTTTTTTGTCCAAAGGCTTCCAACGGGTGCTTATGGAGGCTAAGGCGTCTCAGCCTCGCCTGTGCTTGATGCTTCCTCTGATACAATTCTAATTGCTGTTTCGTTTTTCTTTTCCAATACTCCGGGTCAATTCTCAAACTACGCCCCTCCCTGTCCGAATACGCTCCTGGCTCCACCCAGGACCGCCAGACCCTATTCTGACTCTGAGGCTTTGCCCAAGCTTTGCCTGTCTGGATATCTAGGTCACTCAAGGTGGGGCTTCAACGCAACCTGCTCATTGACTCGACTTAATCCCATCATCCATTCCAGTGAAATCCTCAACTTTCTCAATACCACCACTGGCATTCACTTGTTTCTCCCTGTCTGAATGCGCTCTTGCCTCCATCTAGGACCGCCAGACCGAGTTCTGACTGAGAACTCTGAGGCTTTGCCCAAGCTTTACCTGGCTGGATGTCTGGATTGCTGAAGCTGGGGCTTCAACGCAACCCGCTTATTGGATCGACTCCTCGCTCCCATCATCCATTCTAATGAAATCTTTAACGGACTCCTTAAGCTATGCGATTCACGGGGGCTTCCCTCGGAGATACGCGAGAATTATCTCGTCCTCTACCGGCCGCTTTTCCCCCTCTTGTTCCGTGAAACCTCTCGCCGTCCGCGGTGGCACTGGGCAGTGCTGCACATTTATGTCCCTACGGTGTAAATTCCCAGAGTTTGACGAACCTTTAATGCTCGTGTCTGTCTCCCTCTCTTCGCTTTGCGGAACACAATATCTTCCTTCTCTGTCCCCTTCGTCCGCCACTGCGCACCGGATCACATCTTTCGCATGTCTGCGCAACAGGATTTGTTCATAAATGTATCTCCATCGACTAGGACGAACGCAAGCTTGATACGTGTTCATACAAAGTTCTGGATGACTACCCAATTATTTATCAACTGTATCTGTGTCAGCGCGCGCAATTTCTGTCGATGCATTTGTTGCTCTCGGCCGCGGACTTCTTGCTCTTCTTATTGTGCCATCTCAAACAAGATATATTAAACTCTCGGTTGACCGAGGTCTCTCGATGCCCCCTTTTCACCCGAGTTTCTCAAAGCCTGGTAGCGACTTTTAATTTTTTTCCTCAACATGCCATGACTGGGCGTGATAACATTCCATGCCCTTGGGCCAAAATGTTGAGTGAAACTCATCCGTAAAAGAATTGCTGTTTTACTCTTCCACACACGGCGGACAATCAGGCAACACTTGCACAGTCATGGAAACACGTCACAGCAGAACGAGTTGTGGCAACACTTCCATAAAGCCGGACACTTTGGCCTCTCGGAGTTTTCCGCCACCACGCTGCAGCCTCGCGGTTCGTCGATAATGTTTTTTTTTTTTTAAATAATTATAAAAATGGTTACAACTCTACGTAGCTAAGTTGGAGAAATAAGCCAGAAATTAAAAAGAAAGCTATTGTTGAGAGGAAGTTGAGAGGAAGCATAAACGAGAAACACGAGCTTGAGGCGAGCAGAAAGTTTCACGCGGCACGAGTGGCGGTTCTAGTCATCGGAGTCGGAGCCACTGCCAAAGATTTCCCGCTCCGTGTTCTCCATATCGACGTCGAAGGCTGCAGCAAAGCTCGCCTGATTCCCAGCAGTGGCACCACCGTCATCGCTGGTCTGTGCATCTCCGACATCCTCCTCCTCCTCGTACATGGCGTCGTCCTGTTCGCCCTCCGAAGCCCCGGCATCATTGATGAACGAGCCGGCGCTGCGGGCGTCGGAGGATTCTCCCTCTTCCTCGCTGTCCTCGCTGCCCACAACGTCCCCCTCGCCTTCATCATCAGCATCGACACCCGCGGTCGACACAGCTGGCTCGAAATCGAGGTCGTAGTCGCCAAAAACGGTGGCCCCGTACTTTGCAGTCAATTGCTCGACAGATAGGGTGTTGTCCCCACGCCGGGAAAAGAAGTCGGTAGAGCCGGGGGGGAAAGCAACGATGAGCTTGGGGGCAATTTTGGCCCGAGCCTGGGGGGGTCGATCGTTGAACCAGGAGGCGTCGTAGTACTGGATCGGCATTCCCTTGGGTATCTGTACACATTTTTTCAGCAGGGAGACGATGAAGAGACGAAAAGATCTGACCGCCTGGAATTGGCCCGCCTCACGTTGACCGAAAGGAGGGACGCGGCGCGTCTTGCGCAGGTTGGCCGCGCGAGTCTTGCCGTCGTCAACGAGGTCCTGTAGAATAAGACCATCCACTTTGCGTACGAGTTGATCAGCCGCTTGAGAGCGCTCCTCACGTGCGAGGGCTACATTGCTTTCGGTGTCCGAGGTCGCTTTGACGACGAACATTCCCCGAAGTCTCCCGACGATCTTGTTGTCTTTCAGCCAGCTGGCTCGCGACTTGTGGAGCTGGGCAACGTCAGTAAAAGAAAGTCAAAATGGCAATGGAAACATACCCGAGTACGAGCTTGAGAATATTTGTTGCGCTCGGCAGCAAGCTGGTTTGCCGCCCGGCGCCCGTATCTCCACCGTCCACTTCTTGAACATGGCGTGATGGATGTGGTGATCATAGATACGAACCATGAGACTAGAGTCATTCACATAGCGAGTGTCTGGATGGAGGAAGTCGTAGGAGCAGGCCCCCATCAAGAAACGGAATGTGTCGATGGCGGCCATGCGCATAGCCTGGTTGTACATGGAATAGGGAGTTTGGGTGTAGTCGACAGCCCAGACAGAGAGTCCGAGTTTGGCGAAGTAGGTCTTGACATGGAGAATGGCGCCCTCTTCCACTTGGCAGAAGCCACGCATTATCTTGCTTTTGGACTTAACAGCGTCCCGCACGGAGAGCCCGAACTGGACGAAACATGTCAACCGCGGTTGAGGAAGTCAATAAATCAGACTAACCTTGACCTCGCTGGCCTTGATGATAAGCTGACCAATTTGTCCCTGTCTCTTCAGCTCGGTGACGGTAAGGCCCTCGAATCTGCGTTCGAATAATTTGACAGCTTCTGGGCTCGCTGATGTAGGAGCAGAGGCCGAGTCCAAGTTGCCTGAGATGAAGCGGCAGTGCATTATGAAGGTATCCTGGAACCAGGATGAGTTTACACGCAAAAAAATAGAGGCTGTACTGTACCTTGAATGTTTTAGCTTCGGAGTCGATGTCGCCCACAAACATCTGATGCTCAGCAGGCTTTCTCGTCTTCTTCGTGTTTCCGGCCTTAGCTTTGGACGACGCAGACGTGGGAGAACCACCGGCTCGATTCGTGGACTGTCTCCGAGACGACGGAGGAGCCTTGCTGGCAGATGCGTGAGGGGGCGTGGCAGAAGAACGAGGCGACTCGGCCGACGACTGAGCACTCGAGCGACGAGGCTTGGATGGAGTAGCTGCCGCAGGCATACTCTTGCCCTTGGCCTGAGACTTGGATGGAGGCGGCGTGGCCCGGGAAGGCGTATAGGTAGAAGGTCTGACCCGAGGGTCGCGAGTAGGTTGCTTGGCACTGATACACCATGAATGAAGAATAGAGAAAGGTGGAGCAGCACTGGAACATACCGTTCAAGAGCCTCGAGCCGGGCGTTAGTATCGGCGATCTCTGCTCGTGCGGCATCCCGTTGAGCCTTTACAGCGAAAAAGTCGTCTTGGACGGAGTTCTGATATGCTGCCATCTGAGACTGGACCTGCGACTGGACATGCGACTGGACCTGGCCATCAAACCCAAGGCGCATCTCCTCGACCATCTTGGCGAGCCGTTGATTCTCGAGGACCATGGCTTGGAGATCGATGGCTGAGGGCTGGGTGGCGTGGGCATGCTGCGGAGCCAAGTTGGTGTAGTACCCGTCACCGTGAAGGGTTGGATTGTTCGGGTCCATGGAAAAGGTGGGAGTCGTTCGATGGTAAGTCAAAGTAAGAGCAAGGAAGTTTAACTGCGGGTGAAGAGGGTGAGTCCTCTTTTTAAAGATTCCTGGACAAGGACATACCCTTTTGCACTCTTTGTATCCATTTTACGCGGGCGCTTTGTAGGTATCCACTTTTACAGCGCTTTGTATTGACAACCCTTGCTTTGTGTGCCAAGCGTGGCGTCAAATCTCGAGGCTTGAGAAGTCAGCACGGAGGCCGGGGTATACCAACGTGAATTTGGCAGCCAAGTGTGTACCGACGCGAAGCTGGTACAACGAGCGCGAAGCTCACTGGCGTGAGTGGTGGTGGGATAAGGGAAAGTCAAGGCTGTGCAAATTCCCCTTTCGGAATTCACCCATCGCCCCGTTTCTTCCTCACAGAATCAATAACAAAAAGTAATAGGTAAGTAGCAGTATATTGGTTTAATTTTGGGCTGGCTGAATCCCTCCATGCAAGCAAGATATGTGATCGTTGTGGACAACAGCGATCAAGATGATTGATGGCTGTGATGGAGTGCGTCTCGAGATTGTCGAATTAGTCAGCGATTCGACAATCTCAAGACGCACTCGATCAACAGCGATCAGTGGATTCAACCACTCCAGTAAATTACTCTAGAGAGTTCTTTTATGATACAGAATATGTTTTTCGAGTCGCCGGATGCCTCAGATGTGGGGCCGCAAAGATAGCCACCTATTTCTCAATTGATGGGAACCAATTTCTCAATGATGGGATAATGTTACGCTCATTCCAAAAAAAAAATCACGCTGCAGAAAGTTTTAGAAATTGTGTGTTGTGCCAGAGAAACGGTGGCAAGTGTCGCGCTTTCAAAAATGTTTGTCGCGCTAATAATAAGTTTTAAAGTGCAAAGCATACATTAATCTCTGTTCCTATGCAGCGAGTCCACAAAAATGGTAATGGCCTGTTGGATACCAAATGTCCCCTTCGGCAGCGGCAAGTACGCAACATGGGAGATGATGTGCCGAGGCTCTATGATGAGCTCGGGTTGTGGCTGCCATGGCTCTGTGTACTTGACGGTGCATTCAAACCGCGGATGTGTCAAGTATGGTGTTTTCGCGGCGTCCGCTGGCTTCATATCTGTGTGGGGCTGAACGAAAACAAAGGTCCTCTTTTGTCCTTGCAGGACCTGCGTCCATATGGATCGGATGAACCCGAGCTCCTTCCGTCCGGTCGAGGGGTGACGGAATGAAATGGAACTATTGCCGTGATGTTTCTTGAAGGGGGAGAAAAGGCGTATCTTGTGGGTGAAATGGGCAAGTGGTACTCCTCGCGTTGGAAGCACTTTAACACCTCTCTCCAGAAGCTCGAATGTAAAGTCCGTCGCGCTAATATATGAAGGGAATATGTGTGATTCCAGTAATCCAAAATCCGGTCGTATATCGAGGCGTCGAGTAGGGCTCCAGAGCCATTGAAGGCGGTTTCGTCTGCAGGTGAGAGCTGTTCAATACGGCTTGAAGAATCGGTGGTAACTGGAGCTTGTGGGGACAAGATTCGCATGGCCGCAACGATGGGTGAGTCTGAATCTGTTTCCTGGGTGCTATCCTTGATCGTCGCAAGTAACCTTCCCCGTCGACACATTTGGCGAAGCATCGTCAAATCAAGTTCCCCTATTCCAGGTAAGTTCACAATTGCAATGCCTTGAGCCTTTGGCTTACACATATGATTGTTGGTCTTGATTTTCTGCAGGGCTCCATTGTGACTTTCGTACATGAATTCCGCAAGCTTGATGAGCGGACCCCACCACTTCATCTGGTCACCATTATGCCCGGCATAGTGGTGGTTAGGACGAGTGGTCAGACCGGGGAAAAGAGACTTGGAGGACTGCAGGTAGCGTAAATACATCTCGGTGTACTCGTCCGCCTCTTTGGGGCTGGTTGTGTAAGAGCAGAGAATGTTTGTCGCACCCACGAGATCGTGAAGATTGAGCAGTAGTTTCTGCTCCCTTCTTCCCGATGAAGCTCGGTACCAGAGCTCAGGAATAATCAAGGGGAAGCAGACGGAGAACAATACAAACCAATTATCAGCCTTGAGCTTTCCATGTGCCTTCTCCCCAAGATTGACGGGTGGTCTATCAATCCAAGAGGGAAGTACGATGGCTGCAAGTCTTGCATGGATAATGGCCATGGTTTCGTCATCGAAGACTCTCTGAGACGGCTTCTCGCTCTCGTAAATCGCATCCTCATCATCCTCCTCGTCGTCGTCGACGTTCTCCTCCTGCTCGCCCACAATGTTGTCGTCGGACTCGGGGATGAAATAGAATGATGCGCTGCGGCTGAGGGAGGCTGGGGCGTCGTTCTGGACGAAACTGTCTTGATGCAGGTCGTCAAGCTCGGCTGCGATGGCGCCATCGTCTACGTCCATCATCTCCACATCGGAGTCGGAGTCAGATCCCGCCTCGAATGCGCCACCGGTGCTTCCTGCCTTCGAAAAATCGGAGCCAATTCCCCATTTAAGACGGCAGTGATGCTGCAGTACGCCCTCGATCCAGCCGTGCATGGGTCCCAGCACCGTGTGCTTCACTGGATCGCGGTACGTCAGGACGTGAAGGGGTGATGCGTGAGTGCCATGCTCGGCAAAAATCTTTTTCCGAGCTTTCTGTGTCTGGGCGTTCAGCCAGCTGGTGGCGGCCTGGAGGACCTCCCACCCGACCCGCGGCTGAAAATTTTGATAATCCAGCTGATCAATATCACAACGCTTCAACTTGCAATAAGAACAGAAATTGTGAGAAGCATGGCCGGCACAGCCGAGCGCCTTTTTAAGCGCCAGGAGATCACCAATAGCAGCCAGCACCGCAACCCGGTAAAAGTCGCCCTCCGGGTGGTTGTAGGTTCGCACCATCCTCCCGATCCACATTTCCAAAAACTGGTCAACAACCGGATTGAGGAGTGCCGCCATTGTCATGACCGTGGGCTCTTTGGGAGGAGGCGTTATTCCAACGAAGAATGCCATTTCCTGGAGGTGCCACATCTCGTAGGGAAGATTGAGACAAACTGCAATGATAGCGCCACAGGATGCGGATTTCCCAGCGATTTTGTTCAAGAAGGGGTTGAACCAGTCAATATAGAAGCTGAATACCAGATTGTTGGGCTCGGAGGTGAAGGTCCCCAGACTTTGCCATGCCGGGCTATCCCAAACCGATGTCATCCTGTCTGGATTGGGCTGATGAAGATGGGACTTCCGAAGAAGCTCCTCCATTCCAGGGCGGGATAGGAAATGGGCGAGCCAGCTCTGAAAGTTTTGCGTGGAATATAGACGGCGGGGCACAATTTTAGGACCTGCACGAGTCTGTCGCTCCACCCATAGCGGCGTGTTGCACGGATGCGACCCACTTGTTTGGCGGGCAAGGCAATATTCGGGCATTTCCTCCAGAGAATACCGGCGAAAGCATGTTGGACAGCAAATTGATCGCTCGATAACTGGTTCGATGGAAAGGTGCTTTGTTACTGTGCGTATATCCTCCGGAATTTTCTGTTTCGTGTCTGAGGCGCCCACCATGGCGATGATGATGGCCATGACTTTGAGAGCTCGGTTGGTTGCATCTCGGCTGAGCCCGCATATATAATGCAGCCACGCGGCAAATGTGGAAACCAGAAAAAGGAGACGATGTCGAGCAGTTGCAGGGCCTGAAGGAAGAATCAATGACTTGGACTTAAACATGAAATCAACAAACTGACTCATATCGTCTTCCCCTGTTATGCCCTTTTCATCACATACGACTTTAAGAGCCGTAGGGAGCTTATCCTCTGGCGCAGGCGGTTTCGCTTTGGGAGGCTGAATATATAGATCAGTATAGTGCTTGCTGACTGTGATCTCAGATCTGACTGCTACTGGGGGCAAAGCTCCTCTTTCCATAAGCTCCTTCTCCTCCTTTCGGTGTTGAGTGACGGTTTTTTTGGAGTACCATTTGCCCGGGTGCGTAGACCCATCTTTCGCAATCCAGGTTTGGGCCACGCAATCATGAGAACGGCAGAGACAAAGTACATAGTTTGCCCTGCCCAAGGGGTCTGTGTCCATGTCGGCGAATACTAGAGCACTGAGCAGGGCGCTCGAACGTAGGAAAACAAAGAAATTGATGTGATCAGATTAGATTCCGACGGCGCACCGTGTTCCGTCGGGATATTACCTCCATAACAGGCATCTTGTCGCCTCTTTATTTTTTTTGATTTTCCTGCCTTACACTTATCATATCTATGTCAGGATAACGAAGAACAATGGACAGCATAAGTAGTTAACCCTTCCACCAGGCTGAGGCGTGGTCGCGGAAAACTCCGAGGGGCCAAAGCGCCCGGCTTTATGCAAGTGTTGCCACAACTCGCGCTGCTGTGACGCGTTTCCATGGCGGTGCAAGTGTTGCGTAATTGCCCGCCGTGACACATATAGCATCCCACACTCACCGAGTCACTCCACTTTCGATATCGCAGAAGTTGCCCACCGAATTACGGCCTAAGAAGGCTCTTTACCGTCTTCGTCAGTGTGTATGTTAAATACCCCTGCTCCTCGTCTATTTTTTTTTATCTCTGAACTGTTCTCCAGGTAAGGAAGGGACGCGACGTTATCTGAGCTTCGTTACGGTATTCTAAATATCGCTGGCCTCGCTCAAAGCGGTTGGCACACAACGTGCGAGCCGGAGCCTGTTTTTATTCAGCTGTGGCGAATACAGGGGCAAATTCCGTTCGTTCGAAATTCGTATGAAGGTACTCGCGACATCGGTCTGTCGCTGTGAACAACCCTTAGGTCAATGTTGTGCATCTAAGTTGTCCATCATCTCGCCCCATCTACCATGATTCCATGATTTAATCGCTGCCCATTTTCCTAGCAGTGTCTGACTCCTGATATATGCGATTAATCCCCACACAGAAGGATTAGGTTTCGCCTCTCCACCAGATATTGACTTGTCCATGGCTTGGGAAAGAAGCTCCAGCTCTTTTTCAACACGGTCCCATATCTGTTGCATTTCGGGGTCGGTACGCCTCTCCAGTGTTGCAAGAAAGGCCTTGGCGACCGTTTTACATTGCTCCTGCATCGCGTCCCAATCAGCAGGTACTACGAATCTCTCGTTTTCCATCAGATATAGGAGAATGCGTGCGGCCCCCTCATATTCGAGGCATTTTCCATCGCTATAGTCGACGATGAGGACGGGCACCTCCTCCGCATGCTTAGGTGCGACCGATTCCGTTGTAAAAGCCAACTTTAGGTCCTTGAGAATGTATCTGACGAACACCGAGGTCAGTTGACAATGTATTGTAGCAGAACTGGTTGTAGGAACTTGATCATCTCTACTGCCGGGAGAACCTGCCTGACATCCTCGAGCAGGGTACGCTTTCGGACGGCAGCCTCAGGGTTAGGTTCGGAGTTGCTGGAGCTGGAAGCGGGAATCTCGATGCGTAGTGTAGGATGCTTGGAGCCAGTGAAAGACATGGGAGTGGAATGAGGATTGTGGTGTCTCTACCGCGCCTTTTATATAGCCACGCCACAGCAGCGACCCCTTGTATTCCCAAGAGTCCGAATCGGGACTTTCGTTGTGGCTCTCACCATTCCTTGGCAACGTGTAGCGTTAAAAAACACGCGGTAGAAAGGGAACAATAAAACACGCGGCATAAAGGGTGCAACAATCTAACGCAACCTATTTTCGAGGCGCCATCCCCGCCACAAATTTCTGACTGACACGGTGATGCTCAATAGGAAATCTCAATTTAAGCAGATTTAATACAACTCGACCTTTAGACAAATAGCAGCACATGTACATACATGCCTTGCTATTGGATATTTTTACAGGCGGCCTGGTACAGTCTTGAGTGGCTCATCACGGAAAATGTTTCAACTTTGGACACGACGAATAAGCCCTGAACGGTCCTGACACTCCGTTGCACCTTACTAGAAACCCCAAAAGAACCAGATTCCGCCAGCGGCATGGAAGAAGGGCAACCCTGTCATTCAATAATTTAAACGAGGGAGATTCGGCGCCTCGGGGCGAAAGTCGGATACAATCATGAACGCCCAGTGATCAATTGACTCACATCTTTGCTGTGGCCACACAATAGAGATTCGGCGCCTCTGGGCGAGATGAGATATGCACTCGGCAGACGCGGCAGAATCTATTAATGATAGAAGCTTGGTTAGTGACTCGCCGTACTGACGATGCCGACACCAAACTAGAATGGAATTTGGCGTTCGGATGTTTTTGAAGGCACTAAGGCAACGATGGACGTCCCCGATTTGGAGATGTGTTAATCTTTGGAAATGACGAAAGCCGAACCAGCCCTGAACGGTCCTGTATGTAAATCACAAGAAACCCCGAAAGAACAAGCTTCCATCAGCGGCATGGAAGAAAGGCGTCTTTGTCATTCAGTAATTTAAAACGAGGGAGATTCCGGCGCCTCTGGGCGAAGGGTGAGATACAATCATAACTGACGCCACATTGAAATTGCCTCACAAGACTTATACCTGCTGTGGTCACGCACTATTGTCATTGGTAACGAGCCAGGGTTAGGGTGAATAGAAGCTTGGTGGGTGACTGGCGTTACTGACGACGCCGACACGAAACTTAAACGGGATTTCTGGTGTATGTTGTTTGATTGGGTGTCCAGTCGGTTGCCGTTCCCCGAGCCGAAAACGCCCAGCAGCCGTGAAAGAGTACGCGGCACGCATGGCAAGCGCTCAGACCACGGCGACCTGGAGAGCACTGAGCGACGCCATCTGTCAGAAGTCAGTATGCGGTGGAAAAAGGCGTTGTGGTGGGAGGGGTCGGCGGTGCGGGCGCGAATCGGGAGCTGAAGTACGGACCCTGCGCGAGGGGGGTAGGCATTGGAGCGCTGCGGACAGGGCCGCACAGTAGATCGGAGCGCCAAGCAGGAATCTATACAAGACAATGAGCATAGTACGAAGGTAGGATCAAGAATGATGGATCGTACCTTGGAATGCCCTCCGCTGAGACGAGCGCGGCGGACGTGAGACGAACCTCAGCGCCATCGGCATCGATTGTAGCGTAGGCAAATCTCGGAAAGCGCACCATCGGCGGCGGACCACGACATATGCAAGGGTAGGACGCTGTGATGGCGTAGGCGTCGCGGAGGCAAATGGGAGCTGGAGGCCGGCAGGATATCGGTTTGTTGGTGTGATTGTCGAGATCTCGGCCCTCCGTAGGCACGAGGTGTCCTCCGCGAGGATCGAGGAGGGAGCGCCGGGGAGCGCCTGTCGCATTATGAGCATGAGAAACGAATCGCAATATCTCATGGCATACCTGGCTTGAGCGCACCGCAATCCATAAGAATTACATGCCACCACCGAGATCCGCACGGCGAGGGCGAGACCGCCGTCGGGCGCTGAAGACGGTATTAGGGCCGTGATACGATGGAAAACCATAACGGTGCTTGCCTGGTATCCGCGATGGCTTCCCGGCGCGACGCAAGGGAAAATGGTAGCGTTGAGTGGCCAACTTAGAAGAGAAAGTGGCGAGTGAGCGAGTGCACGTACCGGGCTTACAGAAACCTGTCACTACAGCCAGCAAAGGCGCCGCCAGGAGCTAGGACGCTATGGCATCCCGCAATACGTTTCCTTCTGCGCGCGCTGGGCCGTCGATAGCGCGCGCTGTGGGCGAGATGAGATGGGCGGAGCAGCGCTGGGAGTGACGTAGGACGCGCGGGGTCCCTGGACGGCCATGAGCACAATTGAAGCAGTGGAATTGCCACGCCACACACATTCCGATTCGACGCCGCGCCATTCCATCCGAAGAATTAGTAGCCGTATTGTCCAGCCCAGGCAGAATGTTGCGAGGGGTGGAGGGCAGAGCGAACGAGTTGAAGGGTTTCGGATGTTAGCGGTATATCTTATCTATCTTATCTCATACATACGTGAAATAAAATTAGGTTTACTTAAGTTTTGGCGGTTAAGACCGTTTTTCGGACTTAAGTTAGGGCGGAACTTAAGTTCCGCATACCTCACCCCCACCCGGTTCCTCCCCCCTACCCCCCCCTCATTGCCTGAACTTAAGTTCTATGCAGGAACTTGAGATACATTGTACTTAAGTTCTGCCCCACTTGAGTCCCATACGACTTGACATTCATTGACTAGGAGTATATTGTACTTAAGATAATATTCAAGTTCAGCAGTCCCGCTCCACTGAAGTCGGGGTAACTTAAGATAGTCCATCACTTCATCCAACTTGAGTTTCGTACAACTTGAGCATTAACGTGCATGAAAATAACACATACCTAGGCGCGCCGTGGACGAGGTGCGGGCGACGGAGCTGCGGAGTAAGTTAGTTGAAATGGTCAGAAAAGAGGGAAGGCATCGTGCACCTGGTATTCCATTCCGTTGCCTCTCTCATTCTTCCTCATTCAATGTCGCGCTGATGACTCGGATGTCGGCGGGTGGCATAAGTTTCCAATGGCCAAGAAAAGTGTCACCGCCCTGCAGAGGCAGGTAGAAGCGACACCTCGTCCCCGGCCCCGGCTTCGCAGGTAATTGGTCGGTGATGGCACATTCGGTCGGTTCGTGGGTGGTGGTCAGAAGAGAGAAGCGAATAAGTAACGCGTGACGTTACTGAATTACAATGGGCGACCGAGATCGCCAAACACACCACGACACATCACTTTGACTTCACTCTAACTTCCATGGCCTCTCTTCTCTTCTCCTCTCCTCGACACTCTATCCCATTATTTGCTTCATGCAAGCAGTTGTGCTGACCTTTGACAGACCTCTGACATCAATGGCTTTCTGGTATGCCACTCATTGTGTTTATAAAGTCAGAAACTAATGATGCGACCCAATAGGTCCACAGTATTTTTTATCCATACCAAAGATGAGTTCTCTGCGTTTTTATTCACCTTTCCTCAATATTAATATTATTAGCCAATTCAGGGATTCATGCCACTTTCCAGAACTCAAGTTCGCCGCGAACTGAAGACGGACTTCAGTTTGGTCAAAAACTTAAGTCTTCCATTAATTGAAAATTAGCTTTGACTGTTTGATACACAGAACTCAAGTCCTCTCCTGTGACTTAAGTAGGTTACTATATTTATATTTTACGCTCCTATGAGATCTTAAGTTTATCACCAGAACTTGAGTAAGGAACTTAAGTTCGCAATGACCCCCGATGAGATAGTGCATGTAGGTAGGGTACAGTAGGTACGGTTACACAGAACTTAAGATGTAGTACAACTCAAGTTCGAAAAACGGTCTTTACCGGCTACAACTTAAGTGGAGCTAATTAAGTATTTGTACATACATTCATTCATCCCATCATCCCAACCTTCATTCCTTCATACAGTCCTTCATAATTTTACGCGACAGCACACAGCCTCAGTTACTTCTTGCTCCGTAACTGAGGCGTACGTAGATATATTTCCTCTCAATACTTACCTTACTGATTATCCTGTAGACTACGCTAACAGGTACTACATATATTAATAGAGTTACTTCTTGCTCCGTAACTGAGGCACTACGCTAACATCGGAAATGATGCGAAAGTGTGCCCCACCAGGTGAAAAAGTTCGCGAAGTCGAAACAAAGAAAGTAAGTTGTGTGGCTTTGTTATCGAAAGGCCTCCAACGGCCCGGGCCGCTCCCTTTCCTTCCCGACTCCGACCACTCGTTCTCGATTCTTCCTAGTTGCATGGTTCCTTCGTTTTTATTCTCTGGGTTCGCTTTCTCCAAGCTACCCCCCGTCCGAATGCGCTCTTGCCTCCTCCCAGGGCCGCCAGACCGAGTTCCTAACTGAGGGCTGAGGACTGAGGCTTTGCCTAAGCTTTGCTTGGCTGGATGTCTAGATCGCTGAAGCTGGCGCTTCAACGCAGCCCGGTTATTGGCTCGACTCGCTCCCATCATCCATTCTAATGAAATTCTTAAGATCAATACCGGACTCGGCTTTCCCTTAGTGCGTCTGCTCCTAACTCTATGCTATGCGATTAACGAGGGCTTCCCTCGCAGATACGCGAGAATTATCTCGTCCTCTACCGGCCGCTTTCCCCTTCTTGTTCCGTCAAACCTCTCGCCGTCCGCGGCGGTACTGGGAAGTGCTGCATTTATGTCCCTACGGCGTAAATTCCCAGAGTTTGATGAACCTTTAAAGCTGCGCGTCTGTCTTCATCTCTGAACTTCGCCAATCTACAGCTACGACTCTGACTCACTGTTCCGCCAATTATCACACTGTGTGAAAGCTGTTCTGTGGTTATTGGCCGCTCTCCTCGCTTTGCGTTCCCGTCGTGGACTGATTGCTGGCACATACTATCTTCTTTCTGTCCCTTTCGTCCGCCACTGCGCACCGGATCCCATCTTACGCATGTCTGTGCAAGCTTGATATCTGTTCAATTTATATTCAAACCTGTGGACCAGTTGTAACCCCCGCATCAAATCCGCGTCGCTAGTCTTCAAGTTCCAGCTGTTTTACTCGAACGTTAATATTCAATCCTGCCGCAAGGCACTGTATATCTTCGTGCGGTGATCACTCATCACTGAATCCAAACTCACGTTAGCCCGTACACTAATCGGACGATCCAGTCCGCCTTCCTACCACCCACTACGTGTCCTCCGTGGTCTCAGCTATTCTTTCTTTCTGCTTTCTATAAGCTACTGCGGCTCATACGCGCCATCATACTCGTTCCCAGCGCGCGGGTAACTCATTGGTCAATTTCTTTTCCTTCCCGGCCATATATATTCCCGTTCGGCCGCTCGTGCCGTGCCGACTCACATCTCGTGCATCTCTGTGAAAAAAAAAATCCGCTCGTGTCGGCAGGACTTATCGACTGCTTTGTTCGAATTTCAATGTTGAATCCTGCAAGACAGCGGATATCTATGTGCAGTCATTCATGTGAATCCTGAGATGCCTCCTCAAAATATATTTCAACCTGTAACCCTCATATCAAATCAACTCCCGCAAGACCTTTACGTGCCGTCGTGCGGTCCTCATCCATCACTGAATTCGAACTCACCTCGGATCGTACTTTAACAGTGCGATCTGGCGCGCCTTGTTACCACCCACTGCCTGCCCTTCCGCGGTCTCAGAGCTTTCTCGTCATCCACAGTTTTCTCAACTCTCCCAGATCTCGCATCGTATTCCAGCCCCGTTCGCTGCCAGTGACTCCATAGGCTATATCATGTCTGTCGGCTCTTTGTGAAATACTCCGCCGCATGACATTATAATCTCGTTTTTTCAGCAGCTCCGCCCACTGGTAATTTTAAATAGAGAGCGACAGAGGCGATATATAAGCTTGGCAGTGTGGTAAGTCTCTTTATATCTGGATATTTACGCGGTCGCGGGGAATCTTAAGTTTAACATCAATTGGGCTCTGGAGGGAATTGTCACAATGCGTATTGGAGAGGCTGTGAAGGGAGAACAAGTGAGAAGGAGTTTAGTCAGGATAAATACGAAGTGAAAAATGGCGAACCAGTCAAGATTGCAGATTGGCTACGGCGCCACGTATCCCCTCCCCAACCGCAGGCACAGGCACGAAAAGCGCTGGGATGCCAGCTTTGTAGTCCAACAGGCTGTCGGAGCGTGCATACGGCGAAAGGACGCAATTGTTTTCGGCACACTCAGTAAGCCAGTGCGTCGCAATGCCTTCCGCGGGGGATTCGTCCTCCGAGTGTGGTGGGGCGTCGACCGCTTTTTGCTGTTTCTCGAATATTGGAACACAGAACGGCTGGTGATCGTTAACGCGTAACGCATGCGAGCTCGCCTTCTTCTCGTTCAGCTGCGCCTTCCGGTGCGCGTCGCGCCTCAGGACAACGCCTTGTGCCGTAATTGTCTCCTCTGCGTTCGGCATCGGCCCAAATACGTCGACGTACTCGTATACCTCGCTCAAATCGGCCACCTCGTCCAGGAGCAGATCTGTATCACTCCTGCGCTCAGCATTCTTGATAGTGTAGAGCAGCTTTATAACGGGAGAGAGCCCCACGCGCTGAGAGATGGAGCGATAGCGCGCGTCACAGCCCTTGAGCGTCTGCAGCAGGGTACCCCACCGGGCGGCGGACGAACGCTGCTCAGAGCGCGCATAAAGAGTGGGTGGTGCGTCCCAGTCGAGGTCTAGGTGTGGCGGCGGAGGCATGGGGTATTTATGCGCGAGATTGAATGCAAGCAGACCACTGGCCGGCAAGAAACAGGGATTAGACAGCAGAGAACGTAATTTATGTTCGAGCTGACGTTCCGTCGTGGTGCAGATGCTTGGGACTGCGGGGTTATGATCCGCGATGAAGAGATTGTACGTCAGAGTGACACGATAGCCGTGATGCACAGGCGAAATTGTGTGCAAGACGTCGTGGTACAGCGCAACGTAGGGGAGAAAGATGGTGGATGCCAGAGACGGTCCAGCAAGGCACGAAGCGGGGTCAAAATTCCAGATTGTGGAGCCTTGTTCGACGGTGAAAACGCCGCCCGCGTGCACGACAGGCAGGATGACGACAAGAGAGCCAACCATGTTATTCGGGCGCATGTTGTTGCTGTACGGTTTGACAATTGGACCAGGGCCTTGCGGGGTTTTGAGCGCAGGAAAAGGCAGTAAGCTGGGAAGCACCGACCGTAGATATCCAATCCATTCATTTCAGCTCACAGTGATTTATTGGTATCCAAGCATGCGCCGAGCAACAAGTCAGTACTGATCAGATCTATGAGTCCCGAAGCAGAAATATCCAAGCGGGTGGCGAATTTGTGGGGATCCAAGTGCCCTGCTATGCAATCTTCCCCAACACGCAAAGGCTCGCAGACAGTGGCAAGCGCGGAAAGATCGTTTTCTGTCGCATTGAGCAAATCGATACGGCTGCGTACAAAGATTGACAGGTAAGTGTGGGTGAAATAAAATTAACAGAGCTGAGACTTGCTTTGGATACGCCTGGCCTTCGACTTCATAATATATGACGAGGTCCTTCGGGACCTCGTGCACACCGCCGCTGTAAGGTGATCCATGCTTGAGTGAGCGGCGCAAGGCGTTCAAGATATCTTCGACGCCAGTGTTGCCTGAGGCGGTATTGCTCCGAATCGCGGGAGGTGCAGGTCCTCCGCCCATGGTTTCTGTGAGATGAGAGGATAAGACAAGCAGAGGTGATGATTGCCGTCAGCAAAAGGGCCGGGGCCGAGTCATCACGTGTTACGAGTCCTAATTTATTAGGTCTCGTTCTTGTCATCATTTACCACCAGAGAAATCGTCATGGACAACTTTGATTTGAAATGTGCTTTTGATCAATCCATCAATCCTATCAAAATTCTTAGGTAGGTCGCTTTAGCGTTTTTGTATCGTAATATATTATTTTGACTCCTGATTCATGAGTGATTGCTTCTGATTATCCGTGAAATCTTTTTTTACAAATAAACTGGATGTATTATAGCCGTTTTCTGGCTGGCAGTTGGTTTTTGCCGAATATCGGCTTGTATGCTTCTTTGATATGTTCGGATCAATATCCGTAGTCATCACGTGTATTGTTATTCTAGGGGACCTTGTTTTTCGTTTGAAACGTGACCTCTATATTGCCTTTGCCACGTGTGTTGTAATTGTAGGGGTCCTTGCTTTTCTTTTGAAACGTGACTACTCGGATTTCGGATTTCGGTAACCGGTTTTCGGTCTGCGGTAATGTTCATGTGTATGTTAATCTTTCCATGTTCCTTTGTCATTAACCCTGTTTCTGGCCGCTAACCAGGTCCATCAATGGATACTCCATATGTCCCTACCTCGTGTATACTAATATTTGCCCTTATATTTTCGATGAACCCCTCAGGTTATCGTACCGGTTGAGCTCATCGACTTCATTTTTGAGCAAGCTTGTACTGCAGACAATTTAACTCAAATCGACACGATCATCCAATTGAGGTGCGCTATCCGCCTTGTATCGAAACAGTATTGCAGCTTTGTCGACCAGAATCCGGCATTCTGGACATCCATTTTGATCACAACAGCCACACCCCTCCACGCGATCAACTACATTCTTCGTAAACCAGCCGAATTACCCGTTCATATCACACTTCGCATCGTCAATGGCTCCGGTCACTCTACTGTAAACATCGACCTCGCAAAAATTGAGGCCTTCATAACAGACACAGCCAATCTCATCCTACCTCGGATGCACAAATGTACATCCTTCGTTATGGGTTACAGGACCCAATCCTGGCCGATTTCATCCTCAGCACTCTCATGCACTGCAACACTTCCTCTCTTCAGCGCCTTACATCCCGTTTTTTTGCCAAACACTATGACAATTTCAAACCCGCTCCCCTTCCCATCTTTGCCTTCTCCCAACACCCTTTATATGGTCATACCAGTGCTCCTTCCTAAGTGCTGTCCATTTCACCAACTCCATGGTCCGGTTATTGTCCTATTTTGGAATATGTTCACACCAATTTCCACGTACTCCAGATTCATCAGCCTCGAACTTGTCCTATGGATTGGAGAGAACTCGGTGTCATTCTAGCAAGGGGAAAAGGGTTGTTTTCCGGTGTGGGGGGAGGGTGTATGGTGCAGAGTTTTGGCGGTGGTCTGCGAAACGACCCAATTCTGGCCATACTGCGGAGTATTGCTAATATTCAAGAGCACCCATTTTTGGTGGAGGCATGGGTCCAAAAATGCGAAAAAAACATATCACCTACATTTTTTTTTTGGGGGGGGTCTCAGGAACCCCCCCCCCCTAGCAGAAGCATCACGTGTCATCAAATTTCCTTTTCAGGATGAGTACGTTCATGAAAAAAAATCCGCCACAATTCATTACAGGAACATAAGGCCCGCCTGTGAGCATGTAGTTACATGAAACTAATGTGCCAATAGCTCCTACGTATTATTCTGGCATTTCGTCTCCACACAGCCCTTGCACTGCCAACTTTTGATGCACAGTACCTTGGTATATCAAGCTGTGAGAATCGGGCCCATTGCGTCATACAATCACTCCCACCACATTTGAAGGTGAGGTTGGGATCCCTCTGCTCGGATTCAGTAGCTGCTTCTCCAGATTCACGAAGACCAAATATCACCTCGCTTCCGTCCAATGATGGATCTATAGGCCAAACTTCGGCCAAACTTCAGCCAAACAACCCCTATATGGAAAATACGGCTCTGGGAGCCGCGTACATTGCTCACAGTGACTCAGAATAACTCCTAGCATACAATACAAAAGATTGTATCCCATTATACGTCGATTTGACCCTTCCTGACCAAAAAAAAACTTGTATACAAATATTTTTCTCGGGTGGTCCGCTGGGCCCCCCCCCCCCAAGGTGATATGATCGGTTCTTATCCTTGGACCCCCTTGCATGGGGCCGATGTGGAACCTTCAGAATCCGAAGAGATCATATTTTAATTCAAAGTCCTTGATGACGCAGTATGGGTGGTGCAATGAAGGCTCGTTTTTTTTTGAAATATGCTAGAATTCTTCAGAGAAATCCGATCAGGGGCGGGATATAGACTAAATCGTGTAATATGCTCCCGGATTTTCTGGCCGATATTACTTGGGCCAAACGACCAAAGGATCCACTCAGTACGTGGGGTGTGGAGAGAGTCGACGGAGACGACACCATGGTCCTCATTGGGTGGGAGTTGCCACTCTCTATCCAGACGAGTTCATGGAGATATATCCACAGGAGGTAAAACACATCTAAGTATTTACAATAGTTCGTTGTTTAGAGCATATCATCCGATTCATATTACCTCAGTGCATCCGATAAGTACGAAGGCAATCCAACGAACATTGCCTAAAACGTACTAATCCGACGAACTTTGCATATCCAATTTGGGATCCAACGAACTTTCTGTTTCTGACATAATCCAACGAAGTTGGCAAGGGCTCCATGTCCCTCACGTATTTCAGGAATAGTAGATCTCAGTAAAGGCACAAACAGAGAGTCAAATGGTGTATGTCGACGATGATCACTGCATAGATCCGAACAAAATTGCCTCTGGATTTTATGGACTATGCCAGGTGATATTGAAGGCTCCACCACAAGAAAGACTCGACACACCTGACTATGAGCACGGATGTGAAGGGGGGTGATTGAAATATTAACCATACGAATGCTTGTGGTTCTATAATCCTGTATAATATCTCATTGTGAATGCGGAGCAAGCCCCGTGGGAAGCTCTGGTATCAAGTGTCATTAGTGTCGTTCCCCTCACCGGTGCGTTGACCTCAAGGCATCGGAATCGCGATTACAGGAGTAAACCGGCCAGCAGAAGGTCGGCGTAATGTCATCTTCAAATGCCCATTTCGGTAGCTGATCTTTCTGAGCAATGTGCTGACCTAGAATCGCAGTTCAAGGCGGCCAAACCTGCCAATGCGACTCTAAGGAGAAAAAGAGTGAATTTCATCACTGTCGTGCGCAACAAGCCTGAGGCCGGCCCAGATCTAGGTCTTATCTTCAAAGCAGCCAACAGAAACGGGCTAGGCAAAAATTCGACTTAGAAGATAGTTGGCTTGCAGTCGCCTTGAATTGACACTTTCTTTGGGTGGAAGAGACAATTGCAACGGAGATCTTGAAGATGGGCTGTTCCATTGCCCGTTTCAAAAACCAAAGAGGGCATAGAAAGCTGTAGAAGGACTGATGTTGTGCTAGTGGCTTTGGTTGCCGATGCCGAACAATGCCGTTTCCACTGCAGATTCCTGATTCCTGTTAACGACCAGCGGATCAGCCGGCTGTATTTGATCCGCTGAAATGATTGAGCCGCGGCGGTCGATTTGACCGCAGAAAGGTGAAGGCCCGCTCAACATGGATTGAAATGTAAATTGACCGTAGGTTCGACGGGTCGAAGATATGGCGGTGAGGGATTGGACCCTACGTATGGAATAGAAAGGGAAACACTGTCCACCTGAATGCGCCGAGAAATATTCAGTCCCATTACATCAACTCCACGATTTACGTCCACCACCCCTCTCAGGGATTCATTCTGACTAAGTTATATCCGAGCCACACAGCTGTGGCACAACTCCCACAGATAGTGCGAACTGCGGCCTATTTTTAAATTTGGGATTATGAACAGTTGAGCACGATGAGCCTGCGAATAGAGCTCAACACCGGCTGACTAAGAGAGTGCACAACAGTGATCGATGATCGATTCACTTGCCTCCCGCACTCTTGCCATTTTTTCTGCCCACCCACCATCCCTATTTTTGAACAGAGTCCTGGTTTCCTGATGAGCATTGTTGGTAGTGCTCATCCGGAAGCCTCACTCACAGAGAACCCAGCTTCTACTGAGAAACCCGGCTTTCAAGAAAAAACCCGCCATCACGGAACTCTTGTAATTGTAAAGTGTCTAATCAGAAACCCCGGCCATCAACGGTACTAGGCGGAGGTATCAGGCCGGATCACCGGAGTCGGAGGACGGAGGGAGGACGGAAGCAATTTTAGTTTCCATTCGGCGGCTTCCGAGTTGAGTTTTGTGCCCAGAGGATGACAGAAGCAATTTTTAGGTGGGCCGGGTTGTCGAGTTGCGCCAGCGGGGATGGCGACGCATCGCGGGAGGGGACTCAGGACGTCGAGGACAGAAGCAATTTTTTGCAGAGGATGTCGATGGAATTTTTTGAGCGGCCTTAGCTCTGTGCCGAGCGGAAGCAAATCCAATTTTTTAGGTCCGCGTCCAAACGTGCGGAGGCGGTGCTCGATCGAATGGCCGCATGCAGACTGACACAACTGATGCCAACCTCCAAGAGATTACGGGCTGGGAGGGCATATAAATGTTCCCTGTGCCGACACAACCGTTCCAATTGAAGTCTATTGCTATTCATTCACGTCGCAAAAATATGCCACATGCGGAAGGCAGCGGCAAAGCCATGTGACCGTGTCCTGTTTGCCGACGGCATTGCCGGAGCACACATCAGACCTCTGCCGGTGAGCAACCCTCTAGCATCTGGGTTTCCAAATAACACAATTTTTGTAAACCCTGGTTTCACTTGAAAACCGGGTTTCTCAGTAGAATAATCCTTACATTTGTCTTGTTAACTCTAGGCATGGCGCTCGAGACAATAAAGTTCCAGACCAAAGGAATGATTTCTGCTGTGTCTTACCTAAGACCTGCTCTCGCCCACATTATCGTTTTTGTCTTTTTCTTTTTTTTTTCTATGACTTTCTTACCAGCTTCTCGTGGCTATTGATACGGTCATTGCCTCCAAACCAAGCACATTTGGGGGGGTTGTGTGATTGTGATGTACGAATTGAACGTAATACGACAGTATGTGCTCAATCTCTCTAACTTGGCATACACCAGACTCTGCAGTGCTGCAGCTGCAAGCGCTTGGCAGCAAGATGTCTAGCACAAATGCGGAGCACATCGAAGCAGTTATGTGGTCGAGTCCATCTTCCATGCCTTTGTTTTCTCCCAGTCTGCTTAATTTCAGGAAGACGATCCTCGGGCAGAGATAACTGCTGCGTTGCGGCTCGCATTGCAGGATACTGACAAGGATCTTCTCTCGTCCTTTCTCGCCATAAATAATTCCCTGCTGGACCATCAATTCTCATGCATAGCCAACGCACTTGCTTTTTTGGAGAGCTTCGACGTCAATGACAAGATAACGGTCTGTGGTTGGCTGTGACACAACTTTCGTGTCAAATATGGAAATATCATGACCGTGACGAGACTTGACCAGTGATTCTCACGCCTCGACTGGCCTTCTCCAGCTCCTTCACAGCAGACGAAGCCGAAACGGAAGCTCAGCTCACGCCCCTCTTCTCCCTAGCACTGTACATGTCAATACGCAGAACCAAGGTAGACAGCGAGGAATCGCCGGATGGAGCAACTGGCGATGCGCAACGGGGCCTCGATGACCAGGATTGGACGAATGTAAGCTCTAGCGACTTCTGGTTACCACAGGTAACGACCGATGGCCAGGTGAGATGCCCATTTGCTTCGCACTGCTAATAGGGAGGTCTTCACCCTTTATTCAGATATACTACGTGAATGAGTTGACCGGTCAGCGCGCCCGCGATCTACCCAGCGAAGCCGACGGTGATACTTCGGCCAGTGACGTTGGCGGCCTTATCCGACGTATAAGCTTTCGTTCAGGCACGAGCGCAAGCCTCGCGTCATCCAACGGTCTGCCTCCTGAATCCAGAGACATCAGCAACACAGCTGGTTCCGGCCTCCTTCCTCGCACCAGCACCCCTGAACCCCGGGTTAAGGAGCGTACCGAGGATACCAACTCCCACGACTACTACAGCAAATCTGACGGGTCCGTCCAAGGGACGCGCCCCAAGTCGGTGGGTACCAACAAGTCGGGGATTGTGTGCCGCTTCCCGGCACCGTCGCCGCCCCCAGATGTCCCGCCCATGCCGTGGTACCTACGGCCGACGTACAGCCCGACTGATATCTTGGTCGATTTGGATGGCTCGGTGCGCGCGGGGACCGTTCCTGCACTGGTGGAACGCCTTACGGCGCACGAACAAGGAGGCAGGATAAACTTTCCCGTTGAGATTTCATTCCGTATTGATCGTCTTTGCAGCCCCCGCGTTCATCAGGTCGTTCATGATGACGTTCAAAATGTTTACGGCCGTGGACGAGTTGTTTGATCTTCTCGTGCAGCGCTTTTGGATGCAACCTCCGCCGGAGCTCACGCCGACGGAGCGTGAGATCTGGGGCACAAGGAAGCAGCAGGTCGTTCAAGCCAGGTGAGTCCCGCCTTTCCGCTTCTCTCCAGTTTTGACCACCACTTTATTTTAGAGTTTTGAACTCCTTCAAATGCATGATTCAAGTCGACGGCATATTGGAGTCAGACGACCTCTTCGTCTTAGAGCGGATAAAACAATTCATCACCACCGCGGATGTCGCAAGGTTCCCTACGGCCAAGCAGCTTCTAAGTCTAATTGAACGTGCGGTGCGGCCTGTGAATTGCCTTCTCATTCAATGCACTCACGGACAGTTGTGGGATCTACCAGCAAAAAGGCGACAGCATAATCAAGATGGTGACCGCCTCTCGAGGAGAGCCCCCACCCCCTGTCGTCCCAAAAACCGTAACGAATCAGAAACTCCAGCTTCGGGATATTGACCCGCTGGAGCTTGCCCGGCAGCTGACCATCAAAGAGAGTGGCCTGTACCAGCGGATCCGGCCCAAAGAATGTCTCCAGCGAGCGGCGACGGGGCACACGACGGAGAACAACGACAATGTCACAGCTTTTGTCTGCACAACTAGCAAGGTATGCGTGCGCGTCATCGCTGTATCGAGATCGGTCGGGTTTTGACAGTGATGCTCTTCCTAGATTCCGCTCTGGGTCGCACAGTCAATCCTGTGTCACGAGGAATCGCAGCGGAGAGCCTACGTTGTGCATTATTGGATTAACGTCGCCGATGCAAGTGCAACTGCCCTGTCGAATGAAAGGCATGCATGTTAACTATCCCCAGCGATGCAGAGCGTTGAACAACTTCTCCACTTTGGCTGCCATAGCCGCTGGGCTCAGTATGGCTTGTGTCAGTCGGCTCAATCAGACGTGGGAGCACATCGACAAACGATGCATGGGAAAGTTAGCAGCGTGTAAGACGATCATCGACAGCAACAAAGGCTTCTTGAAATACCGCAGGATGCTGCCAACCCTTATGCCGCCGTGCATGCCGCTCGTAGGTGAGTAGATTCGCAGTTGCAGTGTCGGCATCTTATCATTCGCTAGGGTTGTTCCTATCCACACTGCAGTTTATCTGCGATGGAATGCCGGATTACATACCAGGTCGGCCTGGGAAGGACGGGGGTACCATGCGCGACACTCGTTACTTTCAAGAAATGGGCGAATGCATCTCAGGTCATTGACGATGTCAAGCGGTGGCAGGAGCCGTACAACTTGCACGTCCTCCCATCGGTCCAGGCCTACATCGAGGAGTCCCTCAGCGTGGTAAACCCGTTTCAGGAACTCAGTGAACGCTTGTCGAGTAGGAGCCTGGTGTTGGAACCTAGGGACTCAGTGGACGAGGATGAGAAAATGGGTTACTTGCTGCGGGAAGGCGGTTTCTTTTAGACCAATTCTTTGAGGGCTCCTATAAGAAATGAAAACTACTACTGGTACTGGACAAGCTGCATCTGTGTGTTATAGCCTGTTTGAATTATAAATCCCTATAATGTTTGATTTGAGAGGAAGGATGGACGTACGAGGCAAGTATGCGTTACGTCGAGCTCGTCTTGCAGCATGCTACGGAGTGGACTATACGCAATCTAGCGGAGATTGATATGAAGAAGATTGCGCGAAGACGTGGCGGAAGTAGTGTCGGATCCGTCTGTGCATTTAGCACCAAGAGGAAGGGAAGGTCGCAAAGGAGACGTACTACCACAAAACTTGTCCTCTCAAGTCAACCCAGGGTCCCAGAAGTGACGCCGAAGATTCCAGAGGACAGGACGGATGAGGTAATTAGGGGTCGTTCATGGCGGTGGTGCAGAGTCCGTATCGCGACAACTGAAGAATATATCGTAGAAGCAGCTGAAGAGAGC
Organism: Mycena rebaudengoi; assembly: GCA_029282285.1. NCBI lineage: Eukaryota > Fungi > Basidiomycota > Agaricomycetes > Agaricales > Mycenaceae > Mycena > Mycena rebaudengoi. Next base: position 474,184 of record JARJCX010000070.1, read on the forward strand.
GTAGTTTGTGTGCCGCTGTTAGGATCACCCGCTATCAGGTTTTGATACCCCTTGTGCCAAACCTTCATCTCAAAACCGCTGGCGGAATTCTCTACCTGTACCTCGCCGAAGATTCCTGATTCCAAACGTGAGAAACAAGTTGATTCGACTCCCATCTAAATTTGCGCATCCCACGGGTGCCTTTTTTGGAATTGATTGCAAGTCTCTTTATAAACTGCCAAAACCGATGCAACATCTCTTTTCAGATCCCTTCCAGTGGAACTTGTCGTCTCTATATTGATATTCCGCAGGCTGGTTGGCTACTTTTAGCAAATTGCACCGAAACTTCAAGCTCCTGGCACCCCAATTCCTCGAGGTTTTCCTCAAACGCAGCTCGTCTACTCCTATCTTCTCTCCCCTCTCCGCACTCTCCAACCACTCCAAAGTCTCGCTGATGGCTCGGGATCGAAACATCTCGTTGATGGTGCCCTATTTGTTGGCGTCGGATGCAATGCAGAAAACATCGCACGTCGGGTGAGCTCAAGACTCCACAATGTTCGGCGGACCACAGTCAGCCTTGGTCAAAGCCTTGTGTGGCTTGCCGAAGCTCCGCCGAGATTTTTGAGGTCGCTGGAAACTCCACAATGTTCAGCGGAGCACATTCGGCCTTGGTCGAAGCTCTGTGCATCTCGCTGAAGCTCCACCGAGATGTTTGACCCATGCTGGAGACTCCACAATGTTCAGCAGAGCACATTCAGCCTTGGTCAAAGCTCTGCATCTCTCCGAAGCTCCGCCGAGACTTTTGACCCAAGCTGGAGACTGCCCAATGTTTGGCAGAGAGCTTTGTGCGACTTTCCGAAGCTCCGCCGAGAGTTTCGAGCCAAGCTGGAGACTCCACAATGTTTGGCAGAGCACATTCAGCCTTGGTCGAAGCTCTGTGCATCTCGCTGAAGCTCCACCGAGATTTTTGAGCCACGCTGGAGACTCCACAATGTTTGGCAGAGCACATTCAGCCTTGGTTAAAGCTCTGTGCTTCTCGTCAAAGCTCCACCACCTCCGCCAGGGGTGTCTGGCTCAAGGTCCAGAATTGTACCCACTCCAGCATCTTCAGCTGGATTTTTGAGTCAAGCTGGAGACTTCACAATGCTCAGTAGACCACATTCAGCCTTGGTCGAAGCGTTGTGCCACTTGCCGAAGCTCCACAGGATTTTTGGGCCATGCTGGAGACTCCACAATGTTCGCAGAGCACATGCAGCTTTGGTTGAAGCTCAGTGCTACCCGCCAAAGCTCCGCTGAGAGTTTTGAGCCATGCTGGAGACTCGACGATGTTCGGCAGAGCACATTCAGCCTTGGTCGAAGCTTGGTGCTACCTGCCGAAGCTCTCCGAGAGTTTTGAGCCAAGCTGGAGACTCGACAATGTTCGGCAGAGCACATTCAGCCTTGGTGTAAGCTCTGTGCATCTCACTGAAGCTCTGCCATAATTGTTGAGCCAAGCTTGAGACCCCACACAATGTTTGGCAGAGCACATTCAGCCTGGGTTAAAGCCTTGTGCCACTCGCCGAAGCTCCGCCGAGATTTTTGAACCATTCTGGAGACTCCACAATGTTCAGTGGAGCACATTCAGCCTTGGGTGGAGCTCTGTGCCACTCGCCGAAGCTCCACCGAGACTTTTGACCCAAGCTGGAGACTCGACAATGTTTGGCGGAGCACATTCAGCCTTGCTTGAAGCTCTGTGCTACTCGCCGAAGCTCCGCCGAGATTTTTGAGCCAAGCTGGAGACTCCACAATGTTTGGCGGAGCACATTCAGCCTTGGTCAAAGCTCTGTGCTTCTTGCAGAAGCTCCACCACCTCCACCGGAGATGTCTGGCTCAAGTTCCAGAATTGTACCCACTCCAGCATCTTTGGCTGCAATTTTTGAGTCAAGCTGGAGACTTCACAATGTTTGGCGGAAAACATTCAGTGTTGGTCAAAGCTCTGTGCCACTTCTCCGCCGGATTCTTGGGCCATGCTGGAAGCTCCTCGAATTTTTGAGTCAAACTGGAGACTCCACAATGTTCAGCAGAGCACATTCAGCCTTGGTTGAAGCTTTGTGGGACTTGCCGAAGCTCCACTGAATTTTTGAGCTACACTGGAGACTCCACAATGTTCGACTGAGCACATTCAGCCTTGGTCAAAGCTCTATGCCACTGGCTGAAGCTCCGCCGAGATTTTTGAGCCAAGCTCAAGACTCTACAATGTTCGGTGGAGCACATTCAGCCTTGGTCAAAGCTCTGAGCTTCTGGCCGAAGCTCCACCGAGATTTTTGAGCCACGCTGGAGACTCCACAATGTTTGCAAAGCACATTCAGCCTTGGTCGAAGCTCTGTGCCACTCGCCGAAGCTCTGCCGAGATTTTTGACCCAAGCTGGAGACTGCACAATGTTCAGTGGAGCACATTCAGCCTTGGTCAAAGCTCCGTCCTCCTCGCCGAAGCTCCACCGAGATTTTTTGAACCACGCTGTATACTCCACAATGTTTGGCAGAGCACATCCAGCCTTGGTGGAAGCTCTGTGCCACCTGCCGAAGCTCCGCCAAGAGTTATGAGCCAAGCTGGCGACTCAACAGCCTTGGTCAAAGCTCTGCGCCTCTCGCCAAAGCTCCACCACCTCCACCAGAGATGTCTGGCTCAAGTTCCAGAATTGTACCCACTCAAGCAATCTTCAGTCAGAATTTCTGAGTCAAGCTGGAGACTCCACAATGTTCGGCGGAGCACATTCAGCGTTGGTCGAAGCCTTGTGCCTCTCGCCGAAACTCCACCACCTCTGCCGGAGATGTCTGGCTCAAGTTCCACAATTGTACCCACTCCAACATCTTCGGCTGCGATTTTTGAGTCAAGCTGGAGACTCCACAGTGTTTGGTGGAGAACATTCAGCCTTGGTGGAAGCTCTGTGCCACCCGCCGAAGCTCTGCCAGGAGTTTTGAGCCAGACTCCACTCATAGGAATAATACTCAGACGGGCACAACAAGGTGAACGACTGTATTGCAAACCTAATAGGAATAATACTACGACACCAGTAAGTAAGAGACTAAATACATAGTAAGGAAGCAGTCGTTCACCTTATTGTGCCCATCTGAGTATTATTCCTATTAGTGGAGTCTGGCTCAAAACTCTCGGCAGAGCTTCGGCAGGTGGCACAGAGCTTCCACCAAGGCTGAAGGTTCTCCACCAAACACTGTGGAGTCTCCAGCTTGACTCAAAAATCGCAGCCAAAGATGTTGGAGTGGGTACACTTCTGGAACTTGAGCCAGACATCTCCAGCGGAGGTGGTGGAGTTTCGGCGAGAAGCACAGAGCTTTGACCAAGGCTGAATGTGCTCCACCTGTAGAATCTTGAGCCCGGCTCACAAATCTCGGTGGAACTTCGGCGAGTGGCACAGAGCTTCGACCAAGGCTGAATATGCTTCGCCGAATATTGTGGAGCTTCCAGCGTGGCCCAAAAATGCGGCGGAGCTCCGGCGGCTGGCAGAGAGCTTCGACCAACACTGAATGTTTTCCACCAAACATTGTGGAGTCTCCAGCTTGACTCAAAACTTCCGGTGGAGCTTCAGCGAGTGGCACAGAGCTTCGACCAAGGCTGAATGTGGTCTACCAAGAAGTCAGTCCACGCTAAGGCTGGGGTCGCCCAAGTTTGTGTGGGGTGTCGCGATCGATGTGATTGAGCATGGCGGACCTTAGAATCATTTTAAATGCCCAATGAATATTCTGGTGGTACGCACTTTAGGAATATTTGAAAAGACATTCAAGACGTATATTAAATACCTTTTGCATGTTCTGGTGCAAGTTATGTGCAAAACATTTTAAATTTGAACTCCATATCCCTTGTGTGTTCAGGCACAGAGCCTCCTCTATGAACACAAAAATTATGCTAAAGGCTTCCCTGGAAACATTGGGGAAATATTTTAAAAACCTTCCTCAAGTCCAGCAGGAGAATCTTCTGAACACATTTTAAATATTTCTTCACAGTTTCTTACGTGTGTTTAGGATATTCTTGACCTGTGAACAGAGAATATATGTAGAAGTTATTCTGGTGTGTATCCTGAAAGGTCCGCCATGCTCAATCACATTGATCGCAACACCCCACACAAAATTGGGCAACCCCGGCCTCAGCGTGGACTGACTCCCAATCTGATTATGAAGCATGCATGCCCCACGGCCTGCCTTCACCAGCGCCGACACCCGACATAACCTTGGGGAAACCCCGGCCTCAGCATGGGCAACACCCTCCCGAGGAAGAGGCGGACTGACATGCACCCAATCCCATTTACCAATCCCGTCAAATGGAGAGGGAAAGCAAAAGACATAGTTGTAGAGCATGTTGTACTAGATGGAGAAGATGACACCGAAGATATCGTGGACAACAAAGACCTCAAAGACCTCCTTGTTCTGGAGAACAGCACCATGCATGTGGACTCCCCATGTCAGACATGTTTCTTGGGGTTGGGGCGACTTCGTCAATGCCCAGTGAGCTTGGTGTCAACAAGTTTTTTTGCGGCGGTGATGTGGAACAGGAACCATGAGGCATGAGGAGGCAACTTGGCATTCATGGTGGTCGACCACAACTTGAATTTGGGATTCATGGACTGCAAATTCGACAGAGCACATTCAGCCTTGGTTGAAGCTGTGTGTTGTAACCTGCAAACATCACAGTGTTGTCTGTCCATCACAGTTCTGTCACAGCAGTGTTGTGACCGCTGGCAGCGCGATTGCTTTTTTGCCATGAAGTGATATTGGGGTAAGCCGTCCCCAGCACTATTCCATGTCTCGTACAGATTGTGCCAGATGGCGCACAATTCAATGCGGTCCCAAACTGGATTATGGGTGAGTTTGAGGACATGCAATTGAGAGTCATCCCCTGTGTCCGAGAAGGCAGGGTCCATGAGCGTGTTTGTGCAATTTGCCGAAGCTCCGCCGAGATTTTTGACCCAAGGTGGAGACTCCACAATGTTTGGTGGACCATATTCAGCCTTGGTTGAAGCTTTGTGGGACTTGCCGAAGCTCTGCTGGATTTTTGGGCTACGCTGGAGACTCCACAGTGTTCGCAGAGCACATTCAGGCTTGGTCAAAGCTCTATGCCACTCGCCAAAGGTTCGCCGAGATTTTTGGGCCCACTGGAGACTGCACAGTGTTTGGCGGAGCACATTCCCTTGATCGAAGCTCTGTGCCACTCGCCGAAGCTCTGCCAAAATCTTTTAGCTAAGCTTGAGACTCCACAATGTTCGGTGGAGCACATTCAGCCTTGGTCAAAGCTTTGTGCCACTCGCCGAAGCTCTGCCGGATTTTTGGGCCATGCTGGAAGCTCCACAAGATTCGGTGGAGCAGATTCAGTGTTGGTTGAAGATCTGTGCCACTCGCCGAAGCTCTGCCGAGATTTTTGAGCCACGCTAGAGACTCCACAATGTTTGGTGGAGCACATTCAGCCTTGGTCGAAGCTGTGTGCCTACCCACTCCAGCTTCTTCAGCTGCGATTTTTGAGTCAAGCTGGACACTTCACAATGTTCGGCAGAAAACATTCAGTGTTTTTCGTGGAGCAGATTCAGTGTTGGTCGAAGCTCTGTGCCACTCGCCGAAGCTCCGCGGAGATTTTTGCCCCAAGCTGGAGACTGCACAATGTTTGGCGGAGTACATTCAGCCTTGGTCCAATCTCTGTGCATCTCGCCAAAGCTCCACCGAGATTTTTGACCCAAGCTGGAGACTGCACAATGTTTAGCAGAGCACATTCAGCCTTGGTTAAGGCTTTGTGCCACTCACCGAAGCTCCACCCGGATTTTTGAGCCAGGTGGGAGACTCCACAATGTTCGGCGGAGCACATTCAGCCTTGGTCGAAGCTTTGTGTGGCTTGCTGAAGCTCCACCACCTCCGCCGAAGATGTCTGGCTCAAGTTCCAGAATTGTACCCACTCCAGCAATCTTCGGCTGGTATTTTTTAGTCAAACTGGAGACTCCACAATGTTCGGCAGAGCACATTCAGCTTTGCTCGAAGCTCTGTGCCTCTTGCTGAAGCTCCACCACCTCCGCTGGAGATGTCTGGCTCAAGTTCCAGAATTGTACCCACTCCAGCATCTTCAGCTGCGATTTTGAGTCAAGCTAGAGACTTTACAATGTTCGGTGGAAAACATTCCGTGTTGGTCGAAGCTCTGTGCCACTCACTGAAGCTCCACTGAGAGTTTTGAGCCAAGCTGGAGACTCCACAATGTTTGGCAGAGAGCTTTGTGCCACTTGCCGAAGCTCCGTTGAGAGTTTTGAGCCAAGCTGGAGACTCCACAATGTTTGGCAGAGCACATTCAGCCTTGGTCAAAGCTCTGTGAATCTCGCTGAAGCTCCACCAAGATTTTTGAGCCACGCTGGAGACTCCACAATGTTTGGCAGAGCACATTCAGCCTTGGTCGAAGCTCTGTGCCACTCGCCGAAGCTCCGCCAAGATTCTATCCCGGCCTCCACCACGTATCCGCGCTCATGCGCGAAGGTCTAATGATTTTGGATGCAGTTGACAAGCAAGTTCACCACTCCCATATCTTCTTGCTCCTCGAAACTGCAGATGGGCCAGCTATGGACAACTTGAATGGTGTGGGGCTGCCACATGCACTGTGTCCGCCACAGCGAATACGACGACACGGCCACAACACCCAGATTCACCACCCATGCTCACCACACCCCACATTTCCCAAATCTACACATTTCGGACACCATTCTCGCATCTCGCATCGCGGACGGCGCACCTCCAACGACATCTGGCAGATGGGAGTGCCTTCGTCCATAACAAGATCAACTGCCAGAGCACACAGCACTTCCAACACGCTCATGCCGACATATCGCACACATTTCACCCCTTTTCAGCCTCAGGACGTCGTATCCGCACGGACTTTGGACGGATTAGGAAGGTAGCAGTTCGTCGGGCATCGCGTCCCAACAACTTTTGGGCCCGAAAAGGCAACTTCCTCCGATGAGCACCATAACTCGGTGGGATGAAACACGGTGCAAGCACACCGCCATAGGGCTAGAATGTTATGGAACGCCGAGGGAGTGAACTGTGGACATGTAGAGAAGGTCCAAAGGGGTTATTGGCAGAGTATAAAAGGATCTGGGTCTCAAAGTAGTGGACAGTTCACTTTGGAGCGGGTTTTCCCCCACTAGTTTCTAGTGTAAACCGATTCCCCCCAATATACTGTTGACCCACAAACACACCACACCACTAACCCACTAACTTGTTGAAAGACACTTGACCACACATCCTCCAGACGATTCATACTGAACGTCTAACCACACTAACCCGTCCCCTTGACCTCGCAAACCGCTGCTCATGCAGTACTTGACATATGGGTGCATACGGGTGCTGCCAGTTTTGTTCGGTCAAAGAAGGACGAAAGCCCGGCAAAAATCACTACTACCCAGTGCTTCTCAAGCCCTCAACTACGACGTCCCGGGCTGCAACCATGAAGATGTTAATGGCCATCATCTCACCACTGTCGATGTCGACGAGTACAAAAGATGCCTTGAAGACGTCATTTACGCATTGGACCGGAAACAGGGATTACCAAGCCCAGCATTTTTAGTGGTCTCCCAGCAGACCATATGTTTCCTGTTCCTCGCTGCTTTTGGTCAGACCAGATGCACCGCGACGCTTTGAACATCCCAGATATTTTACTCAGCCTCTGGCGTGCGAAACTGACAGACAACCAGGATGACTGGAACTGGGCAGTTCTTATTGGAGATATTTGGAACGCTCATGGAAAAGCGGTCACAGCATGTACTCCCTATCTCCCAGCATCATTCGACCGTCCACCTCGCAATCCGGCTGAAAAGATCTTGAGTGGGTAAAAGGCGCAGGAGTATCTGACTTACATCTTCGTTCTCAGCCCAGCTCTTTTGCACGATATACTGCCAGAAGTCTACTGGAGGAACTTTTGCAAGCTCGTGAGAGGCATTCGTCTCACCTGGCAACGAAATATCAGCTGATTGGACCTCATGGAGGTGCACCACATGCTGTGCGAGTTTGTAGAGGAATTTGAGGGGATCTACTACCAGCACAATGCCGCTCATCTCCACTTCTGCCACCAGAGCATCCACACGCTCCTCCACACCGTGCCCGAGACCATTCGCATTGGCCCAGGTGGGTATTGCAGCCAATGGACACTTGAACATACCATTGGAAACCTGGGCGAATAGATCAAGCAGCATTGCGACCCCTACACAAATCTTGCAGAATGTGCGAAGCACCGCAACCAGGTGAATGTGTTGAAGGCAATGGTCCCTGAACTGGATCCAGAACCTGGTTTGCCACAGGGATCTGAGGATCTCGGTGGGGGCTATGTTCCTCTCCATGCTAGGGACAAATTTCATCAGCCGATTGAGGGAGCTTACAGTGATGCAATTTGAGAGTTCTTTGAGGATTGGACCAGCGAAAAGTGTAAACCCAGCTGGGTTCCTCGAGTTGCACAGTGGGCCTGGCTATGTTTCCCAACCAGCCAAATTGTGCGCTTGGTTTGGAAGGAGTCTCAGGCAGAGGAGAGAAGAGCTGCTCGTAATGTCAAGGTAAGCTTTATATTTTTAATGCTTTAAATTAGCTGATTAGTTGATTGGTAGTTTGCACATTTGCGCAATGGCAACCAATATGCTGAAGTCCAATTCTTCTTCCAAGCGATGATTGGTGATACCCAGCAGCTTACAGTCGATCCTGCCCCTACCCTGTCTATTTCCGATGCTTCAGTGTCTGATGATATGCTGTGCCTTTCTTCTCTGCCACCAGCCCCCTAGCATAATTTCTCTATCAATGGTCACATCGCTTGCACCGACTATGTCTCCCTCTGTCTCTGTGCCACCGCTCTCTCCGAATCATACACCCAAAACTAATCCTAATCTTGTGCAGTCAACGGAACCCCAGATCCTAACTCAAGCTAATCCTGCTGTTCCTCCCACTCCGGCAGTAAATGTACGTTGTTTCTCTACACCATTACTTATCTAATAGTTTATGTGTAGATCTCTACATCTGTGGGATCAACGGAACCCCAGATTCCAATGCAAGCCAATAGCCCTGCTCCTCCCACTGTGGCAGTGAATGTACATCATTTCTCTACCCAGTTACTTATCCTTATCTAAATTTCGTACTACTAGATCTCGCCCATCGTCAATCCCTTGTATGTCGAATGCACGTCGTTGGACTTTAATATTGAATATTTAATGATCTGCCAGCAACACTGATTTTGGTGCCGCCTCCGGTCCAATGGGTCCCAGCACTGCGCTTTCTGAGTGGGTAAATCACCTGCTGGGTACGTACAGAACACCCCTTGTGTCTTAGATATGTCCTTATGCACCCAAATAGCAACGAAAAAGCCAGCAAAGAAACACAAGAGCACTTCCACGACTGTCCCATAAGCTTTGGTCTCCTTGTCTGTCCCCAATAATAATCTCTGTGGCCTGTAGGAACCTTTGCTACAATGATTACCTGCTCAGTAACGCTGCGATGATGACACAGGAATGGAATACTTACTATGCTGCCCTCCTCGCCGCTACTGTGAAGGTCTATTGTCCTATTCTTCTCATTCGCTGACACTAATTATTGTTATAGAAAGGGACGATACGAGTGCCGCCCTCAATGCTGTGAAGAAAAAAGCGAAAAACCAGGCAGTGGAGAATTTATAACGGTGATATGTTCTGTATATCTGTCATGCAGCCTGGGTACTCTTATGCTTTGCACAGTCCGTATGCTCGCTTCTGTTGTTTTAGTTATTGCCAGTTCCATTCACAAACTGCAGGTTTTGTAAAATTCTATACCACCGTTCTTGGTAGGTTTCACAGGGAATTACACTCTTCTTGGTCTAATACTAGCTTACAGATACCCCCAAATGACATGCCGGATACTAGAAATGCCAGGAGGGCAAAGCTGGATGGGGGAGAGGGGTGCAGGGTGCGGGTGGGAAGCAGCGGGGCACGGGAAGCGGCAGGGCACAGGAAGCAGCAGGGCATGCGCGCAGCAGGGTGCAGGGTAGCATACTAGTGGATTGCTGTAGCTGGATGTGCCGATTGACCTGAATTGATGTCATTCGATGTGGATTGACAAACGGGTCAATCCACAGCTGTATTTCCGCCATTCTTCAATCTAAAACGAACAGATGGAGATAGCTTGATGTAGATCGATCTGTCTAGCCATCGTTCTCACTGGGATTCAGCCTTGGTTAAAGCTTTGTGCCACTCGCCGAAGCTCTGCCGGAATTTTTGAGCCACGCTGGAGACTCCACAATGTTCAGCGGAGCACATTCAGCCTTGGTCGAAGCTTTGTGCCCATCACCGAAGCTCCACCACCTCCGCTGGAGATGTCTGGCTCAAGTTCCAGAATTGTACCCACTCCAGCATCTTCGGCTGGGATTTTTGAGTCAAGCTGGAGACTCCACAATGTTCAGCAGAGCTCATTCCGCCTTGGTGGAAAGTTTGTGCCACTCGCCGAAGCTCCGCCGAGGTTTTTGAGCCAAGCTCGAGACTCCACAATGTTCGGCAGAGCACATTCAGCCCTGGTCGAAGCCTTCAGTGGCTTGCCGAAGCTCTGCCGAGATTTCGGAGCCCGCTGGAGACTCCACAATATTTGGCATTTGGCAGAGCACATTCAGCCTTGGTCGAAGCTCTGTGCATCTCGCCGAAGCTTCGCCGGATTTTTGGGCCACACTGGAAGCTCCACAATATTCAGCGGAGCATATTCAGCCTTGGTTGAAGCTCTGTGCCACTCGCCAAAGCTCCGCCGATATTTTTGAGCGAAGCTTGAGACTCCACAATGTTTGGCGGAGCACATTCAGCCTTGGTTGAAGCTTTGTGCCACTTGCAAAAGCTCCACCACCTCCACCGGAGATGTCTGGCTCAAGTTCCAGAATTGTACCCACTCCAGCATCTTCAGCTGCAATTTTTGAGTCAAGCTAGGGACTTTACAATGTTCGGTGGAAAACATTCAGTGTTGGTCGAAGCTCTGTGTCACTCACTGAAGCTCCACCGAGAGTTTTGAGCCAAGCTGGAGACTCCACAATGTTCGGCAGAGCACATTCAGCTGTGGTCAAAGTGCTGTGCTTCTCACCTAAGCTCCACCACCTCTGCCGGAGATGTCTGGCTCAAGTTCCAGAATTGTACCCACTCCAGCATTTTTGGCTGTGATTTTTGAGTCAAGCTGGAGACTGCAAAATGTTCGCGGAGCACATTCAGCCTTGGTCGAAGCTCTGTGCCACTGGCCGAAGCTCCGCCGAGATTTTTGAGCCAAGCTGGAGACCCCAAAATGTTCAGCAGAGCACATGCAGCTTTGGTCGAAGCTTTCTGCCACCCACGGAAGCTCCACCGCCTTTGCCGGAGATGTCTGGCTCAAGTTCCAGAATTGTACCCACTCCAGCATCTTCAGCTGGGATTTTTGAGTCAAGCTGGACACTCCACAATGTTCAGCAGAGCACATTCAGCCATGGTCAAAGCTCTGTGCATCTCGCCGTAGCTCCGCTGAGCTTTTTGAGCAAGCTGGAAACTCCACAATGTTCGGTGGAGCACATTTAGCCTTGGTCAAAGCTCTGTGCTTCTCGCCCAAGCTCCACCGCCTCCGCCAGAGGTGTCTGGCTCAAGGTCCAGAATTGTACCCACTCCAGCATCTTCGGCTGGATTTTTGAGTCAAGCTGGAGACTTCACAATGCTCAGTAGACCACATTCAGCCTTGGTCGAAGCTTTGTGCCACTTGCCGAAGCTCCACCGGATTTTTGGGCCATGCTGAAGACTTCACAATGTTCGTGGAGCACATTCAGCTTTGGTTGAACCTCGGTGCTACCCGCCAAAGCTCCACTGAGAGTTTTGAGCCAAGCTGGAGACTCGACAATGTTCGGCAGAGCACATTCAGCCTTAGTCGAAGCTTGGTGCTACCTGCTGAAGCTCTGCCGAGATTTTTGAGCGACGCTGGAGACTCCACAGTGTTTGGTGGAGCACATTCAGCCTTGGTCGAAGCTCTGTGCCACCCACCAAAGCTCTGCCAAGAGTTTTTAGCCAATGTGGAAACTCCAAAATGTTCGGCAGGGCACATTCAGCCTTGGTCAAAGCTTTGTGCCACTTGCTGAAGCTCCACCACCTCTGCCAGAGATGTCTGGGTCAAGCTCCAGAATTATACACACTCCAGCATCTTGGGCTGCGGTTTTTGAGTCAAGCCAGAGACTTCACAATGTTCAGCGGAAAACATTCAGTGTTGGTCAAAGCTCTGTGTCACTCACTGAAGCTCCACTGAGAGTTTTGAGCCAAGCTGAAGACTCTATAATGTTTGGCAGAGCGCATTCAGCCTTGGTTGAAGCTCCGTGCCACTCGCCAAAGCTCCACCGGATTTTTGAGCCATGCTGGAGACTCCACAATGGTTGGTGGAGCACATTCAGCCTTGGTCGAAGCTCTGTGCCACCCACCGAAGCTCCGCCAAGAGTTTTTAGCCAATGTGGAGACTCCAAAATGTTCGGCAGGGCACATTCAGCCTTGGTCAAAGCTTTGTGCCACTCACCGAAGCTCCACCACCTCTGCCAGAGATGTCTGGGTCAAGCTCCAAAATTGTACCCACTCCAGCATCTTGGGCTGTGATTTTTGAGTCAAGCTAGAGGCTTCACAATGTTCGGCGGAAAACATTCAGTGTTGGTCGAAGCTCTGTATCACTCACTGAAGCTCCACCGAGAGTTTTGAGCCAAGCTGGAGACTCTATAATATTCGGCAGAGCACATTCAGCCTTGGTTGAAGCTCTGTGCCACTTGCCGAAGCTCCACCGGATTTTTGAGCCATGCTGGAGACTCCACAATGTTTGGTGGAGCACATTCAGCCTTGGTCGAAGCTCTGTGCCACTTGCCGAATCTCTGCCGAGATTTGTGAGCCAAGCTCAAGATTCTACAATGATCGGTGGAGCACATTCAGCCTTGGTTGAAGCTTTGTGCCACTCGCCGAAGCTCCACCACCTCCGCTGAAGATGTCTGGCTCAAGTTCCAGAATTGTACCCACTCCAGCTTCTTCAGCTGCAATTTTTGAGTCAAGCGGAGACTTCACAATGTTCAGCGGAAAACATTCAGTGTTGGTCGAAGCTCTGTGCCACTCGCTGAAGCTCCACCGAGAGTTGTGAGCCAAGCTGGAGACTCTATAATGTTCGGCAGAGCACATTCAGCCTTGGTCGAAGCTCTGTGCCACTCGCCGAAGCTCCACCGAGATTTTTGACCCAAGCTGGAGACTTCACAATGTTTGGTGGAGCACATTCAGCCTTGGTTGAAGCTTTGTGTGGCTCGCCGAAGCTCTGCCGAGATTTTTGAGCCCGCTGGAGACTCCACAATGCTCAGCAGAGGACATTCAGCCTTGGTTGAAGCTCTGTGCTTTTCGCCGAAGCTCCACCACCTCCGCTGAAGATGTCTGGCTCAAGTTCCAGAATTGTACCCACTCCAGCAATCTTCGCCTCAAATTTTGCAGTCAAACTGGAGACTCCACAATGTTCAGCGGAGCACATTCAGCCTTGGTCGAAGCTCTGTGCTTCTCGCCGAAGCTCCACCACCTCCGCTGGAGATGTCTGGCTCAAGTTCCAGAAGTGTACCCACTCCAACATCTTCGGCTGCGATTTTTGAGTCAAGCTGGATTGGTGGAGAACATTCAGCCTTGGTGGAAGCTCTGTGCCACCCGCCGAAGCTCCGCCGAGAGTTTTGAGCCAGACTCCACTGATGGGAATAATACTCAGATGGGCACAATAAGGTGAACGACTGTATTGCAAACCCAATAGGAATAATACTACGACTTCAGTAAGTAAGAGAATAAATAAATAGTAAGGAAGGGACAAACCTCAAATGGGCAGAATAAGGAGTCTCCAGCGTGGCTCAAAAATCTCGGCGGAGCTTCGGCGAGTGGCACAAAACTTTAACCAAGGCTGAATGGTGGAAGCTCTGTGCCACCCACCGAAGCTCCGCCAAGAGTTTTGAGCCAAGCTGGAGACTCCACAATGTTTGGTGGAGCACATTCAGCCTTGGTAGAAGCTTTGTGCCACTCGCCAAGGCTCCGCCGGATGTTTGGGCCATGCTGGAGACTCCACAATGTTCGCTATAATATTCGGCAGAGCACATTCAGCCTTGGTTGAAGCTCTGTGCCACTCGCCGAAGCTCCGCCGAGATTTTTGAGCCAAGCTGGAGACCCCAAAATGTTTGGCAGAGCACATGCAGCTTTGGTCGAAGCTTTCTGCCACCCACGGAAGCTCCACCGCCTTTGCCGGAGATGTCTGTCTCAAGTTCCAGAATTGTACCCACTCCAGCATCTTCAGCTGCAATTTTTGAGTCAAGCTGGAGACTCCACAATGTTCGGCGGAGAACATTCAGCCTTGGTCGAAGCTTTGTGTCACTTGCCGAAGCCACGCCGAGATTTTTTACCCAAGCTGGAGACTCCACAATATTCGGCGGAGCACATTCAGCCTTGGTCAAAGCTCTGTGCCACTTGCCGAAGCTCCACCACCGCCACCAGAGATGTCTGGCTCAAGTTCCAGAATTGTACCGACTCCAGCATCTTCGGCTGGGATTTTTGAATCAAGCTGGAGACTCCAAAATGTTCAGCAGAGCACATTCAGCCTTGGTGGAAGCTCTGTGCTTCTCATCGAAGCTCTGCCAAGATTTTTGACCCAAGCTGGAGACTGCACAATGTTTGGCAGAGCACATTCAGCCTAGGTTAAACCTTTGTGCTACTCACCGAAGCTCCCCTAACATTTTTGAGCCACACTGGAGACTCCACGAGCCAAAGATGCTGGAGTGGGTACACTTCTGGAACTTGAGCCAGACATCTCCGGCGGAGGTGTTGGAGCTTCTGCGAGAAGCACAGAGCTTTAACCAAGGCTGGCTATACTCTGAGCTGGCTATACTCTGACAAACATTGTGGAGTCTCCAGCGTGGCTCAAAATCTCAGTGGAGCAAATGTTCTTAAGATCCATGCCCTCAGGATACAGAAGCGAAACTGTGACCTTGTCACACAATGCATTTAGCATGCCTTCTGCCAGATATAGGCTAACAGAATTGAAATACATTGTACAGAATATGAGAGAAGTATTTAAACTCACGGGAAATGTGTTGAAGGCACGTGGGTTGACTAGGACTAAGGCCATGATTTGGTCAACATTATTTTACATTTTTCACCCCAATTTTCACTTGAAAATTGGTGGAAAAGGTTTTGAATTTTTCACTTGCATTTACACTGAAAAATGTGGTGAAAAACAACATTCTTTTTTCACCTACTTTTCAAGTGGAAAAAGCCCCAAAAAATGTGGTGAAAAATGAGTGGAAACCTCAATTTTTGATTTCCAATTTTACACTATTTTTCACTGACGAGTTTTCACCAAATTTGCTATCCTTTTTCTGGCGAGAAAACTAGTGAAAAAGGTTTTACATTTTTCACCATCATTTTCAGGTGTAAATGGGTATGAATTATAGGTGTTACTTTTGCAAGAAAAGCTATAAATTTTATTTCAAATTTTTCACCTTGTTTTCAGGTGAAAAAAGTGGTGAAAAAGTTTTACATTCTCCACATTTGTTTTCAGTGCAAAACAGGTGGAAAAAGCACTGAAACATTCACTCATTTTTCACTTCTTTCACTGCACAATTTTCACCCCTTTTGATGTCATTTTCCATGTGAGAAATGTGATGAAGAAGGTTTTAAGTTTTTCACCATCATTTTGTGCCATAAAAGTGCGTGAATTATTGATGTTATTTTTGCACAAAAAGCTATACATTTTATTTCAAAATTTTCACCTTGTTTTTGAGTGAAAAAAGCGGTGAAAAGGTTTTACATTTTCCACTTTTTTTTCCACCGAAAAATGCGTGAAAAATAGGTGAAAACAATCATTTATTTTACACCCTTTTCACTGAACAATTTTCACCCATTTTACATTTGTTTTCCTGGTGAGAAATGCGGTGAAAAAGGTTTTAAGTTTTTCACCATCATGTTCAGCCATAAAACTGTATGAATTACTGGTGTTATTTTTGCAAGAAAAGTTATAAATTTTATTTCAAATTTTTCACCTTGTTTTTGAGTGAAAAAAGTGGTGAAAAAGTTTATACATTTTCCACATTTTTTTCAGTGAAAAACAGGTGAAATATAAAGGAAGTTTTTTGCCAGTACTTTGAGTGAAAAACTTGAAATGTTCAACCAGTGCCTTGCCTGTTAAAGCATCTGGCCGGCAAATGCAGCGTTCTTGATTAAACAGGAGCGTCTCAAACGATATTGTTTGAACGGAAATCTAGCCCATAGCGTTTTAACAGTGTTTGAATTGGGCTTGTATGGTATAATATAGCTATCAAATGCACGAGATGAACAGTGCTTTGAATGATGTTTAAACAGTCTCGGGGGCTGAACAGTGAGGTACTACAAAACAGATATACACCAGATAAACACCGTTCAAACTGTGTTCAAACACTTTTTCGCAGTGATTAAGCGGTGTTTAATCTCGGTGTTTGAACACTTTTTCGAGGTTAAGGACGTGACTCCAGTTATGCCCATCACACTAGTCAAGAGAAGGCTTAAACAGTCACAGCGTTTGAACAATTTATTGAGCTTCTGTCGACGATATAATTGAGTACTAAAAATATGCTTCGTTGCTTTCAGAGCTGTCCGAAACCATTGCCCATTCCTTCATTCCCTTCACGGTCCTTCCTTCCTTGCGCAATTGAGGTTTAGAAGTTGACTGTTTGCGCCCTCTGGCTGACCGACGAGGCGGGTTCTCGGGAGCGGCAGCCCGTTCAAAAGTTGATAGCGACTTCAACTTCTTGCGAGATCCGTCGTCGGATGGGGGGCAGCCAATTTCGTCGTCGCAGTTTCGACTACCTGAGCGGTCACCAAGATAATGGAAGTTGACGCGAAATATCTGAACATGTTTCCAAACAAGAGGTGGGCGGAATGGAAATTCCGAACACCGTCCTGTCAAAAGACTCCCCCCCAAACTGGTCTCCGGGGTCCTTTCTTGGCATCAAACGCGGTTTTGTTGTCTTTTTCCTTTTAATAGAATCCAAGAACACTGGGGATATCTCAATGTAATGAGCTTCTGTTTTGGCACTGGATCAATTTAGTGTGCGCATATCAAGGTTGCCTGGAAGAAGTGAAATTTTGGCTCAGGAATTTCGAAATGCAACCTGTGGACTTACGCACATGAATGAGGTTTGGACTTTCTTAGCTACCGACGCGAAGGGCAGCCATAGGGCCGTTGCATACACGATGGAGAAAGTGTCAATGTATGGCGGAGGAGTGCAGAGTGGCATTTATCAAGGTGGGTGGAACATGGCTGGCAGATGGCACAGCGCTGGGAAATCACTTCTGGGCTGAGAGACCCCAGAAAATGGTCGATTTGTCCACAAGTATGGAGATTAAGGACGATTATAGCCAGAAATCTACACAAGGCTTTGACTGTATTGATTTGTTGCAACGGGCTAAATTCTTGGTTAAATTTTTTCTTCAGAAAATGTTCAAGCAATGTTCGAGCGGTGTTCAAAAATTGTTCAAACACGGTTCACAAAAGTGTTCAGGCACGCCACAGAAGTGCTTGATTTTATGAGTCATTTTTGTTTAGACATGGGCGTTCAAAACCGTTCGAACAAGGTTCATAGACACGGAGCAATTTTTACAAATCTACGAGGAAGCCGATGTCATTGGGTGTTTGAACATCGGAGACTAGCCGCGCGTAAGAAGGAATTCGCCCCAGTGAGACTGTTCAAACAGCAGTGTTCGAACAGTGTTTGAACTGGCACCCGCATTACCACCGTTCAAACAGCATCGTCTGAGGCGACGAAACTCTGTCGTTGGAGAGGACATTGTTTGAACAGTAACAATGCAGGGGTGCATCTGGCAGGCTTTCTCCGCGAATGACTCTCAATACTGATGGAAACCCGCATGGTAATGTCAAAGGCCTTCTGTATGGACATGAGACTACTGACTTGCACCGCGTCCTAAGTTGGCTTGAGTCATGCCGTTGATAAATTTCAGTGGATAAGTTAAGAACATCCATGGTACATTAAGTCCAACTACACAGCAAGTTCTCGATGCATTGGCACTACCAAGTACCATCATTTCGACGAGACAGTCATGGAGTCGATGCCCAGTATCAAATACAGAAGCTGGGTCTATTAATGGTCCGTTAATTAGTTTACTTGACATGAATGTGGTGGATTCGCTGGTACGACCTGGATTATTTTGCTTTATGAGCTTGCGCACACAGGCAAGTAAACTTACATTAAGCTAAAAATGCACCAACATGCAAAGTTAAACACCACAAATTCAACTGGACTTGCATAGTGTAATAACATCAGGCTTCATTACTGCGTGCAAATCACGCCCCCCGAGTGTGTCACTGAAGTGCTGATTAATGCGCCTGGAGTAGTCAGATGTGCACTTTCCTACTCCCTCTGTACTTTTCTTCTCGGCATGCAATACTTCAAGTGGAATTAAGGCACAAAATAAATTATGACAGAGCATGAATGTGAGCCCACACCCTTATTGAACGTCAAAAGCCACTCAATGACGGAGGGTCTGGGCTTGTCCGCACTTCCCGTTTACGGGCCGAGCTTCATGTTGTAGCACTTGGTTCAAATGTTTCAAATATTGTACCAGTGGCCTATGGCCACTGCTACCCGACGGAGGCCTGTGTGGCCATGTTAGGCAGTAGACACCTTACGTACATATCACGGCTTGTCCTTAGCCACCGCTATACGTACCTGCGACCCCGTACGACCTCACTGGCCCACCAGGGCTAGTCCAATATGCATTACACTCTTTCAGTGATACATAACACGAGATCCGTACAATTTTCTGTCTCAGGATGCCCGCAAGCGAATAGTAAATGGTGAATCCAAGCAAAGCACAGAAGAGACTAGTACTCGCTTCGACGTAGTAAGTGCACTTGGTGAACTACAATGGAGTCCCAGAGGGTAAAATCTTTGGCAGTAGCGTGGGGTTGCTTGCCCGGTGCGGGCAGGTGAATAGTTATTGTGATTCAAACTTGGTGATTAACCTAGGCAGCCAAGCTACACATTGCACTGCACACCAATCCGTTGGGAGAAAGGGCAGAAGGTGAAATTCAGATACAAGGAATGGAGCATCTGGAAGTTGATATTCCTTGTTGAATTGACACGTACTTGCTTGATGCTTGAGAGGTAGAAATCAATGCATAATGGGGGGTAGTAACAGACTTATGATATGGCCATCAGAACATTATTTATACTCGTCTAGGCCATCACAGCCCCAGCAAGCCAACTTGCATTAACCGTGCAAGTATAAGTTAAAATGTCCAAGCGCGAGAAAAGTCAAGTAAAGCCCCGTAAAGTGCGACCCGGATTAAAATGGTACGTAAGTAAAGTTCCAAGTAAAGTAAGTTCCTTTATTCACTCTCGATTATTCAAGGTCTCAGTAGCGAGTTGAGCAAGAGCAATTTTTTTTGATTTGTCTCAAAGATTTCGGAAACAGCTATAACACCAACATGTGGCGGCTATCGCCGTTACAAGGATCGTATCCCCAATCGACAATTGTCAATTACTTCCGATGAAAATCAGGCAGAACGTAGATATGAACGTTAGCTCGTGAGCTCAAAATTTAAACACAAAGAGTTTGGCCGACTTGAAGGTCTAGTGAATATGCTCAGCACACGTTGACATTGAAGGGTAGAAGGGGAACGTACTCGTGCAACCACTGTTGATCGTAGGATTCAGTGCATGCAGCTGGGCGTCGGAGATGCCAGTCCTCGACTCGATGGCTGAGCATGTGTCTCCGCTTACGACAGTATATGTCTGCGCGCATCCGCCACCACCCCCACCACCCCCGCTGAGGCAAAGGTTTTGACCGACTTGAAGATCTAGGGAAAACATTCAACACAAATTGACATGAAACAGTGGAAGGGAACGTACTCGTGCAACCACTGTTGATGGTAGGATTCAGTGCGTGCAGCTGGGCGTCGGAAATGCCAGTCCTCGACTCGATGGCTGAGCAGGTGTCTCCGCTTACGACAGTATATGTCTGGGTGCATCCGCCACCTCCGCTAGGAGTGGGACCAGAGGACATGGTTGTCGAGGTGGGACCCCCAGTGAGGCAAAGGGTTTGACCGATCTGAAGATCTACCGAAAACACTCTGCACAAATTGAGATGAGATGGTGGAAGGGAAACGTACTTGTGCAACCACTGTTAATCCCCGGATTTAATGCATGCAGCTGAGCATCGGAGACGCCAGTCCTCGACTCGATGGCTGAGCATGTATCTCCGCTTACGACAGTATATGTCTGGGTGCATCCACCACCTCCGCTAGGAGTGGGACCAGAGGACATGGTTGTCGAGGTGGGACCCCCAGTGAGGCAAAGGGTTTGACCGATTTGAAGATCTACCGAAAACACTCTGCACAAATTGAGATGAGATGGTGGAAGGGAAACGTACTTGTACAACCACTGTTAATCCCCGGATTTAGTGCATGCAGCTGAGCATCGGAGACGCCAGTCCTCGACTCGATGGCTGAGCATGTATCTCCGCTTACAACAGTATATGTCTGGGTGCATCCACCACCTCCGCTAGGAGTGGGACCAGAGGACATGGTTGTCGAGGTGGGACCCCCAGTGAGGCAAAGGGTTTGACCAACTTGAAGATCTACGGAAAACACTCTGCACAAATTGACATAAAAAGGGGGAAGGGAAACGTACTTGTGCAACCACTGTTAATCCCCGGATTTAGTGCATGCAGCTGAGCATCGGAGACGCCCGTCCTCGACTCGATGGCTGAGCATGTGTCTCCGCTTACGACAGTATATGTCTGCGCGCATCCGCCACCTCCGCTAGGAGTGGGACCAGAGGACATGGTTGTCGAGCTGGGACCAGAGGGCGTGGTCGAGGAGACGACGGGTGTACCCGTTTGGCACGTGATGGACCCACCGCAGGCCTCACCGGGGTCAGGCGTGCCGTTGCACGTCCAAGAGGACTATAGAAGACTGTTAGAAAAGTAAAGCCACGGGCGATGCGGTAGGCCTACAGATTGCTGCTGGGGAACTCCAACGGCCTGATAAGGATCGACACCAAGACATTGGGCCATAGTCACGAGCTGAATATTTACTCAAGACAAACGTTATTTGATCAAACAAGGTTGAATTACATTATAACCCTTGCTCTGGAAAAGTTTGATAGCGAAAGATACGAGCGTGTTGGCCGTTGTCTCTGGTCGAGAAATCGGTTCAGGAAATTGGCGGAGAATACAAAGTTGAAAAATTTCACCTTCGGTTTCATGCTCCAAAATCAAGGCATTTTGGACCTTCGCGTTTGCGACATCATTATACACCGCCTCTGACTGAGCTGTGGTATTTCCATCCGCATCACCAGTATCCCAGTCCCACAGCGCGACACTCTGTCCCCGGGCAGCTGCGATCGATTGGACGTTGCTGTTGTATTCTCCGAATGGTGGGCGCATGAACGCCGGCCTGATGCCGATGATGCGCGAGAAGGCCTCCTCCATGCGGAACATCCCGTCTTGAATCTGCGCTGTCGAGAGAGTGGTGAGGTCGGCGTG
The DNA here is from genome assembly GCA_029282285.1 of Mycena rebaudengoi. NCBI lineage: Eukaryota > Fungi > Basidiomycota > Agaricomycetes > Agaricales > Mycenaceae > Mycena > Mycena rebaudengoi. Next base: position 495,708 of record JARJCX010000070.1, read on the forward strand.
AGACCAGGTGTGACTCCCGATCATATGTCCAGCAGCATACGCGTACTTGACGTCAGAAATGCGATCGGCGTTGTAAATGCAGTCAAAATTGTTGCCGTTCATGAAGAAGGTTGCTTTGGCACCGGCGGCAGTGAATTGGTCCGAGATGCTGCGGAGGTAGATGTATGGACCTGAATATCGTTCAGCAAGAAAGAGTTGAAAAATCGCGAAAGAATACCATCATCCTGGGAGAAAATGGGCGTAAATCAGGGATGCAGGAATGGGCACATACGAAGGTAAGAGCAATGTCGTTCGCGTTGATGCAGGCCTCATAGACTTGAGGAGTGGAACGGTGCTCCTGTGAAGACAAGTTATAGAAGGGATAGCACCCGAATTCAATAAATGCACCAAATTAGGATGGCCCCAGACAGCTGAAGCGGTTAAAAGGGTGGACAACACTAGACCTATGGGCATCCCGATTGAAGGTGGGAGACGGGAGAGGGGTAGGTCTGAGGTTTGCGGAAACACAGGCGACTCAATTTAAAGCGCGCCGCGGAGCCGCATTTAAAGTGCATTGTCAAAAATAGGTATAATCTCGTAACTACTCAAGTCCATCTGCATTAAGAACGAGGCACTATCAGTGCCGACGTACCTGTCAGTACATAATAAGTTATTTCACGACGATCATCCTCCCCATAAATCGCGGTCTCCATAGCTGTTCTTAGCCGATCTGAGCTCTGAAATAACCCATTTGACTGATCCGGAAGCTTCTCGATGTTTCCACCGTTGCTTTTCAGCTCCCTGCGCGTAGCTTCAGATTCTTTCGGGAAGATTTTAGGACACAGGATCCGAATCATATCAGACTTTTGACACCTTGCATGATTCTTATCCTTGTACAGGGTCAAAGAAGCCCGAAAAAGGTCTAGACAAGGCCTGAAGAGGCCGCACGACAAAAAATCCACAAGCTCCGAGTCACGACCGGCATACAGGATTTGCTGTCATTGCCGATGGATTGAATACAGCTCAATATTTGATACGGATGCTTTTGTCCAAAACACGTCTGAATCACCCTCCCCAGACAACCTTGGCTTCCCCTAATACAGAAACTTGTTCAGGAACCTACATACCCTGCCCGAAATACTTGTTTTAGGATTTGTTCTCGTGAGCCCGTTTCCCACTAAAACGGCGAAAGAATTCACGACGTTTTCGGCCGACCGGCTCAAAATAAATGTATTGAGTCATTAGTCATTTTAGTACATCGTAATTGGTTGTGGATCGGAGATTCTGACGCGCTTTTACGCCGCTCCATACAGGCGTAGGCGATTCATATTAGCGCGCTCACAAGTATTTATATACCCACACTGAGTCATTGATAGCTTATCGGAGACATAGGCCGACATTCCGCTGACAGGATGGCACGTACCTAAATACACGTAAACGGTGAATCGGAGATGTCCTATTTTTGAGTTTGCAGAGCCACCCAACGGAGGGGGGGTACTGAAATGAGTACCTATCATTTCCACTTGGCGAAGGCCCGAACGGTCCATTTCCATGGTTCACCCTTCAAGAGGATCCCGACATCACCCGACGTCCAGATCACTACCACGGCGCCTGCCCATAAGCCGTCCTTGTGCGCGAAATTCGCTGGCCCATACGATACCGTCTTGCTGCGCGTGGATTGCCGATTCTGTCTAAATTTATGCACAAGACGAAAATAGCGCCGGCCTCTCGAATCAATAATAGCTGCTGTGCCTTCGTCACTACTTTGTCGCTTTATTAAGATCGCCGACCCGGTTTTCTACGCGGCGCGCGCCTGCCGGAATCCTGCAAGGCGCCTGCTTGGTGGAGTCCTACTCGGCACCGACTGCGCGACTGCGCTTGCCAGGTTTACACAGAATAATTATATTAACAGCTCTGTTAATGCGCTGAAGATCTGTGGGAGATAAAGTGCCCGATGACTCGGTTATGTTTTTTCTCGTTACGTGCAATCTTTGCCTTGGCCAACGGACATGGCGGAACTAGCTTATCCCTGTTGCGCATGTCGGATCTTTAGCCGAATTCTCTTGGGCGTACATTCAAGTTTGTTTAACGCTTCGACTCAACAGCGTTGCCCGCCAGCGCGGGTCATGATTCACGCTCGAAGTTCGAATCTCAAAGTGAGATAAAAACTCTATTCTCGCGGGAGATGAACATTGTACTTTGGGTCCAATGTCCAGAGATTCTCCCGCCATTCAGGAACGCGCGCGCCCCCTTTCGGCATTGAAACTGCGTCAATGTCATTCAGGAACGTCTGCCCTCATGCTCGAGTCATTCGAATTCAATACCGACTCCTATCGCTGAAGCGCGGCTGAGTCTTCAACGGAGGAAGAGGAGGATGACTCACATAAGATATTCATGACTCCGTGCGAATATATGGCTGCTGCACTGCATTGATAAAAATATTTGACACGAGCGCCGAGTATGACAAAAATAGTACCTTACTGAGTTAACGTGTGAACCTTTGGTGAACCTGTCGATCGCTCGTAGCCGAAATGCATGAGGGGTATACGGCCCACAGAAAGTCCACAGAAAACTCCGCACACACCAGCTACCCCAAACTTGCAACACAGCACTCTCTATGCCTTCTCAAACTCTCTGCCTTGTAATTATTGCTGTCCTGCCCAGCATCCCTTGTTCTGCTTGATATTATAGCATTCCTATCAATCAGCGAATATGTCAAGACGAGCGCCTCGGTCGCGAAGCCTTGGATTCCTTTCATCCGAAGCTCTATTCAATCTCCTGTTCCTAGCCCGTGGTCGAAAAAAAATCACTCAGCCCCCTGGCATCCGCGATTATACCAATCCCGGTCCTAGATTATTATTATTATTTGAAAGTAAAGCTAAGTCATACCAAAATTACCAGCACAGCGGCTCGGTACCAATGGGATGTCGCGATGGCTATCCTGCCGGAGCCCCCATTCGACTCGGGATCGAGCCATCATTCTGAGCCGGGAATTTTTTGCGCGCAATTTTCACCGCGCCGTACATCTAAGAATGGATTGAACCAATCATAAATTAATCATTGAGCCAATCCACATGGAGCCAACACCGAAAGTATGTGCACATCGGCTGGATAGCGGTGGGAACTCAGTGCCGCGCTCACACTGTAGGGCTGCAGAATCGCCCGTTCGACTCGGGGTCCAGTCACATTGGCTACGAAAAAGTCGTTTTCTTTTTTGGGGGATGTGCGCTGATTCCCTACTCACTAAAAGGTCCGCAACCGAAATGGAAATGATATTAAGAACAGGATAAATAGTCTTGGAATATTAGCAATATGGTTTTTCATCCTCAAGACCTATGACAATAGCTAGAATTAGAAATAGTCAGCGGGAGTAGCTGGAGCGAACCTATCAATCAATCAAAATCCCCCATGTCCATTCCTCCGACTGTCCTGGGTAGTTCTCCCTCCCTAGCTGGCTACTCACGAATTGCGAGCATATACATCCACGCAGAGCTTGTGTCCGTCGCACAGAGAAACAAAATCTGCAAACTCGCATGCCTTCGCAAGGAGTCCAACCCCCTCCCCTTCGAACAGGATACCAACGTGGGAAGCGCAATCGACGACGGCTGAATAGTATTTTTGCTGAGTTGAATACACGCTGGTTATGTGGTGTGATTTAGTACATGGGGGAAAATGAATGGCGGGAGGGAGACACTTATGAGCAATTTACTTACATCGCAGGGTGAATTTTCCGAAATTCTGTGTGCTCGCCACCGCACGTCTACGCCGCAAAGCGCGCGCGCGCCACCGCACTAGTCACGGCCGCGTTGGCACTCCCCGAGACGCACATGCACAGCCCCCTGTGTCTAATCTGCACCAACCCCACGCCGCGTCCGCACCCACACCCACACCCCACCACACCCCGCTGCACAGCACAGCGCGCACTGATGCCGCTGCACCACACCTCTACCCAACCAGCGCCGCACCACGCATCTACTCAGCAGGCGCGCCGGCCGCGAATGCCCGTGGGTCGCCGATATCCGCCACCAACATCAGACGCGCGATATATGGCGGAGCGGACGAGTATGCAGCGCAACGACAGAAAAAAAAAGAATGCGGGTCCACGACACGCGCACTCGGGCGTATCAGATCTCGTGCGCCGCGTCCCGAAAAGAATGGTGGCGAAAGTGAGATCCGAGGAAAGGAGTACACGCAAAGAGGACGGAGGCGTATGCGAAAACGAGGACGCGCACAATACAAAGTCCGTCCGATGGGAAACGAGGACTCCGCCGCTCCGCATCTCGAAAGCGGGATGCGAAGTGAGCAAGCCGCAATAATCAAGAAAGAAAGACGTGGCGAATAAAGGAAGAAAGAAGAAGCAGGAAAGTACAAGGGTGCACGCAAAAAGAATCAAGGCGAAAGCGGGATCCGGGGGGGGCCACGGCATTCAAGGGAGACAGACGCGGTCATAGAATAAAGGAAGAAAGACACAACAAATAGAGGAGAAAGAAGTATGAACAGAGGAAGAAGAACGCGGTAACTAAAAAAAGAAAAAACCAGCAGGGCGCTGAGAGCAAATGGGAAGGCGGTGATAGCGAAAAAGAGGATAAAGGGAGCGCAAAGGAAAATAATCACGACCGGCTAATAAACACGAAAGGGAGGGGAGAAACGAAAGAAGTGATACGTAACTCGACGAAAGAAGAAAACGAAGGAAATACAAAGGAGGTGAAGAACAAAATGCCGACTCACCCATCTCGCACGCGTTCCCGTCGTTCCACTCCCAGCCGACGACGGTCGCCTTGCCCTTGCTAGCGTGCGCGTCGCAGTGACGCTCCTGCCTTGGTGGTCAGGCGGTCCCACAAGGTGCACAAAGCGCTTCGGCGCGCCCAGATGCGCATACGCATCTGCGAGGTGCGCTGCGGCGGGGGTGACGAGCGGGGAGGGCGTGGGGCGGCGAGGGTGCGGCAGTGTGCAGGGCATAGGAGGGAGGGGGGGTGCGCCTGCGTGTGCGAGGACGAAGACAAGGAGGGGTAAGCGGAGGGTTGTGCAAGGTCAAGGCGGGGCGGGCGCATGCTGCCCGGGCTACGGTGGAGGGGACAAGGCGGACAGCGCAGAGACGCCGCGCCACTGGGTCGCACGGAAGAAGAGTGACGGATCTGTTCACGCGGCGAGCGGCCGGTATCGTCTCACTGGAGATTGATATTCCCTGAGGAAACGCGGGTCTGGATGTGCGGGAACGCTGGTGCTGTCGACGTCTATCGCTTTATCTATGTACGGGGGCCGTTTATGGCATATGCTCAGAGTGCGCCGCCGGGCGTGTATGCGTTTCCGAGGGCGGCGCCGGGCGTCGGGCGTATTATATGCGCGTTCCAGCGGGATTAGAGAGTGCGAACGAGGTGCAGAAACAGCCCCGCACGGGGCGAAATCCAGTGCAGAAGGGCGAACTGTGCAGAGTCACGTAGTGATGCTCAGGGCCCGGCTCGGCTTGAGTACCCCGGCCTGGGCCCGGCTTATGACGGCCTGGGCTTCACAAACCTCAAGCCCAAGCCCGAGCCGTTAGGTAAGGCTTGAAGCCCGGGGCTTGGGCTTGAGGCCCGGGCCTATAAATTGATTTGGGAGATTTTGTGTTACAATTAGTTGATTTTATTCATAACAAATACATTAGACCTCCGCTGAAGGGATATAACCTCGTAGTTATCGGGATCATTGTCAACAAATATATCCCAACTTTTCGCACCTGCCCTCGCTTTGACATCCGGCTCTTCAACCACATCCTCATCCACAAGCGCCTCCAGCACACTGAACAAAATCAAGCGCTTCATGAATTGAAGTGCCTCGACAACATCTCCCTTCAGTCGGTTACGGCGCTTGCTAATTGTTATTCCTGCTGAAGAAAAGGCGCGCTCGGAAGAAACAGAAGATGCCATAATTGCGAGATAATGCAGGCAAGAGATCCTCACGTCGGATAGCGGAGATAGTTACGCTGTTAAAAGAATGCGAGATCAGCAGTGAAAAAACGGCAGAGAATGCTGCCATGGTGCGAAGTCACATTATGTGACGAAATTTATACCCGTGAGGTGCCGAGAGAAGCCGAGGCCCAGTGAGGTAGTACATAGAGACACATATAGATGTTGAAGAGACGGAATAGCAACAAGTGACTGGTTGATGCGCCATCACCAGTAAGCCCGGGCTTGACGGCTCGGCCTAGGCTTGAAATTCTCAAGCCCAAGCCCTAGGCCCGCTCAAGTCCTGCACCGGGCCCGGCTCGGCTTGGGCTGCCCGGGCCCGGCTTAGCGGGCTTCACGGCTTGAAGCCGGGCCCTGAGCATCACTAAGAGTCGCTGCGTGAGATGAAGCCAGGTTCGGATCAAACCAGCCGTTCATTGTTTGGTGATGCGGGCATCGTTGGATAGACCGGGTATTATTAGGTTCGGAGCAAGCCTGTGCTGCTCCGGCCCGGCACGCCGGCCCTTCGCTGAAGGGGCTTGCTTCAAAGTCCGCCAAACAAAGGGGTCAATCATCACTTCACTCCACCCTCAACTCACTACATATTCCCTAATGGTAGTCTATATCTTGTATTCAATGCTATTAGGTGTCTAAAGCACATTTTCTTGGAATTTTATGGCACACAGAACTTCTGCTATTTGCGGGTCAGTGATGGGACTAGCAATTTTGATAGATTCCTCTGTGCAGCTCTAGTAGGGTCTCATATTGTGTGTTCCAATAGTTCATATCGCTTTATGTGATCGTTAGACTACCCCAAAATATTTTGAAGCGCTGTGGAAAGCCTCCGATGTTCAGAGAGCTTGCACGAGCAGGCCACTCAATGAGTCATGTGACACATGGGGGACCATTACCACTGCTGAGCACTGAAAATGGTCGTATAACGGGAGTCTTGGATGCTCAACTCATTTCAAAGTGTATTGTGTGCTTCCCCGTAAAATTTGGGCTCACGCAACTCCCTCCAGGTCGATCTGGAGTGAGGGACATAGGTTTTGTGTTAATTAGACCCTCTGATGTCTTGGATGGCCTGAAAAGCTGGAAGGTTGCTTGAAAAAGGTCGGATGAATGTTCAGAAAGGTTTTCATACAGTTTTTGAATTTTTGGATGCCATTCAAGCAAGGGTATTGAACGTGCACCAACTGCTTGTCACGTTCTAGCTGAGAGTCACACTTGGTCACACCGGCGGAACGCAATGAAGAGCAGCGTTGGGGGCGGGATACAATACAATATTTGCCCAGGTCTCATGAGTATTCCTTAGATAGAGCATGGGAATAGCTTCGATTGAAATTTCCCGGGATTCCAAGCTGAAATAAATATTTGGGAGGGGTTTCAAAAAAAGCGTGTTTTCGCGCAACTTCCCCCTCCCAGACCGTGGACAATTGTGGATGTACCCATACAGTTGAGTAGCCAAAGTTGGAGCCAGACATGTGAAGTTTGATTTGTACCACTTGACGCCTATGTTTCGAGGCCCCGCTTCCATGTTATAGGTGATCTTCCAACCCCCCCGATTTCCGGACTCTGCAGCAAGCCCCTTCTGACGAAAGCGCGCGTGGTCTATTTGGTTGTTATTTGCGAATGTTTCTGTGTCCGGCATTGCGCGGCATCGTCAGAACGGGGCTTGGACCGAACCTAGAGTAGACTCGTGAACCAGTCTACGTTGGTGCGGGTGATAAGACAGCGGGCGGAAATACGGATTAGGAAGGAGAACAAACAGGAGCAAGAGCAAACATAAACAAGAGGATCAGGTACCCGGAATGGCGAGCCTTGGCGAGACCACGTCATCGTGATGACACACCGGGGGCCGGCTGGGGACGAGCCTACGCTTTTGCTTTCGTCCCTTTGTATTCATCAGCAAATCCTGACTCCACTATATAGCACTAGGTAGCACTATGTAGTGGCCATAGTGCCATAGTGGCTTACTCTGCTGTCAGGAAACACTCATTGAACTCTCTTCTTTGTCAGGGAATAGGCCTCAGAATACTCACCTCTGTAGTGATGCACCGAGGTACATTGAAGTTGTTTTGATCCAACAAGCATACGGTTCAACGGGCCATAACAGGCACTTAGCTGAAGGCTGGAACATTCAAAGAGGGTTTACTTTACTTGTAAGTAAGCCTTGTAATTCTTTTGGCCCCAAGGATGGAATGAATATGAAAGGATCCCTCTCTAGCTCAATTAAAAAATGTGGCCTCATCACCAAGCCTGGCAGCAACTTTGCCCAATTTTCAACTAGAGCTATCCGTATTGTAGACCCCCTGGGACTGGACTCGTAATGCCATGTGACGCAGTGGCCCACAAGCCAAGTTTAAATAAAATTTCAATTCGGTTTCATCCTGCATGTGAGGAGAAAAAATATCGAATCAAAGAGCTTCACTTAGCTGATTTGACAAGATGAGATCAACTCTATCCTTAGCATAGTTGAGGCCTATTTCAATCTGGAGCAAGTATGTTGGTAAATTGAAAAGATAGTTTGAGTTGGAAGCTTCGTTTCTGGGACTTCTACACCTACCTCTAGCACATGAAATAGAAAAATTCAGATTGGGTTCAAACACCTAGGTCTCCCGGCCAATCCTTGAAAATCACATACACCATATTGCCATCAGTCGAAATTGATCAAAAACCCGTGTCCATCCCTAAAATTTACACAAATGGAGAATGTAATGGTACATGTCCTATGATTGATGTGTTGGTTATTAAATTGAATGAAGTATGCACTGGGTGGTACAAAGATACTTGTGTTCATCTGTGGCAGAAAAATCATAAGTCAATGCTGAAATTCCTGGAGTCTGAGATCCAATTTACCAAATTTGCACTGTTTCAAACATTGTGGTTGGAATTCTGCATCTCTTTCCGTATGGTTTCCAGATCCTCTCGAGCCGAAACTGTATCTGGATGGTCTACACCAAAAATTTGAATCCTCTGTTCCAGCACAACTATTTCAAGCTCCTCTGCCTCTGTCATTTTCCCAAGATTCTGGTATGTGAAAGCCAAATTTGCCATGGCCGTCAGTGTGTCAGGATGCTCTGTGCCCAGGATCTGCATGTGCTTTTCCAACACAATCACCTCAAGCTCCTCTGCCTCTGTCATTTTCCCAAGATTCCAGTATGTGCCAGCCAGATTTGCCATGGCCGTCAGTGTGTCAGGATGCTCTGTGCCCAGGATCTGTTTGCGCTTTTCCAGCACAATCACCTCAAGCTCCTCTGCCTCTGTCATTTTCCCAAGCTTCCGGTATGTGACAGCCAGATTTCCCATGGCCCTCAGTGTGTCAGGATGCTCTGTGCCCAAGATCTGCTTGTGTGTTTCCAGTACAATCACCTCAAGCTCCTCTGCCTCTGTCATTTTCCCAAGGTTCCGGTATGTGGCAGCCAGATTTCCATGACCCTCAGTGTGTTGTGATGCTCTATGCCCAGGATCTGTTTGCGCTTTTCCAGGACAGTTATTTGAAGCGCCTCTGCCTCTGTCATTTTCCCAAGCCCCTGGTAGGTGGCAGCCAGATCTGCCATGGCTGTCAGTGTGTCAGGATGCTCTGTGCCCAGGATCTGCTTGCACTTTTCCAGGACAGTCATTTGAAGCTCCTCTGCCTCTGTCATTTTCCCAAGATTCTGGTATGTGACAGCCAGATTTGCCATGGCCATCAGTGTGTCGGGATGCTCTGTGCCCAGGATCTGCTTGCACTTTTCCAGGACAGTCATTTGAAGCTCCTCTGCCTCTGGCATTTTCCCAAGATCCCAATATGTGGCAGCTAGATTTGCCATGGTCAACAGTGTGTCAGGATGATCTGTGCCCAGGATCTGCTTGCACTTGTCCAGCACAATCACCTCAAGCTCCTCTGCCTCTGTCATTTTCCCAAGATTCCCATATGTGGCAGCCAGATTTGCCATGGCCACCAGTGTGTGGGGGTGCTCTATGCCCAGGATCTGCTTGCACTTCTCCAGTACAATCACCTCAAGTTCCTCTGCCTCTGCCATTTTCCCAAGATTCCAGTATGTGGCAGCCAGCTTTGCCATTGCCATCAGTGTGTCTGGATGCTCTGTGCCCAGGCTCTGCTTGTACCTTTCCAATGCAATCACTCGAAGCTTCTCTGCTTCGCTGAATTGGCCCGAGTCATTGTAGATCTTCCCATATGCATCAGAAAATTTGTAACCCACTTGGCTGTCTCCCTTCAGGATACCACTGAGGTGGGGCAGAAGTCTAATTCTGAATACCTCATCACCCACAAACACAGACATGGCAACTATAGCTGCAATGCAGTCTCGAGTTGATTTGCAAACAGTGTTTTGGCTCCATTCATGAACAAGTGGGTGAATAGAGAAGAGACCTGTGTGTGGATCTTGATTTATCAATGAATATCCCCGTATTTCAGAAGCCATTTCTGTGAAGTGAAGAGAGTCCCATTTGCCAGAATCTGTCAGAAAATTGGCAAGAAATGCTTTAGCTTCCTTTATCTGTTCCTCTGATGGGCCCAAATCATATGGCTCAAAGAAGGCCGCATTTGAAAAAATGGCTTCGGATATTCCATCATGGTGAAGAAAGGAGCACAACTGCAGGAACTGAGCAGATATGGGGCTCAAGCGCTGGAAGCTGATGTTCCATGTTGTGTACACAGACCAAGCATATTCATCATGGGACTGGGTGGAGCGCTCAGTGAGAAGACGAGTCCGGTTTGACTCATATATGCTGAGATATTTCCGGAGTGATCCTGTCTTGGAGACGAATGCCCCTGCCTGGACTATGGCAAGTGTATGATAATGTAGGGCCTTGTAAAAGACTTGTTAAACAGGTTTGAGCCAATAAACCCAATATTACCTTGACAATCTCAGTTGCAAAAATTTGGTTCTCGTCTGTGAGATCATGAGCTGAACTTCTCAGAAGGAGCTGTATGGCATCCTCTTCTTCCATGTCTGACACATGGTGATGAGCGTCTGGGGCATGGATGCAAAGTTGGGGGTTCCATGATGTGATGAGAATGTTGCCACAAGTGCTTGGTGGGAAGAATGGGCGCAGATCAATGTTGAGGTCATCAGCATTGTCAAGCACCAGAATCCATTCTTGTTTGTGAGCAGCCAGCCATTGAAGTGCTTCAGTGTGGTCTGACCCAATGGCTCTGGTGAGGGAAATGTTTTGAAAGTCACCCTTGAGTGTCTCCAGACTACTGGCATCAATGAAGAAAATATCAGTGAAACTAGTCCTTATCAGCAACAACAAACATGAAACAAAGAGAGACTTCACCGAGCATCAAGGGACTCATCCAGGAATTTGAGGGCAATCTGGGTTTTTCCAGAACCCCCGAGGCCATACAGAAGACAAATGTGACGCTTTCCAATATCCTTTGAGAAATATTGATGCATCTTATCAAGGATATCTCTGCGGCCCTGGAAAATCTGAGAAGGAGGAGGACAGAGGGTTGTTGCCAGAGGAGGTTTAACTGGTGCGGGAGATCCAATGCCTGGCAGAGGATTTGTTTTCAAGGTGACAAATATTAATATTGATAGCATACCACCAATGGTCAGTTTAGAGGTCAGCTCAGTGATATTATGATCAGTATTCATAGCTGCAATGAGCTAAATTGACCCATAAGTGATGTAAATAGGAAGCCGGAAGTAACTCACTGTGAAGTTTGCACGCAGATTGTCAAGACGGGCTTTGTATCCAGCCAAGTTGTCTTTGATGCTTGTAGACCTAGTGAGTTTTTCGAGGCGGACCCGAAAACCTGTGTTCTTTTTGTGTAATTTGCCAAGCTCCTGCTGTATTTCATGCAACAAGCTGAAAGGTACATATAGTCAAATGCATCAGCAACATCGGTGTTTGGGATACATACCTTTCAAGCTCCTCACACAGTGATTTGAACCTGCTTGCCACTCCATGCTGCACAATCTCAGCCTCCAGCATCTTTGTGATTGCTATGATGCTACCACATAGATCTTTGAAATCTTCTTGGTTTTTACCTACTTGCTACAGGGATGGGTGATGAATCAGATATTTAAATACCTTCTGTGCTGCCGAGACACCATGTACCTGCACTGCCTCCAAGATTGGGATGACGGGCCCCAAAGCTGCTTTTACGTAGGGAAACGGTACGGCTTCGACTGCGGCAGTGATTGTCTTGGCTGCTAGAATGGAGTTTGCAAGCCAGTCCTTCCTACTGCTTGCAGCAGACGGGCCTGGTGGTTCTACGGAGGGGTTGGGGGTTGCGTTCGACATGAGGGCTGCAGACAAAGAGCTGTCAGCACGCTGTCAGCACTGCCTCAATAACGCCCGTCGGCCAGTTATATTTAGCAATTGGTCAGTTCGGCGCTGGGACCCTCAGCAAGGACATGCTATAATGCGCCAAGTGACAGGTACCAGCTCTAAACTCACTCTAACCGTAATCTGAATGGGAAGCCAGCCGAATTGACCACCATTTTTGGCTTCAACAATATTCTCGGTCCGGCGGAATCTCTCGCAGGTTGATGGCGTCGACCGCCTGCGAACCTAACACAGACAAACTCTCTTCCTCCGCCTTCACGACGCTACTTTTCCCTCAACGAATATTGAAGTTATGGAAGCTTCAACTGAAAGTTCAAAAGAAATAGAATTAATTATTAGGGCTTGAACAAGCCACCTTATATACTATAAGAAATATACTAGAAATATCTACTGAAGTCCAGGAAGCTGAGTAATAACTACTCTGGCTGACTGATCATCCCCGAGCACTGCGTCGGCTTTACCGACGCAGTGAGCGGGAATGTTCCGGATCATTCCGTGATGTTCCCACGTCTTCTACGTGCTTCGGGATTGAACTCCAACAACGAAGGCTTTGGTTCCGAACTCGCCACTGGGATCGCTCATTTCAATGGTAGAATCCTCCCCGTGGAATGCTCCCTACGGTCCGAGTCGTCTGCTAGCCGTGTCAAATAGCACGGCGCTCTTTCGCCGTTTCTCCCGCCATTTCCTGCTAGTCATCCGCGTTTCTGGACATGTAATCTGTATTCATGTATGTTACCCATCCCTCCCTCACAGATAGTACCGACCTGAAACCGTAGCGCGACGCTGTCCTTTTCGCCCACGCGATGCTGTCCTACCGCAGGGTCGAAGTGCTCGTGAAGAGGAGCGCGTGAGCCAGGAGGGGAACGGGGAAGTGAAATACGGATCGCACGTGCTTCTACATCTGGGCACCATGGCTCCGCCTGGATACCCAACTAGTATGCCGACCTGCACCGCGCTTGCGCACGTGCCAGCCTCGCCGTCGTCCCACCTCGACCTGTGCGAGCCGTCTCGCCTCCGCCCTGCCGTTACCCTCAGATTGCCTACACTCACTCGCGCTGTGCTCGTGTTGCGCGCTCGTCCTGCGCGCTCCCCGCCGCCGGGCGCGATCCGTGCGAGCTGCGCCGTGGATCTGAGCTTGTTGGCACTACAGTCACCAACGCCCCTCGACTCCCCGCCCATTCCTACGCTTCGCCAGCGCGGAGACCTCCCCCATGAGAAACCTACACACCACCACATTCACCCGCTGCCATCCGTGAGGTTGTTGTTTGTGCGTGGGGTTGGCGATGGCTGGGAGTGATGACGCTGCGAACGTCATGGACACGCAACGCAGCGGTCCCTTTTCGCATCTAGGGGCTTGTATACGCCCGTTCACTCGTGGAGACTAGCATGGGCGTCCGCGGGACACAGGGGTACCATCGTGCTGCCGCGCACGCTCGTTTTTCGGCTCGCAGTGGATCGACCGAAATGTCCAACTGTCGGCCGTAGCCTGCGACGCTCCCATTATTTCGAAACGGATGGCGGTACGCGAGATTTCCCGGACCGACGTTTTACTGACCGTGCTTTTCCAGCATCGTCAGTAGACTTTTGCGTACATACAGTACTGGTTTTTTTTTTTTACAACTTACCTGCATGTAGTATCTGTACGTTTGTTTGCACCATGCCGCGGGCAATGTATGATCTACCATAGTATATTACCAGTACTGCCCGGCAACGGCTTTCGCATTATTAATATTATGTTTGTCGGAAAATCCAAAATTAGGTGACCAGGCAATATATGGCCAAATAGAGAATTTGCGATGCAGCCATTCGAGCCATCTGATGGCTGTTTCGCGTTGCGCAAATTGATGGCTAATGGCTTGAATGGCTTCGATTCTTGCCCATATTTTTGGAGTCATTGAGTTGCCTCCGAGTTGTTCAGCTCATGTATGGGTGATCAGTTCCACTCACAAGTCTAACAGCTAGATTGTAGGCCCAAAATCGTTAATGTTGCTGAATTTGGAGGTCTCATGCAGTCTATTCCTTAAGGTCCATGTGTGATAACACATTCATTGACACCTTTCTAGCAGAAAAGAGCATACACTGACTTTATTTTATCAGCCATCCATCGGGCATTAGCCATCAGTTTGCGCAACGCCAAACAGCCATCAGATGGCTCAAATGGCTGCATTGCAAACAGGCTAATATTGCTTGGTCAGCCTGTCAGGCCACTGGGGTGGACATAAGGTTCGAAAGTGACCAATAACTGTCTATCAGCCTGATAACCCTGACAGGGCCTGATTGGTCTGACCACCCCATATCGCACATTATAAAGACTAGCCCAGAAAATAGAAAAACCAGTAGTCACTACTAGGATTTCTAGCAGTCACTAACATTCGGTCCTTCCACTTCCCTGAAATCTAATGAAGTTGGTCAATTGAATTAGAATGGTGAACTCACCGGGATTCGAACGGGTGACCTAAGGTTGAGATTTAAAAAGCTGGGGCATCAACATAACCACTAGGCTAAAGTAAAGTTAACATGTACAAAATGTGATTCACTATATACCCATCCTCAGATGCCTTACATCGTCTGATACCCCCTGATGACCGAATATCACCTCTGGTATACATGTAGCTCCTACCATCGCACATTAACAATGAAATTCTGTTTGCATTTCAAAGCAACAGTTACGCATCACGGTTGAAATTCCGCCGCAGATCAGCCCAAATAGGGTGATTTGATCGCGGCAGGTCTTCGGCATATTCGAACTCCGCACCCAACCACACACCGCTGGTAAGCCTTCCTCTCCTCCCCACCACTGTTAAACATCAAGTACTCGCCACACCCGCCGAACGTGGCATGGAGCCGTCGCCATTGCCGCCATTCACTCATTATTTGCGCTCGACGCCGCACTTTCTCTTCCACCAACATCCCACAACGAAGGAAGCTTGTCTGCAACCTAGTACAGACATTGGTTTCCAGTTACATTGGGCTCTCAGCGTCTCTTTCGGAGCCAGTCCAGTGGTGAGACGTCTCTTCCACTCTTTTTTTCCCTTTCTCGCTCATGTTGTGGTAGATACTATGGACGCGGACATGTTTTTACGCTGCAACAGTTAATATAATATTTATTTGTGTAAACAGGAGCATTCTGAGGACGGCCTGAGCAGGCCATATCCAGCCTGGTACAGCCTGATAGGTCCCTCACCGAACCTGATAGGTCCTGATACATCCGTCAGGCCCTATAAGGCAAATTGGGATTTTCCGACATTCTTTCCTTTAGGTGCCCAATTTTGATGCCCTTCATGAAGCTGATTTGCGCGCACCGTTGCTTTGTATGTGAGGCGCTTATCTCGGTATTCAAGTAAATCAAAAGGGAGCACTAGTGGAAATTTGGAGACCGCCGCTAATCCGATACGGGTGGCGCGAAACAATATTAGATGAAGGATGTTAAGACCGAATCTTAAATGGAGCGAAAACTCCCACTGACGGACATTGGACTGCTCCTTCAATTATTGAGGGATATTGTCCCTACGCAATCGAGTCACTATTCCATTGCAAATACTCTCGGTTGAATGCTGTGTGCTTAACTAGCTTTAAACCCACCCGCCCTTGCACAAGGGAGAGGATACAGACCTGGTGGTGTACACAGCACGCCCACAAGAAATTTACTCTAGCATTGCTCTCTGCAGGAAGTCTCCGTTCGATTCGGGACTAGATCATGAGCCGTCATCTCGACCGTTTTTTACTGGTCTTTTTTTTGAGTTGCCCTACTCGCGCGTGCCGCCGGGTACGGTGTTAAAACCACGGCACATGCCAGAGGAGAGTACGCTTTGGCTTTCGTACTAAGTACAACTGCATCCACCCTGAACCTGAATCGAATCTTGGCAGCTTTGCTGAATTTAAATTCACCTGTAAAAATCCTGATGTAAGAGACGGCGCAAAGGCCCCGTTGTATATGTTGCATGGCTACACACAATAGCTCTGCGATAATATCTATACATGTGGGAGGTCCCCGTTCGATCCGGGACCGGGTCGTGGCGAATTGTTATGGTGTATTTTTTTTCATTTTCACTTCTCAGCCTGCACTGGTTTTTTTTTGAACATTTACAGCTGTTTCTGAAAACCTTGAGACTGATCCAGTGTTAAGTATTTCCTCTTTGGGCTCGGATCCACCGCCATTATCCGTTCTCTTAACGAAATCTCTCGAATGTCATTGTGCATGTTTGTGCAACATCCCCATTTGTATATCCCCATTCCTGTTCCTCCTCTCTGGTCCTTCATTCGCAGCCTTTTCGACTCCCACGAGCGCGCAGTATGCCAACAAGCCACGGAGCTCTCTTAACACACCATGGGAACGTACCGCCTGACCTTGAACTGCGGCAAAGCGCCTGTGCTTTAACATTCCGCAGACTCCTGTAAAAGTCTCATGACTTGAACACAAGATCAGCATCAACTGTGCCGCAATTCATTAACAGCATAAACACATCTTCCGCAATGCCGCACGATACTGCTGCCACGTATTCTTGCATGGCATGCCGCAGTATAAGAGAGCTGACTTTCTGGGATCCCCGTCACCTCATTTTCCTGCTCCAGTCTCTCGCCTGAATCTCTCCTGACACTCAAGCTGTTCCTATATTGATATGTTGCGAGCGCTGAAGGCCTCAACCACCTGCTCTTCAAATGAATACTCGACGCTACCCCTCATTAAACTCACTCCTCAACTGTTCAACGCATCTTCCGCAATTCCGCAGCCAGGCAACGATGCTGCGGCCACGTAGTCCGCAGCATAATGCCCGCGGCATTCTTTCGCCTGAATCTCCCCTGGCACTCAAGCTGTCCTGTATTGATATGTTGCAACCACCTGAAGCCCCAGCCACTTGGTCTTCAAATGTACAACAAGCCCGGATGCGCATTCAAAATACTCCACGCAACCCTTCATTAAACTCACTCCAAAATCGTTCTTTCTCGCCTCTCTTCGTTGTGCTCTGCCGTTTCTGCTCGTGTACTTTCTGCTGCAACGAAACAGCGTGGTTCTGAGCTTCAATCGAAAGAAGGGATATCTGTTTTCAAAGTTCGTAGACGCTCATGGGATCGCAATTCCGCACACGCAGCCTTCATGAACGGAATGCGTATCTCGCAGCAACGCAGGTACGTCGCCAACTTACCTCTGCATTGTTTTTTTGCTCAATATGTCATGGATTTATGATCCAGTTTGTCCTCATCCCCCTTGAAGTGGCTCTAGAGAAGGGACTCCGAGTTTTTGCCACCCCACCCAGATTTCTTGCAAAACTTGATTATCCTGGTGAGTGTACAAGGCACTGTTGAACATTATTTGCTCGTACTGGGTCTATAGCACTCAGGCTGCTCCTGTTCCAAAGTTCAGTATACTTGAATGATGTTCAAACATGATGGCTTCATTTTTTTTGTATCCAAAACTCTAACATTACAATACCTGCACGCTCTATATTACAAGTACATAAAATCGAGATTAAATAAAGAATTGTTCTACAAATGTGCCCGAAAGACATACGCTTGCCCTGGTGCCGGAGCGAAGTGCAGGCATACCTTGTCTTTGGATATGGCTTTCCCTCAATAATTTTTGTTCCACCAAATAGAGCAGCTCACAGGTGTACAAGTCACAGGTCCTGTATGTCAGTCCGCCAGCTTCAAGTTTTCCAATTTAGAACCGTGATTTGGTGTCTATATGGATTTCTTTTCAAAAACTTGAGTGCCGGCAGTTCGGCTTAGCGAGTCCGAAAACGGTAATCCTTATGTAGCATCGGATCAAATTTTGACGTGGCAAAAATTTCTGAAGGTTTTCGGAAACAGCTGTAACGGCAGGATTGCTGAAAGTCTAAAGTAAACGTGGTTTTTGTGAGACCGGACGGCATTTGAAACAGCGCAACGAGAATTGAGTTTAACGTTGAAGGTGGGCGGGGCCGTAATAAGCAAATTTAATTTCGAGCATGAGCACTTACTGAGTTCAACGCTGCATAAAACCCTCGTACGAGAGGGACGACGGTCAAGGCCTGGTGATATACGCCGCACACCTACGAGAAATGTCAGCATAATGTATCTCTGTGGGAGGTCCTCGTTCGAATCGGGGCTGGGTAATGAGAGTCCTATGCGACTGAAAGTTTACTTTTCTCGTTGTTTCTTATTTTTTCAGCTTGCAGGTATCTCGGCCTGCATCCACCCCGAATCTGAATTGATATCTTGGTAACTTGGATCGTGGGTGTTGAATTTAAAGTTACCCGTATAAAATCCTCATAAGAAAGTTGGGGTACAGACCCGGTGGTGGATGGCGCACGCCTATGAGAAATAATCATGTTGATTCTCGCACTCTATTTATATTGGGCTCAGTTCTGTGGGCAAGCTGGTGGCTGTATGCTCTGGACTCAAAAGTGTACAGCCACCTAGCTTTCTCCTGGGTGGCTGTACACTTTTGAGTCCAGAGCATACAGCCACCAGCTTGCCCACAGAACTGAGCCCAAGATAAATAGCGTGTCTCTCGGCATCTTCCTGTGGGTGCCTGAATCCTTAATTATCACAATGTTAGTTTGAAAAGCACACAGGTCCAGTGCACTTATTACGCGGCCCTCGGTATGTGGACTGAAACACCCTACTTTGTTCGGATTGATGGCGGCCGTTAATGCAGAAAAAAATTACCGGGGTTCTCCTGGATCTCTCGGTGGCATATCTAGGAGTTTAATCGGTCGACATCTTGTAGAATTATGTAAGAAGAACCACCGTACAGTGCTACATGTTTTCTTCCCGTAAAATTGTTGTTCAGCCTGTGGACCACGCAAGTATAATATATCTCCCCCCAATCGGCATGGTGCACTTGTTGTTTATATATATATATAACGGCAGCCGTAGTTGCCTAAAGGCAGGGCCCTAGATCATCCTCCAGAAGATGGCCGACATCAGCCCCCGGTGACATTTGCGGGTATGGCCAAATCCAAATTTTGTGTACACATCACCAGCGACTTTGCAGTCACTGTGTGCGCCTGCTTATTTTCATGACTGTCCCCACGTTCCTTACCTGAAAACTTTGGAACTTGTGGAATGTAAAATTGGAGGCTAGAATTAAAAGAAACACCCACTGGTGATAAACCAGACAATTCTGTTTCCTGGATCATTCTGTCGGCAGTTCACGACAAATGAAGTGCAAACTATATTCACAACAAACCAAAATTACGGGCTAAACTTTATAGTACCAGAAAAAAAAAAGTAAGTACGAGGCCATGCCGGGCGGAACCACGGCCCTTTACCCCAAGTGACATTTAGGGTCCTGCGGGGCGTTGAAATTCATTTTTTTTTCTTGCCTCTCCTACATACTGACTGGGTTTGGGAATCTGGGTCCTAGTATGTTGCCCACCCATTTTGAACCATAAAGTAGTGGCTGGGGCACGGACTCAGCCACCGGTAGATGGGGCCATGGCCCAGCCACTGTTTTGTGGTATGAAATGACTGGGCAATACATAGGGTTTGAACCACCATAGCCCCATTAGCAAATGGAAGAAGAGAGGGCGAGGAGCCTTGTTCTGACGTCGTTCCTGGTTGATTGGTAAGTACTTACCTTGGTCCCCGATCCGCATTCCGTCACACCTCGTCATCACTTTCCAGAATTTAGAGACCGCCATTACGGACGTGTCCAAGAAACTTTGTACCCTGGAATGTTCGCTGACAAGAGACGGTGGGGTTACTGATCTTAAGTTCAAGGAGTTCGGAGACGCCGGGTATATTCTTTTTCCCTGTGCTCGTTATGGAGGCCGGCGCAGGAAGAAAATACTACTAGTATCTGGTTAAAAGGTTTCTTAGGCATTGCATGTCCTCGGGTGGGATCGAACCACCGGCCATCCCGGAACTTCCTTGACTCAAGCAGGAAACGCCCGCTCCACGAGAACTTCATTGGCTACTTGGTGAGGCGAGTAGGTGGTCCAATCAATTTTCCAGGATCTAACCCGACTTCTCAGATAAATTTAAACCACGATCAAAACCAAAGGTCTCAACCACGCCCTCGCTCATACCTGGGAACAGGCTTTACAAAGCTAAGGCTTAACGGGAGCCATGTCCGAAACCCTCTTCTTCGATGTTAAATTCTTTTACCTCTAAACCATCCGGTTGGCCGCGGCCGAGGGGACTCATTCCACACCGTCTCAGACTAGCCGACGTTTCTGGCTGCAATTAAAAGGAGTTATCGCATACTGCTCGGCGCTTGATAACAGGATTCACAAGTTCAACAGCGAAGTCACGGAGCAGCCGCTACTATCTTTGACTAGTTACTCGGCCACCTAAGCATTCAACGTCAATCCATCGAAGTAGAAAAGATCCCACCGCCCTGAGAAGGTACTTCCTATACCTTAGACATCTTGCGATCAGTTCAAGTCAAGTTTCCCGAATTTACAGAATGATTTGGGGGTACAGTGAATTTCCTTTCCGCGTCATGCCAAAAACGGCAGTTGATGGCTTAGTCGGCCACCCGCTCAAATGCTCGATTGCCGCCCTGTATTGAATCTCCAGCGCATCCAAAATTTGATAGATCATAGAAGAAGGATTTGATATACTTTGATGGTACTTAAGACATATAGGGGGGGGCATAAACCTTTGCTTCCTGCAGGCAGGCCGAGGCCGAAAGCCAGCACTCTTAATTAACCTGGTGTTGCACGACAGAAGAAGCCCAAGCTGGTTTAAAATATAGTGGGGATAGTTTTATAGCGAGGAAATGAATATAAATCGAGCGCCATATCAATCCCTAGTGCCCGCCATTCTCACAAAACAATCCAGAACTCCGGGACATCAAATTCAGCTGATTTTCTCTCGTGTGCGGCAGTACGAGAGAACTCCAGCAGCGAAAATCCTAATATACCATGGTAGCTGTAGCCCACCAAATGTAGAAAGTCCTTTCCAAGATCCAGGTACCTTCCGCCAATGGGTCTCATGATATAAGGGTGGCCGAACTTCACCCCTCGGAATCAGAGTCCGTTCTTTTTGGCCGCATAGCGCATGTAGATCTTAATCATTCTCGCCCAATTACGCCCAGAAGTCATTTCAGGATGAATACCTACGGAATGAGTACAGAAAGTCCCGGACTGACAGAGATTTCGCCAAGAACGGGCGGAGCGAAGTGGGGGTGGCTGAATCATGTCAAGGAAATGATATTCACAGGCCTCGGAACGGTTCAAAACGCAATAACTTTTGATCGACACATCAAATTCTCTCAAAATTTGACCTGAACCAGCCTTATAGGTCGTACTCCATCCCCCAACGTCAAACTCATAGTTACTGGAGTCTTTCGGCCTATATCCTTCAAGTGGCCGACTGACTAGGGTGGCCGACTAACCAGTTGACGATAGTAATGTCCAAGGTTTATTTCAACGTCAAGATTGGAGGACGAACAGTGACGGCCAGAGCCTGATTACAGGATATGACACTGGCTGTCCGATTTTTATCACCCGCCAAAGCGTGCGAGATTGCCCACTTGACGTGATGTGTTACTTCTCCTCCTGACCACCTCGTTGGCAGTACTCCAGCAAACCAAACCCTCCGTAATGGCCAACGCACATCCGCTAGCCCTGAGCCTAGGCTTCCACCGAAACTCGAACACAGGATCTTCGAGAT
The DNA here is from genome assembly GCA_029282285.1 of Mycena rebaudengoi. NCBI lineage: Eukaryota > Fungi > Basidiomycota > Agaricomycetes > Agaricales > Mycenaceae > Mycena > Mycena rebaudengoi. The sequence continues at coordinate 517,517 of JARJCX010000070.1, forward strand.
CGCTGCAATGGCTTGCCCGGTCTCCATTCCACGTCTCATGTTGATAGCGCGGCGGGTTACCGCCACTGGTGCTGCCAGTGTGGTGCAAGGGATATGCAACGCGCACATGGGCGCATCTGGTATTTTATCTTTCCCACTGGAACATGTCGGGTGCATCATTATCCCTAGCATGGCATGTCGTGAGGCATTGTAGCCGATATTTTTCTCTCCACGTTCTAATTCGGTTTTGACAACCTACATGATTCTTTCGGCACTTCTTTTTTTTTTTTTTTTTTTTTTTTTTTGGAGCGTTTGGGATAATGAGATCTGGTCTGCAGAAGCATTCCAAAGTCATCCGCTGGGTCTACCAGAAAGATCTAGTTATTGCCGGGAAGTTGTCCAGGGAGGAAATGCCATTACGCACAACTACCTTAGTGTGGGACTCCAGCCTCTGTAAAGATTATCCTATCCCATTCCTTGAACCATTCATTCTCAATGGCTGTATACCCACTAAAACCCCCGCTGTATATGTCCAATCATCCGGCAGTGAGTCTTCGTTCATCAGTAGACCACTCCATGTTCTGAGGACAAGATCCTTGTTTAGTGCAAGGTCACCGAATTTCAATTTATTTGTGAGGATTCGGTCTCGCCCCAGTGCAGAATTAACAGATTTCAGCCATCTATTATGAATTTCAATATCTGTGATGCATCGATCCGGGTTCTTGAGAACTTTGTCATTTCGGACATTCCAGATAGTGTGCCAGGCTGTGGAAACGAGAACAGCGTAGAGTCTTCCCATTACCAGGCTAATTTTAGAGTTAATGTGTTTGAATTTGACAAGGTTACAGCCCAGAATGAGGCCCCAATTTAGAGAGGGCCACATGTCATATTTCATTCTCCACAGTTTCTCAGTTAGTTGCCAGATTAGCTTGGCCCCTGATGCTTCACATTCCATTGCTATGTGTTCGAGGCTTTCAGGAACACCACATGTGTGACATTGACCCAATATTTCGAGATCATCTATATGTGTCCAAAAGTCACCGACTCTGAAGATATTGTGAATAGATTTCCAGAATAGTTCACGATGAAGTCGTCTTAGATTTGTTGAACGTATGGATTTCCAAATCGTTTCGTCTGTTGGGGTCCAGCCCGAGATTTCATTTACTGAGCATCGAATTCGGTCTAAATTAATGAATGTTGCCTTTCTCAGTGGTGCTGTTTTCCAGGATTTTATAATTTTTGTGAAAATTCGCTGAGAGCCTTGTGAAATGAGCATTCCTGGGCAGTTGAATGTCGAGTCGATTTCGGTATCTACTTCCAAGGGGGGACATTTCTCGGGGCCCAGGGTGACGGGGAAAGGGTTCGTCATTTGTTTGAATTGAGTACGTGCAACTCGCTCGTTTAGTGCGGCAAATACAGCCTTGAGGAGTGGGAAACACGGGTCAAGCATGTGATTCTCAGACTTCCTGCGATCCTTGATCAGTTTCGGCACTTCTTATCTTAACAGCTTTTCATTTCAGAACACAGCTATCGCATGAGCGTGTCTTTGAGCGGATAGCATCTCTTCTACTTACCTCCACCATCCATGGACGACGAGCATCAATCCGATCCTGATTTCACCAAAGAGACGAACCTTGATGGTCCTGACCGAACCACAGACCAGTGTGTGCTCTAATCATCACTCACTGGCAGTATCTTATCGCCCCCATCGCAGATACATTGGCGCCTTTTTTACCGGGGCAAAACACTTTGTCATCGCGGGCGGGAAGTTTAAGAGTGTCACACATATTCATCATACGACCTCCAGTGATCCTCCTGGTAAGCCGAGACATAGTCCCTCTGTAGATCTGCCAGGAAACTTACTCTGAATTGAAAGACATTCGGATGATTCCCATCGGAGACCTGGATTTACTCCATAAAATTGGGCATCCCCGCGAATCTGGTCTGGTACGTCGCCGGCAAGGACGGGGTTCTGTGAGACGGATGTACACTGCCAGAATCCATGGATCCAGGACAAGAATGACGGCGGTATTGTACCAGGGGGACGGGGCTGAAGAGGTGCGTTGGAATCCCATGACTCGATGGAATCTTGCCTTCATCGCCCCCTTCACAGCAATGGCAAGAGGACATTTCACGATATTCTGGGTTTCGGCGAGACTATTTATTACGGCGTTTTGCTTGCTGAAATTGATAGACCCCGTCGCAGTCATCCAAATCTTTTTCAAATCTATGGGATAGTGAGCACGGGACGCCTACACGGTGTCGTGTTCCACGATGGTTGTTATTCTCTTCTGCAAAATCTAAGGACTCTAATGGGAGCGATGCTTGGTTAGATTTAATCATATGGATGGAACTGCAAGAGAAGTACCGCAACTCCCATTTCTCGACGGTGTTCTTCTGGGCGTGCATGGTACGTTCAATACTTCCTTCCCTAACATTAACTTTAACGTTTTCCCAGGTAAAACAATTCCGGGTACTCGCCGGCATGCCTTTACCGTTTACCACAACTCGCTCACTCTTTCGCAGGACATTGATCAGTATATACTCTCTGTATCCGGAAGACAGCTTGTAAATCGATTTCCCCAGAGATATATTTCTTTTTCACTCCTGCTTTTAGCACCGGTCCGAGTACATGGTTTGGATACGATCCTCAACGGGTCATCTCTGCATTGAGCTCACGCCGCCTGAATCTGTTGCTGCCTCCCTTATTCGTGTGGGCGGTCATTTTCGACCATCTGGCACCTCCCTTTTGGATCCACCTGAAGCCTCAGAAACGATCAATGCAATGTCGCTGCAACATTATCACAGCATTTGTTACTGGCATCTGAATCGGCCGTACCACTTGTTGATTTCTATGAATATTTCAGTGAACCTGGGAACCATCCGCCATTTCTCTGGCCTGGACTACGAAAACTCCATCGAAATTGCATTTGCCACCGATTGTGGAGTTTATGATGCTGGTTGGTTGACAAGGGATCCGAGTATCGAGGATTTTTGGAATCCGTATGTTCAATACTGCCAGTCTTCCTTATCGTATCTTTATGTTTTCGCTCAGGATGGATTACAGCGAAGAAGGGACGTCGATTTTGCGGAATGGCTGGATTCGGTGCGTGCTTTCCCTTGAGGTATCACAGCCTTTTAATTATGCAGTGTAAATTCTGCCAATGTCGAGGATGAATATCAGCGTCAAATATTCTCCGATAACTCCCGCTCATGGAGTTGGTTAGCACAAGCCAATCACATTTTCAACTCTCTTGACATAAAATCTAACTTCGAGGATTATGGTGAGTGTCAACTTCATGGAAACTGGAGATTTTAGCAATTTATTTCGGCAGTCTTCGTGGAAAGGATCAGATACTCGCTCAAGTTTTTCGGCGCTAATTTTTTACCACCTGGCTATCTATTTCTATGTCCATTGGTCGAGCTTGAAACCGAGGTCCCGGGATGTTTGGGAATTCCCGACTGCCCAGCGTATTGGTCTCTTGACCCATCGGGCGCGGAGCGTTTGAGCCCAGAGAAGGCGAGCAACGTCGGGTTCCCTGAAATCGGGCTCTGCACACAGGTCTATGGAAGATCTTGGGACAGCAGCGTCCACGCCGGAATCCGCCAGTTCCACGAAGCTAAATGCTTTGATCCTTATGATCAGGAAGTTGCTCTAGAGCTGGGGGTTCCACTTTTCCAAGTGTCGTGCGATCAGGATGCTTTAAGTGCACGTTGTAAGCCCAGATTCAGCATTATGGTCCAGTCATCTGACGGCTTGTCAGCGCAAAGGAATGGCGCAGAAGATGATTACTCTGACTCAGACAGAATCTCTAACAGGGATGACTTTTCTGAGTCGGTGGGTGAGCATTATGATGCATTGCCTACATGCTGTTAATTCCCCCCTTCTAACCTGAGGCGCAGAGTTGAATAGTGCTATTTTTGAGGACGACGCTCAAGATGCGGAGATTGATTCACAATTATGCAATGCGAAGGAGCAAGACAGCGGTATTGAGCGCCCGGATGTCCTTCCAATTCCAATTAATGAAAGTACCCATGAAGTTTATGATAGATACGGTGCGTGTACCGAGAGTATGTTCCTGTATTTCTGACCATATTTTCAGTGCCAAGTGGCTGTCAGTATAGCAGTCTCGAGGAGGCGGAAATGCTCGCGCCATCCAGGAGCTGGAATATTGTTATGTGTGCACAGCTTGCACTCATTCTTACCTCTTACTGTCTTCTCGCTATACGAAGAATGTCCGATATCAGTGTATACGTAACAAGCCTCTCAATTTGATGTTTTTCTTCTCAGGCACGTTTCCTTGCCCTAGTTCCGAGCTCCTTCGACGCGGTATAATATTCGTCTACCCACACACCGTACATCATATAAGTCGCTGTCCCAGCAGATATCCATAGAATCCGCGACCGTGGATCGGCCAATGTCCTTGAGTAGCGTCGGACTCTCCGGATTTTGTCGAACATGGCAACATCGTAGGCTATTATAGCAGCATCAAGATAAAGCAATTATTTGCGGCTGGTAGGGAAGTTCAATTAAGGTGCGATTGGATGCGGAATGGGAGATGTGAACTATAATCTACAGTCTGCATCAATCTTCAACATTCATTTGTGCTCACAGTGTCAGTCTCGGCACTTGGAGCGTCAGTAACACTTTCAGTTTGCGTCAGTCTGCGCCAGTTAAACGCCGTGATACGCCATCAGTGTGGCAAACTGAACGTCAGTTTCAATATACATCTGCGTCGCCCTGCGCCTCTCTCTGTGCGAGTCTTGTATCTCTCTGGCCTTGAGTGGTTAAGAAAGGTCAATCAAAGGTTTGACTATTCTCCTAAGCCCTATCAAAACCCCGTCAAGAACAACACTGGCCACAGCGGCGTCGTACAGCATGCCTTTCATCGATAACTTCGAGGACCTGGCGTCCCACGACGCACGAATAAGACGCAGGTTGAACCTATAATTTATTGTCGGTTTGCGGTATGTACTCTTTGCATTCAATATTCTGCCGAAATCGGCAGCCATGATAGTCGACATTTCTCCGCAAAAACTCGTTTGGTACATAGAGCTCTGGCTCGGGCACGCGCCACCCGCTAGCTTGCTAAGAGGTGTACGTATCTCCGCCTGGAACGAATCTCGCCGGTATCGGTATAAAACTAGGTTCGGACTTCCTTGAAACGATCTGTTTTGTACCATCCTTGAGGACCACTGCTTGGATTTGAACATGGCAAAAAGCACCAGCTCCCACACGCTCCAAGTCGTCACTTTCACCACTCCCCTCCCGATCTCAACCGTCCTCACGCGCCTCGACACGGAGATCGCGAAGACTGCCTCCGGCCCCCCGGCCCTGACGGCTGGGGTAGAATTGCAGAAGGAGCTCGAAGCGCGCGTGCACAGCGTGGTTGGGCCCAACGGCTTCGTGTTCGTCCTTTTTTGTTTCTCCCTTTCTCCCCCCCGCGAACGACCCGCTGACCCGGGAATTGCCGGACAGTTACTTCAGCGAGATCGACTTCGGAGCGTTGCTCCAGTTCCACACCAAGGCGCGCCCGCCGCGGGCGGTGGTGTACGTCATCGGCAACCCGCTCATCGTGCAGAGCATCCTGCAGCACAGCCTGCGCGCGGCGCACCACGGGACGCCCATTCACCGCGCTGCGCACGGCAGACTTGATACCGTCCGCGCAGATGACGAGGTCCGCTGCAAGCTGCTCGCCGGCGACGTCGTGACCATCGGCGCCTCGAAGTCGTAGTCCACGACGGGCGTATCCATGCGCAAGGTGATGTTGTTTTGACGATCCACAGCGGCAACCAGCGCATCCATGATGTCCGACCGATGGATAAAATAGTACGGCGCGTCATATCGCGTGTGGACATCGTCGCCTCCAGAAATTCCTTCGCGGATTCTAATACCGTTACTTTATGCCCATCTGCGGCTAGGGCAAGTGCCGTTTGAAGGCCGCCTATGCCTGCGCCGACTATCACCACAGTGAGTGGCTTCATGATGAGGCGAGAGATCGCACGGAAATGCGTCATGGCACGCTATCCCGTCGGAATAACGCTACGGAATCCCGTTTGAGGGAAGTTTTCGCACGACTACTTATTGTGCTGATGAACCACGATCATTGTTTGAATCACAGTACCAGCTTGCAGGTGCGCAAAATCGTTGCTAGATTGAATCGAATTTATCGCTGGCTCATTGATGTGTAGTAGCTGTGCCGCATGGATCAAAGTATTTAGAATTTCAGCCGAGACTCAGACTCGCTAAGATTAATGCACTGGCTTAGCTATAGGGGTGCGCGCAACCGTAGTTGAAGCTGAACCGAATTTATTACTGATTCAATTCAGCTGTGTCGCATATAGAACATATGTCGAACTTCAACGGAGACCAAATGCCCACCGTCGCAGCTATTCATCGCCCTACAGCCAAATAATTAATACGAGGATTCAGTGCGTCCTTCAAGTACATTAATCGGATCTGGAAGCATTTGTCTTGATAGTTTCAAATTATAGTTTCAGACCGAGCTTTAGAGGGAAATGTGGTTCGACACAAATGCTTCAATTGTTGATCGAGAATGAGTCATTGGAAAGGGCTCTGCACGGAGATGGGGTTTAAAATTCATGCACAGCTTTATCCTGCTTTTCCTCCTGCCACCATGTCAACTGCCCAAGACGAGGTGATTTCCACGGCTGAGCTCCTGGAGCTCATCCTCGCCCAGCTCCCTTTGAATATTCTACTCGCTACCGTTCCACTCGTCAGCAAAACCTGGCAATCCGCCACGCTCTCCCCCACCCTGCAGCGTGCCCTCTTCTTCCAGCCCGACCCCTGTCTCAGCCCGTCCAGAATCCACTTCTAACGGCTCTCTTTCCGCCCTTCTTCCCGGCAGACCAGCAGGTCCGCAAGGCTTCCGCCATCGCCACGATGCCCTGGGCAAACGCTCCCGCCGCGTTTAAACGGCCCGAGGCAAGCTGGCGGCGCATGCACCCCTCCCAGCCGCCCGCGCAGACCATGGTCATCGTATGGATTATCCAGGGCCGGCCGATGATGGGCACCGAACAGCGCCGCGCGGTGCTGAATCGGGATGCACCGCTGCGGATGGGATTCCTCTACGATGTCACGGTGGCCCGGATCTGCGGTGGGGAGATGGGGTTCAGAATAAACTGGCAAAACAACTCGAAGGACACGGACAAGGGCGATGTCAGGCTCGAGGTGTTCTCGAGGGTGATGTGCGTCATTATACCTGCACTGCGGTTGGACGAGAAGTTTCACAGCGACGGAGCCGAGCCGGTCGAGATAAAGTTTGAAAGCTGGGGCGGGGTACGACGCCATTAATCTTGCGCCATCAGATTCGTTCAGTTGGTTCAATGGTTGCTGTGTGTGAAAATGATCTCAGTAGCGGTTGCATTGTGTTGGGATCGAATACTTAAATCGGAATAAATCTGAACCTCTTCTCCAGAAACTCAAGGTTCATCCAGAAAAAAAGATCCTGTGTGGTTTGGTGAAAATTTGCGGTCGCAAGACAGCGGAAATGGATATGTCGGAATTGAATTCCAACCATCTCACAAGAATGTTTGTAAGAACATTTTGTGGGTGGAGCTTCGTGAGGCACATTCGACCACAATTCAAGATAGAGAGAGGTGTCCAAAGATCGGCCAAGTGAGAAGGGGTGTCAGAATATGAATTATCAAACAAATTCTGGGCGAGGGAGGCGCGGAGTCTGTGGATTTTGTAAAGAAAAGAAAATAACCAAACACACAGGCCATTCGCAAAGCATATATAGACATCACAGTGGAGATAAAGGGTGAGATATACGGTTTGTGGTTGTGGGTACGTACGATGGACGGATGAACAGAGACGGAGGGGAGGATAGGCAGCGCGCGCGGAAAAGGGGCGAAGTATTTGGATGGGTGAGCAACGGGGGTTCTCGGAGTGCACGGAAGATGAAGCGATGGACGAGATGAATAAGAGGAAGATAAACGAGAAGACAGCACCCCACGAATAAAAATGAAATAGAAGGAGATGAACGAGATCGAGGGAAAAAATAGTGAGAGAGGGAGCGAGCCGTCGACGACGGAGGTAAGATAGATGGGATTGCACAGGCGAAGACAAGAGGACACGCACATTAACAACAGCCGCGAACATGGATCGTAGATAGCGCGATCCCAGGTCGGCGCCTATCGCAGACGCAGGCAGCCAAGGTTCGTTTGCTACGCCACTCATACGCCAGAGGTGTCCCCAGCCATGCGCCGGAGTATTCGCGCCGTACGGTGAAAGAATTGCTGGCCAGCAGCCGATTCCACAACGCCGCCTGTTTTGCGGCAGTGGCCCAATCATCAGCGCACGCGAGGACGGATCGGCCGTATCGGCAAAGACCCAGTTGTGTACGTCCCCGACGCGCTGCTCGGCCTCTACGTGGCGATGAGCAATGCATCACGCGCTGCGTTCGATGCCCGCGCAGTAGCGGACGCGCAGCCAGAAATCTGCGCTGAGGTAAACACTCTTCTCCACCACGACGACGTCCACGACGCGCGGCTCGGGCTCAGGCTCGGCGATGCGCAAGTGCATATCGATGTGACACACCGCTCACTGTGAATCCACGCGCAGCCTGCCTGCAGATAAATCCGAGATGCACACCGCTCCTCGATGGAAGACGGAGCAGAGCATGGTGGAACGGCTCCGATCCCGAAGACACGGACTCCATGTAGCTCTCTGGAGGCGCACAAACAAATTGAGTTGGTTACTGTGGCTCACCGACGTGTACACGCACCGAGGCGCGAAACTCGATGGCGCGCGGCTCACCACTACCATCGTGGTACAAGAAAAGCGAAGAATGTGTACGCACCGGTTCTTCGGCCTGGGCACCCCAGCACCATCGACTCAGTGTCGTATTCCCGCCACACCAACGTCATACTTGAGTGGGAGGTGCGCTGTATAGAAGCATTAACACAGAATACTTACAGCCCAATACGATGAGATAAGGGGATTGCGACGTACCAGAAGGCCGTGAGCGAGCGCGGGAGTGCAAGGCAGCGCACAGGGGTGGCGATGGAGGAGAGAACCCGAGATGTGTCGTCATGCCCACGTGTGCGTCACGTCCGTCACCGGATTTTGCTGTGGCTAAGGCTCCAATCATTTAGTTTTCATGTATAAATTTGGGCACACTAAATGGAAACGAAAACTAAAGGGTTTAAAACAGTTTAAAACAGTTTACAAACAGTATTTATGTAGGGTTTTTTTTCCACCGCCAAGAACCTGTCCTTGAAATGTTGTTGAAGTGGATTTTCAGTTCTAAACATGTTTGAGGATCTTCGATGTGAACAATGGTTTCTCCGACGTGTTCAGGAGACGCAGGAGACGGCGAGCGGTGTGGTGGTCGGCAGGCGAAGGCCGCCATCACAACACATGTATACCGAATATTCGCCTTTCATCCCGTCCCCACTCAGCCAAATGGTGGTCTTGAGTGATTCTACCGACCTGAAGTTCAGTTGAGTACCATTTGGGCTCCGAAATTCACTGGTAAGACTTGGGTAAGACTCCCAAAACTGGCCGAATATTCCTTACCGTTTAAACCGTTTGCAAACGGTTGTTTATCATTTAGGTCGTTGCGTACACTAAACGGAAACAAAAACGGTTAAAACCGTGTATAAACGTTTATACACGGAAACGGTTGGAGCCTTAGCTGTGGCATGCGTGCCAATTTGCCTGCCGTGCCGTGTTGTGCGACGTAAGTGCTGAACATATCTACCAAAATTCAACCCGTAAAGTCCTCAAAACCTAAGGAGAGCTGTCATATTATGGGATATCTTGAGTGGAATAGGGACACCTTGCATTTCAGCATTTCGGCGACATCGTCGGTCCCAGTGTGAGAGCTGGAGTTGTAAGATCGACGCAAAAATTAGCATACTATCCACGTTGGATTCAATGTAGCATTCATAATGACACCTTTTTTTACGATTTTATTCCTTGAGTATTACCAGTTGCGATGGTTTTTCAACCAAAGTTGAGATTTCAGTTTAGGCGTAAAAGGGGATGATTCAAATAAACACATGCTTGCTATTAGTTTATCCCCCGTAGACATGTACGCCTCTGCACGACCGTTGGCGTGCAGTGCCGTGCCTTACCGTGGTGAGGCGTGCAGAGGCGTGTGAGATGTCATGTCTGGCGTGCACTTTTTTTTGATCAAGAGTATTTACATGACTACACGGGCAGGTCACTCTATCAAGTCTGAGCGGGAAATTTGAGGGTTAACCTAAATTTTGTGAATGTGAAGTGGGGGTGCAAAACGGCAGACCCGAACTCAATCTATCTTTGATGCGGCTTAACCCACACTTAATATTTGCGCACCCAGGTTAAACCATCTATCCTTGAGCCCAGGATGGTTTCTGAAGCCTTAGCCCCTGCTCCGTTCAATAGATTGTAAATAATTATATTATAATGAAATTAATACGATAGGTAATGTGAAGAGGACATCATCTCTACGTCGTATCCAAAAAGAACGGCGATGAAGGGGATGGATATTCCATACCTGTGGTCCGTAACCCTGTGGCTCTCCCTGCTCTCCCTCCGCCCTTAAGATTGCGATGAGCGCTGTGCCTCCTCAATCTTCAAGTTGAAAACCTTGAGGTTGTTTGCTTTGGAAGAAGCTTGGGCATTCTTGAACGGGCTTGAACTAGCTTGATGATCTCGAAGTGGAGATTGAAGTGGCTTGTTTCTGTTGTGGAAGCTTGGTACGGGCTTTCCTGAAGTATCTTGATGTCTTGTGCGCTTTCTACAAGCTACCCGCCCTTGACATTGTCTTCAACTTTGGACTTTCAGCGGAGCCATACAGCAGGATTTTGGGGTGGTCTTGAGTGGCGAGAAAACGAAGTGATGGCGAAGAAGGAGAAGGAGATGGTTCGAGTTGATGATTGATCTCAAATGCCCAGCCGCGCACGGACCATGTGTGGTTACGCAGACCATGTGAGGTTACGCAGGGTCTAAGATATTTACTCCGCCGCGGGCCATCATTTAAATTTTGAGCCCAGCACAAAAAAATATAGACTGAGGTCATTTTTGATTTCAGCCCCCACACTCCGCATTTGGTTTCAACCCACGGCGCATTTAACCTCTGACCGTGTACTGAGAGAACCTGCCCCATTTTCCTCTGACACCATGCGAGTACTTCCAAGTCAGTTCAATCATATTATAATAAATTGATGTGCGCCGGTCAAATTGAACTTGCTTGAGCTATCCTCGGTAAGTAATGATCTTTTGAGTAGGGAGCAAAATATACGCAATTGACCGCGCACCTACCGTACACAGATACTTAAAAAATACAACCAGTATGGGGCTCGAGGGTACAGCAGTGAGGCGAGCGCTGCCGACAGCCCAGTGTCCTTTACCTGTTGACCTGGTTATAGTCATTGGGGAAGGTGTTTGAAACTTAATTTCAGTTGTTCCAATTGTTGCTGGTATGGCAGTTCAGCTAGCAATGAGCCAGAGCGACGTGCGGAGATGAAGAAATACTCTTCAGGGCACGCTGGCACGCAGTGAAACGCCGACTTCTGGCGGCCGTACCGGTGCACGCACCGCGTTGGAATTTGATACGAGCGTGCGGGCGGTCTATTGCTGACAGGAAATTTAAATAATAATTGGAAGGGACCCAAATTCCATTTGCTTCTGATACACCGTTAGACGTTATTTTCCTGCTTTCTTCAAGCTTTTATTTATTTATTCCTACTTCCCAGAACCTGGTACATATGTTTGTGAGTGGTAGGTCCGGGGCTTCTCTTCTTCCTTTTTTCCCGTGGACTGAGTGCATTTTCTGGGACCAGAAACGCGACAGCCCGGATGCGGTGCCCCAGCTAATCCTTTCCCGCATCATAGACAAGATCAAAACCCGGTAGAGTTTTTCCTTCCCCATCACATCCCCGGCAGTTTCGAATATATTTGTTGGGGCAAACGGTACCGGTTCCAACTCTCGCGAATGCCGATTAGTCTCCCATTCATTCGCTCTCTCCATATCCGACATCTTATTCTCAATTTATTCCCCTCAACTGCTGATATGCCTCTGCAGTAGTAATACGAAGGCTTCGGCCCATTTTTTTATATTGGTTTTGGGATAAAATCTCGAGGCTGATTATTTTTCTTTCTAAGATTGAACCCAGCGCGCCTGTCAGGAACCGCGTCTCTCCAGCCTCAGGTAACCATATTTCCTGACATTGTCAGCCTGACCGCTGTTCCTATTCTTTTACGATAATGAGAAGAACTCCATTTTTGCACCTAGGTTATTCTCCAAAAAAATCTGGCTTTGAATTCGCGGCGGCGGCTTGGCCAACTCTAGGAATATCGGCGACTGAAATTTGGAACTTGAGGCAAACAATGTTTGCACATGCTATAGCTGGTGGAAAAATCTGATTCTCATACCCACATGTTGCCCCAACTGTTGGGCCAAACTTAAGTATATATTGGTAATATTTAAGTACCCCCTTCATTCAAATGGGCATGAACAAACATACTTGATTAAAATCGATTTACTTCATCAATGAGTAAGTTCAGACTGCCATTCCTTGAAGAGATTATAATATTCCATACACAATTGGGGCACTCAGCTTCGAATTAGGAAGGAACGTACCTTGAGAGTGGCTTTTAGTACCATGTTTGTATAATTGCAGTGAATGTCTAGAGAAATATATTGTGGTCAATGAATGTGAACTTGGCATGAGTGTGAATGAATCACATTGGAAATTCCTCTAACAACAATTAATTCTCCGCTGAAACATGTACAGGCCCATAAATGATCATGAAACCAACTGGTACTATCGGAATGCCAAATTGGTCTCATGGTCCCAATTCTGAGTCAGGAATACATGCTTCCACCCATTATCTGTCCTTTTGAGACTGCCGCTGAAAATGAATGCTTGAGTCTCGCACATATAGGCCAAAGATGGTCCATAAATCCAGAACGAGCGGATCACATCTTATCGTCGACTCAGAACACACACCCGACGTACCATGCAGGCGGAAATATTTGGTACACAGCGGGTGATAATTACCATTGGGGCACTCGGCTTCGAATTAGAATAGAGTCTGCCATATCTGGAACTTCGAACGGGAATGGAAAATTAATTGCAGTGAATTTGAATGTGGCTCATGTACTAGTACATGGTTCACGTAGGAGCGTGAATAAATCCTATTGAAAATTCTCCGGTGCAACAATTGCCGCCTGCAACAGGGAACGAAACCCGCTCGTACTATCGGAATGCCCGAAAATTTGTCTCATCGTGAACTTGTATCGGTTATCAGTGCAGAAATACAGTGTGCTGTGCTTCCTGATACCACACCTGCGCTTTGGAATAACGCTGGATATAAACCTGTGGGGCCAGCACAAAAGGGCCGAATATTATTCATAGATTATAAACTTGAACAAGCTTCTTTGTCGACATCCCATCTTTGGGTGTCTGAAACATGGCAACATTTAAGTTGCATGCTGCTTTCCTACACATATGGGCAGTTCATTTGGGTATCCAAATTAACTGCACATATAGCCAGCTACTGGTGGCTATGCCAAGACACAGCCATCTGTTTTGTACCACAAAACGGAGCAGCAAATGGATAGCTTTATACAATGTCGCGGTTCAGGAGACTTAAAGTTGGAATACTGTACACTGTTAAACATGTTTCTATGTAGCAGTTATCGTGGTGCAAGGTGTGGCACAAGCACAGAAGCATGATTGATGTAAAACGGAATTGAGGTGCAGGGGAGGTAGCGGGGGCTCGGCAACGCAAAGAAATAGGACTGGAGAGTCTAGACGTACTTTAAATGTGCAAACAAAAATTCAAGCATACACAGAAAAGCCGGGAAGAAGCAGAACCCAATTTCATGCCAGATTTGCATTTTAAAGCGCAGGGAGTCAACAGGAGCTAGGAACGAGGCACAACAGAGTTAGAAGTAGATAAACAACCATTATTTACACCGGTAGAGAGCTGAAATCGGCGGACGCGCAGAGAATTGAGCAGGGACCGTGTTTTGTGCCAAATGTGGAAATTGAAAACTGGGCCTGAGTAGAAGGCTGAGAGAGACGGTAATCTCGGGGACAATGCACATTGGAATGTCCATTCATGTTGGAATCATCTCCAGGTGTATGGTCAAGTCGGAGAGGCTGAAATTAAGGGAGCGCTGAAAAGGAACCCGGCCTAATATAAGAGCAGGAATAGGCTCCGCGGGCGATTTTGCGAGTGCAGGCTGTTATCCGTGGTTGTAGTACCATTTGTGTACATTTTGGCAGCACCGCGAAGCGCGGTCGTCGCGGTGGAAGTAAATTGGCGCAAATGGACAGGAGGCTCGGCAGCATCCTAGGAGGATAGGGAGCCCCCAGGAAATAAAGGTAAGAGGGGAGGATGATTTGATAGATGATAGACTGGAGATATACGAAGCAAAACTCGGGTTGGCAGCAAGAAGCGGCAGGGGGAGCGATTTCGTGAAGAGCGAAGGAGCCAAGAAGAGACGTAATGGGATTACGTGTTCGTGTCATCTGCATTTGGACGGGCGGGAAAGCGCCATCGCGCCTCGAATGCGCCATCAAATTTGCGGGCAACGACGCCGCCAGAGGGCGCAGGTGGGCACTGTGATGGCCTGAGCTGATGTATCGGAGCACATTGCTAATTAGCGATGTTGATGTATCATTGCACATTGAAGAACCACCAATGCTTGATGTATCAAATCACCATATACGCCTGCGCCAGGTTAAGAAAGTGCGAGAGAAAGCCGCCGAGAAGTGCGCCGAACTGCCTGACGTCACCGAAATCATCCGGTGCATTCAACTCCAACAGCCCAAAAAAGCGATTTTCACTTGTTCAGCGTGCGGTGAGTGCTTCGCGTGGTCGAAATAAGGATGTTAGGGGTCAGTATGATGAGAATCACGAGGGCTATAATTCTCCGCAAGCGGTTTGATCCTAGGAATTTTTTTTCCATTGTGCTATAGACCAATGAAGGTGAACCAGGGCCAATACTGGTGCACTTGAGCCAGGATTTTGAGAGCATGGACCCACATAGTTGGGCTGTCGATGGAAGGTTACCTGGTTTGGGGGGACCAACGGATAAGTTGTTGTTTTCCAGGGTGGGGGCGCTGTAGGGTTTTGGCGGGAATCTGCGGAATAACCGAATTGTGGCCAAACTGCGGAGTATTGCAACTTTTGGAAGGGTATATTGGATATGTCTCAAATTTGGTGGGGGCATGGGGCCGAGCTTTAAGCTTCAGAGTGAAAAGAACAATTTTTATTCGGGGTCCTTGATGTCGCAGTCGGGGATGTGCAACGGAGGCTTGTTTTTTTTTTGAAATATCCTAGACTCGGTAAAAAGGGTATATATTATGTAATTGCACATGATCTCGACATGACGTGTCATTTACGGCCTGCGCTCTATCTCCCAACCTCTTGCTCTCTCTTCCTCCATCCCAATGCCATTCTTCGCCTCCAGCTCCAGCGTGCAGATCAATGGCGGGAGTTTCTACGATGTTGCGGGGGGACATGAATGTCGAAAGCGCCCATCTTACTGGGCCGGGGCAAGATAACAACCCATTGAGGGCCCTTGAATCTTTGTCAACTCAAGACACCGTTCGACAGTTATCAGGACCAGACAGAAACGGCAGACAGGGAGCTGGGAGTCGGATGCTACCGTATGGTGTGTCATAGGCTCCTTTAAATTTATATTACTCTGACGCCGGCAAAGATACTTCTCGGCGGCGGCAAATCCAGAGTAGTCCACATAGCTCGTCGCTTCCAGAGGAGCGACCCCCGTCCATATCTATCTCTACTACTACACTCCTTCCGTCGCTCTTAGATTCCGACCCATATCCTCTTCCACACCCGGAGCTCAATTTCCAGCAGCCATCGTTCTTTGATGCTCACGACAACCTGGACGGGTATGCTTCCAGTTCACACGACTCATACACATGCCCTCATAATCCGTATTGTGGTCAATTTAACACCAGGTCCATAGAATATTGTGTGACCCAGCCAGTCTCAAGGTCTCTTCAACAATCTGGCTATCCTTCCATCCCAGACAATCAGCCTTCATCATCCGCACCGGCCTCAGCTGCATCAGTTCCATCACTCCCAAATTCTCTCCTATCTCAATATCCATTTTCACTGCAACCGTCCCGCTTCGATACACTTTCTTACTCTTCTATTATTACATCTGGTGGTGCATCCAGATTACGAGATCCAGCTACAAACCATGATGATTTTGACCCTGACCCTGTGGTGATTACACCTGGCCAGCCTAGCCATTCGTTCCAGGGTGATGTTGCTGAACCACACTTGGGATCAGACCTCGCTGTAACCAATATCAGCCCTTCCCTTCACAGCACAAACCCGAAATAAACATTAATGGCGGGACATTCATCGGCGGGGATGTGAATCATATCCAGCGGCAGGGTGAACCCGGTAAGCTCAACTTAGCTCACATTATACTGGCACCGATCAGTCCCAAAGGTCTACATGTCTTGTATCACGCCGTAGCCGGCAATGCTTTCCACGACTCAGCAGAGAGGTACCCGCCGCCACGTTGTCATCCTGAGACACGCACAAAGATGCTTGATGACTTGTGGACATGGTCCTCTGCAAGCGACCCAAGAACCTGCCTTTTTTGGTTGCATGGACCTGCTGGTTCTGGAAAATCTGCCATTGCTCAGTCCTTCTGTCAAAGGCTAGAGGTGGAAGGTCGCCTTGTGGCCAGCTTTTTCTTTAGACGTGGTGATGCATCTCGCGGAAATGCCAAGAAATTGTTTGCCACTATTGCATATCAGCTTGCCCGAGGCCTACCAGAATTGAAAAAGATGATCTGCCAGACAATGGAAGATGACCCATCAATTATTGACAGATCCATTTCGTTCCAGCTGCAGCAGTTGATCTTAGAACCAAGTCGACAGAGTGCTCGGTCCCCTGTCGTTATCATTATTGATGGACTGGATGAATGTGATGGCCACAATGTTCAGCAGGAAATACTTCGTTCCATCGACAAAGCCATCCACCAACAACAGGTTTATCTACGCTTTTTTGTTACAAGCAGACCAGAACCCCATATTGCTGGAATTTTCTGTGAACCAGGCTTAGATGGGTTCCATCATCCTGTGAACATCAACCAGTCATTCAAAGATGTCCGAAGATACTTGCAGGATGAGTTCATCCGGATTCATAAACAACACCACACCACTATGGCTATGGTTCCCCAGCCTTGGCCAACAGCAGAAGTCCTCAACACACTGGTGGAACAATCCTCTGGATATTTCATCTATGCATCCACCATCATCAAATTCATTGATGATGAATATTTTCGTCCATCAGACCGCCTCAACATTATCCTGGGTATTATAAAACCTGGTTCTGGATCACCATTTGATACACTGGACCAGCTGTACATTCAAATTCTGTCCGATGTTCCCCAGGATGCCCAGCCTCAACTTATCAGAATTCTGACCCCCATTGCTGCTGACTTGCAACTGACAGTCCCTCACATTGAACAGCTTCTTGAGCTGGAGCCCGGCGATGTTCGATTGTTGCTCCATGGTCTACATTCTGTGATCAGTGTATCCCAAGGGGATGTCTATGACAAGGATGACTATGTCACTGTACATCATGCTTCCTTCCGTGATTTTCTTAATGATCCAGCACGATCAGGCCCATTCTATGTTGGCAATTTTCACCACCATATAGATCTGGCCTCTCATATCCTGAAGGCACTCTCCTACACTTACAATGATCCATCACTGAACCACAATGGTCATGTTGCCTGGTAAATCCATTATGATGAATATCCCATTTCATTTACTGAATTTCTTCTACTCAGGCACCTTGACCTGGCGGCATTCAAATCTATAATGTCAGCTCAGCCATCCCCAGACCTTCTGTCCACCCTCCATTCTTTGAATCCAGATTTTCTATTCAGGTGGGCCCACACGCTGAAAGAAATAGATATAATCTTGGATTCGTTGAAGGTATGTCCTAAAGCTCAGATCATAACCTTCACTTCATCTGGGTCCAGAAAATTCGACCAATCCCCAAGGACTTGATTCAACTTTGGGAAGACTACAGTTTCATGGAATTTTGCAATGATGCTTGGTGTGCAGTCTACGAAACCATAAAGATCACAGAATCGCAATTGAAGAACTGCCACAAGGTTTTGTCACAGGCCCCCCCAGCCCTTATCAGCATTCTCCATGCATACAGATGCTGTAATATCCGGTATCTGAATACAGCCCACCTTTCCAGGATTCACATTCTGTTGAATCTCTCCTGGGCAGAGCTGAGGGCAGCTATCTTTCCTGTACGCACAATCATTGGCAGGGATAAGACAGCACTTTGTAAGCTTTTGATCGAGTCTGCATCAGCTCCAGACCTCTTTGGGGGGGTTCACTTGGACTCCATATTATGGGACCTTGCTTCGGGCTCCCTACACCTCATAAAACAGATATGCATGGCGGAAGTGGACATAAACCTTCAGTGAGTGTCACTGTGTGTGATTCATCTACATCCAGAATAACAATGTCATTCTAGTTGGTTCACTAGTGGCTGGGGCCTCTTTTTGAGATCATGTCCCCCTTTCCCTGCACTGTTACAGGATCTGTGTAAATTTGAAGCAATTGGTGATATTCTGTTTCAGTACTTTATTCCGGGAGATTACCACGATGTTGTGCAATGGCTCATGGTAAGTCTTAGCTCACAAGGGTCGTGAATAATTACTTATGTGTTTAACTTCCTCAGACATTCCTTCAACCTCCACTCAAATTGATCACTTATTTCCAACATCAATTGGAGGCAAAGATTCAGCAACAGCTTGATCCTACTACATTCGGCTTTGATTACCTGGAGGAGCGATGGCAAGAATGGAAGGTTCACCAAAATACTTATTTCATCTTGGCAAGTACCAGCACTACCATATCTACAGAGACCTCGGACGATGAGTTGTATTGTTCTTGTCACTTTTGTGCTCGTTGAGGACAACTTGCATAGATCTATATTAGCTTTGTTTGATCAACTCACGTCTCAACGCTAAACAGTGTTCAAATAATGTTCTATCACTGCTACGTTTTCCGTGCCTGCATCCGGTGCCGACACAACTATTTTTATTGGCAGCGACGCGCCCACAGCCGGTAAGGGCAAAGGCCGGGAGTGAAAGGCGACACCAGTCATTCATTGACGCTGTAGGACTGCGTGCCATCCTGCAGGCGCATGGACGAAAAAATAAGACGGGTGGGCAGAACTGTGGGGCGGATGTGAATTGGAAACTGGTTGTCCACACAAGTGGATCGCAGCAGCCCTTCCTGCCGATGAGTAGGAAACATTAAAAAACAAAAACGTAGGAAGGCAGTATGCAGCTGAAATAGTGCAAGGGTCACGGGTCAAATCACCCGCGCGCTGGGAGTCTAAATTTACAAAATAGAGGCTCGGCATTGCCGCTGGCTTCGGCGCGTGGCTAACGCCAACATTGACCCAATGCGCGAGTTTCACTCCGTGCTCGAGATGAATTGGAGGTGTAGGTATAGGTGTACGGGCGGGACAGAGTGGGGGAAACAATACTAGCCATACCTGAGACAAAATATAGGCTAGACCAAAAATATTCGAATAATCAGCACCGAAAAATCTATTGGGCGCACCTGGGACGGCGATGGCTCCCGTGGATAGTTCATC
This sequence comes from Mycena rebaudengoi, assembly GCA_029282285.1. NCBI lineage: Eukaryota > Fungi > Basidiomycota > Agaricomycetes > Agaricales > Mycenaceae > Mycena > Mycena rebaudengoi. The sequence goes on from JARJCX010000070.1 coordinate 537,147, forward strand.
CCCAGTTTTCAATGTCGCCCAATTCGAATTTTACGTTTTAGAGCAATTACAAAGTTTTGTCTGCGAGTATGGTCGCATCTGGGTTGTGGAGCATAAACCTTAAGTACCCATTCCACGGACAAATTTATATGTCCTGGTATAGACTGATCATCTGCTTACCTGGGGAGGCTGTTCTGTTCCATCACATGGAAGGCGGTTTGAACTTGCACTAGGCCATAAACGAGTGAAGTTTTTCGTCTTGGATGTGATACAGTAGAAGTTGAGAGTTCAACGCTTAACGAGTCGAATGTGAAGTGGAGTAGGTGGTAAAAAAGCAGGAAGTCTTGTTGATTGTTGGTATTGATGGGCCGCGCTAATGAGCACCGCGCCGCGTCGTTGTAGGAATTCTATAACCTCTACACACGGACGTTACATGTTCACTGGTGTAATTCAAGAGGAAATCTTGCGAAACACAAACTGACGCACGAAGGAGTGGGCAAACGGAGATATTACGAAAATTTCAGTACATGCAGCCAGCTTCTATATATCTTATCCGAGAAAATGCAGCTCTGGAATCAGGGTTTTAAGGTGCTTTTCTATTGCAATCCAGGTCTTGGATGGAATCGAGGTCTGGAATCCAGGTTTTGGGGTGATCCTAAGAAATCGTATTGAAGGACCGAGGTTTTCGGAGAAAATTCTTGTATGCTTCTTTAGTGCCCGCCGGCCCTTAAATAAGTGAATGACTTCCGATGTTTTCGCAGAAAGCCTTAGTAGGTTGCCGCCAGAGCCTGATATTCATGTTCCATGGCTGTGGGTGGCTCTGCTCAACAGCCACGGAACTTGAATATGATGCTCCGACAGCAACTTACTAGGAAGATGTCGTGGAATTCGGTCCTCTTCTCGGCATTATCACCGAGATTTATGAATGTTTTAACGGGGTATTTCGATTTTGTTCAATTCTGTCCAATCACCTTGCACCAAGTCGGGATATTGCCATACAGCTAGGCGACCAGGAGGGGTTGAAGCATCGTCTTACCGGTGGCTTTTGGGCTTGCGGTGAAAACGAACGATGGAAGCGTGCTGGTCCTGGGGTTCAACAGTTTCTGGCAAAACATCTGATTCTCCAATTCACGGTACGTTGATTTGAATTAAGGCTCCCTCTGGTTGTTCACGGACCATTCGCTCCTGGGGAAGTCAAACTCGAGGCGGCGGGGCGAGGTCGAAAAGAATGCACCTGTTACAAACTTGGTGAAACCACTGTTGCGCAAGCAGCAAATATTGGCGACGACCAACCGGAATCGATGTGGCACAAGTGCAAGCATGTTACGAGTGAGCCGCCGGATCAATGCCCCACCGGGCCCTGGGTTTTCGTTCAATCCACCATTGAAACGGTACATTTAACTTCGAATTATTTGATTACTCCGCTCAATCGTTTGTCAGGGTTTCACGAGGGCCGGATGCATCTCAGATATACTATATATATAATCCCCAAACGGGGGTCCCCATTTGGTCTAGGTCGGCCAAGCCTAGGGACACCCCCTGGAGCACGTCCGGAAAATTCGGGAGATCATCTTTGATTGTTGCCCGACACCGTTTGGCTTTGTTTTGGGCTCGCTATGGCCAAACCCGCCCAAAAGCTCGTTAAAGCCTGGGGAGGGTCCCTTATATGGCCGAAAATCCCGGGGACACCCCCGTAGGAAAATTTGGGGGTCGGTTCAGATCAGTTTCCTCCTTTGGACCTAGCAATTTGATCAAGGATCCACGGAGCAGTGGGGCTTTCTTTTATTCCGGATATGGTGCAGCGCTATCGTAGGTTGCCGTCGGCACCTGATATTCATGGCTGTTGAGCACAGCCCCCCACAGCCACCAGTGGCTGGATCAGCCACGGAACGTGAATATCAGCCTCCGATAGCAACCTACTATGCGGAGCCACAGATACAGGATGGAAAGGGATACCGATACCTCAGACCGACATACCAGACAAGGTTTTACCGGAATCGATCAGCTGGTCACGAAGATATAGCAGATACGGGATGCTGATACATCAGACTGACACACCAAACAAGAATAGACCCACTGGTCACGGAGATGTAGCCTGTATTTATTAGGATACAGAGTTGGTTCACTTTCTTTCTGCGAAACATCAGCAGGAAGTGGACCAACCCTTGTGGCCGACTTCATATTGTTTGCAAGGCCCCCGACGGAACCCTTGCCCTGTCTTTAGCAACACTGACAGCAAATTGTACATTCAGTTTGGATGTCTTGGCTTGCGGTGGTACTTTCTGCGAAAACGTGGATACAGAGGTCAACTATTATGGCCAACTTCATATTGTTTGCATAACAGCAAATCGTAGTATCAATATGCTCACTCACTTTCTGCGAAAACGTCACCAGGAATGCTCTGCAAGAATGCCTATTTGAAAAGACCTTGACTTGTAATTGCCTGCCTATTGATTGACTTGATTTGCTAGAGATATAGCCTTTATACAAGTTGGGCATACAGTGGTAGGCAACATGTGCTATGTGTGCAAGATAAAATGCGGAGCCACAGATACAGGATGGAAAGGGATACTGATACATCAGGCTGACACACCAGACAAGGCTTTATCGGAATGGGCCCATTGGTTGCGGAGATATAGCCTGTATTTATTTAGGATACAGAGTTGGTTCACTTTCTGCGAAACATCGGCAGGAAATGGTCCAACTATTGTGGCCAACTTCATCTTATATCTTGGCTTGCCATGGTCTGGTGGTTGAGCTTGGATCCGGCTTAATAGCATTAGATTGGAGTACTCGCATTAGAACAGGCTGTTAAATTTGGTTGGTTGACTTGACTGACTGACTTTGTTGATTGACTGACTTGATTGACTGACTTGGTTGAAATGATTGACTGGCTTGAGATTGTTACTCCAGTGAGGAGTGCTTAAGAAAATGTTGTGAGGGCACTTTAGGGCAGGGTTGTGTTGTGATTCAGCTAGTACTGATATCTACAGCCAACATCATCACAGACAGTCACTATCAACATCGTCGAGATCCCGATGGTTCTCAATGGTCCAACTATTGTGGCCAACTTCATCTTTAGCAACACTAACGCAAATCGTAGTTTTTGGACTCAGTGTGGATACAGTGGGGGTGGTTGTTTTTTTTTCTTTGACAACTTTGGCCGAGACACAAGACAAACCCTAACATCTAACCCGGACTCTAGCCAAACAGCGTCAAGTGGATACAGAGTTGGTTCGCTTTGTGTGAAATGCTCACACTCAGTGTGGATATCTTGACTTGTGGTTACCTGCGAAAATATCGGCCTGCCTATTGATCGACCTGAACATACCACCTATTTAAGTGCCTAAGTGCGGTAACTCTTTGAGCATAGACTACTCAAGAGTGGATGGAGGAAATACTACATCCTCTTTGAGAAAAGACTACCGGGGTTGGGATAGCCCTCAAACCTTCCAAGTATCCCCAGAACCTCCTTGTACTGTGTACACAGTCACTGTCTTGAAAATGTTTGAATATAATGACATCTTTGTATTTGCTCACGCCAAACAGCGTCAGTTCAGTTTCTGCGAAAACATCAGCAGGAAACGGTCCAGTTTAGCAACACAGTATGATATGGACTCAGTATGGATATCTTGGCTTGTGGTGGTACTAGTGTTCAATAGAGAGCCGTAACAGTAGGAATCATACTAATGACACACGGACCTAGCCAGGCGAATTACACCGTAACGCCACGACACTGGCCAGCTGGCTCGCTAACGCAGCGTACCGTAACCATTGATTTTTTACTGTACATTTTATTGATGTAGAAATGGTATGGCGGCGGCTGATGGGGATAGCGGGCCGTCCCGTCATGCTGCCGTCCACCATCAATTTGTCGTGCCTGCTGCCGGCGCCGCGCATGCGCTGGGTTCCTCCCTGCGTTGGAGCACTGGCCCGCAGCCCGGTGTACACGCCCACGCTTACGCAGCATGCGCTATGCTGGATTGAAGTACTGATTGGCTCGCCGCGCGTGAGAGCGGGGTCGGGGCTGGAAGGGGAAAGGTAGCCGCCACAGATCCTGCCGTCAGGCGCGCTTGGTAAATGCACGACTCCAGCCATCTGCCGGCTAGGACAACCCCGCTTGGCCTGGCACTTTTGATGTTGATGGTAGGGATCCTTTTCGTTGATGCGGCCAATTATTTCAATTTTAGGGAATACCCGAGCCGCGGCGGGATCTTGCGCGATGTTCTGCACGCTTGCCGGTTTCCCGCGCTGATTTGATTGCATATATCATCTTCCCATCATTGCTGATCTGCGTCCCGCCCACACCGCCTGTCGTGCCGCCCAGCCCTCGCAGACTTCTCGCACCTCAACACATATTACTACCGTTGTGCTTTTCCGTCGTATATACATACTTTATGTAGCGGCGCTGGCATCCCCGAGCTCTATTCGTAACCCTCCATCGGCGTTTGCCCGATCGGAGGTATGTGAAGCGATGGTTCTCGGCGGATTAGTTTAGTTATTCATACTTACCTATTGGGGATTATTCCCATAGGGGTTATTGGGCTATATATACTTTACGTTCTGTATTTCGTGTACTTGTCTTCTCAACACAGGTTACTCTGCCCGCTCCTCTTGCCTCACCCACTCTCTGATCCCAACGTTCTGTTCTTGATTTAAAACTCACGGAGCAACCCGCACCGTGACAGTTTGAGAAGACCCCAACCCCGGCTTGTTACGAGCTGAGTATCCCTTGCTTCTTTTCACCGCTTTTTTGTTCCCTTGCTTCTTTCATCCAATCTTTGATCCTGTCCTGTCCTGCTCTCAATGGATCGACAGGGCACCCCTGGCTGGAATGGTTCTGAAGATCCTGTCTGGGATGGAAATACCTACGATAACTCGAATTACCAGCCGGATCCTTCGCCCCAAACCTCTCCTGCCACACCCGAAGCTCTTCTCTGGCAAATGTTCACAGATATGCGTCGCGAAGCTGCTGAAGCACGTCAAATCCAGCAGCAGCAGCAAGCTATGACTCACGACGCCATCACCGCGATGACTGCTGCTCTCCAGACTCTTGGGAACGCCGTCGGTACCTTGCAAGCGATGCCTCATTCAGTTCCTCCTGTCGCGCCCACTGTCGCACCAAATCCTGCTGTCGCTCCTACGCCCACTTTCATGCCCGCTGTCGCACCTGTGCCCGCCGCTGCTAGCGCCACCGCCACTCAGTTCGCCGCGTCGGCAAATCACGCACACGTGCCCGGAGAACGCCCGCTGAAGGCGCGCGAGCCGCGCATTTTTACTGGTGCTACTGGCGAAGTCGAACCTTTCATCGACGAGATTGAAACCAACATCCGGCTCCAGCGCATGACTGACGACGGCGACAAAACGGCATATTTTTCGACATACCTCAAGGACGGCAACCCCAAAACTTGGTACTATACAGTTAAAACCCATGAGTCTTCCCTCCTCTCCGATTTCCCCGCTTTCCTCGCTGCTTTCCGTTCACAGTTTGCGGACCCAAATTATTCGCGGACAGCCCTTCGCAAAATTAAGGGGCTGAAGCAGACGGGCTCGTGTGCATCCTATGTCGCGAGATTCCGCGAGCTCATGCCGCATGTCCAATTTTCGGATCAAACGAAATTGGACCAATTCAAGGAAGGTCTTAAGCCTTCCGTTCGGGACCTCGTCCGAGGCGTTCGCCCTAAACCGGCAACGTTTGACGAATACGTCGCTCTCGCTATCGAGTTTGACAATGACCTACACGAAGACGAGCTTACAGCTCGTGAACGTGGTAATGCCTCGCGCTCAACCACGACTTCGTCTCGTCCCTCTCGCCCGGCTCCCCCTAGTAATCCCCCAGCGCCTTCTGCTACAACCTCTGCTGCGTCGAACGAAGTCGTTCCGATGGAAGTCGATGCAGTCAAGTTCCGTGGCCCGCTGACTGTGGATGAAAAGGATCGCCGCCGCCGGCTTAACCTCTGCTTGTACTGCGGAGGCGCTGGTCATAATGCTGATACTTGCCCCAACAAGTCCAGCAAGGCGAAAAAGGCTTCCACCGCTTCGGCGGGAAAAGCCTGACCGAGAGTCCATCACCCCCTGCCCTAGGGCTCTCGGTTTCTGACGATAGGGCACGTCCTGTTCTCGCCGCGAAGCCCGTGTTCGTTCGTGCGACGAATGGACATTTTATACCCCAAAATTACGTTCCTCCACTTTTTATTTTCGCTTCATACTCTCACTTGAACTCCCCAGACCACTTCTTCATCAACATTGTTCTTTCCTTTCCGGGTCGCCCCCCTGTTCGTACTTTCGCGCTTGTGGACTCAGGCGCATCTGCGTGCTGTGTCTCTGACCGGTTTGCCAAAAGGCATTCGCTTCCACGGGTGCCTAAGGATATTCCAGTCCCGATCACGGCTGTCGACAATCGCCCGATCGCTGGTGGCCTGGTCACTCACGACGTCGTCGCTCAGCTCTCTGTGGATACCCACTCGGAGTTGATTCGATTAGGCGTTGTTTCCGTCGGTTACCCAGTTATTCTTGGGTTGGATTGGCTGCGCCGGCACAACCCCAAAATAGACTGGAACGGCATGGACCTTTCTCTCGACTGCTGCAACCTTGTTCGCACGGAGCCCGTACGTGTTAAGGCTCAAGGCTTCGGTCTTCCTTCTCTCGCTGCGGGTTCTTCCTCCCTCAACTCGATTTCTGCAACCTCCATCGGCCTAGGCTTCGGTCTTAACGGCGAGTTACTTCCTTTTTTCCGTTGCTCCGTTTCCCTTCCATCATCCCCGAACTCCGCTCCCCATGTACCTTCCTCCCCACCTGTACCTACAATACATACCTCCTCTCCTACCCTTGATGATGAGCGTTTGGCCCACGACTCGTCCTTGCGCTCGTCCGCGGACAGCGCGCCAACTCCTCTGATGTGCACATCCCCTTGTACCTCGTTCCTTTCTGCGCTTACAGGACTTAATGGCTTCGGTCGCTCTGTCCTCAACCGCTCCCATCCTCTCCCTGCTCCCACTCCCAAAATCCGTGTTCTGAATGTTTCCCGTTTTCGGAAACAAACCAAGAACGAAGATATTTCACTGATTCGTTTTCACCCCGTAGATTCTCCCCTCTACAATCTTGCTTCGATGGGCTCGATGCCTTCGACCTCGGGTTCGGACTTAGGTCCGGACACTCCTGATGAGCCTCACGACTCTTCCGCGCTGCGCGCGCTCCCTGCTAAGTACATGCCCTGGGCTTCTTCCGTCTTTTCTGACATAGAAGTGAACGTGTTACCACCACACCGGCCGTACGACCTCTCGATTGATCTTGAAGAGGGTAAATCCCCACCTTTTGGTCCGATGTATCGCCTCTCACAGGATGAGCGCGATGCACTCGCTAAATATCTTGACGAAAACCTCAAAAAGGGTTTCATTCGACGATCAACGTCGCCTGCGGCGGCACCAATTCTTTTTGCCCGCAAGAAATCTGGTGATCTTCGCCTTTGCGTCGATTACCGCGGTTTGAATTCAATTACGAAGAAGAACCGTTATCCTTTACCTCTTATTGATGATCTTCTTGATAGGACGCAAGGCTGCAAGGTTTTTTCAGTCATTGATCTCAAGAATGCCTTCAACCTTGTTCGCATCCGGGCCGGCGACGAGTGGAAAACAGCCTTTCGCACCCCGTTAGGGCTGTTCGAAACTCTCGTCATGCCCTTCGGCCTTTCCAATGCACCCTCAACCTTTCAAGCATTTATTATGGATACGCTGCGCGATTATCTTGACATTTTTTGCGTTGTTTATCTCGATGATATTCTAATTTTCTCACGTTCTCAGGAAGAACACGACGAGCACGTCAAGAAAGTGCTTGATCGGCTTCAGAGCGCGCGTCTCTTTGCTAACCCAGAGAAATGTGAATTCGACCGCTCTGAAGTTACTTACCTTGGCTATGTTATCGGCGCCGATGGTATCAAGATGGACCCCAAGAAACTCGACACCGTGCGCAATTGGCCGGAGCCGCGTTCCGTCAAGGATATTCAGTCCTTCTTGGGCTTCACGAATTTTTACCGCCGATTTGTGGACCATTATTCTTCTATTGCACTCCCACTGACCGCTCTTTGCAAGAAGGATATTGTGTTCAACTTCTCTGACCTCGCGCGTGACTCCTTTAACAAGTTGAAGTCCGCGCTGATGGCTCATCCTGTGCTCCGACACTTCGACCCACGTCGGCCTTGCACACTCGCGACTGACGCCTCGGATTTCGCGCTTGCTGGGGTTCTCCAGCAGCCGGATGATGATGGTGTATTGCACCCAGTTGCGTTTTACTCCCGCAAGTTCTCACCGGCCGAAATCAACTACGAAGTGTACAACAAGGAGCTTCTCGCTATCGTGGATTCCTTCCGCGATATGCGTGCCTGGCTTATTGGCACGGCCAATCCCGTGTCGGTAATTTCGGACCACAAGAATCTTGAGTATTTCATGTCTACTCGCGTTCTTAATCGTCGCCAGGTTCGCTGGTCCATGTTCCTTTCAGAATTTGACTTCAAGCTTGCGTGGGGTCCGGGTCTCAAGAACGTCGCCGACGCTCCGTCGCGACGCCCGGACTTCGTCCCTCAGAAGGGGGATGAGGCTCTTGAAGCGCAGTTCAAAACGCTTCTCAAGCCTTACCACACCGAGCTTTTATTTCCGGATCGTACTCTCCAACCTTCAACTTCTGCTCCCTCGTCTTCTGTCTCTGCCCTTACCACGCTCTCCGTCGACTCGTCCGAGCTCCTGCAGCGCTTCCAGCGTGAGTGGGAATCCGATCAAGAATGGCGTGAAGCACTCGCATGCGGCAACCCCGATTTTGTTGCCGAACGCGGGATGGTATTCCACAAGGGGCGTCTCTTTGTTCCCAAATCCCTCCGTTCAGATGTCCTGCACTCACGCCACGATTCTATCGTCGCAGGACACCCCGGCCGCACACGCACTTTTCAAAATGTACAACGTGACTATTCATGGCCAGGTTTGTACACTCACGTTCGCCGCTACGTCGAAGCGTGCGATGTTTGTCCTCGGATCAAGGCCGTCCGACACCGTCCCTATGGGCCTCTTCAACCCCTCGACATCCCAGCTCGTCCTTGGCTCTCTATTTCGATGGATTTTATTGTTAAGCTTCCTCTTTCTCACGGCTACGACTCTATTTGGGTTGTGTGCGATCGGCTCACTCGCGCTGCCCATTTTATTCCCTGCAATGAGTCGATGAAGGCCCCCGAGCTCGCCTGGCTTTTCCTTGACCGAATTTTCCGTTACCACGGGCTCCCCGAGTCTATTATTTCTGACCGCGGTGGAGTGTTCATATCTCAATTTTGGTCAGAACTCACACACCTTTTGCAGGTTGATGCGCGCACATCTACGGCATATCACCCGCAAACGGATGGACTTACCGAGCGTACCAACCAGACACTCGAAACTTATCTTCATGCCTATGTCTCCTACCAACAGGATGACTGGGTCGATTATCTTCCCGTCGCTGAGTTCTCTTTCAATAATGCTGAGAATTCTTCGACAAAACAGTCTCCATTCTTTGCTAACTCGGGTTTCCACCCCGCATTCGAGCCTCGGCTCACGGAGGCTGTTCCTGCAGCCGTTCCCGCCGCTGCTGACCTGGCTACGCGGCTTGAGCGCATTCACGCCGAGTTGAGTGCTGAGTTGAAGCACGCGCAGGAAATTCAGGCCCGCGCATATGATCGTCACCACGATCCGTCCCCTGAGCTCAAACCTGGCCAGCTTGTTTGGCTTCTTCGGCGCAATATTAAAACCACTCGACCATCCGACAAACTTGATCATCGTCGTCTCGGTCCCTACCCAGTGGAGTGCGCCGTAGGAACCCGCGCATTTAAGCTGCGTCTTCCTGCTTACCTCTCCCGCCTCCATCCTGTTTTCCACATCTCCCTCCTTGAACCTTACAAAGATCCGTCCGACTTCCACTCGCATGCAGAGCCGCAGCCCTTTGAGTTGGCTCCCGAGGACGATCCAGCGACTCATGTTGCTGCCGTTCTCGATGCGCGTAAGACGGGGCACCGTTACGAATACCTCGTACGCTTCCGCGGCGCCTCTGACGATGAAGACGCCTGGGTTCCCCTCTCTGATATCCCACACACCGCCGACGAGTTGCTTGAACGCTTCCACCGCCGTCACCCCCGCGCTCCTCGTCCTCAACGCGTTGTTTTGGATAAAACTTACCCGGTGAATGATTCAGTTCCTCCTCCTTCCGCTTCTACTGTTCCTTCTCCAGACCCCGCTCCGGACCCTGCACCGCCCGCTCCTGCGGCTCCTGCAGCTGTCCCATCGGCTTCTCGTCGCACACCTACACCTCCACCCTTACAACAAAACCTTCGCTCAAATTATGTTCCCCCCACGGTCACCACCACACGATCTGGACGTGCCTCTCGTCCAGCTGAACGTCTCAACCCTGTTCACGTTCCCAAACCACGCCGCTCTGCAAAAGTTTCCGCGCTCGTCCTTCCTCCGGCGCTAGAAGGGGGATAATGTAGCGGCGCTGGCATCCCCGAGCTCTATTCGTAACCCTCCATCGGTGTTTGCCCGATCGGAGGTATGTGAAGCGATGGTTCTCGGCGGATTAGTTTAGTTATTCATACTTACCTATTGGGGATTATTCCCATAGGGGTTATTGGGCTATATATACTTTACGTTCTGTATTTCGTGTACTTGTCTTCTCAACACAGGTTACTCTGCCCGCTCCTCTTGCCTCACCCACTCTCTGATCCCAACGTTCTGTTCTTGATTTAAAACTCACGGAGCAACCCGCACCGTGACACTTTACTCCCTAAGCCTCCCTTTTACCTTTGTGCACCAGAGTCGTATGGTATTTCTTGAAATCAATTCGGTTTGATCCCTATTTTGGCCTAAACATGACCGAAGGAGCCAATATATTGTAGAAGAAGTAATGTATCATTTCGTCGGTTATCGTTCTTCGGGAGGTAGTGTAATTGCGAATTCTTGTCGCGAACTGACTCTCGGACCTACGGGCCGGTCAGCGCTTCACGGGCGCTTAAAACACAATCTGAGCAATAGCGCAAGGACTAGGGCGAGAGAAAATCCAGGAATAACCCAGAGAGCTTCCATAGGATGTACCTTCATGAACTTAAAAACATTTACACTAAAAACTCAAGCCATTAAGAATATATGAACATTGGTTAAACTTGTATGACATGTTCATTACGGTTTACAGCATTCAACTACCTGACCTTTCGAGCGAATTCGGTCAACAATCCTCCTAGAAGGTTAAATACCCCGGCTCTTTCCATCATATCTGGTTCACATGATCTTATTATTCACTCCAGCCACTACTAGTATGATATCTGAGCCTTCCATGCCCCGAAAATCATCAAAAGAGGTGTTTTTGAGTGAAAGATAAACCTCTTCTAATTGTCCCAAAATTTGGATGGGTGTGTAGGAGTAGTTATACTGTCTATGAATCTGAACTGACATGCCATAAATGCATCTCATTGCAATGAAATAAGCCTGGTGATCAGACCCCAGAGAGATCTGAATCATTGTGCAGGACTTTGTTCCACCCCCAATTCATTTTTTTTTAGGGTTCCTGTGAATAGAATACACCCTTACCTCAAGAAATCTCAATGATATATGACTACGATGGAAAGGAAATCATTATTTCTGCTGCAGGTAGCAATTGAGTGAAATTTCGACCAGAAAAAACGATCAAGTTCTAATTTCTCCTCCTACAAATACATGTCTACACAAGGTTTGGGATCTGGAAGATTTATGCAGAGTTAGCTCCCCTACGCGTCCGCAATTCGCAAAATCATCGAATTTTCAGGGGGGATCATTCCAAATTGGGGACGTCGATCACGTCAATCAGTGGCTGTACCGCTCATTCCTACCATCTCACACGCAGGAGGCTCATCAAGCCCAGTCCTCGAACATAGTTTAGCACGCCGCTCGTAGTGCAATATTCAAGCTCGAACCTTTCCTGTCCCATTCCTATTGCATACTGCAGAGGTCATGAGCTCGAGCTGCACCGGGATCAAAATAGATGCAGCCCAGAATTGAATGAAAAGGTGTGCTATGTCTCTGTTTGCCCGTATTTCGCTTCCTTCCCCTGTAAAATATATCCTACATACGCACTGCATATCCTGAAATATTTTTGCGGTTTTTGAAGCAAATTTCGGCATCGTGGTTGGCATCGTCGCCAACGACGTCGAGGACATCTGATCGTTATTGATGGCGGCGTCAAGTAAGTGTCAAGATGTTTAGATCGCTAACCGTCGGATCCATCAAATGGGCCCACGGCAGCACCTCGGCCGAGCCATCAACCAGAGAAGGGCGAGGACATGTGCCGCCTGCTCCCCAAAAAGGGAAGAGGAGAAGGCTATTGGGAATGGCGCTAGCGGTGGATGGCTAGAGCCGTGGATTTACGGTGCAATTTCCCTCGCTAGTGCCGTGATATGAGACAAATGGTTAGCGACACAGGTGCAATAGAACAGGAGCCAATCGTTCAAGGACCAGACAGACCGTCTTTTTTATTTAAGGGCTCAAGGGCGCTAAATAAACGAAAGCCGGGCTCGACGCAACCCCGAGCTCTTTCCTTATATGGGTCGGGGCAATTAGTGGCTCCACTTTCACGGATCAGAGGGATAGAACTAGCTCAAAGCCACACCAAAAGAAAGCACGAAGCAACAACTCACCACTGGCCCCCCATCACCATAACCACATCCACGTCCATCGCCTCCGCCTGCCCGAACGGTGCCCCCTCTCCACCAACACGCTCTCCCGTTGCCTCCTCAGCCCCTCGTCAACGTCTCCCGCAAATTAGCCAGCAGACTTATGGCGGTTCTGGCCATAATTACTCGACTTAGGCTGTGCTGTCAAATCAGCCAATCGCCGTTGAATCGGCGCGAACCTCCAATTTCAGAGCTTTAGATTGGCCTTTTTCGTGTTCTCAAAACAAGCTGAAGAATCTGTTTGCTCAATGTGAGTATTATTATTTTTTATTGCCGCCTTGTTTCGATCGCTTACGTGTGAAACCGCTTCTTAATTTTTCATGGGGGCTCCTGCGAACTCCCCAGCACCAGCACTTTGCAATACTTCACGCAATGCCTAAAGTTAGCGCATTGACCTTGCTGAATTGCTTTCCTTCGCTATTCAAGTCCCAGAGTGACAAGTCCCTGGCAAAGCCTGCAGTCGCACTCGACTCTGCCGCGAGTTATTTTCCGTGAGCCGGAGGTAATGGTGATTGATTTAGAGGCCAACGACTTGGAAGAAGTTATATGGAATAATGAGAAGGACGTGCTTGGGTGGGACTGTTTGTTAGACATGGAGAGGTTGGCGGATTGTGAGGGAGAAACAGAGTTTCGGCTTGCCGTGTCGAACACTAGATGATTTAAAACAGACTGTTCCTCGGCTTAAATCCTTACCTGTAAATTGCATGCTGTGCCCACCAGGACTTCCCATTCACGCAGCTGTTCCTGTTATTGCGCGTAGCAGGCTTCTTCAATAATGAACGTGGGCCAAGCAGAGTTTGCAGATTAACTATGCTGAGGACTGTTGGACTTGGGTCAACAAAATAGACGTTTAAATCGAGGACATTCAGTATATAAATTCGCTGGAGCGAGTATGAATAATAACATATAAAACACCAGAAACACCAGTCGAGCGCTCAACAAACAAGCCACAGAAATCTTCCTCAAACTTTTCTCTAACCTAGAACGCTATGAAATTCCGAAAGTAGTAACATTCGTAAAGGAGGCACTCGCAGCTTTGGTTCTGACGCTTCGAGGGGAGGACCATCTTCAACTTCATCGCCCGTGCCATATCCCTCGAGCGTACGTTTGAGCATATTATCCGGTTCCTCGGTGACTGACGGGGCCACAATAGAGGTTTTCTCGTCTACCCATTTAACGTAGCGTTTATAAGCGTCGGCGAGGAGATGTATGTGGAGGGCCCGATAAAAATTCCCCCAGTCAATTACAAAGTGATCCATGCTCGGGTAAATGGCTTGGAACTCTGATTTCCCCACAAAGTAGCAGGTCATCCTACGAATTGAGTTGCCTGATCTCATCTTGGCTTTTGTCGAGTTTGCCAGTGCCAGGCATTATGTTCTGGAGGAAAACAAGTTAGATCGGTCAGAAGGAACAACGTAGCGGATGAAGATACCCAGGACTTATGATGTCGCTTTGGATTTGCAAATGTGGCGCAGATGAATTTAATCGTGATAACAGTCTCCGCTGTCGGAACTGTGAACCAGAGCTTAGCCTTGTCGTCCAAGCTCAGGACAGACTGAGAATAGCCGCATTCCACGATGATCCCATACTCGGGCAAAGCCTTGGCCTCATCAACTCGTTTTCCAAAGGCCAAATCGGGAATTCGCGGGCGACTTTTGCCCGAATCAGACACCAAGATATCGATCCCAGTTTTGACGATGAAAGAGTCATTTTTATCTGCGATTAGTCTCGTTTCCAGATGTTAGGGCAGTGGCTCGCTGCGCGAGCGCAGCGCAGCCTGCGGCGGTCCTCCGGACCGCTCGGAGAGATCCGAGGCAGGTTTTGATGAGAATTTGATGTTGTTGCACTGCCCTATAACGTCTGGTGTACTTTGACCGTAAAGGGTGCGATCGGTGTCACACTTGCACCAAAAAATATATTCTTCTTCTCCCCGTAGCATGAAAAATCTCAAACTTGCATTACATCATCTATACATATATCCCTTCCCTTTCGCCCACAAATCCAAGTATACTTGACCTTTATTTCACTGGTGATGAACAGTTTACTGACAGTGTTTTTTATGCCTCCCCCTTCCCATTTGTTGCTTGAAAAATAATTCCAAGGTATAATTATATTCACAACTCTCATAGATTAGTTCCTAAACCCTCTCAATGCTTTGAAATGGCTGGAGAAGGTGAGAGAACGTGTTCCATCAGCATAGAAAATGCTTATTATAGTGAAGATTGATTTCCTGCGTCCCACATCAAATATGTGTTGTGTATTAGGGCGAAATCAGTCCATTGGTATTCTATAACGGCCCTTCCTCTTTTTATGTACCTATAAAACACTACAGGACTCATGCATGAATTGACTGGCGGACGGGAGAAACTGTGACTACTGTGACTGATGAGTCGATCGCACCCTTCACGGTTAAAGTACACCAGATGTTCAGGCGGTGATCCCTGGCCTTTTTTTCATCAATTTATGCCTCGGATCATCGATCGCATCAGCGATCGGTCCGACACCGCCGAACATCTGGAACCGAGATTAATCTGCAATGTGCGTGAAGGCATTCATGACCGTCGTGAGTGATTCGTGGAGATTGGTGGGGTAGGTCACAATCATCATTCCGATTTGAGGGAGGTACTCGAGTCTTTAGCCGTTTCAGAGGAGTGGAGGGGGGCAAAGGGCACTGACCTGAACTCGCGCTCCTTAGAGAATATTTCCTCGAGCTGATCTGCTATCTCCTGGGACATCTGGAGCTGCTGCGGAGAACGTCGGTGCAAATTTGAACGATGCTCGGCAAGGGTTACCAGTGGTTGTATTTGAGCACATCCCGCCTCTGAACGGATCCGTTGTTCGAATTCGCGAACCTGGAAAGTTGGATTGATTGAGTAAACGGTACGTATTTAAATAGTCAATTTACACGACGTACTTTATCGCTGCTACCCGGAGTCTTCCCATTGAAATCATCTGAGGCTGCAGGGGTATGGAGACCGCTGGCGGGGCGGGCCGAGGGCGTCTCTACCACGGCGCGAGAAGGGACAGAGACCGCAGCAGCGGCCAAAGAGACTCGAGGACCATGGGAAGAGATTGGAGGCTGGAGGCCTTCGGGGGAAGAGGAAACGGAAGGGGCCGGGCTTGGATAGCTTGGATACTAATAGTAGCTGTAGTTGGAGTCTCCTGCGACGCAAGTCATGGCCTGGAAGAGTGCATGAAAGAATAGTCCTTTGTTTATATCGCAAGGCTGCGTCAAACAAACCTTCCCGCTCAGTCTTGCTCAAGACATGACTTCCAGCCCGTTCTCGCCCTGGATTGTGTGTCGCGTTTCCCGCCCTCTTGTACGACGCCTTCTCTCGTCTGCTCCGACGCGACGACTCGCAATGCATTGTACGACTCTATCGCCACTTCCATCGAGTACGTTCTTATATTCTTCCTTTTACTACTCTCCTACTTCACTAACATCTATCCACAGACATACGCTCATCCTTTTCATGCCCTCCACACCGCCCGAGCCGCTTGAGCACCAGCGCGCCGCCTCATTTGGCTGATAATCGCCACCAGGACTGTCTTCGCGGCGGTACGTATTCCGCCGTCGACGCTTTGCCAACGCTCGTCGATATAACGCCGCCGTCCCTTCACGTCGTCATCGTCAAGCGAGCCTCATCCTCGGCCGCTCGTCTTTACGTCTTCGTTCCCCCCGGGCTGCATCATCGGGCTTCTTCGCGCCGTATCACCCTCCTCGCACCAGTGACCACCGTCTTCCTGCAGCTTGTCCGCTGCGGAGTGCTGCGCCGACGACACCTGCCCCCCTCGCGTACCGCCAACGCGTCCCAACCGAATATTTTCCATTCATCCTTCCTCACCCCCTCACTTTCTGCTTGAATATGCGCCGCATTTTCTGGGAATATCACCTTGTGCTTCTGTATATTTCTTTTCACTCATGGCTTGTCATGGTTCACACCGAATTCTCCGACGAAACACATGAAACTTTATTGCCACAATCCCGAGGACTGGACGCAATAGCACGCAATGCATTTACGTGGCTCTCTGTCCCAATCTTTGGCCAAGCAGACTCTGCGACGCGCTGGAGATCTACTGAGGTGGTACACTGAATTGACCGGGGAACAGTTCTGATATTGGCCTTTGCCATTGGGTACCCATGTACTTATGTAGCTGTACAAGTCTTCAATTTTGGTTTGTGCCTTGCCGCTTGCCGGCCATCCCACCAATCATAGCATTACACGCGTA
Organism: Mycena rebaudengoi; assembly: GCA_029282285.1. Classification (NCBI taxonomy): domain Eukaryota; kingdom Fungi; phylum Basidiomycota; class Agaricomycetes; order Agaricales; family Mycenaceae; genus Mycena; species Mycena rebaudengoi. Next base: position 554,065 of record JARJCX010000070.1, read on the forward strand.
CGGCACGGTCCGGATAACGAAGGAATGTCCGATTTTTCCGAACGATTAAGGGATCCGACTCGGAACCGATGTTACGTTAAAGTCGAGTCATTGCACCTCCTACCCAACCCCTACCCTGACATGGATCCCGCCATTGCGCAGCTTCCGCGCCGTTTACAGGTGAGCGTGTTTCTTTCAGGATCTAGCAAGAACTCTCATCTTATGTATCAGTCTCCCGCAAGGAGAGCACTCCGCCGTGATGGTACTGCCGTTGAAGCTATGCGTGAAATCCACGAACATTTGATGCGCCCACGGTTTCCTGTGGCGCATCTCCTCCCAGTTTTCTTCCAGCTACTCGACGTCTCCGATCTCCCCGATCTGGGCATTTCAATCAGCGATACCGGCGCCTCCTCTCTTTCATCGGCCGGATTTTACGCTTTCGCAGTAATGAAAACGCTCAGTCTTGCAATCGAGGAATCTCTATTGTCCAAGAACGATATACCCCCAGAATTCTGGCTACGTATCTGGGCATGGATAGTTTCTCAAGACTATATCGTTTAAAAACACGGCCTGGACGATCTCGAACAGGAAACCGAGCTCTTTTCGATACAGGCGGGCCCTCTTGTCGCAGCTCATAATTCATCCTGGGCAGCAAATGCAACCCCTAATCGAAAGAAGTCGTCCAAATGTTCGCGCATTTATTGCGCAAGGGTGGAAAAGACTCGTCATCGAGGATTCCCTGCGGCCGATAATACTCCGCATGATCTGTGATCCAAGCTCCGAAGACCTCAACAGCTACAGTAATATCCAGCTAATGAATAGATGTGCCCCGTCGTTACTGACGCACAGTTTTAACAGCAATGGTTTGGTATGGGAAAGCAGTTTATAAGACGCTAAATGGAATCATGTGCAAAGCCTCCACCAAGATAACCTCGGTTCAAGTAGACTATTCCAGCTCCATCAATACTACTGTGCGTTCCGTCACCGCTCGCGTCCCAAATGGGCGCTACACTCTATACAATTTAGTCCAAGCGCAGACGATGGTTGGCAATACGGCGGGGGAGAACATGATACAGCTCGGAGGTTCAGCCGAAAAGCAGGATGGAGAAGATACTCTGAGGGCGATGGTGAGTGTGGTTCAACTTGAAAATAATCGCGTTATCATATTCACTCCTCCTGGATCAAGGAGGAATATATGCGCGGCGTTGTAGAGCATAGTGGAACGGTGAGCCCATACAGCTTCAGTTAAAATACGCCACTGACCCGAGTAGCTGCTCCGCGCATGCGTCGCCAGCTCCGTTTTCAAGGACGGGATACCCCCGGAGCTACTCACCGCCGCAAATGGTACCTTCCGCACCGAAGCGCTGGGATGGGCATACAAATCGCCCACAACGCGCTGGATCCTTGTCCCGAGTACCCTGGTTGCATTGAGCACAATCATCATCATCGTTATGGCTGTATATCAACACGGGGGAAGAATACCTACTGGAGAAACATTCGATGCGACCAATCCAATGCATCTCATAGCAGTCGCGGCTAGCGGCGGGCTCGATCATACCTTCAAAGGAATATCAGACGAGGAAATCGAAAAGGCCGCCCAGTTGGAGGTTGTTCTGGGTTCCGTTGAAGCGGGACCACCGGCTCTTGTTCGCGCGGATAGTGCGAGGCTCAAAGAAGGACTCTAGTATACTCCATCCTCCAAACCAACCATGGTTACACGCCCATGCTATGGTACATGTTTAATTTTACATGATTCAAGTATTATACTTCTTCCCTGCTGTCCTACTCCTTACACCCCATTTTCCCATGGTCCAAGGCCTATACCATCCCCTGCGTAAACCCCCCTGCTCTGATTTTCCCAAACCAAAAAAGGAGCACTATTTTGCTGCTCCGATAAATCGGGTCTTCGGGCTGCCGACAAGCCGATGGAGGTCGCCGTTCTGAAGGGACTCCAAATCACCACGATGTCGGTGTACACCTCTGAATTCCCCTTCACCGTCGCGTTCCCTCCACGGTCCGTGCTCGCGGACTGGCTCGCCGCGAAGGCATCAAGCATGTGCACTTTCAGTCTTTCCCGGTACGTCTTCATCTTATATTCAGTTTTCATCATTTCTTTAATTTATGCGAGTGCGACATTGCCACAGAGACTGAAAAATACGCACACCTTATCTACGTCCTTAATGGCGACATCGAGAAGCAGTCCGCACACAAGGAGCGGCATATGCCAAGGTAGTGACGTGCGACCTGCCGAGATGAGCGTGTAGGCCGTCACGGACGCCGTCGCGTGCCTCGTCGGGAGCATCAGTTTGTGCTGTCGGATATGGCTTCTTTTATCGTCCTTTCTCCCTTTTCTTTCTTCTGACTTCCCTTTCAGTCGCAACCTCGTTCTGAATTTCAGGTACGTCCTTCTCGTCACCACAGACCACTGGAATGCGGAGCAGATGTGCAACGTGGAGATGGGCACAATGCATATCGCGCATTGGTGTGGTTCATCTTCGAGAGGTCGGCTGGAGAGCGAGGATGGCGATAGAGGAGCCCGGCGCGCTGTGCGATGTTGCAGCGAGGATGTTGAATACAAAAAGAGTGTTAAAAAAGAAAAAAAAAATTCACGAATCACCAGAATGGCGCTGACGCAGCCTCAGCGAAGCCGTCGAGCGAAACCTTCCTCTACTTTGGTGGAGCGTGTAAGATCGACCTTGGCCGATGGCACGGGGTGGCTCAAAGTGGCCGGCGTTGAGGTCGGTTTGGGGGTGATGAATGGAGCGGCAAAGCTGTAGGCATTGAGGCAACATGTGGGTATGAGGATGGGATTTTAGGGCATATGTAGGGGGTGCAAACAATATTTGCCATAAGATCCAAAAATCTGTCGCCGGTATTCCTAGGGATTCTGAATAAGGGGGGGTTTCTACCTGCAACCGGGGTTTCTGAATAGAATAATCCATTAAATCTCGTTGCAGCTCTGGTACGTTCTCCTCCACGTCTGTCCTTCTTCCAGATCTTTTTCACCAAAATGCACAATATAATACCTAGAATTCACATGCAGATGGGTGATGTGCCGATTGATCCACATGGATATTTTGCGCGGACTTTGGATGCTGGGCACAGTACTTCAAAACAATCGATTGTTGCAACCGATCGAGCTCTTATAATCTCAAGACCGGCCAGCCCTATCTATGAGCACAAATCCGGAAATACCAGTCCAGGAGCTCAGGAACCCAGGCTGGTGATTTTTCAGTCGATATTACATATTTACATAATTGCGCAAGAAACAAAAAGGCCGCCCTAAGGCAAAGAGGTTGAGTGAGCCCGGAGACAAGCTTTGCCGAGAAAACATGTTGGTTGCCAGAAAATAATCCCGCAAGCTCCATTGTCATTTTGGCCACCTTCCCATTCAGTAATAGATAATATGAACCCGAGCTCTCCGAGGAGACTAATTGTTGCCCGGAGTCATGGATGACATTTCCCAACATGATTACAATTACACAAACAGCACAGTATTACCCTAGCGGCTGAGGAGTTGACCCAAGTCCGGGCACTCACCAACGCCCATCTTGAGTAGAGTAGGGATGATCGGAGGTCATTTTCTGCGGGGCGAGCATCAGAAGCAGCAGATGATTACGTTTTTCGAGATGGAATAACCCCAATGTTCCCATTCTCCATCTGCGACTCGTGCGAAATGTCCGTCTGGCTCACGGCGTGCACTTGTAGGCTTTTGGAGTGCGCGTGTGAGGTCTTCTGTAATGCCGAGTTGGGCGAAACACGCAGCGACACTAAGCCGTGGCTGTTCGTGCTCATCGCCGTCTCCCTCGTACGGTTGTTGAAAAGCGCAAGGAGGCAGTTGGTGTACCTAAATTAATATTAGGTCCGGTGGACGCACAAAGATGGAGGATTGTGTACAGTTTTCCGATGATGGCGATCCTGGGCGTTGAAAGTCTAATTGAACGCCCCCAAGAACAGTGGGAATTGAAGTGACGTACGGGACTGAGACCAGCGCAGTTGTCTACCGACCATTTCTATGAGCCAGATCCTAGAATATCTGGTTCAGCACTTACAGGAAATCCCCAGAACAGCCCAATAGCGACGACAGCCACGCCGGCTGTCAGTCAGAGGGTCTTAGCGAGCCGTCATTGGACCGACTTCGGGAACATGCTCACCGGTGAGGGCGTTGGTCTCGACGATGAGGCGGATGAGGCGCGAGAGCATGCTGCTGTGTGCAGACAGGGAGTTGTTTCGTCCGCTCAAGAGCTGAAAATCGGGGTGATCGGCATCAGTATACAATATATAATTTCATGCCACGGACGCACTGTCCACGACAGCACCCCAGCAATCGCAACATCAGCCACCGCACTACCAGCAAGCCATATCTATGCATGGGGTTATGATCAGGCGAAAACGAGACAGCGATGACGACGCACTGTCTCCACGCCGATATACTCGCGGGATAACGTGAGGCTTCCTACTTGATAGTTCTGTAACCGCAAATATAAGTCGGAATAAAGCATGAAATGAGAAACGTTTGTACTCTAATACCGGTGGCGATCCCCGCAGCAAATTGGGCTAGCGAAACCTGGAGGGTTCTGTAAACCCACTATGAAGCAGAGCAAGGAGAGACTTACAATGAGAATAAGCACTGGGATGACGACTCCATTGCGGAGGATATAAATCCGCCAGCAGTAAAACGCCTGTACGATGAGAGATATTACGGAGTCGAGAACGGGAACGTCCCACGAGTTGAGGAATGGCTGGTCGAGTAGGAGCGGGTTGCTGAAACCGTATACAAACCAATGGAACGCGTCAGCGGTGACCATGACGGTTTGCAGGATGTCGAGGAGGGCCAGCCCATACACTGCAATGGCATGAAAACGCGGAACTATGCACGACATCTGAAGCACTTACCCAGGGCTTTAATGGCAGTCCGGTCCTTGGATTTTTCGTAGAACAAATCTGGCGGAAAGAGCTCAGTAAGGCCCGATAATAAGGGGTCGTAAGCAACGAACATATCTGCACCGCTAAAACGCCCATGAGGCCCCAGTTGAATAGTATCCCGAGTAGCTAGAGGCACCAGACGTCAAGTCATTGGTCCTCTTGTTAAGAAACTCAGCAGCTTACGGTTGGGCCCGTACTGAAAACGCGCACGAAGCGGTTGTTAGATGTGTCTGCAGATTCAGAAAAAGCTGCGTACATGTTTGCGGGGATGAAAAACATTGTGGCGCTAGGAAATGGCGCGGTGGGGGGATACGAAAGGGGAAATCGACCCAGCCAATGTCCTGGAGCAAGTGGGGAAAGCTGGGAAAACGTCTGCCCAGGGTCTTCGTCGCCTCTCGTATTTAGGCCTTGCACGCAATAGAATGATCTTTGATGTTATGTCGACATCTTGATGTTCAGAAGTTCATGGAGGCAACGGAGTCCCGGTCATGAGAAGTAGAAATTTCTGTGGAAAGTCTTCAAAGATCTAGCTTTCCGATAACTTCGGGTCCGCCCTCCATTGAGGACCCTGGTCGCCGGGTAACCCTGGGCAGTCGAGTTACTGCTGCTTGTTCAATTTGTTGCGCAGCCAGCGGAGTCTACGGTTGGAAATTAGGGAAGGCAAAGATGAAGTGTCACTGCGGTGCTTCGAGGAGATCGGATCGTTGCTGCCCAGACAGTCAGTCCAAGTCAGAGAAGCGGGTGTTGAGCTTTTGGAGGAGTAATAAAACAAAGCACTCCTTCCGGTGTTTGGATACTGCTTCACCACAGCCGATCAATGATTGATACACCACTGCTATTCGTAGACGCGGAGTGCGTGGTGGAGTTGGAGCTATGACGCGCGTGCAAGGCTGACGCTGCGGCGTAGAAAGCATCCGATGACGGCGCTCGAGCCGCCTTGACTTTTTGCGAGCTCAGATTGAGTTGAACATCCCCATCTTGAAACGCGGAGAGCGCACTGAACGCAATGAGCGCCGTCTCCGGGGAAAAAAACATGGTGTAGCCTGCTAGTGCACACGGACTTCCGAGTAGCGTAAGTCGCGTAACAACGGCATAGAACTACATACTCACACGCTCATCGCTGGCGTCCTCATCTCGTCCGAATCGTCGTTGGTCGGAGACTATCGATCCCTCTCAACATTGCTGTAATCCTCCGAGGAGGCATTTTCGAGACGTTCTCATCGTGATCATTGGCCTTGGGGAGGACTCGCACTTGCACCTGTCATGTTCAGACCTTATGCTGAATTATGTGCAGTGGGTCTTGTATCTGCCGACAATTTGATAGACCCAGTGGGAGAGTGGACTCAGAGCTCTGACCAAAGAATAAGAGAGTCACACGAACCGTTCCTTATACCCTCGGGGAATTCAAACCTCCGCCTCCCAGTGACAGATTCGATAACATTGACCAAAAGTTGGGTGATGCCATGCCATTTCATCCACAAGGGCTATTTTCCACCATCCAATTCCCGGATGGCATCGTTGCCCTCTGTGTGCCTGTAAATGGTAATAAGGACAACTTTGTGTGTATGGATACACGAGGCGTATTTTGCGCGACTCTATGAATAAGCCAACTTCTGGTTCTCACAACTGAGGGGGGGGATATATTATACTCGCGTGGTCCAAGTGCCTGAACTACGAGTTTAGTGAAGAAAAAATACTCCCTTCAACCGATTTCATCAACCCTTGGGAGGACGCAAACCTCCGCTCCTCTTTCACAAATTTAGAACAGTCGAAGGCGCGATGGGTGATGTGCCGATTGATCCAGATGGATATTTTGCGCACTTCGAATCGGATGTTGGCGACTTATCATCCGTGCGAATCCCATTAAACGTGTGAAAAGATCGGGGTAGGTGCGATGGGTGATGTGCCGATTGGTCCACATGGACATTTTGCGCGGTTCGAGTCGGACGTTGGCGACTTATCATCCGTGCGAATCCCATTCGCACGGATGATAAGATCGGTTGAATTGAGGGCTTCCAAGTGCTCAACAAACAAGTAGGCGTATATATGTATTTCCAAATCCGAGAAATATATTTCTACACTTATGATTACCCGGATTTTTCAATTGAGACGCGGTCAGGTCACTTGCCCGCGCCACCGCAATCACATCACACGAGCACGTGATCGTCTCGCTGTTTTCTCCTCGCCGCCGTCCTTCAAGCTGCTTTTAAGTTTGCGACGACCACGCTTGATGTGGCCCACCTGGCTGCTGTCCTCCTCCTCCTCCTCCTCCTCAGGCTCCGACTCGGACTCGGACAACGTGGACCCCTCGCTCGTGGGAGAGCCGCTTGCGGCGCAGGCCGGCGGTGTATCTCCCTTAGTCTCTTGCACTGACTTCCCACTCGCAACCTCGTTCTGAATATCTCCCTGTATCTCCCGCGCCATTCGGCCCAGTCCAACTCGAATACTGCGCAAGATGCGGGTGTTGGTGCTAGTGGGAATGGCTGGAGGAGGCTGTACTGCGAGGCTTACGATGATTCCGATAAGGGTGAGGATGGCGGGGGGGACTGCGGGATTGGCGAGGAACGGGTCTATGCCAACGCGCACCGTCCGGAGGGCCCACACATCTTGCCGATGCCGCTCTCGCCGCCGCCGTCGCATACTACGCACACGCAAACGATCAGCGCAAACGCAAGCGGCGCATAGGGTGCGGGCGCGTGTGCATGGCGGGGCCGTGCCGATATCTGGGCGGGACGCTGAGACGGCGTTTGGGGGTGCTGTTCGGTGCGGGTGGATTTGGGCGGGTGGATTCGGAAGGTGGCGTGCGCCTCGCGCCGGCGTCGAAGCAGATATCGTCCGCTGCGACTGGGTGGGAATGAGGGCGATGGAGTGATGACGGAAGAGTGTGGGTGTCGCGTCGAGGGCGTGGGGTATGCCGTTTGATGAGTGGGGTTTCTCTTTCGTATACTTCCTTCCGTTCCTTTCCTTCTTCCGTTGTTCTCTTCTTCTTTTCTTTCTTTTCTTTCTTTTTCTTCGCTATGGGCGCTCGCCTTGGTGGCTTGGTCGACGCCGTGGGTGCGTGCACGCCAATTCTTCGGCTCTTGGTCTAGAGAGACACTGTCATGCCCGCGACCCATGTTTTTTCGTTTCTTTTCTTCTTCCGCACGTCTGTGCTGTGCAGTCCCTCGTTCTTTCTTCATTGCACACGCGTAACATCTCTGGTCTTTACCTATTTCACTCTTCTTCCTTCGTGCCACCATCCCGTGCTGTGGACACGCGCGATCCATCCGGCTGGTGCGCCGTCTCGCACACCCGAGATTCGCCTGGGTGGGGCCGGGCCCGACGGGTGTTGCCTCTTTTTTTTTTTATTCGGCCGCGGGTTCTTCTCGTCTTCTCATGCGCAGTCGCCTCTGCTTCCATGCTGCAAATTAGGATTATTGCGTGCCTGCGTACTTGCCCGCCCGCCTCCTGGCGCGCGTTGCATATTCATTGCCAGGGAGCACTCCTTGTTTTTTTTTTTTTTTCTGCGGCGGGGCAGTGGGGTTTGTTGTTTCCCGGGGTGGTGCTGCGCGAGATGTGCGAGGCGGGAGATCCACGGCACGTATGTTTGTGGCGGCGCGCCGCGGCTGCTTTTTGATGAATAGGATGCCGCGCGATCGATTGGTCGGGATGGCGGGGCGGTACGGACGCGTTGGCGTATTCATCCATCCTTCACTTACGCCTTCGTTCTTTGGTCTGGGCTAGGATGAAGTGCCGATTCAGCACCGCTTTACCGCTGATTGCTGCTTGCACTGCTGCAACCACCGCTGAAGGTGCCGCTCATGCAACCACCGTTGAGAGACAAGGTGCCGCTCATTTGACTTCATGGTGCACCAGCTGGGTGATACTGTAATGTACAACACGTACATTATTCCCGAATCCACCAACTGGACAGGTGAGCTTGAACAGGATCCGTGTCGCGCCCTCGCTTTATCCTTTGCCACGGCACGCGCGGGACGATTTCAGATGCTTATACTCGGAGATCTGAATGCTAGAACCGGCTCGCAAACTCCATCAGCTAACTATCCTGCCAGAAGATCCAAAAACTCCACAATCTCAACGCGGGGAAGATTCTTATTCCAACTGTGTAATGACTACAACCTCGTATTTATCAGCGGTGCCGAATGTTTCGGCCCTGGGAGCGGCGAATACACGTCCTTTCAAGGCTCAAGTTCAACAGTCATCGACTACGCAATATGCTCACGAAGCCTGCTCCCAAGAATTAAATCATTTCATGACGAACCAAAGTTTGATGGATTTGATCACGCCCAGCTTGTTCTCCAACTGGAAGTGGACTCGACAACTCTTGGCCCACGACTTTTCTCTCAAAAAAGCGGAAACGAGAAGAAGTAAATCTGCCTACGGAAACCGAAACTGTTTGGTAAAACTTTTTACAACACAACCCCACAAGTGGTCACAATCCACGGAGTCTGCAAAAACTCTACTGCACAGGCGGGAGCCGCCGCTTACTTCGGCCAAAATTCAGGCTTAAATTGGGAGGCCAGAGTATGGGGAAATCAAACAAATGGCCGCGCCGATGTAGTTACACTCTTACTAGCTGTTCAAGCTGCTCCAAAGACAAAAACCCTACACATCTCGACAAGATCTGAGTACGTCATCCACTCTGCAACTTATTATTCCTATAAAAACGACGCTTGTGGTTGGAAATGTCCGAACGGCGACATACCAAAGCTTATTATCCAATGGATAAAATTCCGTGCAGCCCGTATTCATTTTATTCACGTCAAAAAAGATTCTGTATCGCACCCTCTCAAAGAAGCAACTCTAATGGCAACCAGAGGTGCGGCACTACCTAGATGCAGCGCTCCAAGTTCTATACATGCACCACCAGCCATGCCATCTAACTCGCAACCCCTGAATGTTGAAAAAGTCTCCGCAGATATTCCAAAGGACGCGGGGCAAAGCGCGCCAAATCCGATTCCAAAATGTGCTGAATATCCTGCACCACACAGAGGCAGAGAAAAGCTCTATAGGTGTGGGCTAGCCCGTTCTGCTTGCTCAATACCACTTCTTCTAGTCGCATACCTACTCACTTCCATTTTTATGTAGTTTTCCATACTCGTACATATGCGTGCATGCACGGGCTGTTGAAGCAACGTGTTTAGTAATATTAATATTTAAGTAAGCCAATCAAACACGGTTAGTTTATGCGTGATTGTTAACCCAATTCTGAGATGATTTTCAGAGCCGGAGGACCCCAACGATGTACAAACCTGAATTTTCTCTGGACTTTTCAGCCCCCTCAAATTCTTGAGCTGATTCTTTCTAAAAAAAAGAATAGGTTGGGGCCTGGACTAGGATCCCAGATATGTCAAATCGCTCGGACGAAAAGGGAAACCGATGAGCATCACCCACCCAATTTTATGGTAGCCCGGGACTTTCCGAGGTCTAGCCCTCAGGCCGACTTCGCCGACCAATGCCATCTGATTGGGTTAATCGGCGTCCGGGTCCGGTAAAAGGAATGCGGCGCGCACTGAGGGCAACCCAAGGGCAACCCCCGCCATTCCGAGGGTGATGGCGAAGTGCGAATGACGCGAATCTTTCACGGTAAGTCTTGCTTTTACTGATTCTTGTGGTGATTCTAACGCACATTTATCCCGGTACTAACGAATCTAACGCGTCTTTTAGTGCGAATGAAGAGATTTTTTCACGCTAAGACTTCCTTTTTCTTGTTTGTATCCATGCTAACGTGTTTTTCTTTTGGTTTTTAGTGTCCTTAGCGCACTTTTAATGAAACTAACACGCTTTTTGGCAAGGTGAGCGGTTTCAAATGAATCTAACACGCATTTTTTTATTGATTCTAACGCGTTTTTGAGTCAGATACTGAATCTAACGCGGACAAGCCTTCCGTTTTCCTATTTCTGACTCTAACCACTTTTTGCGCAGGTAATGGAGCCAATCCTAACAATAACTCGGGTTTTTAGTCAATCCAACGTGCTTTTAGTGAAATCCAATGCGGATTTTTAACTAGGGAGGCTGTTTTTTTTTTTTGTTTCTGATGATTCTAACGCGTGTCTTAATGCATCCAACGCGGTTTTTAGTAAAACCAATGCGGATCTTTAACCCGGTGAGCCTGTTTTTGAGTTTCTAACGCGCTTGTTTTTTTGTCAGTTTTTAGTGAATCCAACGCGTGTTTTTTAACCCAGTGAGGCTGCTTTTTGAAACCAACGCGCTCTTCGAACAAGCTGAGCCCGTACCTTCGAGTTTCTAGTGAATCTAACTGTGGTAAGCAATCCCTAGTGATTCTACTAACATCCCCTTCACATTTCTGACTCGCATTCCTTTTTTTGAAGCCGGCCTGTATGTTCAGGGCTGGGCTGCAGCATGACTTGGACTATTAAGCCCCGTACCTCCTTATAGCCCGGCGGGGGTCGGGGCGGGAGTAGATTGAAAATCAATATATTCATTGGTATTACTACAAACACGGCGATGGTGGTAGGTAGGTAGGATTACACGGCACGGTCCCGCTCAGGAACGCCGGGCCCAGGAAGTATCTAATGTACAAAGGCACTGCGTACACTAGTCCCTAGACTTCACTGTATCTCCATGGCCGAGCTCGCGATACGAACCGCTGTAGAACCACTTCAACACACCGAAGCAAGTTAGTCACCAAAAACAGGGGGTACCAGGGCATCTGTCAAACGAAACACGAGGCGTGCGTAGAACAATTCAAGGACATCACATACATACTTTGCCACAAGTGCGATGGTTGGGCGGTTATAGATCATGGCTTTGACAAATTCAGTATTCGTCAAATCAGCCATGCGGAGTTGCAAGGATGGCGCGTCTGAGAAGAGCTTCGTGAGAAACGTGGAACGTAATTGATTCAGCGCATCAAGTGCGTCGCATGAGATCAGTGCATGTTCTGGAGTTTCCACCTCATCTTTACACATCCTGCAAAGCCGTTCCGCCCGGGGCACGGGAGCGTATGCGTGGTCAACGTAGCGCAATACTTCCACGGCAAGTAGATGGGTAGAGAGCAGCAGGGAGGTAATTGCCTCCCGGTGCTTCTGTACTCTGACCATACTTAAATAATGCTGCATAATAGAAGTGATTTGGGCCAGACCCTCATCCTTTTGTGGTTCTAGACGTCCGTGAAGTAGATAAAGCTTCTCTGACGAGTTAATTTCTTCCTGTAACCATTCCTGTAGTAATTTGCTGACCATTTTTTGAGTAATCTTGAACATATTCAACCTCAGTTGTGGCGTTCAGAACAAAAATGGGGCAAGGGAATGGGAGACCTTGGGCCGCTTTTATGACATCCTGTGCCCAACTATTTTTACCCTTGAGTGCCAGTTCAATCAAACTGTTCAGTGTGGCTCGGGCAAAGTGGGTGTTTTTTAGGCTCAGGAAGTAGCATAAGTGGCCAAGGACAATTTGGAAGCATCGAACTCCCAGTGGGACCAATCCAGTTTCAGTGAATAGAGGCGCTATCATAGAGCGAGAATGCAAGTTGAGCATGTGGCGGATGAAGCTTACTTGAACTTTACACAATTTCTTCACATGGATTGATTCACTGTCCGGGGAGACTTCGCATCCGTGGATCAGATGGCAATCAATTCTGGCCATGTATAGATTCTTAAGTTCTTTCGGCGTAAGCCTTCCTGTCATGTCTTCTAAACCCATGATTCTATGCCTGCAATATCGCGCCGTTTTTGCCTTTAGAGTATAATGATCTGCAAACAGGTGACGGGTTTCCGTGTTCATATTCATGCCAACATATTTCTCTTTAACTTTGATTTTTAGGAGCGCAGTTCCAAGACGGAACTCTGGGAGTGGTAACCGGCACGGCCCTGTATATCTTGGGCTGAGTTCTGTGGGCAGACTCATGGCTATACACTCCGAGAGAAGCGGGGTGGCTATACACTTTTGAGTAGAGAATAAAATTTAAAAAACTCGAGAAAATTCTTGGAGGTAGGTCTGATCTTTGTGATCACCTTTTGTATACACAAATTGGAGTGGTATATAATAGGGTTTTGAAAAACCTCAGCCATCATTATTTAGGATGTACTGCCACCGATTGGAATACTCTGCCCACAGAACTCAGCCTAAAATATATAGTCTGCGTTTATTTGTTGTTTGTTGCGAGCAATTTTAGGATTGACCATGTAAGTTGCGGTATTGATGCTACAAGGCGCTGAATTGAAGCTCAAAACCGGCGCGAATTGGCGCTGTACGTCTGTGACGCTATCACATTAACGCTTGATTGACGCTGATTGACACAGCACTGAGTTTTGTTCAATGGTTTAGAGGCTCGCAACCCTCACTATTCGTATGTGTTGTGGTGCAAGACTATGTACTGATCATCCCTTTACCTGTCTGTAGATTGTGGGACGTCGAGCGTAGCAGTAAAGGTAACTTGAACACCTGATGCAAATCGAACTGACGTTGCATGCGTCAAACGTCAGTGCTGCGTCAAAATCATTTTGCTGGCTTGAATCGCCTAAAATGGCTTCGGCTTTTTTTTTTCAAAACACCTGCTCGTACAACCAGACCAAGGTGATAAATAAAATCAACATTAGCTGCAGGTTCATTGTGAATCTCAAGGCCGGCGAGACTGGCTCTCTTTCGTTAGCAAGATCAAATTCGAGCTCTTCGTCTTTTGCGGTACACCCAGGCATGGGGAGTTCTAAGGATGCCGTCAGGAAGCAAGTAGCGCCGAATGCATTTCGCTCACCGTCACTTTCAGGATTGGAATTGTAACTATCGTCTGACTGGTCGTCTGTGTTGACGGGGGTCCCGATGATTTTCTTCTGTAGATAAGGACGAGTCGTAGACTTGTGGTATTTATCAATCATACAGTAACGGTGGGTGGTCGACTGGGTGACTTACCATGGGAAGATGGAGGTTCGACCTCCCTGGACAGCTGTAAAAACGGGTGCCCAAGCTCTCGAGCAACGCCCTGACTATCTGAATCAAACCTTTTGGCTTGGTGGAATTGGCGCAGTCCCGCGTACACGCTATGATTCCACGATCCTCCGTAGACTATTGTGGTCAGCTGGATTGCAGGGAATCCGAGTCCTGTTGCCTCGTCTATGGTAAGACGGTCGACACCGGATGCATCGAGAGACCAATAGGCCGGACAGTCTGGCCACTTGAATGAAGATGGCCCGGTTTGAAACTCTTCTGGTGGGCAGAGAAACAGGTAACCAGTCGGAGTGTCTTCTGTAGTCGAAGAAATTTCGATTGCGAAATCAATGCCATCCACAACAACTGTTAGAATAATTAAATGGGCTAATCAGAGATGCGTTGAGAACATTCCATAATCCTCATAATTAGATGTGATCTGGAGGCGGCGGAAAATGTGATTCGCTTGACTGAGCCAGTGATCGTGAACCGCCCACGTCTGTGAGAAAATGCTTTTGTCCAATACATTGTCGGAGCTTTGAGGTAAAACTCAGTCGTAAATAATCAGCGATGAATAAATCAAGTACCGAGTCCAGCCGTTTTCGTTGATTTGTCCTATTCTTCTACCATCATACCAACCACGAGCATACCAACCGCCGGGAGAAGGTGCCACATCCAGCAGGTATGCAACTTCATCCCAGCCTTCGAGTTTATCGGTGGTGGACCAGGAAATGACCGCTCCAAGATTGACAGTTACACAGCTGGAAATGGTCAGCGTTCGCCATTGCCGTAGTTCCCAATGACATATTGAATGGTAATGTTGCAGTGTCAGTGAATCAATAACCATGGCCTCCTGGGTCGCCGAAGTGACCGCCTGTAGGGGAGGCATCCCATCAACAATGCCAAAATTCCATAGGTACCTGGTATCAGGTATAAGGTCCGCGCAGAGCCGGCCAGTTGAGAGACGGATCCAAAGTGTGCATTCGCGTTCGTCCTGGAGCCATTTAGATGGTAATTAGGTCTCCAAATGATTGAACTCACCAGCGGGGCTTGAAAAGCCGAGAAAAAATAATTACTTGCAGCCTGTGACATCATGGTGTCAGCGATATGCGCGAAAAAATCCAACTTTCCTACCGTAAAGTCCGCGTGCTCGAGGAAAATCAATAAGCGGCATAGTGGGAGTGATAGAACACATACGCAAGAGGCATAGAAATACACGGTCACGAAATGCGACTGTTGATGAAGGTCCAGATAATGTCTGAGCGGTATTAAATCTTATTCAAGTAAGCGCATGATCATCCAGAATAAACAGGGGACCGCACCTCCATGAAAAAGGCTGGCGTGTATATTACCTGAGCTCGCTGCTCCACAAATCTGGAGAATATTAGGATGGCTGGGAGTGTAATTCAGCAGCCTGGTTACTGGTAAGCCGAAGATCGTGAAACTTGCCGAATTGACATATACTTCACAACATCCTGCCGCCATTCCTACCATAGGTCGATGAGACACTATGAAAAGACGGTCGGAACTGAACTCGCCTGCTCTGAGCCGTCGCCCTGGTACATGGCCACTGTCACACTCGACTTGTGGCCCTCGATTTTGGCAGAATACACCCGCCGAACCGTGTGCCGTTCACGCTGGCGATATACAACATCAGATTTGTTATCGACACGTATTTCATGCAGTAGGTCTACGTCTCCGAGCGGTATCATTCGAAAGTCTACGCAATATTTAGTGTCCATGCCAACTATGTTGAAAGCAATTACCGGATGGCACCGTCGGAGCAGTGGTATAGTTCTTTGTGACGCTGGTGAACGTACCGCCTGCCACCGTAAAGTGGTGCGACCCTGAAAAGTTGGCGCTACCGGAGCTACTGTACACGAGGCGCCGATGAGACAATTTCCAGTACAGAGGAGATGGGCTTACCAGGCTGATTGAGGATTGACTGTGGTCGAGTTAGAGGCGAATGCATTGTCAACATGGGAGTCAGAGCCCATGGCCAATGAGGGAAAGAAGGAGAGAAGCAAAGCGCCGGATTGACAGCTTTCGCGCCATTTAAGAGGCCCTACAATAAGAACAATACACAGCACTGTGACAGCAGCTGCAACATTAACAGCCGTCTAGGAGGGTTTCGACTCGTCCCCGTGGCGACCGCCGACACCTGGGCGGTACCCGGCCTTCACGAGATTTTGAGGTGACGGGCAACCCTTGGGAACGGAAAACGTACCCGTCATTAACGGGTAACGGACGGTTGTACCCGTTTACCCCCAAAAAAACCGCCATTTTTTTAACCCGGCCGTCTGATGGAACGGACGGGTCGAAACCCTACTTTTCTGGACATTGCAGATCGGGGGGCCATCCGTCGACATCGGGCATGTGTTCAGCTGTGGTCAGTTTCCCCCCGTTTAATCATTGCAGGCTCAGAAAAAAATCAGACCAATGTTCTGAGGAGACGGGAACCCTTCCCAGTTGTCCTTGCACCGTATTCCATGAGTTAATTAGCCCTGCCCTAGATAACCCCCAGCCCGATTGTCACAGTGTCATGGCATTGTGCATTTGTCACTTGGGATCTATCAGCATGGTTCTGCTAGAATACAAACAACATACTCACCCCCCACGTCTGTGTTCGTGAATTCGAGGGTAAAACACTCGAATGGGCACCCAGCCAAGCGCGCAGTATTTTTTTTCTTGTTCAAACGTCAATTTGTACTGCGCCTGTGGCTTCTGTGAAGCAACCACGGTCATAAATGGCTAGTTGCTTCAACTTCCGCTCCTTAATTGCGGTTCTACCCCCAGTTCGCCCATGCGCGAGCGATTTTCAGAGTGCCTTCCGTTTGGGGAATCACTATTCTGCACGGCCGAAAAAGGAAATTCCCTATCATTTTCAACGGTTCAGGCCCATTTTTTCCCCCGACGTTTCGAATCGGCTCGAAAAAAGGTAGGTCTATTCTATGCATAAATTAGATGCAGGCGACTGGGGTTGGTGTAGTTTCGGCATGCATTTGCCATCGATATACACCTTTTTCTTATTCGGGATGTTTTGCTACACTGTGACATGACATATTAGAAATTTCTGACCTCTCGAGTAGATTAGAAATGTCCTTTCAACCATTGGAGCCGCGAGTCATGCTCCAAGGAGACTGCTCCCCCAGTTTCCTGCTCTATTTAGAACAGTGCGCGAGAACCACTTGATATTTGGCCTCGCTGATTTTTACACACACACATACACTGCTAACCAGACCGTCACTGGAGACCAGTGGAACACGAACTTACTGGAGCGCACAGGTCTGATCTGTGGGATTTCTTTTCTTTCCACTGCAATTCTACAGATCGGCAAACCGGTGGGAAATCCACTGGTGCACTTCACGTGGTTGATGGCATCCATCAGAACAATTATCATGATCAACTGTGGTTCACAGTGCTCGAGGGAAAATTGGAACTCTGAGTGGCTCCAAGCAGGATGCAAATTCCAATGAAAATGAAAACTGAGATTATTGGCTGCAAGATTTTTGCAGGTGATTTTTTGCAGCCGTGGAACCTTCAAAAATGACTGCCAGGTGACAATGATCCATTAATATCTCCGCGATCCAACCGATAATGACACTTCAATCATAGATGTCGGTACATTACATTATAGTGTAGTTGGATAACACGCTTGCCGCGTGGTCCAGTTTTAGTCACAGGTTTGAACCTCTTTTGCTGCATTTTCCTTGCTCATTTCCTGTCGCTTCACTGGGCCGAAGCTTTCACTGCTCTCCAGTGTTTTGCCCATCTGTTGAATCCACTGGATTGGTCTGTATCACCCAGATTGTGTCATTCCACTGGTCTCCAGTGATGGTCTGGCTGGCAGTGTAACACCTATCAGAGTGGCATATGAGCTCCACAGAGGTCCCGCATCCGTGCGCCTCAAAAGCGCACCTATTTACGGTGTTTCGGATCTTCACCCCCATTGGCTCACGCTTAAATACCGTACCGATTAAGCGGGCTACCGGTCACCCAGTTTGAGTATATAGATTCGATAAATCGCAATTCCAGCCCTCTGGACGTGTGACGTGTTTCCCAGTTCCCGCCCACTGCAAGGGTAGCAGTTATTTGAAGACAGCGCAACGCCCAGATCGTCTGTGGTGCTGATTTTTGGTGACCAGGTGTTTTACAGTAATATGCGCGGACCGGCAAAGCCGGTCTGCGTCACCGAAATCCACTGGATTTTGACTATCCATACAGTGGACTTTAGTGGTGGTCCTCACATCCAGTGATCTCCACTGCATCTTTAAACATCCACTGAACTGCACTGTACCCATCTTCAGTTCCGCTGGTAAAATCATTTATAAATACATTGTTCGCCTGTATTTAACCTGTGCTCCACATGCGGGGGATTCCAACAAATATACAGTGCAATCCAGTGAATCCAAGGCAGAAATCCACTGTATCTATTAACTGTATTCACTGTATTTAGAATAATATATCCACTGCATTTCCATAATTCTGTTGTATTTGCCTCAGAAACCCACTGTGTACTGCAAGATTTCCACCAAACCTCGGCGACCTACATGGCAAATTCAGCTGCAACCAGTAGATTTTGACGGAAATTAACAGGAATTTGTAGGACATTTACTGGAATTTTACCATATCCCTAGCATAAATACACAGGATCTCGCCAGATCTCCTGGATTATTTACTGGATTTCACTGTATTTCAAGCTTAAATACATCAGATCCCATGGGATATATACTGACTTCTACTTCAAATTGCGAAAATCCAAAGGAATTCACTGAATTTTCGCGCCATACAGTGCAATCCACTGGATGCATTGATATATCTATCACATGCTGATGGGCAGTACAGTGATCCACACTATCTTATCTGTCATATCCATCATACCGCACTGATTACCGGTGACAGTGGATGTCCTCCGGTGTACACCGGTGACCCTTGTTGGTCCGGGCATAAAACTCGTGTTTTAAAGGTCCCTGAATTTTGCCAGCTTGCCACACCTTCGGTTTGGACCTGGAAAGGCATGTTTTTACCCTAGCAATATCGGCGACCCAAATTTGGATCTTGTGGAAAATAATGTTTGCATATGCTATACCCAGTGGAAAAATCTGATCCTCATACCCACATGTTGCCCCATTTGGGGTACCCAAATTAACTACGCATATAGCTAGATCCGAGATCAGATTATTTTTGCAGATTTTTCTGGGGGGGGTGCCTCCGGTTACCTCCGGGGTCGGCTCATTGGCCGGGGCCAGTGAGGGGAATATTAATGTAGGAAATCGCTCTGGTATGTCCTTGTATCGGCCAGTCGCATGTCAGTCTTATCTCCGTTTTCTCATACAGATATACCATCCGTACCGCAACTGCGGCGTCGGGGAGGAACGCTGGAGGAAGACCTGTCACGAGATTACCCAGGTCTTGAACGAAAGATTTTCGGGAACGTGAAATTGGCCATATTGTTGTTCGCCAGTCGCACAAAGGAAAACCTAGAATTTTTTTGTTCCAATTTTTCTACCATCCCTAAAGAATACCCAATCACATACCTGTCTTCTGGTTATCCGCAAAATCATTAAATCTGTTTTGGCTTCGAACCCGCTCCAAATTTGTTATCGTAGGTACGAAGGAGCCCCAAAATATTCCGGTAACCTGGTAGATTACCATCACTGCGTTCCGCGGCCCCGTCCACACAGCATTGTGGACATATGCGGATCTGTGTGGATCGTGGGATACAAGCTGTGCGGACGTCAGATCCTGGGTGTTCACGGAAGACAATATACAACCATATGGATCGCGCAGATATTTCTACGGCCCGTCGACCGTTCACCGAAATAACCAACGACGCCCTCGATGAGTATGTTTCGGGTATGCAAGGTGTGCCTACGCTTCGCTTCGGCGACACGAAATGAGAGCGGAAATATAAAGATCCATAGATTTGCCCGATTGAAAAAGAATATCAGGAAATCAGGTGGGATGGCCCAGCCGGTGGAACGCAAGAGTGAATTTTGAGTAACTGCAGCGGTCACGAGCCTCTGCCCAGCCAGAAGAAATCGTACCGGAGCATACTGCCAGCCGAAAGAGTCACGAATTGAAGTTATCATGCTATTAGTTGACCTGGCTAGCATTGAAAGAGGAAGACTGTTGTAATTGCTGTCCATCCGAGCTGAATACAGGTTAGTAGAGAAAAACTTTGCAATTAGAGATCCAGAAAACCAGGGAACCCAGCAGCATTGACGGTGGCCAGTAAATTCAACTCGGGCTGATCGGATTTGCTTGCTCCAACATTGGTCCACGAGTTTTTTGAATTTAAATTGAGTGGGAAGCATGAGGATAAAGCGGTAAGAGGTGCCCGATTGGGATTTTTTACACAGCAGTTAAAAGGCGTTGAACCGCATGATGAGCCTGCTAGTCAGAAAGATCCCAATGCAGACTTGCTTTTCTTGGCCGCAGTTTAGGATGTTCGTGGTAACAATCTGCCGCATGCCGTCGTCATCTCGAGCCGGTGGGAAATGAACTGCGCAGTTCATTTTTACAGCCAGGGATTTCGTCGGCCAGGCCGCGCGTGAACGGCAACACAGCCGTAGTACAGCATTAGGAAGCTGATGGGACAGACAGTTAACGAAGCTGTAAATTTCGAGCAGCAGGGCAGGGAGAGTGAAATGGAGTACTCAGTAGGTTCTGAATCCTAGGTGATAGAGCCGAACACCCTCACTTCTTGGACTCGAGTGATGCTCTTTGAAATGCCAGGGATCGCTCTTTCGAGTGCTTTCATCTTGACAAGTCTTGGGCAGTGTTTGCGATCCCCGCGGGTGTTTTCTGAAGGCTCTGGTTTTGCGCTCGAGGTAGGCCTAGACGAGTATCAGAAGCCGTGCGTTTGTACCCTTCAGCGAGCTCCCAAATCTCAGAGGTAAAATCACTTGTCTGGAATTTTGCTATCTGCTCGGATGCCCCGGGTAAATCGAAAATTACTCAGGGAATGCTGACTGCTTCGGCTGTATACAAGGGTTCATGGCTATGGCTAAGGATATGCTGACTGAAGCCCGACTCACCCAGCTTCTTACAGCAACTGTTACACAACGGATCCCGAAGCTGGGAAAACATCACCGAGCAGGACATGCATTGCGGTTGTTCCTAGAAAGAGTTAGAAAACGAGTCCATGCGCTCCGAGGCAGATAAATCGCACCTGAATGGGGACCTTCTCTATTTCGGACCTGCCATGGAGCTCATGGAATTTATTGCAGACTTGATCTTCGTCTTCCAGCCAGTCGAAGTCAAGGATGCAATCCCTACAAATGGGCATGATGGGGTCAGTGTAAATGCACGCAAGAGCGACAATTCTTTCCAGCGTGAGAATTGCGTACTAGACCTTGAATCTGGAGGGAGCATCGAGGCCGTATGTGTGTTTTGAGTCGGGTCGGGTTGGAAAAGAATGTCCTTGCAAGGGAAGAAGGTCAGTTTTAATAGTGTAAATGAGGGAGCCGCTCAACAACAGAAGTACATGATCATCGCCTGGAATCACCGACGCCGTCGGACACCCACCTTTTAGCGCTCGAAATTGGCGCCTATCATGATCGATGCTTACCACAATCTCCATTCCGTGTTGAACAAGCATACGTGGCTTCTTCCGCCTTTATCGCATGCCCGCGAACTAAGTACATCGAAGACAGTACGAACCGCGACGGAGGCGTGCGATTCCCAAACAGGTTTTGCGCAAAGGCCTGCAAATGCCGGAATATTAGCCCATGATCCATAAACATTCCCGATGGACCGGGCAACCTCAGATTTAAATATCGGGCGTTTAACTGTCGACTACCCATGTCTGACAATTCTGATTGTTCAACTTGCATTGAAGCTGTCTACCGCTTTCCTGCACATCTGTCATTCGGAAGGAATTCAGGGCCACAATTCCAGCCATTCTCCGCGCAGAACCAATGTATCAGGTCTTCTGTGGAGCATGCGTTATGCCCATACTAACGCCCGACTCGACTAAAATTACCTTCCGACTGTTATAAAAGCCCACAAGTAGTGACCATAACGGTCTGCGTCCTCTTTTTCTGTAGCTGACGCCCATCTCCCGCGCACCCTCCACCATCCCCCACACTTTGGGGACAAATGGCCAGCAACGACAGCGACATAGAGCTTCTCCAGCTCATTGCGGACTCACGGTTTACTGGTTATTTCGCTGGTCTGTCCCAAACCTATTCTTGCCGGGAAATATTGATCAGTATGTGCAGCCGCCTCATTAGCCGTCTTGCTGTAGGCCCCAATAATCCATCGCGAGCATGGAATAATGCTCACATCTTGTGGACTCTCAGATATGACCACATCGTATGCTTCCGCGAAGAGGTAAATCTACCAGGTCTGGAACATCGACATTGGCGATTTACCGACTACCACAGGTAGAACTCATGTGGAGCAGTCGCTGGGGGCTCGCCAAGATTGTATATGTGCGACTGCTTCATTCCATTTCAGAGCACATTCGACTCGATAATCGCTAGCTCTGGAATCGCTACTTCAGCTTAATTGCCATCAGGTATCCAAATCATGCATTCCCCATTGAAACGACATTAACCCTCGATCTCTACAGTCTAAATGCCAGCGGTATAGAATAATCGTACTACCTCACGTGAAATTCTAACCCTGTTCCAAGCTATCTTCCGACAAATTGGAACTGAAGCCGTGCGTTTTACCTTCGTTTATCTTCACGCTGCCTGACAAAGTTTGTGCAGGGGTATGTCCGGCAGCCATTTTCCTGATGGTTCTCCTTGACTCAATCTGAGCCAGATGTATTGGGTGGTTAAAAGTGCGTCGTCGCCCATAGCTCTAGCATCCTCACCGTTAACCTTGTCTTAGGTGGAAGGAATAACTTCGACAACTGTTATTGCCACAGTTGATTTCGTTCTTATGGTCAGCCAGCCCAGGCACACAAACCAGTCATTGCACGGCTAAATCAAATCTCAAACTTTGCAGCTCAGGTATTTCAGCGCCGTTTGCCGCTTCACAAGGTATCTGACACTAAATTCCAGGGTGTGGATAATATACGGCCGGCCACGACTATTCATCTGGCTCTTCATTTTCACGGGGATAGGTGAGCTTTTATATTCCACAGGACCGTTCCCAGTTACTCATGAGTTGGTCCACAGCGGAAGTTACGATCATGTACGTAGCCCAGAGATGGATCTGCTCAACTCAATTCACAATTGACCACACATGCCAGGGTCGCGGTGGATTTCATCGCATATGCGCAAATGACGGGTATAGCTTCCTCTTTCCTATGGACTGCAATAACGGCTTGGTGCTCACAGGCTGGTTTTGGTTCTTGAACAGAATATGTGCACCTAGGGTATGCTCCATTCTTCCAAAATATTCAGTTTTCAATCCTCGGTAGACCAATCCTCCCAGGATGCTATGCGTACAGTAAGCGTCGTCAAGTCGCCACTCTTTCCTAACAACTCACACTCGTCGAATTCTATCAGATGTTCCCCGCTTTCTGACTCTATACGCCGCCGCTCCGCTCCTCGTCGTACGTCCCATTCCACCACGCTGGAACTCATCCTCATATGTTATATTTTATTTTAATTGCAGACCTTCATCATGTTCGCAATGACGGTGTACAAATGCGGCTCGACCCTCCGGCGGAACGCAGACCAGATAATGCCCGTATGGAGGCTTTTCCTGCGTGACGGCGTCCTATGGTTCCTCGCCGTATTCGGTGAGTATCCGGTCCCTCTCAAGATATTGGGTAGCTAGTAATTGAGGGGCGATGCAGCCGCGGCCGGTGCCGCTCTGTTGATCTGGACAATGCGGCGGTCGACACTGAAGCAGTTGCTTGTGGTGTGCGTGTTAGCGTGTTATTCCCTCCTATCCCCGCTGACGAACCAACCGAATTTTGTAGACCATCGACGGTGTAAGCCATCTCTCTCTTCTTACCTTCCGGCGTCCTTCATCTGACCCTTGGTCACTTAACTAGCGTCTATTCAGTCGTCGCCTCCCGAACGCTGCTCAACATCAAAGCTATCATGGCCGAGGAGCAGGACCATGTTCCCATAGACGGAAGTAAAGTCAAATCGGACATTGTCTTCGTACCGGTTTGCGGTAGTGGCTCGACTTTTGCGTCTGCGTCTGCAGCTTAGTACCGCGTGTTGTGTGAGAGAGTGAGTTGCATCTTGTCATTGTAATACATCTTGCACTACTTTAGATTTGCTTGTACATTGGATTCTATAACTAATCTCCATGGGCTTGGAAGCGGACAACCCTTCCCTGCGCTCAGAGCCCAGCTAGCCACAAGGCTAGCGGAGGCTAGCCGAAGCTAGCCGAGCTATTTCGAGACGCCGGTAGGCGTGACGAGGAGGAGGAGGAGATATATTATACTGACACGGTCCCACAATTGGAACAGCCAGTCTACTACGTACGACATCAGAACTTTTATAGGCCAAGAAGTTATGTGTCGTAAGTAGAACACACGTACTACCAAACAGAGTTAGCCGAGCGGCGTGCCGAAGTGGCTTGCGCCGCTTAGCGGAGTTTAAATTGGCTGGGCTTGGGCGGGCGGGTGGCTTGCGGCGTGGCGTGGCTTGTCGGCTACACTATACCTTCCCACTGTAAGTATTTTGTCCATTTCTCAATATCAAGGCACTGCAAGCGTCTCGCTTCTTTATTGCTGCTTCCACAACACCGGATCCTACCTCGCCACCATCATTGATCGCACCGGCGACTGTTGAACAAGGGATCTCGCGGTTATTAGAATGTTACACTAGTTCCCATTTCACTGTTCACTATCCGCCTCTCCCATCTTCACCATTGTGTCTGCAATACCCCATTGCCGTCAATCGATCGCATCACTGTCGAACCGAACCAAAATTCTCCTCGACTTATGTGACTGAGACCGTCAAGTAATAACTTGAACAGGGAATTGTCAACATAGAGGGTATCAGATAATGGACACGACATGCAATGTAGGCACTTAAGAATTTCATTCCACTGTACTACGGTGCTGATTACGAGTACTACTGTTTACAGATGTTATCGTCCCTTTCAGATCTCAGGGGACCTAAAATTCATTTGAGACCAAAATCTGTGAGGGACTTGATAGTGGCTGTGTGAAGTCGATTTCGTCACTGCCACTAAATTCAATAGGAAAAACCCTATTGAAAATAGTGGCTGGGGAGTTGCACTTGTTTACGTACTCGGGGAAAAATGCCCCCTACTCGATGAAAAATCATAACCCCCTTAAACAGAACAAAAATAAATTTTGTCCTTGCATGCCCAGACATCAGCGGTCATCGGATCCCGCCGAGTTTTGCCTGCCGGCCCGGAATCACGTTCTGCTCAATCTCGGAGCGCTCTATATTTTTTGACGGGAGCGCTCCTCACGCGCGATCACTTCCTCCCAACTCTCTTCCTATCCTTGCTGAAGTACTTGGCTAACTACTAGTTTATACACCTGGTTTGTCTCCATGGTCTAACCTTGAATGCGATGTGGTGAGATCATATCACTGGATCGTGTTTGGCATTGTGTGGCTGAAGAGGGTGCGACAATTTGGTTCTGTGTGGCAGAAGAGGGTGCAAGTATTTGGTTCTGTATATATATCCAGCAACAATCCTGAGGAGAAGTGCGGGATTGACAAGACGAAGATAAACCATTTATTTTTAAACACAACCAAAAAAAAAAATTACCCCGGACACCAGCGGTTTTCGGATCCTGTCAAGCTACGCCATTCAGCGATGCTTGACTTCCTTGGCCCCGCCTAAAGGCCGGCCCTTTGCCGGCAGCTCCTTTATGCACGCGTGTTGCCAGTTGTACCGAAGTAAATGCAACTTATACATGTTTATAAACGCAAGAATAGGTCACTATGAGGTATATTGGATGCCCTGTTCGCCTTTTGAAGACCTGAGTATATTTTTAACTTGTTAACCGATTATTTTTAGAGGAGTGAGGAGCGATCCGATCAGGCGGAATGGGTGGCTCCGATTTAAATGTTGTCCTCTCCTGGCCATTGGAATATGGAGATACTTTATGATGTAGATCAATGAGTGAGGTTGAACGATCAATTGAAATGCACCGCCGCCAAGGATCCGAGATTGAATAAACCTGTGCAAGTCTGAAGCTATTTCTAGGTGCGTGAGTTAACGTTGTAGTTTCTCAGGACGAGAATTTGAAGGATTAGTTTGAGCGCTCCACGGAATTTACTTAACTTGATCCACTAAGGAGTCAGGACAGGGAAATCCCGAGCATTGATCATACGGTATGATCAGTCGGTGTTTTAATGCGGCATCCCCGGGAACACATTGGCCACGGATGTAAACAAGCATCCATGCGCGGAAAACTGTTGAATAAGGTTCGGAATAAGTAGTAAGTTGGCAGAGCCATCCTGATATCAATACTTACCGATCCCAAAAAAAAGTGCGCGTGTGAAAGGGAAGCAATAATATAACCCAGATAAGATTGGTGAGCGACTCTCCTGCGGTGGTCATTTGGATGTCAAACAAAAGCTCGCTGCGTGAAAGATTTTGTCAGCCACACACCACCTGCCACCCCGTTAGCCGTCAAAATGCACAGTCAGTGTGTGAGGTTGGTACTCCAATCCTCTCTTGAATAGTCTCAGTTATTTGGATAATGGATATTAGAAAACACAGTTCAAGTATTTCCAACTGCCGAATATTGCAGATACAGGAAAGGAGCACGAGTCGGATGGGCATTATTTTTGTTTATTCCCGCTCTCTTTAGGTGGGTTTATACGGTGTGATCGAGCTTTTTGCCTTCAATTTTTAGGATCATTTCGATATACGGGAAACTTCCGCACCTCGTAAACAGGCTCCATTCAGATCAAAGTCGAAGATGCTCTCCAATTCATGGCTCCAAGGACCAGTGCTATTCTTCATCTATTGTTTTAAAACTATATCTAGACTACAGTATGTGGGTTTTTGGCTCTGTGGATTAATATAGGGATGTTCAAATATTGTTCCTTTCAATCTCAGGCCGGTTATGATAACTATGAGGGTAAAAACAAAAAGGAAGTACGAGTTTGCATGCCGGGCCCCGCCACGGCCCTTTACCCCAAGTGTGTGATTGACAGCGCCGACACCGGAATGTGATTCAATTCGGCCGCTGCGTACCTCCCACCCCTTTCCCGCCTCCTCAGAGTTCAGTCATGCCTTGCTCTTTCCTGTAGGGCTTTGTTTATAATTCCCTGGCCATTTATAAACAGTTTATTAAAAATGTTTATAAACAGAGGTGTTTATAAACCTGTTTATAAACATGCTGCCAAAATCGCTCTTGTGCCCCCCCTGCGGCGTTTTTTCGCTCCCAATGCACCTAATTTTGGCACTGAAGTTATTGAGAAGACCCCACCCCTAGATTTTACACTGCTGTACTTCAAATCAAGGGTGCCCAGCACCTCATTCAGTTTAATCAGGCTGAAATGCAGTCCGGGACGGCCCATTTTACTGTGGCATGGGTGATTATACAGACCACAAAAAATGAGTTGGTTACAGTCTCAAATCCAGCTGAATTTAGTGGGAAATCAACAGAAACCCCACCCTTGCACACAGCCACACCGATTAATAAACAACCTCCCAAGAAAAACCGGTTATAAAACCGGTTTATAAACAAGCATTAAAAACAAAGCCCTCCTTTCCTGGCCCAAAATTCTTGTATAATGGCAATATCATGGTCTTGAATTTCGGCACTCTACTGCCACGGACTAGCACTGGATGTGACCCTACCCCGGGTCCCCGAAGTTGTTCAATGCCTTTAATGTTTAGGGATCATCAGCATAGTTCAAGTAGTACATTTTTATAAAACCAGATAGATGCTCTAATGCAAGCCCATGAGCAAGTGAAGACATATGTTAATTTGCCAATCATTGCTGTAATTTATTCTAATGGTTCACGCAGGTTTAGGCACCGGCCTGTGGAAATTATTATATATCCTTGCATTTGCCCATGAGGCCTGTATTATAGTATAAAATTATATTATCAAAATAATGACAGGTTAGCAGTTGGCTATTATTATTTGGGACACAGAGGCGGGATGGAGCAGTAATATGCGCGGACCGGCTTTGCCGGTCTGGCCCACAAGCAACAAGGAGGCTCTCTAAATGTAAATTATGAAAATATTTACTTGGCCTTCTTCCCCGCCTTCAATCCGGTTACTCATGCCGTTCGCCGACCTCGATGGGTTCAATTTAGTGTCTCGGAGCTGGTTTGGACTGCAATGATGAGTTCTGCTCGGTAACTCGGGGGCGTTCAGGTGTGTGTTTGCTATGTAGGTCCACGTCTGGTACACCCGAGTCCGCGCCATCTTCGTCACTTAGTTACTTCGCTTAGCGTGGCAAAACTTCGTGACTTTGATGGGATTCTGTGAAAGTTCGTGACTTGAGTTGAATAGTTACGAACTTTCTCATTTATTTTGATGCTATCAATTCTGTATCCACCTGCAAACCCATTTCTGTATTCACCGGTTAGGGTTCGGGTTAGAGGTTAGGGGTTCAGGGTTCGGGCTAGAGCTTAGGGATAGAGTGTTAGGGTTAAGGGATGGAAATTTCCGCAGGAACGAGGCTTTAGTGTGCCGACCTGAGATGCCCCGGCTCGGGTGACCCCCGAGCGCAGCGAGGGAGGGAAGGGGCATCGAATGGTCGGCCCTCTTCACGCAAATGAAGGAAAAAACAGTGTGAATGCTGTATTACTTGAAGTGACGAGCTTTCTCAAAATCACAAACTTTCTCACATTCCCATCAAAGTCACGAACTTCCGCAAGGCTAAGCGAAGTAACAAAGTGACGAGGATGGGTACGACTCCCACCAACAAGCAGCACCCATACGATGTGGAGCTGCCTGACGCAATGGTAGCCCTCCTCGTTGCGACTGCTGTATGTGTTTTCCTTGTTTTTTTTTGTCTTCGCTTGTTGATAATTCCCGGGTCTGTGCTTCGCTTGGCGAGGTTCTACTATCGCCTAACCGGCGAGCGCTAATCCATCAACTTATTCCCAGGTCTATGCTTCGCTTGGTGAGTATCTACTATCGCCTGACCGGCGAGCGCCAATCCATCAACTTCACCGACGGTGAATATGAAAGTATGTACCGCAACCGCCAACCATATTAAGACGTTCGCCGATGGTTGTGCCGCCGCGCCTCTCGCGTTGCACAAGGTCCTGCATGGCCTATATAAAGAGATCAGGTAAGTAATCGTCCCGCCGTGGAACATTCTGCCCACCTGAAAACTGTCCTTCTCCAGCGATTTTTTAAGTCTGTCCAGGCTTCCGCGGGCAGCTATTCCCAAGGGAGGTCTTTCCTGAGGGTGTTCAGCCGTCTTATCGCTGCTGCTATGACGCCGGCTGTCCCTGATGTTATGACAGCTGTTCTGCGAGTTCTCTTCTATTTCCATGTACACCGTACCTCGCTCAAAGGCTACGCCGTCTATTGGCCTCGGCAAAGCCACAAAGGAAGTCCGCAAGATCATATCAAAGAACGCAAAAAACACACAAAAAACGCGAGTCACTGACCGGCGCTTGTTCCAATGGATGGACAGATTGACGCCCAACGCGTCACTGCTGTATCTCACAACATCAAGCAAGTCTTGTCCAGTGCCCCCACCCGGATAGCCTCATCAACTGCCCAGGTCTGTAATCTTCCCATCCATCAGAACGCTGCGCGCCTACAATGTCCACTCGATATGCCTAGTGCGGAGTAATGTTCACTGACTGGCGCTTTTTGCGGCGCTCGCTTTTTCTCAGGAGTGGCAAATTGGCGCCCGTGGCGTCGATGCGGTATCTCACAGCCTCCAATATTGTAAGGGATACGCGCCGGCTGGCACCCCCGCCATTCCGAGGGTGATGGCAAATCGGTCGCCAGACCGATTAAATTCGAACCTGCCGCTCGGCAAAACCCTCGGCAATCTGAGGCCATTTCCGGCCAAATCAAACCCTCGGAGGAAAATCGGTCATTCCGAGGGTTTGATTTGGCCGGAAATGGCCTCAGATTGCCGAGGGTTTTGCCGAGCGGCAGGTTCGAATTTAATCGGTCTGGAGACCGATTTGCCATCACCCTCGGAATGGCGGGTTGCCGTGCGCCTTTGCGAGAAAAACGTTTTGGTCACCTCAGAAAGCGTGGGAAAATAATTTGTCCGGAAAAAAACGTCCAAATTTGAGCGAAATTCGGGACCTAGCCTTCCCACCTATTATCGGGGGTCCTCTTCCTTCTTGCCTTCGGTTCACAGTGACGTGGTGGCGCTTGCACGATTCGCGTTCTCCGCTGAGGCAACGTCCCTTCCTCCTCTGTCCATCTTGCCCGGGATGGCAGTCTGTCCGAAGGAAACGTGGTCGCCCTTGACGATGCCGAGGCGCACCAAGTCTTCAGGAAAACGGACGACGGGGTGGACTTGCGGCTTTAGCAGATCTGAGTTGAGCGCTTTACCGTTTGGACATCTGTCAAGATGGACAGATGGATGTTCACCCGCTCCGTTTCGTGTCTATCAAAGTTCTTGTTCGCTGGGCGTGGTGTGTCTGAACTCGTGAGAGTGTGCCGCAGCGCGTTGGGTCAGACAGTGTATTGAAAGGGCGATCTGAGATATCATCAATTAGGATTTACGACTTAAGAGCGTGGTAGGTGCTGCGGGGAGGAGTCATTTTGCCTCACTCAACCGGAGCCTCGCATTCTCACCTCAGCTACCGCCTTGAAAATGTCCACTCTATTTTCGGCTACCCCGAATGATGTCGAAGGGGCTCTCGGGTCCCTTCCGCAGTTCGAAAAGGCCGTCTTGCAAGTCATCGATGCACCACTCGACGGGTCCAAGCCGCTGGTCCACGCGACATTCAAACTGAACCGCGACATCGCCCAGTTGAACGCCGACATCGCCGAGGGAATGAGGAGTCTTCCGACGCATGATGACAAGGCAGCAAGGATCCTGGATGTTACAATCCACTCTGATTTTGCCATCACAGGCAAGCAAGGATCCTGGATGTTATAATTCACTCTGATTTTGCCATCACAGGCCTCCGAGAAACGAGGGGTCCCGAGTCGACACGGCCGGCGAGAGATGTCTTGATCAAGTTTCTCCAGGATACATACACGCAGCCATATGACAACCAAAAGCCATTCGATGAACGGCGGATTTTCAGATGGCTTAACGACCCGCTTCCCGTCAACGACATCGGCAGCATCTCGTCGCAGTGGTCGCAGCAATTCGGCGACGGCGACAAACATTTCTATCGCCTTGTCAACCGTATGAGCCTTCAGCAGGATCCTTTGGATTATGACCTCCATCCAAGGGACTCATACCTGACTTGTGCCCAAGATGCAAACCGCCGGCTGATCGTCATCATAGTCAACGATGTCTGGTCCGCGCAGACATTCAACATGTACAGATCCCGCAACATTGTCCACGATATCCATTTCGAGAATCCACGCATTGTTCCCAAGATGCGGGACGGAAATAGCTGGACCTCTCTCTCCGACGGGTCCCTCGACACTTTTATTAAACTCTTACTTCTCGACTTCTTTCTCGCATCCATCTATCTACAGCCCGTGGACTACTACGGGCCCCTGATCTGGCCCAAAGTGTTGGCCAAGGACGAGCTGCTGAGCCTTCACTTCCCGCTCACCAAAAACCCTCATCTCCAAGTCCCCTTGGGCCTCTTTGAGCCGCGCCTGTCGGCTAAGAGTAGGGAGGCCTTCAAAGAGATTGAGTACGCCGAGGGCATCCTCCGAAGCGTGAACAACCTGGTTGATTCTATCGCGTTCGTGCTCGAGGCGCTCAAGCCAAACACTGCTGCCACCACCTTCCGTCGGACCGCCGACTACGAGAGCCGCAAGCAGACGCTCGAGGGGCTGTGCAATGAGCGCAACAACAACGCGTCACGGGCCCTCGAGGCGCTGAACCGCCAGCTCGACTACCTGACCAAGCGGCACGCCATCCGCGAGGCCAAGTCGATCAAGATCCTCACCATCCTGGCCTCGCTGTACCTGCCCCTGTCGCTCTCGGCGTCCCTGCTGGGTATGTCGAGCCCGTTCAAGTACATCGTCCACAACCAGACGGCGCAGACCCAGGACCTCACAGGCACCAACCTACTCTTCGATTTCTTCGGCGTCTTCATCTGGCTCGCCACATCAACCATCTTCATCGTGTACAGCATCCGGCTCGCGCTCTGGCTGAAGTCGGTCGGGCTGGCCACACTCGCCCAAATCTTGGGTCGGGAGAGGCTGTCTAGGAGCTTCACGGGCCCCTTCTCCATCTTCTCGTACGGCAAGCGGTGGCGCTTCGGCGGCAAGGGGGGCAGGATCTTTGAGATCATAAAGACTGTCATGGAGTGGTGGATCAGTGTCGGGTTCTGCATCACCCTCCTGGTCATCTTCTTCGTCGGCATGCTCAGGACGGCCCAGGAAGCGTGGGACACGGCCTGGATCATGTTCGCATGTTACGCGGCAGTCGGGGTATCCTTGTTTGTGTGCACTTACCTTCTTTATGGATGGCTGGACCGCAAGAAGCGCCGGGTTTGAACGAAGTCGCGATCACGAGATTCATTATTGACATGATGTTCCATAACCATGGCAGGCATAGCGTGTGAAAAGTTTTGATCACAACTTACACTTTTACATGGTTTATTTAGTACAACTTACTGAAAATTTGCAACAACTTCAGTTTTGCAACAAGTTTGGAGGAGTTGTGGGTGGCATAACATAAGCCCTGCATTCCACAACTGTAATGCAACAGATTACAACTTTAGAGAGAGAAGAAGTCGACAGATTTAGTGATTTGATCATAGGATCCTTGAGAGCCATCCCCCGTCATTGACTGTGAAATTACCATCCAGTTCAAGGCTGTAAGATCCAAGAGGTCGGTGATGTCGTCACCCGCGAGCAGCGAGTCAGATTCCTCGGCATCTTCTTGTAATAAAAGGGCATCCACGAGATGATCTTCCAAAGCGACAGCAGCTGTCATCAGGGCTTTTGCCAGAGATATGACATCTGCCTGAGATTGGACTAGCATAATGTGGAGCCTTGTCCTGAGGTGAGCGGACTTTTAATTCTTGTTTGTTTCAATACAAACAAATAAATTCACAGCACGACGCCGTGGAATAAGAATTGAGCAGCCCTAGTTGCAAGGTCGTACTCGTAACAGAACCACCAACATTGTGCAATTTCTCACTTTGACTCTTATCATGCCCATAATCTGTGGGGAAACTAAGAACAAATTGGGAGATGCCTCCCTTAAAATATTCGAAACTTTGAGTCATCATAAAAATATTCACCAGACTCTTGGCGTGTGACCAAAAGTCCAGTACCGCTTAGGGAGACTGGTCATATTCAAGAGACATCATCTAAGAAGAAAAAAAGCGCTGCAGCCTGGAACATGGAACTTTGGTGAATATTTAGAAAGCACCAGGAATAAAATAAAATAAAATATTCGCCAGGCTCTTGGCGTGTGACCAGAAGTCCAGTGGCGCTGAGGGAGACTGGTCATATTCAAGAAAAATCATCTGAGAAGGCAAAAAGCGCCGCAGCCTGGACCATGGAACTTTGGGGAATATTTAGAAAGCACCAGGAATAAAAATAAAATAAAATATTCGCCAGGCTCTTGGCGTGTGACCAAAAGTCCAGTGCTGCTGAAGGAGACTGGTCCTATTGAAGAGACATCATCTGACAAAAAAAAAAAGCGCTGCAGCCTGGACCAGGGAATTTTGGTCAATATTTAGAAAGCACCAGGAATAAAATAAAACATTCACCCCCGAGTGAATCTCCCTATGCAAGAGCCGTCATCCGGGCCAGTCTGCCGTGTCGCAATGGTTGCAACAACATGTGCATGGAGTGGTGGAGTCTCAAGGCATCAAACATATTGCCAGTCTGCCGTGTCGCAACGGTTGCGACAACATGTGCACAGAGTGGGTGGAGTCTCAAAGCATGGAATATATATTGCCAGTCTGCCGTTTCTGATGCATTTAAGGATACCATGGAGCTGAAGGTCACAACGAAGCAGTCGGATTTGGGATGGGGCGGTGGCTCCAAGGATTCCGTTCGTTTCATGCCAGCTCCGGAGTCAATGCAAAGAGTTCTCTACACATCACCCTGATCAGGAGAAGGGATTTGGATTCAAGGTCAGTTTTTGAACTCTGTGTACGACATCTGGACATTCTTCCCGCAGTCGTATCCCAATCCGGCGTAGCAACCTGGGACTCCCCGACGGTTGTAGGTGGTACCATCACATTAACGTCTGTTCCCGTTAAACTCATTTAATAGTTGTTAAACGCGAATCGCAGATTGGAGTCCTCCGATCGCGAAGTCCCGTCAGATCTAATTAATTCAGCCAAGGAAAAGTATCTAGAACACGGAACCTCGCGGGTGGCCGTTCATCTCACTACCAATGTACTTTGTGCACTCTTCGCGCCTCTGTGGAAGCTGACAGTTATATTCAGCATGGTACCTGGGCCAAAGCTGTCACAAAATCGCGCAGGGCGCTGTCGACTCTGGTTTTACCTGCAGCCACCAAAGAAATGATCCTGGCCGACGCACAGGATTCTGGAAAGCGAGGCATTCCATATCGTCGAGGTAGGTGGAATGTGCTTCAATCACGACATTTCTAATTCTCCTCTCGAAGGCTATTTGCTGTGTATGGTATTCCACTGCACCTCAATGATAGTATTTCATGTGTATATAATTCACAGATGGTGCGCCTGGGACAGGGAAGAGCTCAACAGTGCATGCTATCGTGCGTTACTTGATCCCAATCGTAAGGAACGCCTGACAATTTTCTTCAGGTTGGTGAACTAGGTCTCGAGGTAGAATATCTTACCCTCACAGTCCCCCCCACTCCTTATATTCGTCAGATCTATCTCATATCATTGGCAAACCCTGAAATCAACGACTACACCCTCGAGCGGCTCATAAGCGACACCCCGTGTCGGTCCATTCTCCTTCTCGAGTTTGTATCATTGTTCGCGCCGGCTTCTCACAGCTTACTCTGCCAGAGATTTCGACTGCGTATTCCCCTCGCTTGAGGAACCAGATGAAGACGAAGATGAAGAGCCTCGAAGAGATCGTGATGGCAATATCATCAAACCTAGTCAGAAGATAGTGCCTGCGAAATCGGCTGTCACCCTCTCTGGGCTCCTCAATGTCCTGGATTCCGTATCCAGCGAGGAAGGCCGCCTCACCTTTGCCACGGTTCGGTTCTGTTGTAATGCTACAAATCAAGCGAGTGAAAACTTGCGTCATTCAGACTAATGACATCGAGAATCTCGATGTGGCACTGATACGAGCAGGAAGAATGGACCTCAAGGTGATATTTCACCTACTCAGATTTCGCGAACAGATTGAGGTAGTATACCTTCCTAGATCAAATACAGTCTCGCAACGACTGCCCAAATCAAGGAATTATTCAGAGTTTTCTAAGTATTTTAGGCATCGGATGCCCCCCCCCATCCGTTTGTTTTGAGGCCTAGGTCAAATTGTTGACTTGACAGTCCAATACTAGCTTCTGGTTCAAAAGACGGGTGCATATTTCATAAAGATTCAACTGAAATTGCACGGGCAATACGAGCCGGATTCAAAAATAACTTGCCCCGACATATTGTTAACCTTCAGGAGCCGATCGTCGTATGCTCTGTTCCTCTGCTGTCAAAGTATGCTCCAAGTCCCTGTAGGCGAACCGATCGTAAGTCACCAAAGTTCACGCACGTAGACATTTAAATAGAGGTGGAAAATAGCCTTGCGACAGGGTACACACTTTTTGATTCGCAGCATGCCTGTTTTTCACGCGGCGCGTCAACCACTCCAGTGCGGTCACGCCTGGCTCGAACCTCTTCGGATCAGAGGCGTGCGCGACGGCATCTGCGATTAAGGGGCTCTCGTCGGTGAGCGCGCGGAGGACGACGGAGTCCGCCGGACGCGTGAAGTATACGAGGGAATAGCGATCCAGGGAACCTTGAGCGCCGGGAGGGTTGCTGGATTAATATTATTATTGTTATTATGGCTGCGGGTGATTGAACATTTGAGTGTAGCTCAGCGGTGTAGATTGGATCTCAGAATGCCACCGCTGAATATCACCATAGCATCGCCGAGATTGCATATCGCATGTCCGGGGAGAGGCTGGAATTCGATTCGTAGTCGGCAAGTCGGGAGAGAGAGAAAAAGAGGTATCGTCACCTTCATGTACTGCCACTCCTCAGTCCCAGGTATTAAAACTTGAAGGCCACCCAGCCGGTTGTGGAGGAATGACTGCGACGAAATTACGGAACGTCTGTAAATAAAATCTAACAGCATAGAAAACGCATCTCTGAGTCCATATCTCGTAGAGGAGCTTATTTAAGCCCCACCGGTGTGCGCGCTGATAGCAGTGGCCTGCCGGTCCAGAATTGGTGGACAGTAGATGCACCGCGTCATGCTTCCGCTGAATTCTCTTCTCGGGTGCAGTTTCGAGTGCGTGCCATTTGGCAGTCCGAGTTTGGCGTCAAATACATCGATCAACGTATTGTTCACAGCGAGCGACTTTTCCACGAATGGAACGATCGTGGAGACCATGCGCGCGTTGACTGTCGACGGATATGACCGTCGTGCCTGTACCGGCCACGCTAGGGCATCGTCTGTCGCGATGTTGATGAACTGCGTGATGACCTTCGTGCCGGAGGCATCGACCACATTCGCACCGGCAGCCTTCTATCTGGCATTCATTAGATATCATGACACTGTGCTTTCTGGGATGCAAAAACAACGCATGGGATGTGGCAAGACGCACCCAAACGACATTCCTTCATCCCCTTACTCGTATTTCATTTTCTCTTCAAACGGTAACGCCACTGTCTAGGCACCCACATCAAACATTCCATTCACTTCTTCGTCAACTCCGTGGTTCTTGAGGCTATGAGGTCCATTATTGCATTATCTCCACCGCCATACAGATCGTCACTTACTACCAGAAGCCGAGCGTCGTTCCCGCCGTCCACAAGCGCTCGATCTCATGCGTGTTTCCCGCCTTGATTAGTTCGTAGTCGATCACGAGCAGCGGGTGTATAGGTACATTTTATGGGAAGCGAGGGTGTTCGGTGCTCATCGTGAAAGCAATGACTCAAGGAGAGTGAGGTGTGGCGCCATTCCGTCGTCGTGATCGTCTTCAAGAAGCCTTCGGCCGTCATGCGCCGGACTCGCCTGGAAAAATCGGGGATTTCGGGGTTTTTATTTTGCCAAAAATGACCTCAGATTGCCGATCGCTCGGGATTTTATTTTGCGTCACTCTTGGAGAGTCGAAGCGTCAGCGCATACAGGATATCTTACTATGTAATAAAAGGCGAAGGCTATAGAAGTTTCCACTGGTGTTCCATTTGTATGCGGTCATGTAATGCGCGACGGCAACAACTGTCACCAACTGCGAAACATGTAACCTGAGACAGATAACTCGGACCAGCTGCAAGAGACAGTGAACCTTTGGCCTAGCCCCAAAATAAATGGATGCCCCCCCCATCCGCAGAATAAAATACAGTAGATTACGAATCCGTTGTACGTTTACATCCCGTTTTGGAAGCATGGTACTGAGAATTTTTGTTCAGGTTTGCGTCCGCCACCGTCGCGTCCGGGGTCGTCATGGGCACAGCTACCACATCGGTCACAATCCCCCCGCTTGCAACGCCGGCAGAAAGCGCAAAAATCTGTGTCGGTTGTGGCGATAATCGGTATGAAGGCACTCATGTGTATTTGTGGTTCCCTTTCATATATTTACCCCTGCAGATCAACCTGGAGTGATGGCTGCGTCGGACACCATCACGCGCACGCATGTTATGGTGCCTGCAACTCCGGCGGCTGTCGTGACTGATACGGACCGTGCTGGCTCCGAGGCTCTGCGCCAAGCCTTGATTCAGTCAGCCTTCCCACCCACGCCGATGCTCCCGGCCTTGACATTGAAGGCAGTTGTCGAAGCAACCCCGGATACCTTTAGCTCATCGAATACTCCCGCCTCGGCAGCCACAGCAGCGAAGAAGAAGGACCCCCAAAATGACATCAAGCAGGAGTCTGACTCCACGGTATGTCCCAGTACAATTTTGCTTCGCCTTATTGACTGTCTTCCACAGAAACCTGTGTTCTATTGACTGGATTAAGAAGCATCACGGCACGCAGAAGGAATTCAAGGAGTACTGGGACAGTATCCAGTCTACCGATGAGGGAAAGGTTGGTCTAATTTCCTTTTACATCTTACTCAATGTGCTGAGAGGCTTCGGAATTGTAGCGCTGGCTGATGGTTTCCGGAAACGCGATGAGCGCCGCAATCGATGCGGTACGCCATTCTCATTTGAGATGGTCCATTAATTTCTGACCCGCTATCTATTAGGCTGCCGTCTAGCATGTGTCCCGGGCTCAAGCTCAGCCTCTTCGTCGACATTGGGGCTGAATGGGAGTGCTGCTCGTACTAGGGCGGGCGCGTAGGCGGGATTATTTGAAAATTTATTGTTTTTATTACTTCTAAATGGCTCTTTGCAACTCGTTCTCGTCTTATCTGGCTCAATAACGAAAATAGAAACACAACCACAAGAATAGAGTGATATCGAGTGAGATTGAAATGGCTCATTTTCGCTTGATTTGGCTCTAAATTCCATCGAGCGAGGATCTGTTTTAAGAGCGGTATCGAGTGATATTTATTGATAGCATCTGGCTCGATCTGGCACTAACCGGCTCGACGTGATTCTCACTGGGTATAGTTGACGGTGGTGGTGGAAAGAAAGAGAGAGCGAGACGACATCAACATGCACAGCCCATTCACGTGCTGATGGTGGAGTCCAAACACTTGACGTGAACTTCGCGCAAACTAAAACACATTTGAACGTCGTGCCACAACGAAATCCAGCTATGTGATAGGCCTGACTGATTTAATTTTCTCGAATGCGAACTGTTTTGTTAATATAATAATTTATTGACTGTGTGGAAGCCAGCTTTGTGAAAAAGCTGGCCAATATATGACGGGACAGGTGGAGGTGAGCTGTGATGTAATCTGCACCATACAGCTGGCAAACACATCATTGCCACCTGAAACCAGGTTGAGCCAAACATGTCTGCAAGGTGACCTTGCCAGCTGAAGGCAACCTGTCGGCACTTTGGCAGTGTATTGAATATGGACCTCCACTAAGTGTTTGAGGTTGGCAGCCTCAGGTGAAATCCTGCCTATAATGAATGCCGAGCCTTAGCGAACTCGTTTATGGAAGGAAGTGGTTTGAGAGAGGGCTGTGTACTCATTGGTCGTGTTGTGATCCGGCTATTGTCGGCCCTATCCGACTTTAACATCGATCCACAAGCACCTGATAATACTGTGAGCATTTGGGAGTTGGAAAAACCGAGCATCGATCACACCGCCGGTCTGGCCGCCGGTGTGATCGGTGGCGCTGCAATCAGATCGGAGCTTCAATTGCACCTACCGATGGCAAACAGACATATACACACCATTGCCGTTCTTTCATGGCCCTTTTCGACACGTTGCAAGGCTCCCCAGAGCTTGGAGCTCTCTCACTACTTAAGATAATGCTTTTTATACGTGTTCTCTCCATTATAATGGAAGATATACTTGTCTGTCAACCAATCAATACAAAGTATCTCTATGAAGCTATTGACGGCGGCACTTCTTCTTCTTCTTGCAGCCTTGAGCGAAGCGTGTTGATGTGCAGGTGCGATTGGTGCAGGGCTACACAGCGGGACCAGAGGACATAGGCGCGGCTGACATGGGTGGGGCTGACATGGGCGGGAGCGCTGTGGCTGACGTACGCGTGGCAGCGGGTGAAGGTGGAAAAGAAGGTTCTGCAATTGTTGTTAGACGTGGGGGGTGGTGGTATAATGCAGGCGGCGCGACGGGGAGGCAGACTCGGAGGGGGAGGAGCAGGAAGGGACATGTCGGGCTTTGGACCTTGGTGCCAGTGTTTGGCTAAGTCTTTGATGTTCAAACTCCGACCGACTTCGGCCGGTATTGCCGCCGGTGTGATCGCCCGGTGTTTCCAACTGCCGAATTTTGTGATAATACCACATGTCCCGTCTAGTTAGACGGCCCTATCGTCCTGTGTATTTTATTCTTCGGATGGGGAGGGCCATCCGTTTATTTTTGGGGCCAGGTATCCGAACCTTGCAGACCTTGTGAGACACGAAATGGTCCAAAAATGGAAATTTCCGCCTGCGGTGGCTGATGCACCATTAGAGAAAAACTGAAGAGGGCATTATATTTTATTTAATATGTTTGTGATTGTCCGCATTTTTACGGAGCACTCCTCAAAACTTTTTGTTGGCTGGGGGGCAGCCAACACTAAGTCTATGGGTAGAACTATCAGGGTGGTTATCTGTCTAGAAATCTACAAGATGCAGACCGAGCACAACACCATTCCAAGGGGGAGATCAATACAAGACACTGGCCAAACTGTGACTGGCTGGCCATTCAGCGGGACCTCCGGTTGTAACCTCGTGGGACCTGACCACAAGCTGAAGGTGCAAGTGTATGGGAGGAGGGTCCCTCCTCCCATGCAAATTCCCCGGTATCCACCAGTCAACAGAAAGCTGTCGTATGTCGTCCCTTTGCAGAATGCATGCAAGACCACAAGCCAGCGTGTTCAACTTCCGAAGAAGGTCCACAGCCGACGATTAAACCAGTCTCGTGGCCTGAGAAAGGAGTATAATGGGACTCAACATTGGACGACATGAGGATGGATCACACCAGTAAAAAAACTGGGTGCCAGTATTTGTCCAGATCACTATTTTTGGTGTGAAATAGCTTAATTATCCGTTTAGGACGGGGTGCGACATATGCCCCGCTCGAAATAGATTCGGTATGACATTTGTCATAGCTCATAGTTCTATCCGGGGTCGCATATTGGATGCGGCGGGCATTGAGTAATACCTCGGAGGTATGGAATTCACTGCAGAATTTGACGCACGATATTGCGGTTCGCGCACGTTCAGGCTTGACTTGATATCCTAGAAGAAGTTGGCTTGACGCCCGCCTGATCGAATTGACGATGTGTTCGCAAATGGGTAATAGAGAAGAAGGCGCGGAGTCCGTGGCTGCGTGTCACGGCACAGACTTGGTGCGGCGCATATGAAAGTCACTTTGAGGTACGGAATCTCGTTGCAGGATTGGTACATACGTCCGGCCCCGCCCGGATGGCTGCGCAGTGCGCGGACTTGTTTGAGGTACGGAATGTAATTGCAGGATGGGTACGAAGGTGGTTGCACACTTGTATTGGTACACGGAGCAGTAAATGAATCGCGTTTTGAGAGCCGGCGCTAGGGCTGTGCATCCTCGTGACGGGTACGCCCGTCGTTCCAATGTGGGATCGCGCGCCAGGCAGTAGGAAGGAGCGGGCATTGGCCATACTCCGCACCAATTTGGAGCGATATTTTGGTGTTTCTAGGTTCATTCTCCAGCGCGTTGGCGCGCAGATCGGATCCTCGATCACGATCGGACTTGATTTGGTGTGTCGGATCAAGTCGGCTTGAGGCCCGGTGGATCCGAATTGACGATGCGCTGGCAAGGGTGCTGGCGATGCTTCCGCGACGACGACGACGAGCCCATTCAGCCCCAGTTGCGGGCGGGGAGACTTCGCATCCGTGGATCAGATGGC
The DNA here is from genome assembly GCA_029282285.1 of Mycena rebaudengoi. Lineage (NCBI taxonomy): Eukaryota > Fungi > Basidiomycota > Agaricomycetes > Agaricales > Mycenaceae > Mycena > Mycena rebaudengoi. The sequence continues at coordinate 595,417 of JARJCX010000070.1, forward strand.
AATCAATTCTGGCCATGTATAGATTCTTAAGTTCTTTCGGCGTAAGCCTTCCTGTCATGTCTTCTAACCCATGATTCTATGCCCGCAATATCGCGCCGTTTTTGCCTTTAGAGTATAATGATATGCAAACATGTGACGGGTTTCCGTGTTCATATTCATGCCAACATATTTCTCTTTAACTTTGACTTTTAGGAGCACAGTTCCAAGGCGGAACTCTGGGAGTGGTAAACGGCACGGCCCAAAGATCAAAATAATTGTCTTGATCAAATTGATCAGGATAAAATTTGAGGCACACCATTTTTCCAGAGTTGACAGCTTAGCGTGCATCCCACGGGGTGAAAGCGAGATAATAAGAAGGTCATCCGCTTGGGCCATCAGAGAAATTCTGAAGCAAGCGAGGAACACATCATGGAATGGCAACGGAGTGGAGCATTAAAAGGATAAAGCCGAAGATGAACTTTAAATATTTGCCAGAAGTGCGTGCGCTGCCCCCTTGCGCTGAGTCCTCTCTGTCCGATGAAATTCACAACTGTGAGATAACTGGCAGTTCACACGGGCCAGGTAGTACTTCACCGCTTCAGTTCCATTAGCTTTGGCCTCGTGGCATCAATTGCGCCGCATCCACAATAGCGGGGTGTGCGTCACTGCGTTCGGAGCCCAGCTAGCCACAAGGCTAGCCGAGCTATTTCGAGACGCCGCGAGGCGTGACGAGGTGACTAGACGGGTAACTAGCCGGGCCTCGCCGGAGCTAGACGGCGATTTTTTGCAGGCCTACCAGCGTCTAGAAATCGCTTCGGCTACCTGGAGCCTGAACGCAGTGCATGCTAAAATATCCTAATGACAGCCTAGGGCTGTTTGGAGTTTATATACCCATGGTGAAACTTCATTTTGGTATTTCTCCGGCTTCATGCGCGAAGCTCAGACGGCATCAAAAGTACGCAACAAAAAAAGTCCGCATCAAAGTAGCCGGATAGCCGGTGGCAGTGCACAAGCAACGGTGGCGAAGGACGCAGCCGCACGGCAGCGAGAGGCCTGAGCTTGACAGTGCGAAGCTGGGATAGAGGAAACTCCCGTCCATTCAGCACAAACGTGCGGTAGAACCAAGATGAGAGGGCAAAAAATGAGCTGGATGCTCTCGGAGCAAAATGGATGTCGGTTTTTATTTTATTTTCGGTCTACTTCTACGACGATCGATCCAGGGCGAGGGAATGGCTGGCGGAATGCAGTCCAACACTTGCAGCTACTTCTTTGAGTGCGCAGAGGTGGGGAGGCACCCGAATCAGCCATTTTCGAAATGGATGATGGTGGTAAGAAGCCAAAGTTTTTGTGCCCGACCCTGAGCTGAAAACTCCACAAAATGGGACGATTTTTGAGTCGCCTTTTTTCAGGAGGTACGTGTTGGGTAGGTACGTGTAAGTAGTCCGATCATTATTGAGCACGGAAAGTGCCCGACCCTGAGCTGAAAAATCTATAAAATGGGATGATTTTGAGTCGCCTTTTCCTCAATACTTTCCCCACACTCTTTGTCTTTGAAACTTTCTTACCAAACCTTCTTACCATCCGCCTGAAACTGAAACTGCAACTCGGTGCCATGACTGGTCAGTGGGTACCAAGCAGACCACTATTCATACACTCCTCCAGGGTACCAAAAACCTAGGCTTCGTGAATCATCATACGCACGGTTTTTGAAGCGCTTCAACTTTATTGTTGGACTATTTATATGTCTTCTAATCAATGTCTCTCTCGGCTGTTCTCTCATCTATTTGCTGCCCGAAATGAGGTTACGGGACTCCACCTATCTGGCGATTTATTTCTCTGGCTTTCTGGCCATCTGGACTGCGGTGCTGGGTAAGGCTCGCATTTAGAGTTCTCATGTTGCTGAATATGACATTTATTTTAGGCAATTTCTCTTCATCTGTGGCGACCGAGACCTCTCAAATTTTCAGTCTTTGAAGGCAGAATTTTACGCGCTCTCATATATCTCACATGCGAATCGACCGCTTGCGCCGCCTCCCTGGCCATTTTCCTCCACCTATTCATAGCTGTGCTCAACGCAACCTTCTTTCAATTGTTTTCCAGGCCATTTTTGCGCCTTTGATATTACCCAGGATATTATTTTCGTCGGCCATCACTCTAAGTTCGGCGTGATTCTGCAATCTTTTTGGGGACTGGACAGAGGAAGAATATGCTTCATTTGACACTGGTATGGACATTCGCCTCCCCGATGTCCTCAATACTGAAAGTACAAGAATCTGATGGCAGTGAACGCAACTGCACTGAGGAAGCTTTTACTGAATTGGCGGATCTCTCGCCCCTACATCCATGCAACCGTCCGGTATTTGCCCCTGCCCTTCGCTTTCGTGGTGGATGTGCATCTGGTGATGATGATTCTGGTTCAGATGGTATGTCTGCAGCCACTTCACATTCATCTCATACCTGAAATGTATTTTAAGGTTCTGATAGTGCTGAGTTCGAATGCGAATCCGATGCTGCCGAAACTTCCGTTAAGCGCAAGCGCAAGCCAGCTGTCCAATGGCCATGGAAGTCAACTCACGAGGGGAAGGGGAAAGCTCGGGCGATATCCGTCAAGACAGGCATTCGCGTCACAATAGGGAAGGGCAGGAATAATGGGATGTATGTTGACGAGGTTATACACCTTGATCATGCCCTAGAATGCTGGTGTGTTCCCCAAGCTGATCACCGTATTGCCTACATTGTCGATCTCGGCGATTCACCTGAGTGTTTGCAATCAATGAATAAGATATTAACTGTCAATGCATTCATCAAGAAAGAGGTCCGCTCATTTCCTGCTGCAGTATCTGTTCATTTACTTCACTGATAACCGTACAATGTCAAGATTCCGTGTCAGGACCAACGGGCTCCCGTGACGAGAACAAACTGGTGGATGTATTAATTCTCGACGATAACGAATCCGTAGTTTGCCGTGGTTCAAACCTGACGTGTGGGGGCTGTTTTACATGTTCTGTTGCAACCCCAGATTATCATCGGGGTTCGAGCGCTGGGATGATAACTCAGATGATCTTATCTCGGCTCCTATTCGGGCGGCCAAGTCCGCTGAATCACGTAGCCTCATTGCTATTGCCACAGAGTCAGTCTTTTGATTTAATCTCTTCACGGAACACATTCTAAAACATGGTTGTCTCTCAGATTTTACCAAAGCGTTGTTTCAAAACATTGCAAAGCGAAGGAGGCGGGCAATGAAATCGCATGCGGTGGCCACGCCATCATGCGCAAGTTCTCCGAGGTGCGCTTCAATTCTTTGCATTTGATTTCATATGCCCACATTAATTTTAGGGCCCAAGCAACGGTAAATCATACTTTATTGGGTGTTCAAACTGGTCAAAGAACGATGGTGTGACTCACCGCTAAGATAAAGGTCGTATACCTGGCGAACGTTATATTCATGCCATTAGCACTCTTGCTGACGACACACATGTGATTAGATGTTGACTATACTCGTCCTACAGACCGCTGCCCGGCTCTTGACTTGACCCTGTCGTACTGATCATGAGCGACGTAGGCATCCCTCCCTATATTCGCAACTGCATCTATGCTCATCTCAATTCAGACCGCATGTTCGCCGTCTGCCTGCGTACTGTACATACATACTCTGGCGTCGCCGCGCCACTGAGCTCGCGGCGTCTCGTTTACTCGGTACACTCTACATTGCATCTCCGTAGTCACGCTATGTACGTCCTGTTCGTCGCCCAGAGCTCGTGGCACTCACACTAGATGCCTCTTGGATCATGGTTGACACCACATTCGTTGTTGTGCATGGCAAGACCAATGAGTGGAAACTTCTCATCTGGTTGAACGGCCTCCATAAACGTACATTTATTTTCCTCAAAAAAGTCCTGAATGTAATTTTGACTTCAATGAATTTTAGGAACGGTCATTGGACGTGTATGGAGTAACCGTGCCACTCGCGGATCCTTCGTTCTCGTTTGGAATGGGACTTTTGAAGCAATTGCGAAGATAACTGGTAAAGAACTCAACTTCAAAGTTTTCTCAAAAAATCCAACCTTCTGGGCGCCATCGGCGACTCTGAGGGTCCTCAGGCGCAAGCCCTGGGCGATGTAATAATTTTGCGTCGCTTGAACTTACTTGAAGTCAATGGAACACCCACCGTGGATGTCGACACTATCTTAACTTTCATTTGGAAAACCTGCATTGTTCATTTTAATCGGTGCGTATTTTGTTCCCAAGTCACACCTATTTCCTGGACGTTCTAATATATCCTAAATAGCGGGGTTTTTGGCTTGGAAGCATATGCTGACGATTATATCTTTCAGTATCTGCTGTTGTTTCCTTACCTAGATACTGATGAAGAGATTGCGGAGTACAGCACATTTTGTAACACCTCCACAAGTTCGAAGCTGAAAGGTATCTGGTCTGTAGTATTTTTTGTTGATTCGACTACTGACTTCTCTAACTAAAGCATGGTGGGCGCACAAACTTAGTTACCCGTGGCTTCTTCCTTCTTTGAACCGTCACTTGAGCAACACGGATAAAGACTTCTTTGCCCTAACACCTTGGGACTCAAACCCGATAGAAGGATCTCAT